>OY747128.1:6016556-6616556 GCA_963556465.1 Berberis vulgaris
GTAAATTGAGTTACTTAAATAAGAAAAAGAGAAAAGTGAAGGAGATGAGTCACAAGAGTTCATTGACAAGTTTCCCGATGACATTGTTGGGTATTTCTCGGGATCATCTCATTTACATTATGTTTGAAAATTGGGGTTACAATATGGTGCATTGGTGTGAGATTACGAGTTTCTTTGTATTTCCTTATCTGCAATTTTCCAAATCTATTATCTGTTTCTGTGGATTTGCTCCTTCCCAACCCCCATATTGATTGCGAGGAAAGACCTTATATCTGTAATTTCTTTAATTAAAATAAGAAAATGCCTTAGTTTATAATTCTTTGATTTGTTCAATTATCTCCATTACGCTTCACATATTTTGACATTTTGTGCTTCACAACTCTCATGACTATGGATGCTTTTGTTGTTGGGCGGACCTTTATTTGTTTCTTGCTTCAGTGTGAACCATCGTTTTTGTTGACCATCTCAATGTTGGGGTGACTGGTGTGTTGTCCTGATTTCTGTCCATTTTTCATTCAGATATGTGTTGACAAGTGCGACGTAGCACTGTTTTAGGGGGTATATAAAGGGGTACAACTTGAACCAACAGATGGAATGATAGGACTCACAACATGGGTCAAATGGATTTGCAACAAATCATTCCAACTTAATTTTAAAAGTTATAAATTTATTATAAAATAAATTGAGTATTGTCAGCTCGGTTTTGTGCCTTAGTAGAACTGCACAAAATGAATCTAACTTGGGTGGTTTGATTGAGAATGTCACAATTTTGAAATAAATTTTCTCAATTCTGATTAGTTTTTCATTTTGACCTCCTTATATACCAGTTACAAAGCTAAGTACATGGTTATAATTTCGGTAGTGTCCTGTTTGTTTGAATTCTACATCCATAAAATGATATGTTAATGGCTTTGTATTACCCACATTTCAGGAAACGGACGAGGGAGGAAAAGGCCGCTTCAAGTCACACTCCACAGCCCCTGCTCGAATATCTGATAGAATAAAGAAGGCTCCTTTGAAGACATGATTTTGGACAAATAAGGAATCATGTATTACACCTGCGATGTAGGCAACAGAAACAAGAATTTTCATGTAGTTTTCCTGGCACAGTATGTGCAAGTTTGTGGGTTTCGTTCAAATCCTTGTGGAGAACAGAGCAGATAATGTTACATGAGTTGTTGCGGTAGCCAAGTTTTGTTAACATCAGTGGGCGAGTTGTTGTTATGGCTCTTAGTTTGTCTTTCAGAGATACATCACCCTTGCAGATGTTATTTGCAAAAAATCAACTGATTTTAATAATAAAAATATGACCTCAAGTCCCCCATTTGCACTACTATGCACTCTGGTGGATGACCTACCAATTTTTCTAATTCAAGTGCTGAAATTGTACATGCTTTGCATTGTGCAAAATGCATTTTTTATTTTATAGCCTTTCACTACTTCGTTTGAGCTTAAATTTGAGAAAAGTTAAATACCAACAATAGAAACAAGAGTCCGTCTAAATGGCGAGGAAACCAGTGAGGGAGTGGGGTGCAACCTTCCATCCCCTTCGGGATGCGCGAAGGCATGCATCTCAAGGGGGATAGAGGGTTGCATCCCTCCCCCTCGCTGGTTTCCTCGCCAATTAGAATTCCCGTAGAAACAATTTGTCAAAGTTTTAACTTACTTTGTCACATGTCCCTTGAGATTCGTGCTAAATGGGATAAATGAAATTTCTCTATAAATATCACAAAGCGAGCGAGAGTCCACCGTGGACGTGACACAAGTTGATCGATAAGCCTGTTAGTGCCCATTGTCCAAGATCACTCGAAAGGGTGGTCTTTAAATACTCACAAATACCGTTTATCAGGATATTTATGGCGGTGACTTAAATATACATCTTGAGGAATGGTGTCAAAATAGTCCTGAAACTTTGACACGTTTTTATTGGTAATTTGTAATTTGAACTAAATTTTCAACTTCAATAGAGCTCAAATAGGTTTAAAATAATTTGTTTTAGTTTGCCAGGGATCCAAAATGTTAAATAATAAAAGGGTGAACAGAATTAGGAATTTGAAGGACTCCAAGGTATATTACTTAATTGTGTTTAACCTTTTTATTTACAATCATAAAATTGAATCTGGATCTTTTTTATATTGTGTTGGGGCACTTCTTGTAGTAACAGAAGCTCTGAATCCATATCTTAAAAGTTCAAAGTGTGGGTTCAATTATCAATATTGTAATACACCTCAGAAGGTATATATATTATTTCACATGGGACACCATTAGTTAAGTTAAGGTTCATTACAACATTGGTGATTATGTGATTCCCTTATTAAGCTACTAATATGTTTGTTAGGAATTGATGTATAAACTAAGTATAAGTTTCATTTTGAGTGGATTCCACAAATCCTTTGAGATGCTATTACCACTTTGCCTTCTCCTCAAACAAATACATATAAGTAGATTTTTAACAAAATCTTAGTGTATCTATTAAATGTCTATCCATCCAATTGCAATGAAATTGTACATATTTTGTTTTCAATGTAAATGTTATTATTTGTTGATCACTTGTCAAGAATCCAAACGTATATAGTTTAAAAACCATGAAATATATTTACTTATTTTTACCTAATTAAACAAACAAATAGAGCCCCGCCCTACTTAAATTCCTGTCACCGCCTCTGCCTTTGATTTTCTATTATCTCTCCTTTTGTCATGGCTTTAGTGTTCTTCTGCATCCAAATTTATAGATGATTTATTCTTGAAGTCGCTATATCTTCCTGAGCTTATCATATTTGATTCAATTGAATAAAATTGATATATAATTTTTTTTTTATCATAACGTTACTAAAATTTAGC
The DNA here is from genome assembly GCA_963556465.1 of Berberis vulgaris. NCBI lineage: Eukaryota > Viridiplantae > Streptophyta > Magnoliopsida > Ranunculales > Berberidaceae > Berberis > Berberis vulgaris. Next base: position 6,019,398 of record OY747128.1, read on the forward strand.
TTAAGTAACTTAGGTTGTCTTCTTAACCGCTCACTGAGGCAACAGGGTTCGAACCCTGGATATGTGATTCCTTTCACCACAAGCCTAACACGAATATACCGTTTAGTGTCACATGTGTTGATAGTAACGTAAAGAAAGCAAAAAACAAGAATAGGGAGGAAAACAGAGAGTTGCATTATTCATTGATATGAGCCTCTATATATAGAGGTAGCAATTACATAGTATCCTAATTTGAAACGAGACAGGGAACCTATGCCAATAAAAAATCTAAATCCTACTCCGATACAAAGAATATATCCTTCCTTGTTTGGACTAGTCACACAATCCTAGTTTGATTGCAACACTCCCCCTTGTGACGTCCAAACGCGACATTACGTTACGTCGATGACACATGCCATGTTGCTTCGTTAAAACCTTGCCAAGTAACAAAAACCCAGTGGGAAAAAATAGCCTTGGTCAAAGGAAAAAGATTACAACGCGTCCTTTCCTTGAAGATAAAGTAAACGTTTCGAGAAAATCTTCGTTGCGCAACAAATCTCCCTCTAATGCCAACGCCTCCCCCTGATACCAACAGTCAAGGGAGATCAGACAATTTACGTAATCCGATACTACGTACATGTTTCTCGAAAGTTGCTTTCGATAAAGCTTTCGTGAAAAGATCTGCCACATTGTCATCAGATCTAACCTCTTTTACTTCAATCTTCAGGAGCATTTGTTGCTGCTGATTATAGAAGAACTTTGGCGATATATGTTTAGTATTGTCGCCTTTGATGTAACCTAACCTCATTTGTTCAATGCAAGCGACATTATCCTCGTAAATGCACGTAGGTTCATCTGTGGTTGACTTCAAACCACAAGTACTTCGAATATGCCTAATTATAGATCTCAACCATACACATTCACGAACTGTTTCGTGAAGAGCAATAATCTCTGCATGATTCGAAGAAGTAGCAACAAGAGTCTACTTTGTCGACCTCAAAGATGTTGCTGCGTTCCCCATGGTAAAGACATAACTCATTTGAGAACGTCCTTTATGCGGGTCAAAGAGATACCCGGCATCAGCAAAACCTGTCAAGACATCACTTGGAGTATGACCAAAGCAAACAGCAACATGTTTACCAGCGGTGGGAGATGTGGCACTGCCGTCGATTTTTGGGAATTTTCCCATTTCGTGAAGATCAACGTCCGATTTTGATCTTTCTCTATAGGGATAAAACAAACCCATATCAATCGTACCTCTTAGGTATTGAAATATGTCTTTAATGCCAGTCCAATGGTGGTGTGTCGGCGCAGAACTAAATCAAGCCAACAAATTCACAGCGAATGAGATGTCTGATCTCGTACATTGCGCTAAATACAATAATGCGCCTATTGCACTTAGGTAGGGCACATCTGCCTCTAGTAATGCCTCGTCCTCCTCCTTGGGACGGAATGAATCTTTTTTCGGATCCAGACTCCGGATGATTATGGGAGTGCTACAAGGCTTAGCTTTATCCTCATTAAAGTGCCTTAACAATTTCTGAATATAGCCCGATTGGTGAATCATAATCCCATCGGCACGGTGTTCGATCTCCAATCCGAGGCAAAATCGTGTTTTTCCAAGATCCTTCATCTCGAATTCAGACTTCAAGTGCTCAGCGGTTTCCTTTAACTCCTCTAGAGTTCCAATCAAATTCATGTCATCGACATAAACCGCAACAATAGCAAACCCGAAACTTGTTCTCTTAATGAACACGCATGGGCATAACTCATTGTTTATGTATTCCCTTCCAATCAAGTATTCACTTATTTTGTTATACCACATCCGTCCTAATTGTTTCAATCCGTAAAGCGAACGTTTCAATCTGATAGAAAACGTGCTCCGTGGTTTAGAGCTACTTGATTCGGGCAAACGAAGTCCATCCGAGACTTTCATGTATATCTCTGTATCTAGATCCCCGTAGAGATATGCCGTAACCACATCCATAAGCTGCATATTCAATTTTTCGAAAACTACCAAACTGACAAGGTAGCAGAATGTTATTATGTCCATTACGGGAGAATACGTCTCCTTGTAATCGATCCCAGGGCGTTGAGAAAAACCTTGCACCACGAGGTGAGCCTTATATCTCACAATCTCGTTTTTCTCATTACGCTTCCTAACAAATACCCATTTAAATTCGACGGGTTTTACACCTGAAGGGGTTTGCAATACCGGCCCAAACACCTTCCGTTTTGTTAGGGAATCCATTCAGCCTGGATCGCATTTTTCCATTTTGGCCAGTCAGCTCTACGTTGACACTCTTCAACGGAGCGAGGTTCGATATCATCGCAAGTTATGGTTTCGCGCGCAACCGAGTATGCAAATAAATCATCGATGATGATCTCGTTTCGATTCCATGTCCCATCTATGCATGCATAATTGATCGAGATTTCTCTATTCTCAGAAGTCAGTACCAACGTTGAGGCGTCCCCCAACGATGATTTCTCTCGGACATATCCATAGTCCAGGATATTCTCATGGGATGGTTCGATCGAGATAGCGATGTCAGATGGATTGGTTTGTACCGTTTGCGTCCTCTTCCTAGGACGAGAATCCATCGAACCCAATGGTCTACCGCACTTTCTCGCAGGATCAGATGACTGGTTAGCCGCCAGGGTACCACGTGCATCATTTTCGTCACAGGCGGTGGCGGCGTGCCCGACGTCTCCCGGGGCGGCACCACGTCCTATGGTGGGGACGTCAATCCTTACAGGCACGTTTGCAGCAGGTATATGTGATCTTGTCACTTTAGCGATATCAGTGAAAGCGTTTGGCAACTTATTTGTTATGCTCTGAAGATCGAGAATTCGCCACACCTCACTCTCGGACTGTGCAGTTCGGGGATCAAGATGAGACAAAGCGGGGACAGACCACGACAATTCCTGTCGTTCCTGTTGAACGTTAACGTTCTTATCTCCCCCTAACGACGGGAAGACTGTCTCATCAAAGTGACAATCTACAAATTGTGCGGTAAAGAGATCGCCTGTCAAGGGTTCCAAGTAGCGGATAATTGATGGTGTATCATATCCCACATATATACCCATCATTCGTTGAGGCCTCATCTTGGTACGTTGTGGCGGCACAATTGACACATAAACTGCGCACAAAAAAATGCGTAAGTACGAAAGATCCGGTTCGTACCCAGTCACCAGTTGTGACGCAGAGAATGGTTGGGTGACAACTGGCCTCAAACGGAGTAACATTGCTGCGTGCAAAATTGCGGATATAGGCAGGTTGGTGCGCATAACCAACGTTCGAGCGACCATCTGTAACCTCTTGATGGTGGCTTCCGCGAGACATTTTTGGGTGTGAACATGGGGAACCAGATGTTCAACATCAATCCCAATGGACATGCAATAATCATCGAATGTTTTCGATGTAAACTCTCCGGCATTATCGAGTCGAATTGACTTAATAGGGTAATCCGGGTGGTGAGCCCTCAGCTGAATAATCTGGGCTAAGAGTTTAGCATATGCAACATTTTGGGTGGACAGTAGCGTGACATGTGACCAGCGTGTCGACGCATCAACCAACACCATAAAATATTTAAATGGTCTGCAAGTTGGTTGGATAGGTCCACAAATATCCCCGTGAACAAAATTAGTGTTTCTGAGCCAATGCTTCCCAGAAACAGATATCCATGGAACTGGATTAGAATAAAACTCAAAGTTTCAAACAATGGTCGTGAACGGTCATTATTCAATGCTACACGAACTGCCTTAGTTCAGAGAGAATACCATAGTTCAAGCTTCACGAACTGCCATAGTTCGGAGCGAATGCGAACCCCCACTGTTCGACTTGGTGCAAACTTCCATAATCCGACTTAGAGGGAATGGAGTAGAAAGCTAATTGGGAGAGACTGAAATTTAAATTAATTCACAAAAGCTATAAATTAATACACAACATCGTAACATATATAGGACAGTGATTCAATCAGATTCAATACAGCATCATGGTTTATGATCGTGCACTTAACAAAGTTTTAGAACAACATCCGAACAATTTGTGCAGCTCACGGACATAGTGATGATCTGATATATCTTCCAAAACACACAGTAAGTCAAGTTGTTTGGCTATTGAATACTATATCTAAGAATCCACTTATAGATGGAAGATTTTATGCTAGACCTTTTTTTTCCCTCTTCTATGATTATTATGGCTTCTAGGATGTAACATGAAATCTGTACCACTAGTTTTGCTAGCTAGCAGTGTCGTTTTGAGTGTGTATTCTCAGTCATTGGCCTTAACTATCTAATTCAATGTCTCATGGTATCAAATGTGGCTTGCAGTAATGAGAGTTCACAGGAAAATTTGATCATTTGAATCATCATGAAAGTTAAAGTTTCAAAGCTGTTTCATATGAAAATATTGTGTAGATATAATATGTTTCTTGAGGTAGTCAAACAATGTTAGCAATGCTGCTCTATTTTGCACAAAATCTTGCTCTATTGTATCTATAATGGTGTCACCCTCTAAATCATTTCATATATAATGATTTGAGTTGTGGCGAAATCATCAATTCATATAATTTCTAAAATTCCAAATATATACCCAATAATCTTTCTTTCTCATCTATCGGAAGGCAAATCTGTACCAAGGTATTGATTTCCAATCGTCCAAGCACAGAAATAATGAGAATGGTACATTGGCATTAAAAAAAAGGATAAAGATCTATCACGAATTCACGATCTAAATATCAGTTTGCAGTGCTGAGATTATAGTTCAGATGGGCAACAATTCACCAAATACAGTTGAACACAGTAAACCACATACCAGAATCCAAGATAGGATAGGCCAACAATTTAATGATTCCAATTGGGTTTGAGATATCACAGCTCCGAGTAAAAAAAATTCTGAAGCTGCTAACGGCGAATGGTGTTCGCGTGGGTTTTTTTTTCTTAATAGCTGCTAGGGTTAGACATCGTGCTGATAACGTGATGAAAGTAACGTAAATAAAGAATAAAAATAAGAGTAGGGAGGAAAACAGAAAGCTACATAGTATCCCAATTTAAAACGAGCCCATACCAATAAATAATCTAAATTTTACTCTGATACAAAGAATATATCCTTTGAATAATCACACAATCCAAGTTTGACTGCAAGAACATGTGAAATATTTTAGCAAAGAATTTTGATTAGAGCACTCATCTCTCTTCTAAATCACTTTACTATGTAAATTTCGGAGCTGTTCCAATTTACTAAACTGAGGGTCACAACGCCACCCTCAAATATTAAAATTAATATAAAAATTATTTAAAAAAAAAAGACCTAAACATCATTATTTTTTCTCATTATTTTTTTAAACTCAAGATTTGTTGACTTAGGGGTTTTTTTGAGAAATTTCTCTAAAATTTGAACTAAAATTTCTCCAAAGATTGAGGGTTTGGTAGATTGATCATCTGCTTTTTATTTTATTATTATTTTTTTAATGAAGACTCCAACTCCAAGATGTGTTCTAAAACAAACAGGAGTGCCACATCTACACCTAACACATGAATACATAATAGGGCCCTGATTCTAGGGAGCAAAGGGAAAGATAGAGGTGTTAAACATGGTACCAAAGTGGGACCTGTTAGTTAATTGTTAGGCCAGACATGTGGAGGCCCACATCATTAAAGTCATATACATGACTCACCTCAAGAAGGGAACAAGAAAAATTAGAGGAGAATGACAGTTTGCCACATGTTCTAATCTTAAATCATCATCACTTCATGATGAATAGAATTGAAGAGAAGAGAAGAGAAGAGAAGAGAAGAGAAGAGAAGAAACAACTGATACAATACAGAGATTTTAGAGAACAGAATACCACAAAATACAATACAAGAATACATGTATAGTTATGGTTTTGGATGGATGATGAAGAGAGAGATAGAGAGAGAAGGGAAAGAAAGGTGTTTAAGAATGGGAAGTGATAATGCTTTTAATATGCTATGTTCGTAGACACCTGTCCTGTTTTCTTTCCTTTTTTCTTCTCTCTCATCACTTTCTTATTTTCTGCTTGTTGTCTACTCTCCAATCTGCACTTGGTTTTTTTTTTTTTTTTTTTTGTTCTGCTATTCATCTAACTTGTATTTCTTCACTCATTTCATGACCTACAAGGAGGAGAAGTAAATCAAAGGCTAAGGAGGGAGGGAGGTCAGTTGGAAAAAATCTAAACTTTTTTAGTTTTTAGTTTTTGTTTTTGTTTTTGTTTTTGTTTTTGGGTTTTGATTTAGTGGTAAGTTGATAAGTTCTTTTTCCATCCTTTATTTCTAGTTGATGATTGATTTGTTGATGTTTTGAGAGAGAAGGAATGGATGGGTAGGTGATTTATGTGATGAATTGACTTTCTTCTTTCATTCATGTTGTTAAAATTAGAGGAAAGAAGAAATAGAAGATAGAGGAGAGGTGGGTTACCTGTGACTCAGGGAGCTCAGATGGTGTTAAGCTGAAAAGGTTTCATCTTTTAAGGGTTAGCCTTGTGATTCTTGAGAAATTTTTTACCTTTCCTAGGTTCTTTCTCATGATCTCCTTTGGTCCTTCTCTTTCTTGTGTTTAGAGATAAGGGGTTGATCTCACTTATTGTTTCATGTAAAAGGGGTTTGGTGGATTGAAGTAATTTTGAGCTCCTCATCTTTCAATTGTTGCTTTCTTAATATAGTTACTTAGTTGCTTTCATGAGGAGGACGGACCATAAAGGGGGAAGGGTTTGCTAAGGGTAGGTCTAGCTAAAAGAGAGATCAGAGCTCAAAGTAGATCCATTTACTTCACTAGATCTGACATCCCATTTACTTTGTACTCTACAACCCTTAGTCATTCTCTGGGTTTCATCAACCCCTTTTTGTTTGCATAACTTTTAGAGCCAGATTTGTGTCTTATTTTGGTTGATTCTTATTGTTATAGGTTTGGGGATCTCTGATTTTTGGTTATGGGAAATAGTTTAGGGGGTTGCCATAATTCATTTGTCTCCAATTTGGAATGCAATAGTTGACAAATGGTAGCTTGTATGATTTGGGAGAGTATACAAGGTTGTTATTACAACTACTGCTACCATTCGGATAAGGGAATTGATGGAGGAAATGTCTCCAGCAGTAGCTGTACCATTTAGGCTAGGTAATTCAATCTGTGATAAATCTTCGATAGCGTCTCACATGGAAATCACAAGACTAAAGTTGATAACAGACAATGCAACCTTGTTGTCCGAATCCACGGGTGAACTGCCTCCAGAAAAAGATACTGGTAAGGTTCAAGATTGCAGCTGTAGTAATCTAGAAAGTGAAGTGGATGTAGTGCCCATGTCGATACCAGAAGATGTTAAGGGTGGAGCAGGAGGAGGACAAGGAGCAGCAGTGATGGATCAGATTATTCCTGATAGTCAAATTGGTTGGGTGGCTAGTGATGCATTGATTCATGAAATTGAGGAAGATGATAACTTATCTGTGGGGGGTGATCTAGTACTTGATGGCGATGCTACATATTCCCTTTCTGTGGTTAGTGATGCCGGTAGCATGCCCACTGAAGAATTATTAAGTTCGGAGAGGACTTCTGGTATGGCTACTTCTAGTGCCATGCATATTGAGAAGAGCAGTGAGCACCCTCAAGTCATTTCAAAGGCCACTGCTTCAGGAGAACCAAGTTTTCAGAAAGAAGCTGAGAGAGATCTAGTTCCTGTTGTGGCGAGGGCTCATGAGGTGATGACAGGTGACGGGTCTGATTGTAAAGAATCAAAGGTGTCTCTTGTGTCAACTCAAGAGCAGAGAATGCTTGGCAGTCGAGGAGAGTTGGACTGTCTACCCCTTTGGGGATCTATATCCATTTGTGGAAGGAGACCAGAGATGGAAGACGCTGTTGCAGCTCTTCCTCGTTTTACAAAGATTCCCCTTCAACTGCTAATCAGTGATGATTTAATCAATGGCATGAAGCAAAGTGTGACTCACACAACAGCTCATCTTTTTGGAGTCTATGATGGCCATGGAGGTTCTCAGGTACCCCTAGTTCCCTTTGTTATTTAATGGTTTTGAAAAACACATATTAGGGTCTATGAATATGACTTCATTTTCTCCCTACAGGTTGCGAATTATTGTCGAGACCGTGTCCATTCAGCTCTGACTGAGGAGATAGAAATTGCAAAAGAAGCGCTGAGCAGTGGGAGGATCAAGGACAATTGGCAGATGCTATGGGAAAAAGCCTTCACAAATTGTTTTATGAAAGTTGATGCAGAAATTAGTGGCACAGTCGACAGATCAACTGTCGATGGGATCCCTGTAGTTGTTGCTCCTGAAACTGTTGGTTCTACTGCTGTTGTTGCTTTAATTTGTTCCTCTCACATTGTAGTTGGAAATTGTGGTGATTCAAGAGCAGTTTTATGTCGAGGGAAAGAACCTATGCCATTGTCAGTAGATCATAAAGTAAGATATGTTTGTTCTCTGAATTATTATAATCTTCAATTAAAGCCCTTGCTCTTTGGAAACTGATTGCATTCGTTTTATACAGCCTAGTAGAGAAGATGAATATGCAAGAATAGAAGCTGCAGGAGGCAAGGTCATTCAGTGGAATGGACACCGTGTATTTGGCGTACTTGCAATGTCAAGGTCCATAGGTATGTGCATTTTAAACTTCAATTTGTTTCCAATGTCCTTCATGAAAAATTCTAGTTTTACTCTCCAGTATTTTGTATAGTTGACACCATTTCTAAATTCTGATTTCTAGCAATCCAATTGTTAATGTATAATCACACTTGAAACTTTAGGCAGTGTGTGACATGGACCACATGGTTATGCTCTGTCCAACACCACCGAAATCATGTACCCTATACACCAAAATATGCAAAGGGGTTGTTTCCCTTGTTGTTATACATTTGTATGCTCTAGAATCCAGATAGGCCAACGCATATGCAGAGTTTATTACCCATGTTGACAAAACTTTTAACCTGCATACAATGCATGTTTCTGTATTCTGAGTTTGTCTCTACTTCCTGGTCTTAGTTTTTCTTTCTAGTCCCATCAGTGGCATCATATTAGTGGTATCGGAAATGACAGCCTTAATGTAGGTTTACTAACTATGATGATTATCTCTTCCAAAAGCTGCTCAATTTCTATACCTTTGCCTATAACAAAGATTGAACCAAGTCAATGCTGCAACTGGACAATCTTGTTAATGTTAAGTTGTCCTGTAAAGATCTACATGATATTTATGTGGGAACTGTATACTATTATATGAACAATTGCCAAGGTAACTACCAAGGGGGATTATTACTGGGGTCGACAAGACTGCTGGGTAGCCTGGAAAGGTGTGGTGTCCCGAGGGTTATGTGGGGGGTGCTATATCGCTGAATGGGAACTGACTTTTCGGCAGACAGCAAAGTGGATTTTTAGCTGTATTAGAAGTCTAAAAGGGGCTCAAACTGCAGCTCCTCCATTCATGGTGGAAGGGATTGGAGCAAGGTTGAAAAAAGGAGTAATTTTGGCAATTTACTAATATGGAGGATTTGATAGGAAAATGGTGGATGAAGGGAGTGGTTTACAGGTTCTGTAGATTTGGATAGTATTTTGGTATTTCAGTTAGTTACACTCACTTAGAGAGTTCATCAAGGATTCTTTTTATTCTCTAGAATAGGAATTTAGTAACCAGTGCCACTTTCTAGTAAACTTCACATTCATTTGATTTATAATTGTCAAAGTACATATCTATAGCAGGTGCTAAACATGGGCTTGATCAATTTTTATGAGATCATGAACCCGGACAAATAGTTTATTAGAGTATGAATGCTCACTGCCATTATCCATGGGCCTTTCCACACACGTCAATCTCCGTCTGTGTTTACGGTGTAGTTGTACCCATTGATACCCATCAATATATGTTGTAATCCCACACCTCTTCTTCCTGCTATCTGAATAGGTTTCCCTCTCTACAAGTTCGAGCTTTCGAGTTTCGAGCTTTTAGAGAGAATGAAAATAAGCCATGATCTTATTTTTTTCAATAATTAGGTTGGACCCAACTTGTTAGGACCGTAAGCCTCTTTTTGGCGGAGTTAAAATTAATTGAAACTGTCAATCGATACCTTCTTACTTAAGTACTTTCATGGAGATGTAGGTTTTTAGTTCAAGGGAAATGGATCGATCGAGAGCTTGGATCCAAGTCATTTCGTTCACACTCTTTGATGGATGGATGGATGGATGGATGGATGGATGGGAAGAATCTTGCTGGAGGTCAACCAAAGGGTGTGGGCTTGGGACAAGGAGATGGCTAGGTTGATATCTACGCCCTAGCATCGGAAGAGATAAGCTTAAGGGCAATGAGCAAAAACTATTCAATTCTTTGTGAAACTAAGGAGAGCAGCCAGCCCTTTTTTTATTATATTAATTATTAGCGGGTGGGTTAAATTTTTTCCTTAAGTAGATGAGATTAGAGATGAAAATGATGCTAGCATTAGCAGAAGATCATTGATCATACTTTCAATAAATTGGTTTAGCGGTGTTTGATCCCAAAATCTGTGGCAATATCTACTGTGGCAATGTCCACCTCAAACAATTGAGTTGAAAAGGTCTCAATGCTAGAAGAGTTGCATGTAAGTACATGCTATTCACTTCAAGGTTGCCTAAGCACTGCAGGATCAATTTAGTGCAACCATCACGTCATCTTGGGCCAAGTGTCTTTCAACTAGCCATCTTATCGGGATTTGTGGGCCACAAGTGTTGATTGTGATGTCACTACCCTTCCTTATGAGTGCAATAGCTACAATGAGTCTTACTGTGCCCTCATTGCAAGAACGGATCCGATGTGGGAGCGTGATTTTGTAATGTTGGACATCACAACCTCCATGAATTTTGCTTCCTTCTTACACATTTTCTGCCTTAGGAAAGGTTAGTGTCTAAGCAGAGATATGGATTGGAAACTGCCAGGTCTCATCTTGAGATAGCTCACTTGAGCAAGAAGGATGGATTTATTAGGAAGCAAATTTGAAAAAGGAGAGAAGGAAAACAAGAATCATAGATAGGCTTCTCCTCCTAGCCTCCAAGGGCTTCCCTCCACCCTGACATTGAAGGAGCGGTATAATCCATTGTCTAATCTAAATTCTGAATTCACGGATATCCAGAAGTTGCATTGCTCTGATCTATCGAAGGATATTGAACACGCCTAGTTCAACCAGAAGCTAATGTACACCTTGTCATAATTTTCTTTGGTTAGTTTATTTCCCAAGGACTTAAGCATTTCTGTTAGCCATTGGAACAATAACATACAAGGTATTGTAATTCTGAATAATGCCATATATGTGAATAGTTCTGTATTTTATGAATAGTAAACAGTACAATACTGTATAAACAGTAACAATACTGTATGAACAGTACCTTCGTTATGTGAACAGTACCTTGCAGAGAACATAACCTTGCTTTGATATCAGTTGTTGGTGGAAATGGCCACTTATGGTGGCTTGAGATGAATAAAACTTCAAAATAGAAACTCACATTCAATTCAAACTCAATACAATGAGAAAAATAACAAACTCTAAATCATTCTTTCTACTCTCTGGTTTCTTTCTTTATTTTTCACACTTAGAACTCTCAAATGAGCTACCTATTTATAAGTAAATGGCAGTACACAAATTCTACAAAGATAGCTAGAATTTTCTACATTGGTGGGTGGAATTTTTTCCAATGGTTGGTGAAGACCATCTAGAGATCCATGGTTGGTGAAGACCATCTAGAAATCCCTTGATTAAGTTTATTCCAGCAAATCCCCCCTTAAACTTAATCAAGGGATATCATTTTGAGCATGGACTTCAATAAATGATTCACCCTTCAGTGGCTACTTGGTCATTGGTCTTGCAGGATATCAGTTCAACTTCTTTGCTTCTTTCATGATACACGAGGTTTTTCGCCAATGCAATTGCTGACCGATTATCAACATGAATCCTTACTGGAATAAACTTAATCAAAGGGTTTCTAGATGGTCTTCACCAACCATTGGAGAAAATTTCACCCACTAATGTAAAAAATTTGAGCCATCTTTGTAGAATTTGTGTACTGCCATTTACTTATAAATAGGCAGCTCATTTGTGGGTTCTAAGTGTGGAAAATAGAGAAACCAGATAGTAGAAAGGGTGATTTAGAGTTTGTTCTTCTTCTCATTGTTTTGAGTTTGAATTAAATGTGAGTTTTTATTTTGAAGTTTGATTCTTCTTTGAGTGTTTTGAAGCTACCATAAGTGGCCATTTCCACCAACAACTGATATCAGAGCAAAGTTCTCTTATCTGCAAGGTATTGTTCATACGGCACCGTTACTGTTTATACAGTATTGGATTCTTTACTATTCATACAATACGGAACACATATATGGTATTGTTCATGATTACAGTACCTTGTATGTTAGTGTTCCAATGGCTAACGGAAATGCTCAAGTCCTTATCCCGAAGTTGACCAAAGAAAATTATGACAATTGGTGTATCCAATTGAAGGCATTACTTGGCGTACAAGAGTGTCTAGAACTCGTGGAAAATAAGAGAGAATAGAAAAAATGATTTAAGAGCTTGTTCTTCTTCTCATTGTATTGAGTTTGAATTGAATGTGAGTTTCAATTTTGAAGTTTAATTCTCTCCGAGTGTTTGAAAGCTACCATAAGTGGCCCTTTCCACCAACAATAACTCCCAGCCTGTAGTCTTACTTAATGATATATTACCCGCGTGCTATTAAAAATGACACTTGTACGGTTTTAATGTTAAGTTGTATACATTGTTGCTCTAGCTAGAGAAACCTTGTCTGGTTGTTTACTGAGAAATTTGTTTTGGGTTGCCAAATGCTTATTGTTTTGATTTGGTCTTTGTGGTTGTGGGTCAATCTTCAAAGATATCACACTTTTTCCATGCAAAATGAAATTTTATGTAGGAAATAGTTTGTCTTGATGGGATTCCTCACAGCACTTCATTACATCTGATGATGTAAAGTTCATGAGCTACTTTGGAAGCCTCTGAAGGGCACTTGTCATTTTTTTCCATCCCTTTTTTAAGCCTTACAATGTTTCACCCCTGATAGGGCCACCAGGATAAGATCGTCATTGCGGCATTTAATATGTTGTTCTCTAGACTAGCACCTTTCTATTGTTTCCTTTTCAAATTGTACATGGATTTCTCCTTTTGCACCTTGTTTGACCACATTACCACCTGACCACTTTGTTGTACTGCCACTGATTTTGTTTATGAGATTATCTAAATTCACACTGATGTTCATCAGTCTGTTATGTCTTTACAAGGCTCACTTGGATCCTCGATTTTTCTAGTGGATCCTCAAGATGTAGCGATGTTTTAGTCTAGCATATGAACTCCAGATTGTCTCTTCTCATATGGGTACAAATATGAACATATGACAAGTTTTAAAAATCTTGGATGCAGATATGGATACACCATAGTATACAGTATTATCTGAAAAAAAAAAAAAAAAAAAAGGAAAAAAAAAAAGCCTGTTAACACCATTTCTATTGAAAAACAGAGTAGTAGTTAATAAGAAGGAAGTATGCTAAGTGCATTATGTGATGCAAGTGTTATTGTATCCATGAAGTATCCAGATGTCATTATTGTGTCTAGCACTATACTTTAGGCAAATTAAAGTATCTGGGTATCGTGGTATTATCTTGATGACAAATGCTTATGAATTTGAACTTTATGTAGCAATGCAATGAGACCAGACCATTACTTCAGTTAGGAATTAATGACTGGGTGATTGCCTTATACCTAACTTTAGGAAAAGAGAAGTGGTAGTGATTGACTTACAAGTTGATTTAGTTATTAATTCTAGATACCCGCTTAACTCCACAGCTTTGCTAGCTAAGGCACTTTTTATTTTTCTTCTTTCTTTTGTCTTCATCATATCACTATTGCCATCATAAATGGAGAAGCACACATGAAACCTTTACTCCCCTTCATATTAAACTAACAGAGTGACCTACTTTTTTCTATGATATTGTATTTGTTCTGCAACCTGTACTATGTCCTTTGATCAATGTGTTAAAACGGTTTTGTTACAAAAATCTTTTGCATCCCTTTCCTGGGTATCATCAACTATGACTTTTCACACACACAAAGGAGGTGAACACTTCCTGCTATTCAAGTATCAGAAGCCCTTTTAAGAGTTTTAAGAGACTAAAGGACATTTTCATTTACATAAAGATATTTACGACAATGTATTAAAGACCCTATGTCAGTACAATACAATTACATTTCTACAGTTATCCTTGTATGTACTATTTTTTTTTCCCATTGTGCATGGAATTCGTTAAAAAAATGCTGAAGATTGGCTACAAAGTCAAAAGACCATGTACGTTGCAAATAAAACCGAAAGTCTTCAAGCTATGGTCATTCTGATACTTTTAAGAAGATAATATGTAGTTGGAAGCTTATGTTATTGCATTCTTTTGTACACAGGTGATAGATATTTGAAGCCGTGGATCATTCCAGATCCAGAAGTCACATTTGTTCCTCGAGTGAAAGAGGATGAATGCCTTATTCTAGCCAGTGATGGGTTATGGGATGTCATGACAAATGAAGAGGTTTGTGATGTGGCTCGAAGGAGGATACTACTCTGGCACAAAAAGAACGGCGTGGCACCTCATGCAGAAAGAGGTGAAGGAGTTGACCCTGCTGCTCAAGCAGCCGCTGAGTGCCTTTCGAAGCTTGCTCTCCAAAAGGGAAGCAAGGATAACATCTCTGTGATTGTTGTGGACCTAAAAGCACAAAGGAAATTCAAGACAAAAACTTGATAGTAAGGCCACCCCACTTCAGTGGTGAATCTTTAGTTGTACGATATGGAACTTTATCATTCAATATGATTACTGCAATTAATACGTCGCTTAGTCCATCTGTTTTTCACCTGGAATTTGGCTAATATAAGTGAAAATACAGTCTGTACTATAGAATGTGCTCTGTGCTTTGAACACCTTATTTTGTTTTAGATCTCTCATACAACATACCCAGTACTGGCTATGTAAATTTAAACTGTTGTAGGGCCACTAGGTATGGGAGAGTTTTAAGTACTTTCCACTGACATTTAAATTCTGGTTGATTGTATTTATTTCAACCTTTGAGTTCAATACTCTGTGAGGTACTGCAATTTAAATTATACTTTTAGCATATGGTGTTTTGTACAAGACTTGAACTTATTGACACTAGGCGTTTGCGAGAGTGCATTGTGATTCTTACACTCTTGTTTTCCACCACATTTTTATCTCTTCCTTTCAGGTCTCCTCTCGTACACTCCTTCGTTTCCCCAGATTGTATGGAATGAAATCCTTGCAACCAAATGTACCCTATCCAAGAGTAAGAAACCAAAGTGAACAGGTGAATTCGTTAGTTGAGATCACATGAGCTAACAAGAACTGATCAAACCATCATGGTCAGGTTGGTTCAATGCACCCACCAGCACAACCACAACCAGACCACATCAGAACAGACTGGTTCATCAGTTAAATAAAGCACCTGTGTTCTGTGCTGTGTTGTGCTGACATTGTCAAAGCAGAGGAGAGGTGTTGTGGGGTTGAAGAAAGACACCTCTATATACACCTAACCTAAACCAATCCTTCTCCTTTACAATAAAATATAAACTTTGTTCCCTACCAGTTTGCAAGAATGATATCACATGCCCACAAAGAGTAGTATTCAATCCATTTCAATTCAACTGCTAGTCATGCATACAACAAAATATACAACTATGCCTCTTTTTCTCACAAGCAAACACACTCATCACTCCAGATGCAGAGGATGGATCATGGTTTTACTCTACTCTTTTCTGTCTGTCATTTCCATTTAAAAATCAAAATCCAAATCAAAATCAATTACCAAAAATAAATAAATAAAAAATCTCAAAATTAGGTCCCCAAACACATTTACATACTGTAACAAATGGAAGTGGACGTGGATCTATCTGTGTGTAACATGATATTGACTGTGAAAGGATTGTGTATTTTTGGCGGGTGAAAACTCCATAGTTTACTTCAGGCTGAATCAACTTTGAAGGTTGATGTGGTACTTTATTTTCTTATGGTAGGAGATTTGAATCTTTACACTGTGCAATAGACAGTCAGGACTATTTTTTTCGCGGGATTTAGGTTGGGTTTTTGCTTGTGCTTGGTCTTAGACTAGATCCAGGTCTTGAGCCCATGTCTTGCTTGAGCTTGATGGAGTTGTTTTTCTCAAGCTTCAAACCAGCTCTGAATCTTGCAATGAAGGTTTCTGCTTTAGTGTTCACGTCTGGGCTAGAACAGAATGCCGATGTTCCTGCTAGTGCTTCTCCACCTTGATGATCACTTTGAAGTTGAGAGCTTGATGGTGTAACAGGATAATCATTTGAATCCAGATCTGGAGACGTGCTACAAGAGCTCTGGGTGCTTCGTAGTCTAATGAAGTCACCTTGGACTACATATTTGAATTCTGGCATTTTGAAGGGTGGCGGTGGAGGTGGTGGTGGCATTGGTATCAACGGAGACTGCCATCCACTGTTTAGACTCTCATCTTCATCCTCGTTGAAGCTGGTGTTTTTAGTGGGAAATGGCGGTTGATGTGGAGTTAGTGGCTTTCTTTTCTCTGGTACTACTGGTGCAGGTGCAGGTGCAGGTGCAGGTGGTGGTGGTGGTGGAGGAGGAGAAGGGACTGATGACTGTCTTATATGAGTTGTCTTACGTTTAGATGAAGTAGATGCATGAGGTGGTGGGGGTGGTGGTGGTGGTGGAGGTGGGGATGTCATGGGAGATGACGAATGGATTCTTTTGTTCTTATTGCCTTTCTTGAATAATTGTTGAAAGACCGAAACTGGTGGTGGTGGTGGAGGAAGAGGAGGTGGTGGTGGGGGTGTTGTTGATGCTCCTCCAAAGTTGTGTGATAGAGCTTGAAGTATATCATCATAATTCTCCTTGCTTTTTTGTTGCTGCTGCTTCTTCTTCCTCTTTCTCTGATTGTAAAACGACGCCAGAGTTGTTGCAATGTCCTTGGCTCCTCCTCCACTGCCTCTCCTCCTATGATCACTACTTTTGCTGCTGCTCTTATTCTCCACCAATCTACTAGTGCGCGGTGCTAGAGGAGGTGGTGGTGGTGGAGGAGGCTGTGTTACTAAAGACTCTTGCATTGGTTTTTCCAATCCAACTCTTGCATTAGTTATCCTCTTGACTCTCGGCTTGATCTCCTTTTGTAGCTGTTGTGGATGTGGAGGTGGCGGTGGCACTGGAGCTGAATGAATTGGTTTTAGTATTGGCTTTGGTATAGGGGATGAAGATGGTTCTGGCCGATTAGTACTTCTAGCAACAAAAGTATCAACAGGTATAGTCTTAAAGATACCTGAACCTTGAGCACCATCATAATCATCATGAACAGAACGACTACGATGATGAACAGGAGGAGGACTAGTGGATCTGAATCTATATAAATCATTATCATCAGACGAGAATCGCCAATTATCATTTGGGTATGATGACCATAAGGACTCCTGTCTCAGATCTGGATATGAACTACTATTCCTCATCGGTCTACCTATCATTCTTGTGTTTGAATCCACCAAATGACTACCTGACCACCTTAAATCCTCACTACTAGTCCTCTGATCATATTCCAGCTGCTGGCTCCTGCCGTTGTTGTAGCCAAACCAATGATCCTGTCGCTGGCTCAGTTGCTGGTGGAGTTGTTCCTCAGGTGCCCGCGGAATAACATTCCTAACAACATTCTCATCTTCCTCACCATTACCATTCCTCCTTGCAAGAATTCCGCAAAGAATTGCAAACAACACCAATACCAAATTTACATTATCCCAACTTTTCTTCACCAAGTTTGGTTTAACTATTTCTGAAGTAAATGAAACAATAGGAGGTATCACAAATACCATTACTAGTAGTGCAATAAGTGGCAATACTACAATCAAGAAACCTGAACTAAGAAACACATTCGACGAACCATTCCGGTGGCGAGCACTGCTGTTTTGCATCCAAAAAGGTGATGATGTTTCTCCATCTTCCTCCATGATCTCTGATCAGTTAAGCTTTTAGTGTTTGGTACAAGTTTTAGAGAACAATATGAGATGTTTTTTCTTGTTTGCTTTTCTATGAAGGCCTAAAGGGTGATGGAGTGTGGTAGAGAACTGAAGTTTTGATTAATTTATGTGTTAATTAAATGATGGTAGGTTGTAAGAGTGTGATGGCATCAATCATGGCAATGATTAAATAATCATGTCAATACTAAACACGAAAAACAAGGTTTAAAAGTCATCTTTCTTCTCTTCACTCGGTTTCTCCAATACGTCACTAAAACTTGTGACTCGGTTTAGTCAATAAAAAAAACAAAATAAATTATTGAAAAATTCTAGAAAGTGTAATCCCAGAACACTGATTGATGCTCGAGAGGGTGGTTCACACGTGAACGGATCAACTCTACATCTCTCTAACTTCTCCAACCCATGAAGATAATGGTAGAGTGGTGTGATCATGTATTGACCACATTCTCAAACACAAATCAGTGCTTTGAAAAAATATTTAGATGTATTGTTTGGAAATTTCATTTTTGAGTTTGTCAATGCTTTTTTTTTTTTGTGTTTTTTCCTTGAGATAGTAATCATCGGCTAGATGAGTAAATTAACATAGCATATAATTTTTTTCTTTTTGGCTCGGTAACGAAATTTTGGTCTGGTTTCGACACATTTCGAAAAAGTAGAAAGCTCATTAGAACTATTGTCATTACAGACAGAATTGACAAAATAATTAGTGCATTTTTTAGTGAATGGGTTTTAAGTTGAGAAGATACTTGAGTCATTTCAAAACATTGATCATAAGGTCTAAACTTTAAGTTTAAATTATTGGAACATAAAGTCCTCCCCTCAAAGCAAAACCATGCTAATTGAAGTTTTTTATAATGTTTCCAAAATCATATTAAATTTGTTGCTATTTAATTTAAGATCATTTGTAAACGTGTTTTAAGTGTTGAAAATTATAGATGCAAGTTTTATAAACAAGTAGAGAAAATGACATAAGATGTGGATTTAAAATGAATTAGCAATAATGTGGATGTATCGAACAATTTTGGGGTGCAAATAACTCTGTAAGGTTTGTCACAGATTTGAAGTGAGGATAAATCGCCCATTTAGAGGGCTTTTTTTAGTGGAATTTTAATCTGGTGAGTCTCTTCTCAACCTCTTCTCGCACCCTCTCTACCACTCCCTAAGCCTCTTGTTCATCCATATTTTGCCAATGAGAAAAATCTTTATCAATTTAAAGAACATGCATTTTAGGATTTGTGTTCAGATTTCAGCATGATACCTTTGTGTGAGTGAATCTAAGGGGGTAAGGGGGGTAAGGGAGAAACTTAAGAGCCTATAAATCCCAAGATAGTTAGCAAGTTACAAATGAGAGATCATAGTCCCACATCACTTGGATGTAGGAGGGTGATGTACTATATATGTATGAGTTTGAATCTACAAAGTACTAAGCATTTTAAAGTCGTGCAGACCTTAAACTCAA
Organism: Berberis vulgaris; assembly: GCA_963556465.1. Taxonomy (NCBI): domain Eukaryota; kingdom Viridiplantae; phylum Streptophyta; class Magnoliopsida; order Ranunculales; family Berberidaceae; genus Berberis; species Berberis vulgaris. The sequence continues at coordinate 6,038,878 of OY747128.1, forward strand.
TGCGGACAATATAATATTTTGTGAACGCTTTTGACTTTTTGACACCACTATTATTGTTTTGAACCTACTAAAGGACATTACTAATGAAAAGGAAAATTCTTCAATTTTTTATCCTGTCCTCCTATCTGCTCTCTGCGATCACAAACATACCAGCAACTCAAATTAATCAAAAGAACTCCACAATTAATCAATCAAAATAGCTCAACAATAAATCAATTAAAAGAAACTGTCACGAGCTGTGAAGAAGGTGAAGACGATGGTGGTTCAGAAGTTGGCGGGAAGTAACAGAAAACAGAAATTTGATTGTTCAACAATCCTGTTAATTCGGTTAATGCACGTGTGGCACGTGACTCCACTTAAGTAAATAGCAGCCGTCTCTCACATGCCTCGCAAATGGTCCCAAAAAATGGTTGAATATTTCAAATGGTTGTTACAGCAGAGCAGGTTGTTAGGCAGAGCAGAGCAGACTGTTACAGCAGGACCACTGCAAGCCGACTGTCACCGCAGGACCACGACGAGCTCCACGATCTTCACGCATGCTTCTCTCCTTCCCCAACCAGCTAGTATTATGTATTAGGGTTTCCTATATAAGTAAGAAGATAGTTAATGAAAAAGCAAGTTGTAAGAAAAGAATGAGGTCTCTCAATGTAGAGAAGGTTACCCTGTTTTAGTTGTTGAATGAATCGAAGTTGATTTCACTTGTGATTCTTGTTGCCAATTACTAGGATCATAACACTTGGTATCAGAGCGTTGGCTATATGGGAACCGTCGAAACGAGAGCAAGGGAAATGGAGGCTCACCTGCGAGACTCGAAGAAGCAGGTCAGTGAAGCTCTTGGCCAAATCGAACTCTTGAAGAAGGAGGTTTCAAAACTGGCCAAGAATGATGAGATGTTGGCTAAGAGTGGAGAAGAGCTCAGGCAACACATCGACAATCGATTCGCACAACTTGTGCAACTTATCCAAACACAACAAACACCCACCACCCCGAGCCCTCACCCTGTTGCTAGTGGCTCACAAGCTGCTGGAAACCCATCCCAACCATGGCCTCCTGACCCAGCATTCCACAATGAGCACTCCACGGGCCATTTCCGTTTCCCAAAGGTAGACTTCCCTCACTTCGATGGTACCAGCCCGCGTTCGTGGGTGAAAAAATGTGAACGCTACTTCCTGCTACACAACATATCTGACGCCAACAAGGTGTCCATTGCTTCTATACACCTTGATGGTAAGGCAGACACATGGTACCTGGACTACCAAATGGGCAAGACATTGATCCCATGGCCTCAATTAGCTACTGATGTATGTCTCCGATTCGAAAACCCCGTTAATGAGAACTACGTCGATGCTTTTAATAAGCATTATCAAACCACATCTGTGGAGGCTTACTATGAGCGATTTGAGGAGCTCAAATCTTGGATGGTGATCAACAATGATTCCCTCAGTGAATCCTATTTTGTGCTTAGCTTCCTAAGCGGTCTCAAACCACACATTAAAACCCAAGTTCAAATGTTCCAACCTACTAGTGTCTCTCAAGCCCTCTCCCTCGCCAGAATGCAAGAATTCTCCTCCTCCTCCAAGAACGCCAAAACATGCTGAGCATCCTCAAGGAACGGTTGACTAAGGCGCAAGAACGAATGAAAAAGTTCGCAGACCGCAAGCGCACTGAGCGCTCCTTCAGTGAAGGCGACTGGGTGTATCTCAAATTACAGCCGTATCGACAGAATTCCATTCAACTCCGTCGTAATTTGAAGCTCGCCTCACGTTTCTTTGGCCCATATCAAGTGTTGGAGAAAATCGGCAGTGTAGCTTACCGCTTGCTCCTCCCTGCAGGGACTCTTATCCACAATGTCTTCCATGTATCCCGGCTCAAAAAACACTTGGGATCACACCAACAGAGCTCCTCCTCACTGCCATCGACAGACTCAGGTGGTTCCCTCCGCCCAATTCCAGTGGCGATCTTAAACAGACGCCTGGTTCCGCGCCATAACAAACCAGTCACTCAGATACTTGTGCAATGGTCTCCGGGTTCGCCAGCCGACGCAACTTGGGAAGATTGGGCCGCCATCCGCGCCCGCTTCCCCAACTTTCATGCTTGAGGACAAGCATGTTCACAAGGGGAAGGTATTGTCACGAGCTGTGAAGAAGGTGAAGACGATGGTGGTTCAGAAGTTGGCGGGAAGCAACAGAAAACAGAAATTTGATTGTTCAACAATCCTGTTAATTCGGTTAATGCACGTGTGGCACGTGACTCCACTTAAGTAAATAGCAGCCGTCTCTCCCGTGCCTCGCAAATGGTCCCAAAAAACGGTTGAATATTTCAAATGGTTGTTACAGCAGAGCAGGTTGTTAGGCAGAGCATAGCAGACTGTTACAGCAGGACCACTGCAAGCCGACTGTCACCGCAGGACCACGACGAGCTCCACGATCTTCACGCATGCGTCTCTCCTTCCCCAACCAGCTAGTATTATGTATTAGGGTTTCCTATATAAGTAAGAAGAGAGTTAATGAAAAAGCAAGTTGTAAGAAAAGAATGAGGTCTCTCAATGTAGAGAAGGTTACCCTGTTTTAGTTGTTGAATGAATCGAAGTTGATTTCACTTGTGATTCTTGTTGCCAATTACTAGGATCATAACAGAAACCCACAACAATCCAAAAAAAATAAAAATAATAATAGAATTGCAAAGAAGAAGATTAAAACCCTAGAGAGAAGAAAATCAAAGTGAATCTCAATCCTCTAAACACCACCAACCACCTTTCTTTATCCGTTGCTCTATTCAAATCTCCAAACCACCAACTCTCATATTTTAAAGTCTCAGAATCACCCCTCTTTTCTGCAGCAATTTCAGCAGCTCAATAACAAGTCTTTTCTTCATGTCGCACCTCTTGAAAATGAGAACAAACTGAAACAATGAGGTGGGTAGAAGAAAACCAGTTGTTGTGATCGGTTGCTTCTCATGTTGCTCTTCTTCCTGTTATTGGCTTTTCTTGCAAAAAACGAGGGTAGAAGAAGACTGAAGTGGGGTGGGATAGAAACAATGTTTAAAAAATTGGTATAGATAGTCTCCAGGGCGGGTTTTTGAATTTATTATTATTATTATTATTATTATTATTATTATTATTACATATGTATATTGGCATTAAATTAGAAGTAATTTATATATTATTATATTTAATTTTTATAAATTTTAAATTATAATAAATAAATAACCGTTTAGGCCCCCGTCTAGTCCTCTGAACGCTAGTCCCTTGCTCGCCACTTGTGTACCGTCTAGCGTTTTTAGAACACTGACCACTGAATGTTAGACATAAATGTAGGTGGTGGTGCCAAATAGAAGATATGGTGGTGTCAAAAAGTAATAGCCTTGCTATAATATCAAGAATTAAGATAATTGCCAATGGGATACTAGCTCTGATAGATTTGCAGCAGATCACTAATCCAAAGTTTGAACTAATTTAGAATCTAATAAAAGTCTTATTCACCCTTAAAATAAAGATAAGCGATTTGATGAAATAATAAGTACAACTCTTCTAGTATCTATTAAAAATCTTGCTCGTGCTAAAAAAAAAAGATAAGCGATTTGATGAAATAATATGTATAAACAGACAAAAAAATATGTGAGAGTATTGGCGGTATTGGAGATGTGTACAATGTCAAGATTGTGCAATTAAATTCAATACAGTTGAGGTGGATAAGTATGTGCAAAACACACGTTTGAAAGCAGTGTGTTATAAAAGGGTTTTTCTTCAAAAAATAAAATGACCAACAAGTTTGGCTAAAAACTAATTACATAGAAAAATATAAGATTATCCTCTTAACAACCCCTAAAGTATGGCTAGAAGAAATGAGACTTGTAACCTTTTCAGATTGATGATCTCCTAATCCCCTAATAATAATAATTGGTTATTTTTAAACAAATACGTCATCTATAGAACTTGAGGTTGGAGAATGAATTGTAGGGGTGGGCACGGGACGTCCCTATCTCATCCCGTTCATACGGGATCGAGACGGGATGGGATGGAAAAAACCTCATCTCGACCTCGTCCCATCCCAAACGGGTTCGGGACGGGACGAGATCAGCGTGCTGCCTGTGACTGCTGCGAAGATTATCATAATATAAGAGTGTGAAAAATAACTTTCTTAAACCTACAAGCAAATTGCAAGAATCTATAAATAGTTATGGATAACACCTAAGCAGTGAAATACCCCATCAATATAGAGGCGACCCCATGGAAAACCCAAGGTCTCGTAAACCAGATAAGCTCTTGAATATACGTTCTCTGACACTACAAGATAACTCCTATTGCTCGAGGGTGAGTAGCATATTACCTAGCAGGCTTTAGTCTTAAACCAAATTAATAATGGATAAAAAAAAACATGTCTGAATATGTCTCTCAAGATGCTTATAACATTGTATACGTAACGAGCACATGATTGATTGCAAACCTCCCTCAAGTGCTAATCTTAAGATGCTTATAACATTGTATACGTAACGAGCACGTGATTGATTGCAAACTCTCTCAAGTGCTAATCTAGTTGGGATGTTTGGGAGAGTTCAATTTGCTTTTGTTTTCATCTGTTTTCTCCTTGAAACTTTAGATAAATCCAGAAATGATATCCTCAAGAGACACTCATATATAGTCTAAATCGATATTACATAATATATAAAACCCAAAATAAAATAAATGAAATTCAAATGCAATCTTGAACATCAAAAAATGAAGATCCCAGAAAGGATTCAAATGCAAACACCATGAGTTTTTGTCAGTCATCTTTAAGTTTATATGAATAAAAATAAATAAATAAATAAATAAAATATTAATAATAACTATTAAAAAATTAGCTCGGGACGGGACGGGATTGAAAATCTTCATCCCATCCCATCTCATTCTAGATCGGGATGGGACGAGATCGGGATGAAATTATTCAATCCCATTAAGACCCGAAAAAATTGGGACGGGACGGGACCAAATCGGGTCAAAATCGGGATCGCAGGATGGGATGCCCACCCCTAATGAATTGTATCCAATAATAATAACAATTGGTTGTCTCTAAACAACTAAGCATTCTCCTATACATAAAACTTATCACTAAAAGAAAGGAATTTTCATTTTATAATATAGTAATATTCATGTATTTGGAAAAAAATTTCAAAAATTGGATAACTTAGGGTAAGTTTGATTAGTCATTTTTCTTGAGATATGAAGATTTTCGCTGTTTGGTTTTCTATTTATAATGAATTGATTTTTCATAATGCTATTTTTCCCTAGCTCACGGGAATCCAAGTACAGGGAGATCTCGAAATCGAATTCACCGAAATGATTTCAATTTCCTTGCAACCATCTTAACAATTATAATGACAATTCACTCAAATGAATAGTGAATTGTCTTCAACCTGATCTTTTTCCTCATTTTGTCCTTAAAATTTAATTTTATTCACATTTAAACTCAGCCCCTCCTACATTATACAATTACATCACAATCCTTCTAAATATTTGTTAATTATATCTAAGTGTTTAATATAATTTATTTGACGTCCTTCAAATATTTATAATTATAAATAAGCCTTACATATAATATTTGTATTTTTCATTTTGCCCTCCCAATTTAATTTTTTTTACATTCAAAACCAATCACTCTCCAACATTATATAATTATACCTAAATCCTAATATAACTTATTTTAAGCCCCAAATTATATATAAACTATAAATAGGCTCTTATATTATCTTAAGCATCCTATATTATTCATGGATTTAATTTTCCTATTTTTTATTGTATTTGAATAAACTTAAAACTTAATATATGATTTAAACATTTAATATTTAAAAATATGAATAGCATGCGAAGCGAAAACAAAACAAAAACAAAATTCAAAATATTTTTGTTTGACCAATATTCAAATCAACAATAGAATCACTATATAATCAACTTGATAAAAAAATCAGAAATTCTAAGTGTCGAGGAAATGAGCGAGGAAACCAGCGAGGGAAATGAGGTGGAGGGGGTGGAAACCGTTCACCCCCTTCGAGATGTGTGCTTTGACTTTTCGCGCGCACATCCCGAGGGGGGTGAACGGTTTCCACCCCCTCCACCTCATTTCCCTCGCCCGTTTCCTCGACAGCTAGCAAAGCTCTAAAAAAATTATACTCCCGATAAACTCCAGTCAAATAGGCGATACATAAAATTTAAGTATTATCAATATTTCATTTTTATTTCAATCACTCAAAATTATTGAAAGAAAGAACATTTTTATATTTAATTAATCATAAAAAAAAAAAAAAAAAAAAAAATTTATGCACGAGTAGCGGGCACTGGTGTTAAAACCACCGCGGAAACCCTAAAGCCTCACTTCTTCCCCTTTCTGTTCTTAAACCCACCAAGCATCGCAGAGAGAGATGGTTTGGTTTCAGTGCGAAGATTGCGGAGAGAATTTGAAGAAGCCGAAGCTGCTCAACCATTTCAGGTGTTGTTCTGCCAACAAGGTCTGTTTTTTCTTCATCAAAACTCATCTTTTGATACACACTCTCTTTCTGTAGTTTCTGAGTTCTAACTTAATTATTTTATGTCTTACCATGTAGTTATCGTGCATCGATTGTGGGGAAATCTTTGGACAGCAGAGTGTACAAGGCCACAACCAGTGCATTACAGAAGCGGTTTGTTAACCAAGTTCTCAGTTTTCAATCAAATTAGAAGATACCCATTTTTTATTTCATTAAGTATTGTTGGTTGATGAGTGTTCGTTCTAGGTTGGAGAAGTCTCTTTTTGATTTAGTGATGAGTGTGTTGTTGTTGTTTGTTTGTTTGCTTTTTTTTTTTCCAGGAAAAATATGGTCCAAAAGGCCAATTGAAGGCTTCAAATGCTAAACCAGCTAAGGCTAACAATGACTCAAAGCCCAAACCTGATTTTGATATAAATGTCGGGTTATCTTCTCGCCCTCCGTGGTTTTGCAGGTCAGTCGCAAATTCATTTGTTTATTTTATGCAAGTAGATTGTGCGGAGATTGTATATGTATCTATTTAGCTATGGACAATTTTAGGGGGATTACCATTCGATTTAAATTTTGTACCTATTGTATCTTACATGGTTATATAAGCTGAAAGAAAAAAAAAATTCCTGCTTGGAGCCGGTTTCCTCGATGAGGGCGCTCAAAAAGTTATTGTGAGATCAAGGTCAAACTTGACTACTGCTAAGTTCAGAGATCTTAGGAATTTGCAACACTTTCAGAAAAGGAGATGATATTTGTAACCCCTTGAATAGTGCTTCATAAGTCGATGAATTACCGGTCATTCTTATCATCGTTAGCTTTAAGAAAATATTCTGATGAGCCTAGCATAGAAATTTCTGAAGCGAATGAGTTTTGGATGTGGTCCATAGGGAGAGGTGCGCATCCTCATAAGATATCATCGAGTTTTTATGAGCTGATCCATGTTAATTTTTTTTTTTTTTATCCCATATGAATATTTCTACCCCATTGAATAATGATATGATAATTGAACATGGTACCCGTTTTCAGGCATCCGATACAAAGTTTCAACTGAACATTTAATATTTGCTTATTATTATTATAATGCCAAAACATCATGCTTCTATTGCTATGAAAACTTTGGTTTTAAAAAGTTAGCCCAATATAAATATTTTTTAGGGCCAAAATTGTCTAAAATCACAATTTGAATAGTTTCTCCTACTTTATCTCCCATGTTCCTCCAAACACTTTCCAAAAACTCAGAGTCTAGGATGCATGGACACATGTGTCGTGTCAGACATGGAAACGGACACGACATGGCGACTCGGTAATTTTAAAAAAACTAGGATTCGGAGACTCGGCGACACATCCAACCTTATTTTTATATTTTTTTTGTTAAAAATCATTAAAAATAACTAATAATTCGAGCAATCTGCATCCTAAAGCATCAAATCAGAAATGCAAAATAGAATCAAAGAAACTGATCCATTATAACAACCAAATATAAAACAATTTTTAACTATTAAACTAAATAGGAAGAATAGTAGGACTTACTCTTCTCGATTTCATTCTTGATGTCCTTAACTTCAGTGTTGGGTAATTAGTTATTTCATCCCTGGTTGTCAATTTTCGTTGCACTTAAAGTTTCATTGACCAGCATTACATCATCAGCAAATGATATGCACAAAGTTACCCCTACTTCCAATTGGCATATAAAGAATAGGAAAGTACTCCATTGAAGGAAGAATGACGAGAAACCCAGCACCATAAGTAACATCAATGTCCATAACTAAGACTCTAAGCACTACCACTTTATCGTTGAAAATCCTTGCATTGCTCTCTTTTCACAAAAGCTAACAAATAACCAGATCGCAACTCTGATCATCCCCAAACCCCCATCTTTCGCCTTTACCAGATCCCCAAATCCCCATCTTCCGCCTTCACCAGATCCCCAAACCCCAATATTCCGCCTTTACCAAATCCCCAAACCCCAATCCTTGAAGGGACAAAAAATCGAAGGGGGAAAAAGAAGAAGAAATCGAAGGAGGGAAGAAGAAAAAGAAGAAATCGAAGGGAAGAAGAAGAGATCGAATGGAAGAAGAAAAGAAATCAAATGGAAAAAAAAATCAAAGGGAAGAAGAAGAAATCAAATGGAAAAAGAAGAAATCGAAGGGAAGATCAAACATACCTCAAGTTGGATCTGTCTGTCTACAACAACACGGAGATGGATGTCTTCGTCTTCTCTTCTTCTTCCTCCTCCTTTTTACCCCTTCTTCTCTTCTTCTTTTCCCCCTTCTCTGAAAGAGGGTGGCTGCAAATGGCATCTGAAAGAGAAGAAAAAAGAATTAGGTTTGTATTTTGGGCCTTTCATATCGTCAGTCAGATTTTATTAAGATATGAAACTGAATGATATTTGCACCTGGATCGAGTCTGGGCTGAGTCAGGACCATGTCTGGACCAAGTCAAGTTGATCGACACGTCGACCACGAGTCAGATAAGTGTCAGGCACGTGTTGCACGCGAATCCATGTCTGACACGCGTTCGACTCGAATTCGGAAGGCTTTTCCAAGAGTCCGTGCTTCCTAGCTCCGAGTTAATGAAAACCTTCACTACTATCTCTTTATCCAAACTATTTCAACACATTAATCACTATCTAATTAAATTTTTGTAAAAGTTAAAAAGGTAACTAATTATAATAGAAATATATTACATTCACAAAAAAAATGACCTCCTTTTAGGTAATAATCACACAAAGAAAACGTGCAAACCATTAGGGGCTAATAATGTTGGAACTTGGAACAAAGTGAGTTTAGGTGAAAATGATCGTCGTGATGGCGAGATCATCTTTACAAAAAGTCAACCTTATGCTCTACTCCATGTCGGCCCCACAAAATGTGTTACCCCCCCTCCCTCTCGGCATATATATATATATATATGTTACAGTAATTATATTACTTTTCACTCTGGACCTATCACATGATTTTGAAGTGCTGATATCAGTGTAGTCAAGGCGGTCACCTCGAGACGTTTTTATCAAATATTCCCCAAGATGAGGCAATGCGATTCAATAATGCGTGAAGCGATGCTTCATCATTTTTACATTTTATTTTTTACATACTTATCAGTTAAGATATCAAAAGATAAAAGCCCAAAGCTAAATCTTTGTAGTTAGAGTGCTAAGTTAGATTTAGCACTCGCTTGACAAACAAAACCTTGTTGGTGTCAAGGGTTAGAAGAGACACAACTTCAAATCTTGCCACTTATCAAATCCTCAAACCTAGCTGGTAACAAGGGTTAAGGAAGGTTTTATTTTGTTTTTTAATTCTCTTTCTTTTCGTCTTTTTCCCCTCTCCTCTATCAATGAGAAATGAGAAGTTGAGATCTATTTTATGTTGTGATGTTTATGTGCTGATTTTTTATTTATTTATTTATTTATTTTGTATATAATTTAATGGGTTATATGTAATTTGTGCAACTTTCTTTTGTTTATTTTTACATATTATGCTACTTTAATTTATTAAGAAAATAAATCCAAAAGATAAGCTAAATGCGCCTCATGTCTCTGATGCACGAACATCGCCTTACATCTCGCGCTTCAGTCATGTGCAGCTCGCTTCCGCCTCAACGCCTTGCAATATAAATGTTGCAAAATTTTGATTTTGTTGATTTTTTATTTTATCATCTGCAATGTATAGTATGTCCTATGAAATTTTCAGAATCCGTGTGAAGCGACATTTAGGTTGTTACATCTCTGTCTCATTGTGATAGTATCACTTTGTGGAACATGAAAACGTTCTGTAATATCTGGACATAACGAGCATGAATTGGATACAAGCAGGAAAGAGGTTTCCCTTGTCATTTATTCTTGTCAACTTAGTATAATTTATTGTTAGCTATACAAGAACGAGGATACGACCAGCTCAATTATGAGCTTCTGTTACTGGAATTCATTGGAGTGCTGTTAGTTAGATGTTTGATCATTAGAAGCAGATATTGTTTGACATGTCTAAACTGGTTGTACTACATTGTGCCAAATAGTCGGCCGAGATTATCCTGAAACTTTGGCAATGAAGGCACAAAGAATGAATTTCAGATTCCACTATTTTTGGGTTATATCTTCAATAGATCCACATTTGGGGAGGGAAAATGGGAGAGAAAAGATTCATATATAGTTCATATTTTTTCTTCGTCGTCCTTGCATTTTTTACTTTTATCTTTAGATTCAAGACCTGCACGCTTAATCCGTTCCTTGATAGCAGTATTTCTCCTGTTGCTCAATAGCTAACTCTGTAATTCTGGTAATTAGTGCCTTACTTGTTTGTTCTGATAAACCTGCATCACACCAGCCTCTGTAATACCAGTGCCACAAGCAAACAGACTTTGTTGCTTCATGCTGAAGGAAAGAAACACAGGGCAAAGGCTCGAGCTTTCCATGCTTCTCAACACTCCAAAGAAACAGATGTATCTGTTGCCAATCCAAAAGATGTAGCTGGTGATACTCACAAGGCAGAGTTAGTTGAGAAAAAAGATGAAGCAGTACTAAAAGAGCAAGAAGTAGAAAATGGAATCCCGTCTGCAAAGAAAAAGAGAAAATCTGATGTAGCTGATGAAGTTAGTACCAAAAAAGGGGGTACTGATAATTCACATGATATAACCAATGGTGAGGTCATTCAAGCAACAAGAGTAAAAGAAGAACCAGAGGGTTTAGTGAAGAGAACCAAAGTTGATGCTTCACAGAAGGCGGACATAAACACAGAAGAGCCTAGGAACAAGGAAATCAAATGGAAGAAGCTGATCATGTCAGTCTTGAAACAAGTATGTATCTTCTTTTTCTTTGCATAGCCTTTTATTTATTCATTTATTTTTTTATTTTTTTATTTTTACTTTCTTATTTATTACAAAATAGAGTTTCTGGTTACTTCAATTCTTATGGCACCATTTTTTTGTAAAGGAAAAACATTAGAGAGGAGAATTTTCCTGGATGAAACTTCCCATCAAATGGCTTTAAGACAGTTTGGTGGATGTTTTAAAACACTAATTCGGGACCACGATACTTGTTTTCTACACTGTATTCTTACATGATACTTGTGTAATACAGAATCCCGATGGAACTATAAAGATGAAAAAGTTGGAAAAGGCTGTTTTGAAGTCCCTCCAGGAAGATGGACTAACTGAAGATGTGGATCAACTAAAGGAAAAACTAAAGCACGAGGTAATTTTCATTAGAAAGTTTGAAAAGTTTCAGTTCAAGTTTTGCTATTCATGCAACTGCTGAACCTTGATTCTCTGATGCAGATCAATTCAAGCTCGAGATTCAGGCTTGATAACAAGCTTGTTAGCTTGGTGGTGAAAAGCTGAGGCTGGTTTCTGTTGCAGCATTTACATTGCTTTCAACTTGATAATAATATACATTGGTACAGCAGATTCAGAATGTGATGAAGCAATTCAATCCGTGGCAGTCCAGAGCTTTTAGGATCAGGTGGAGCATTATCCTAATTTAATTTTGTTTTCTCAAGTCCTTTTTGTCGTTGAAAACATGAAATGTGTTCAAGTGGCAACCAAACTTTCAGGAAAGTGATATGATTATTGAGACGAATCCGTGTGTTGATGATATTGCAAGACAAGTTATTATGGGGACACATCTGAATGAGATATTGCTTAAAAATTTTTGATAACATGCAAGTGAAGATACTTCTGTGTCAAAATTTTATTGTTGATAACATCGTAAAAAAACATTACTGTTTACGGACTGCTTTCCTAAAGTGCAGATATTCCATAAACAATGGCTCCTGCAGCTGATGTCACAAATTTTGACGCAACACTCGTTTGGACTGCGTAATTGGATGTAGTTGACAATTGTTCTATGCGCAAGTTCATGGTAGGGGTAAGTTGGCAGATGATGGCTAATGGTTCTATCATTCATAGAAGACTGATTTTCCTCAAAACTACGGGTATTCAACGGGGCGAGTTTGTGAATAATGGTATGTATTTTGACCTAAGGATTTTGATATGCAACAATTTGAAGCGAAGCGAAGCAAAATAATATTGAAGAACTCAAAATAGAGTTTTTTCAATCCTTACTACTATAGAACACAAATTATGTCTCTAGAACAATCTTTTGAGGGAAAATGCTTAACAAACCTTAAATTTACAACACACCAGGGATTTGTCTATGCACTAATTGATCAAGGAGATCCTATTGGAATAGCAAAATATTCATATTTTCAGAAGCAGCCGTGCTTCTGAAAATGGTGCAGACCTTTTAGGGCTGCCACCCTTGAGCTTATGAGTTCAGCGGGGAGCTCAGCCCTCACCAACGGCCCTGCCTTGCCCCTTTTATCAACCATTTTTATCAAACCATTTTTTTTATCAACCAAATACTGAATTGATCAAACAATTCAAAACCACACAACACTGGCTTCCCTTTTATGAAAGAAAACAATGGAAAAGCCAAAGCTCAGAAAAAGAGAGGAGATTTATCAGCCGAAACATAAGATGAGAAGAAACCCATAAATGCTAACTTGTTCAAAATCAACGCGTATAACCTACTGCTTCGATATAAGAATACTGTACAATTACTATACTGAGGCAATTCTGGAATTTACCAGCAGGCCTCAAACACTTTGCATCATTGTCTTTCACTTGGTCATGTACAAATACAGGATGAAATGGCATTGCTCCCAGAATAACTAGAAGAGGAACCAGATATTGATTTTGTTTGCAGAGCGTTATATCATAAGAATAATTACGGTTATCAGAGCCACAACTGAACATGCCAATGCCTGCACCAACCAGCATATAACCTACTGCTTCGATATAAGAATACTGTACAATTTACTATACTGAGGCAATTCTGGAATTTATCAGCAGGCCTCAAACACTTTGCATCATTGTCTTTCACTTAGTCCTATACAAATACAGGATGAAATGGCATTGCTCCCAGAATAACTAGAAGAGGAACCAGACATTGATTTTGTTTGCAGAGCGTTATATCATAAGAATAATTATGGTTATCAGAGCCACAACTGAACATGCCAATGCCTGCACCAACCAGTTGATACACATTACTAACTTCAACCTTCTTCAACCAGACGAAAGAATATTTCAATATATATATATATATGACAGTAACAGAGCATTAATTCACAGTTTGCATATCTAACAGAGTACTCACAGCAATAGCAGAGGCAGCAAGACCTGCTCGTTCCCTTGGATCCTTACGGTAGTAGTTGCCGAAGTAGAGAATTGTTGCATAGTACCACATCAATGGGAACAGGAACCCTAGTAGAAAACTGCAGGGAAATCCAACAATGAGTGAGACTTATGAAAAGCCTCAACTCAAAAACAGATTATGTGCAGTAGGAAAAGGGTACTCACGAAAACCATCCAATCCCACAACCAAAGCAGGGTAAAGGTTTGTCATAAAAGCCCAACTCTTCTGGATCCCTGATCAGCATATACTTGCCCTTTTCCTTCTGTGAACCATCTATATCCTCTCCTGCATTCAACATAGCATCTCTATCAAGTACCTATTTGACTCCGTTCATGATAATATTCAAGTAACAAAGAAATATGCCCATCACGAGGACAATGAACACCAGGGAACACAGCAAGAACCTTCATCAAATAAACACCGCAAAAAACAATTGGAATTTGAAACCATGTGGATGAGTAATCAACAGCCTTGTAAGTGTACATGAATGACATTGGTGGGCAAAGTGAGCAACTTCGGTCAAGGAATCAAGACAATTATCAGATTCCACACTCGATTTTGCCAATTTGGTATTAGGTCCCCAGTCGTTTCTTCCTCCATTTATGTTTCACAATCTCCCTCAAAAGTGGGTTTTCTCTCTCAAAATGAACAATAAAACCACTTAGAGGCTAAGCCATGAACTGTGATGCTCTTTAGTTTCATATGTGCGGTCGCTTCTCAGGTGAAACTAATTATAGCTCAAGTGCCCTGGTGTCGTGTTTGGTTTTCACTGATGAGTACTACTGGTTATCGTGAATGCACAAACGCAAATACATGAAGATGTATGAATTCATTGTAAACGCCTTTTACAGTCAAATGGCAAATGTTAAATATGTGCAGCCTGACACATGCTGCTTCAATGGTGGCCAAAAGGTTTGTTGCTTGGGGCACCTTTGGTTCACATCAGAAGTAGTAAAACTTGTTTGTTCTCGAAGATGACCTCTAGTGAGGTACTCACCAACAAGAGCAAAATTTTCTTATTTCAATTCCAGTGGACATTGAAAAGACTTGGTTAGATGTAGCAAGTTCTTTTCAGATTGAAAAAGAAAAGTTCCCCATAATTTCTGCAAAGTTTCAACACTTGTTCCACGCTTGCCTTCCGAAAAAAAAAAAAAAAGTTTGAACACTTGTTATCTGCTACGTTTACATCAGTTAGTATTACTAAAAAAGTATTCAGTATCCTACATGCCAATTTTCAGTATAATTTTTTATTCCTTATTTAAGGGTCAGTGGTTTTATCATCTTGCTCAGCCTATTACTTCACTAGTATTAGGGGATGTTAGCATTAGAAAACACGCAATCTCATGCATGCTCCCCTACTGTAATTTACGACCCGTTGTTGATATAAACCAAATAAATATAACTAAAAGCACAATACATAATGCAAGCAGCAAACACCAATCTCAAATGTATGAGTAATAAAGAAAAGATGTTCTAATGCTTACAAGAGCATGCATGCAGGGGGGGGGGGGGGGGGGGGGGGTGTGTGTGAAGGGGACACTGTCCTTTTCTTGAACAATTTCAACACAAATTTGAATTGTCTAGAAATAGTGAAAGCATGCGAAATTAACATCTTCAGGTGGCCATGATCTTGGATAGAGCAATTAACAGTTTGCAGTCATGCAAGTCATTGCACTAAGAGAAGTTATCAGGTGACAAATGTGATATAGCAAAATAAGCTTTGGAAACTCTATGTTAGCTCGCTGCCTCCTCTATGTTAACATGACTGTGACTCAGTTATAGTTCCAAATAAGTCATATGAACACTAATAAACCAGATCTTTACCACTTTTTTCTCACATTTCCAGCTAATGTGGTCAGCAAAATGAAATGCGATGATAAAAAGAACTGACACGAAAACACATTAGTATCATTTTCTGAAGATAAGTAAGCAACAATTAATCACGTAATACCAGTCTTTATTGTTTTTTACTTTAAGAATAGAGTAAAATACAAACACAAGAAGGAATAATGGGAGCTCCTTCTATCCATAAGTTGACCGAAGCTGAAAAGATATAGAAAATATTGGTCTATTTAACCCTTAACTACCAAATTTTCTAAATGGTATGTTTGACTTTCTTAAGTCAAGGTTCCTAAGTTCCTAACTATCTATGAGTTCTTTACTGGTTCGCGACACTACCTTTATACACTGAAAGGTATCGAGCAGAAGGCCTCAAAAGGTCTAGGTGCTTGTCTGAAACTGATTTCACCAACTCAAGGCCGTTTCTCAGGCCAGTCATCTCCTCAGTAGCATCTGTAACACCAAGAAGGTCTTATTTATAATATGAAAGAAGCTGCTTATTATTTCTCAGATATCTGGTTTGATTTAATCATGTCAGGGTAACATTAGCCTATCAAGTGACTTGTATGGACTGCAAATATCAGATTCCATTAAGTGGACAAAATTTTTGGGCCTTAATCGCTTAATGAGCTTTAGTCATAAGGTATGTCAAACAAGTTCAGAACCTAGCAGACATAAGAAGACATTGTCATTCAACAAACAAAATTACTGTGCTTTGATTTTAGATTTCTTGATCAAATTAGTATGAAACCCGATTCCAAGGAACAAAGCCAAGGGAAGGGATCAACGAACCAATTTTGCCTTTTTTTTATTGAACTTGCACCAATATTCAAGCTTCCAAGTGGAAGCCGAAACAAAATGACTAATCTTGAAAAACAAGAAACAACAGGCCCTTAATCCAGAAAAAAAAATTGTGGATCAAATGTGAGAAAAAAATGTAGGGTGATGCAGGGAATGCAAATTTGAGAATGAGAAAACACACTATATGGTATAATTACAATCTGCTATCTATATTACAAATCAGGATGGTGTTTGAGATTGGAGATAAAAGAAGGATGGTGTTTGAGATTGGAGATAAAAGACGGCTGAGATTTATCCATATATAAGAATCTAACGGATTACATAAAACTTAAAGAACCAAGAGTGCATGGGTCCGAATCTCATGCCCAACATTTTGATATTTATTTATCATGATATTTAAATTAGAATAAACTTTATTTATCCTGTTAAACTTTTATCATGCCAACGACATCGGGAACACCCTAGTCTATATTACAAATCAGGATGGTGTTTGAGGTTGAAGATAAAAGACTGCTGAGATTTGTCTAAATATAAAAATCTAACGGATTGATCACATAGAACTTAAAGCACCAAGAATGCATGAGTTCGATTCCCATATCCAACATTTTGATATTAATTAATCTTGTTATTTATTTATCTTGATATTTAAGTAGAATAAACTTATTTAAAATTTATCAAAGTAAACTTTTATCGTGCCAACGACACAGGAAATACCCTAGTTTTATAACAAAATAGGATTGAACTTCAACAACATGAATGAGGGAAACGTAACAGATGGCATATCAAATCAAAGTCCATATAATCTTTTAGGTTCCATTTGCGATGGAAACACACTTCCAAAACTACATAACTTCCATAATAAAACGAGGAAACCCAATTCATCGAAGGAGCCTAAGCAAACCTCATGGAACAAAGAGCAAAACAAGAAAAGATGACCTCAAGTTTCAATCCCCTGGTACAAAGCCAGCATCCATCTCGACTTGGATCCGCCATCAATAAAATGTCTCTCTTGGCAAGCCTATTGTAAACAAAAGCCCACATGTCTAGGGTCAAGATGGCGGATGCCCTCCTGTGTATATGATTTCCATCAATGTCAGAACTGGGTTTCGTGCCTGCATAATTAGTTGAATGTTCGAAGCTATTCCACTTACACGGATTCTATCTTCCTTTCCTTCCATAATACCCAACAAGTAGCGAAAGGGCCTTCCAAAGAATTTTACTTAATGCTGACTGAAAAAATGGTAACTTCCAGACTCTCTAAAGGATCTCCGCAGAACTGCATGCCACCTATTCCAACCCAAAGAGCACTCTAAAATGCCTCTGAATCAAACTTGCCCACAGCTGATAAAAAGTGCGGTGTTTCACAATCTTTGAATTAGTCATGACACAACTAATATCAATATTCATATCCCTACAGAACAGTTCTTCAAGTGTACCCTATCCCAAACCAATGTCACACAAAAATAAAACTTCTGCTAGAATCCCTTCATCCCTACCAGTTTTATCGAGAAATTATGGAAAGGATTCATGGGTACAGAACTATTTGAATGATAGTCTCGTCAACATCTTATTTTGCACTTCAGAACTTTTCACAGATGTCATTCATGTTTTTCCTTGCATGTGCTCAGATGAAATTTATATGGATTTTGCTTCAACTGTGGAAATAAACAAAGAAGTATTTCAAGAGATTGGGGAGTAGTTTGGTATATTTTTTCTTCCCAATGAAGGAAAGCTCAATTTAAGGCTCCTATTTCTCAGCCAATGAATTGAATATGAGGGTTTCAGAAGAAAAACATGCTTCACAATCAATAGACTTCAAGTATGATAATAATCAACGGAACCCAGTATGGTGCAGGATTGAGATGTTCCTTGTCACCAGATTCATATATAAATTGCTTTCAATGCCTAGGTCCGAATGCCCTTCCAAGAGCTGGATCAGATCACACACCAACCTTTTTAGGAATGAGTCATTCGGCTTGCTGATCATTTGGTGATTCTTCAATGACCATCTCGCCTGAATAACCTCAGGAATCATCCTCTTACGTAAGCTCACACCTAGTTTCACATTCTCTGAAACTCATTCAATTAGTACTTTATTTGATTAGATCAATGAATCATTTATTTCTCTGAAACTCATACGCTTAGAAATTTTTTAACACTTTTTTTCAATGTCTAAAAGCAGTAAAAATAAAAATGAGTGCAATGAGACGAAATGTTGACATTTGGAGGAAATTATAAACCTAAATCAGAAAAAAAAAAAAAAAAAAAAAGTTTGCCTACTTAGGATGGCCGTCTATAACTGAGATCGGGCTATCATCCAAAGATAGACGAGGTTTATGAAGAGTGCATTGGTGAATGTCTCAATTTACTGTATGTCCATGTTCTGACAAAGATCGCAAAAAAATCAATTTTAGGAATAAGGAACTCGACCCACGATAAGACATAACAAAGGTTGTAGAGCGCCTCTCCCGTGCATACACCCCCTCTCCTATCTTCAAGATTTCATTTGATTACAGTGGCTTCTCTTAGAAGTCCTTTTAGTTACAGGTGTTTTGACAAGTATGTCCCCTCAAAATAACTGTAGAGCCTTATATATGTTCACTGGTTTTTATTTTTAGACCCATTTATCAATTGAAAATCTTAAAACTCATGGAAAACACTGATTTCACAACAGAAACTCTGACTCCATAAGTTAGTAGCTTGATAGTTGAAAAGACATTCTCACGATTGTATATACATTATGCCTGGAATATGATTTTTTTGTCATCAACCAGGCTTGCACTAAAAGAGAACCAGAACAATACAAGAAAAAACAGTCAAGAAATTCAACCACAGACATGCTCAATCAAATGGGCGCTCTGTCAATATAAATATCAAAAACTTCATCGGCATGAGCAAGACGTAAAAACGATATGATGAACCAAGGCACATAAAATAAATGCACACACAAATCCAACTATCATGGGATAAATCTAGGAAGAGATTTAGTACTGTTATCCATTTGTTTCAATGCGATGCTTCAGAATAAGAGATTCCACAGTCCTACAGCCAGCTCCACTGACTCCACCTGCTTCAAGTAAAATACAACATGTCATTCACCAACAGAATATAAGGCCGCAGCCACACACAGGCAACGGCAACCCTCAACAAAATAGCCAACTACATCGCATCTTGAATAAATGAACTAACAGTCTTAATGCTTCTCAGTAAGAAATCAAAAGAAGGTATTGAAAAAAAAAATCGTTTTTGAGACAAACTTCTTCTAGAAAAATTTGGCCATATGTGAATAAATAAGTATTATGTAGTTAAATTGTTAGTCAGATCCTAATTGGTTCAAGAGCGTTATGATATTAATCATAATTAATCGGCATGTATTTCATAAACATATTTTCTCTATCTTTCTAAATAATATGTTACTAATTTTTTATTTTTTTGAATATTAATAATATTGAAATAGTAAAAAAACACATAACAATATATAAGGCAAATTATAAGAAAATAAAAATATTCAGTGTTAGATAAAGGTGCAGCTTTCCATATTCTTTAGCTTTGGTTGTTATTTTCTTTTGGTTGTCTTTCTCTTAGATCTATATATATATACACACTCTTTTATTTTTCCTTCTCTCTAGCCTCTTCACACACTTGGTATTGCCTTTTGCTAGTGTTGATGAAGTTAGGCAAATTTTAAAAAAACAATATTAACTCTTCAAATTTATTTTTAACACATTGTCATGGACTAATTAATCAGTGAGTTCGAAAGTGATTAATCTATAACTCGGTGAGAAAACGCCAATTCTCGCCGATTACGGCTAGAGATTATTCAAATGATTAATTCAAAAATCGTAACACTGTACTAGCGAGAAGAAATTAATAATCGATTAGATAACATAGCGAAGTAGAAAGGATGTGATAAAATCAAGAAAAATGATGGAAAACACATCATGTACTATAAAGTTTAAATACACCTTCCAGGTACAAAATTTTGTAAGATGACACCATTTAAATGTCATGTAGTCTAAAAGTTGAAGTCGTAAGCCAAGGAAAATCTAGCATAGATATGGTCGGATCCATGGACAGCAGGACTATAGGACCATAGGAGATGAGTTTAGTCTCCCAATACTCCATCTCAACGCTTTGGCTGAAAAAGTTAGAAAAGGCCTTCGAGATAGTGTTGGGCATGAATTGAGCCAACGACTTCTTAAGACCAATGCTTTGATACCATGTCAACTCATCTCTCTAAATGCTCAAACGTGTAGATTAGGCAAATCTTTCATATATCAAGTGTGTATCCGAATCCCGACAAGTAGGGGATGGTGTTGAAAAAGTACCTAGCCATAAAGAGGTGATGGTTTCGCCGGGATGTCTTCCACACGCTCAGGCAACCTTCGAACCGAATATTCTTAAAGTAAACTTGCACTATTTAGGCCTTTCAACTCAATCAATACTTTTGGAGGGGTGGTTAAGTAGGGACCATAGTTATGGTAGAAGAGTGGGACATTACACAGCATAAGCGAAGATATAGATAGATTTTTATGTACATCGATGCAGGTACAACCGCATCGTAAATTCATCTAGGAATTATTGCAAATAACACATGAGGAAAGGCCCATGGACAATGGGAGTGAGTTTTAGTTCCCAACACAAAAATATTGAAAATCTCAAACATCCCCCTATTGCTTATAAATGTATATTGAAAAGTGAAAATTATGAAATATGTGTGCAAATGCTAACATGTAAGTTATGACGTAAATGAACCAGTCCTTATTGCTAAATCCGAATTAATTCTAATAAATATCTACTTATACAAACACAATAAAAAATTATATAAGATTTGCATTAACCAGTTATAGACGGTATTTTAGTAATCATCATCCATTACTTGCAATTAAATAAATTATAAATGCATCAAGCCATAATTTTAAAAACTATGGACATCACTAAACTTGATTGTTTTCTCTTTTTTTTTAATTCCTATTGAATTGAAATTTGAAAAAAATAATAATAATTAAAAAAAATATATTCTAGCATAACATTCAGGAAAACTGCATGAATAAAGAAAGTACCAAGTCTATGTGATTTACCTCAAGTTTATTTGAGCCTAATGATGCGGTTATTTTTATTATGTTAGTATCATTATTATAACCTTTTTTTGGCAATTGATTTGAAAACTTCTCTCACTTTGGATAACACTCTATTGAGATGTTAATTCAAGAACGCATAAGCTCTACGGAAAACTTCTTGCACTCGCGGCTGACACATATCGGACAGGACAGGAACTCACCCCGACACGCTTCTGAATGATTTAGATTTGTGAAAAATTTGAACGTTCACTCGGGAAACAAAAGACATAATGTACAAGTGAAATGTTGAGAGTCAACACGACCAAAATGAACCCCTATGATTTCTTAGCCATTTTTTCAATTTGATTTGGCAGTCTAACCTCGTGGTGCTGAGAAAATAAAAAGAAGGGAAATGGCTTATTGGCTAGCCTAGGCTATACTTGGGCAGCTGCCTAGGCACGACGCACTACTTGGCCACTCACCTAACATTGTGAGGAGAAGGTGATGTTATCAGGTCCCAAACTGCCCGCTCCATTGCTAATCAGGGAAGGTTTTCAGACAGTTTGTGGGGATCCTGATTTCGAATCTCGCACTCGACAATTATTCTTCTCTTGGATTACCCATTGTAGTAACATTTTGTCACTACTCTTTGGTCACTCACCACATTGCTTCCCTTCCACCCACAAAAGGAAGACAAACAACCAACACCAAGGATACCATCAACACCACTTCTACCCAATTTTTTTTTTTTTTATTATTACTTTTTTTAATGAATGATACTGATATCCCTTGCAGTAGCAGCAATCTTTGAAGGAATTTCCATTCAATCTAAGACTCATCTAACATACAAACAAAAGGAAAGGGCAGAAAATGCTCAATTCGACATGAAAAACTTAGCACGAATTTTGTTTTTATTCAATGAAAAGCATAAACTTGATTGCTTTAGTCTAAAGCCACAGAAAGCACCTAAACAGTATAGATAGATAAATAGATAAGCATGGTTACAATCAATTTCTTTGCCTATTAGGCCCTATCACTATTATATGATGAACCCAACCATCACGATTACTCTCTTTGTGATCTTCAAAATCCATCAGCATATAAATCAGTGAACTAAACATAACAAATGAAAACTAGAAAACTTCTACCCAAAACATCAAATTGACTAATTACTCCAACCCCAATTGCCAAAATCAAAACTTTATCAAAAACCCATTGATGAAGTCACTAATTACTCACATCCCAACAACCAAAATCAAAACTTTATCAAAACCCATTGATGAAATCACAACAACTAAAATAATCAATCACAGAAAAACACACACAAAAAAAAAAAAAGTTCAAGGAGGAAGGAACAACTTGCCTGCTAAAACTGATCCCAGAATCCACCAATTGTTGAGCTAAACAATGGGTAACGGACACACAGACAGATGAATCAACTAAATCAATCTCTACCTCTTCCGCTCTCTTTGATTTATCAGGACCAAAACTTACGAAGAGAGGAAATGAACTGATTTGCCGACCGAACCACCAGGTACAATATTTTAATCAATGTTGATCATGTACAACTTGGTGTTGTGAAGCTTAACCAGCAAAAGTTTTTGCCTTAAAAGACACGCTGCGTGACTTTGGATATTCCATTTAATCTGCAGCTTTGAAAGCGATTTTTTCCCACCCACCATTCTTACGGAAGGTAGTACTAAACATCACTATAATGGTGGTTCAATATTTTTTGGTTACGGCATATTCCACATACACATTCTCTCAAAATTGTACCCCCAAACTTTGCAAATTATTAAAGCATCCATCTATGGTCATTTTCCTAATAATTTGATTTCAAAGTCTATATTTCTTAATTTGGAAAATACTTGGTTTGAATGCGAAAATGAGATAAAGTTGGCTAGAAAACGAGAAGAGCCTTGCTAGAAAAACATCTCTAGGATGATGGATGGTGATGGGCCGACCTGGCTCTCTAGAATCAGGGAAACGAGAAATACGAAAAAAGAATTGACCAACGAAAAATGCGGTAGCTTCGTATGGAGAGTAATTGTGAGATTAGTAATATGAAAGAAATTGAATATGATGACTAAAATAAGGAAATGAAAATGTGATCGAGACAAAAATTGGATTATTTGTTCTTAAGACAAATTT
Source organism: Berberis vulgaris (assembly GCA_963556465.1). NCBI lineage: Eukaryota > Viridiplantae > Streptophyta > Magnoliopsida > Ranunculales > Berberidaceae > Berberis > Berberis vulgaris. Next base: position 6,062,407 of record OY747128.1, read on the forward strand.
CGCTCGATTATAAGTGTTAGGTGATATATCTGTAAATACACCCCATGACAATGTATCCAATCTAAATCTTACTATTTGCACCCATTCTAAAAATAAATTATTTAATCTAATCATTAATTAACTAATAAAATGTGCATTTCAATAATAAAAATGTAATATTTGACTAAGAAATTTCTAGCTAATACTAGACATTAGAGTAATAATTTTATCAACCAATGCATAATTTATGAACATTAAACTCACTATGCGATATTATTCAAATATTAATTTCAAAATTTCCAAAAAATGGGGTCGTTACACTTCCACTTTAAAATTCAAACGTAAAAATAAAGTTTAATATTATGTTTTAGCTAATAAAAAAGATTTAAAAAAAACTCAGCATTAATTCTTTTCAAATGCTTCCACTTTAAATTTCAGAAATAAAAATAAAGTTTACTATTATTATGTTTCAAGAACATTTGATTACATTTTCGCGGCTTTGACCAACAAATCAAAAAGCTCTAATGGCGTTGATAAGTTAGGGTTATGGTCACTCTCTATCACAAACACATTAAATGGTGGCCACTTTTCGATCATTGAATCTTGTTGTTCAGGCTTGAGCAATAAGTCATGAATTGTCTTGATATACACACGTTTCACCTCATCAATCCCTTCTCCATCGATGAACTTTGCATTATGTTGTAATGCCTGAATAGGCCCAGGCTTCGTAAGCAAATCAACCAAGGTCCAATCCTATGAACGGAAGAGATTAAATACAAGGCAATGAAAAAACTACATCTTGATCAGTGAAAACAATATAAACTACATTCAAGTTTAAAACATTGCCTATAATTACCTCTTCAGAACACAGCTGTAAAGCCCTTTCTTGTTGAATATTCTTTTTTACCATGGCACTGGTTGGAGAGTGATCAGTTCCTTTTTCGAACCCAAAGTCGAATTGCGAGAGATCAGGAATGCCCTATGAATAAAGAACAAAAGGATTAATAAATAAATAAATAAAAAGGGTCAACGAGAAATGCCCAAATCTAACAAACTAACTTACTAGTAGTAGTACTTCTTATGGTGATACTCGATAAATGCGTTTTAAAATATATATTTGAATATGAACTTCAGTTAAAATTATGTACAACTTGAACCCAATTTTTCCAAAATACAATAAATTATATATCTCTACTATCTATAAAGCCAGGACCATATAGTGAAATTACCTCACTTTTTGGAAAATTTCGGCCCTGATTTATTTTAAAAACAATTTATTTTTATTTCAACTTTAAGGGGATCAAAGAATTTTTCAATTTATTCAAAATTTAACATTTTTTAATGTTGGATAATTTAAGCTCAATAATCACTCACTATCAATTTTTTTTTATTAATTAGCAAAACAAGAATTGTGTCATTTTAATTAAATTTAAATTTATTTATTCTCTCAAACCCCCATCTTTGATTTATGAAACTAAAAAATGTCTCCATTTGTGATTTATAAACTATCAAAAATTGCGTGGGCTATAATTTTCATGATGAAAAAACAATTGTCAAACATTATTTGAAAAAATTAATATGAAATAAAAATAAAAATAAAATTATATATATCGAACTAATATATATAAAGAAGGTATTAAATCAATTGTTTCTATTATTCATGTGCAATGTGCATGCTGGTTGACTAAGTATATAAGAATTTCTTGCAATATAAAGCTTCTTAAATTATAAATATGTGAATCATTTTCATATAAAAAATTAAGAAACTTACATCCTTAACATCGTGTTCCGTCAAAAAGCCATTTCTCAGCATCGTGGCTCCAACAAAGATAGCCATATAAATCTTTTTGGGAAACTTATGAATCATGTGCGTAAGGCTCAACCCTCCGCCACTGGCTCCAACTACAATTATCTAAAAAAATGTAACGAAATATTAAATAGTCATATGCTATGGTTTAACAAAAGATATATATGTTAATAATTATGTCTCAATAAACTGGACAATTAATTTGCCTTTGTTATTATTATTATTATTATTATTATTATTATTATTATTATTATTATTATTATTATTATTATTATTATTATTATTATTATTATTATTATTATTATGTTGATACTTTTGAGTAATTAAATGTTTCACAATCAGTAAAGTGGATTATAAAAAACCACTTTTGACGATGTCACATCATCCTTGTTGCAAAACCTGATTCCCTAACCTCACTCATTATTATGCCATGAGAGAGAAGACAACCTAAATAAACTCCTACAGATTAGGGCCATGGGGAACTAAATATATATATGATTTTAGCCGACTTTAACACCCAATATATATGACTTAAGTCTTCATGTCTCACAAAATTCTTCATTCACAAAAACATAACAAATGAATGATAAAGCGATTTAATAGTGATTGTTCTACTTTGTACAATAACATCATATGTGCAAGCCCAAATATTGAAAAACGTGTTGGAGACTATAAGTTTTGAAATATTGAATTGCGTTGAGATTGGTAAATTAATTATTTTGGCTTAAATTTGTAAACTATAGTGTCTTTAATATCTCAAAAGTTATCATAGATTAAATGTTTTTTGAATGATAATACAAAATATGAAGAAGTTTCAAATGGTTTTTTTTTTTTTTTTTTTTAAAGTAATGTTTGAATGATAATACATGATGAGCAAACAAATTTGAAAGGGAAAAAAGTATATATTTTGTTATTTATAAAATCCAATATAAACTCAAGTCACTGGCTTTAGACACCTGAGAAAAAGAAACAAAAAATCCAGAGAGCCAGGCCTTTAGCGCCAGGGGGCTCTTTGTGCGTGTGATTGTATTCGATTTGGACATTATGAGCATCTCTAGGATGATGGAGGGTATTGGGCCTGGCCTGGCTCTCTAGACAAGTTCGCTAGAGAAATGAAGAACGTGTATGAATACTAGAATTAGATAATATTTACAGAAAAATTAATGGATCGGGAAGAAGAAGAAAAAATGTACCCTCGCACGATCAGGCAAATTAGATATAAGTTCAATGAGAGGCGCGTCATATTCCTCAGGAGTCAAAATTGAGTTGGGATCAGTCGGATCTAATCCAGCACTCTTGAGATCAGGGCATGTCACCTTGTATCCAGCTTTATCCATGAGAGACTTGATCTTGAACCAACACCAACCTCCACTTGTTATGCCATGTACCATAATGAAATGTGTTTCCGGAGGCATTTCAATAGCTTTTTCCAACAATCCATTCGCTTTCGCAACCTCCTCAGCCATAGCACCTTGTGATTGATCACTTGTTTTATCGACCATCTTAGGCATTATGAAAACTTCAAGCTCCTTGTTCATGCCACTTTGTGATTCAACTTTTTTTGTTGCTTCCTCAACCATGACACTTTGTGATGATTCAATTTTGTGTACCATCTCTTTAACAACAACACTTTTGTTGATATTGCTTCTTAATTCGCTTTCACTTGTTTATATAGGCCTTTTTTGAACTCTATTGAGAAAATTAGTAATAAATCTCAAGAAATATCTTATTTGACTAGAAATATGATCTATGAAATTCAAAAGCACAAATCAAGAAAGTCCTAGTAACACACTCGACTTCATAATCTCTATCTCGTGATCAATTTTCTTTTTGTTATTAATGGAATAACAATTTCATGCTATTTTATTTATTTTTATTTTAAATTTTTATTATTTTTATTTTTTTTAATGTCCTCCCATTTTGTGAGTCAAAGATGACTCTTCAATATCCTCATAATTTGTTGCGTCATTCAACAAACCGTCGATTAACTAGTCAAGGTCAATTAATGTTTGAGTCGAATCTTTGACCCATAACTTAATAAGGAAGTCAAAGATGAGTCTTTAATAACGTCACTCTTTATTTGTCATGCTCCATTAATTTATGAGCAACCTATCTCAGAATTTTTTTTTTTTTAAAAAAAAAAATGTATCTTCAACATTTGTCTCAAATTCAAACATTGCCTCAAAGGTTACAACATTGGGTATTGAAGCACTAGTTAATCCTACAAATGATAATAATACTCGCAAACCCTTGGTTGAGTTTCTACACTAATACTTGCAATTTTTCATGCATAGTGGCATAAAGCATTTTTGTTTAGTTATTCATTTACTTTTATTTTTATTTTTTAAATAGATCCAACTAGCTTTAAAAACTCGCTTGTACGTTCGTATATGCACAAAAGGACACTCACCCATATGTTTTTGTTTGTTTGTTAAACTGAGTTAAAATCATCCCCATCTTCAACTAACCTCCACCACTGTCAACCAAACTACTCCACCTTCAACCAACCTCATCCATCTCAAATCAAACTTCTCTTCAAAGCTTTTAGAACACCTTCGAACTCACAAAGGCTTCCCCCACCCCATCCTCTCTAATATCATCCATATTCGAACTTCCGTTCATCTAAAATCACTTCACTTCAACCAACCTCATCTATTTTCAAACTTTCAAGTTCCAAAGTACAAAATAAAGCTAAAAATCGAGCATGAGACCTAAAAAATAATGAAAATCATGCAACAAATTTATAAAAAAAAAAAAAGACCTGAAAACGGATGGAGTTTTTTTTCCTAGCGAGTGGTACAAAGAGTAAATGTCAAAATGTTTTGGAGGGACAAATATGGTGGCACTAGGAAGAAAATGTGGGTGTATATACCAGCTCCTTTATATAATTGAAGATAATTTCAAGTTTGTGACATTGGGTTGAAGGTAGATATCTATACCTTGTGTTTAGCAGGTGATGCAGGAGATGTAACATAATTAGGAGAATTAAGAGTTTAATATTTTTTAGTAAAAGTTTGTTTATTTTGCAAGTTTAATTATTGTCGGAGTTATTATTTGTTTTGGCTAGGAATTAGGCAAAATTTATTATAAGTATGATTTGAATTTCTTTTTAGGAGTGTTATTTTGGTTTATAAATAGCCCTTAGTTGTAATTGAATTTTCGGTTAGAGTTGAATAAAGATAAAGTTTAGTTGTAGAAATACTGTGAAATTTTATTTGCAATTTGTATGAGTTGTTATTAGAATGCGTTTGTGCATCCTGATTGGCTTTGTCATTGCTTTCGTTGAAGTTTTTGTCATTGTTTCGAACATTTCTTTACCACCATTGCCAACATCATTCATCTTAATAATACCATTGTCATCATCGCTCATCATTAACACAATCATCATATGCAAGATCTTCTTAGCATTTATCAAGTATTCAACTCATCATGAGTCGAGGTTATAAGAGGTGGTGAGCCTGAAGCAGTAGAAATAAAATAATTATGAGAAATTAGGAATTTAATAATTTTTTAAGAAAAATTTGTTTATTTGGTAAGTTAATTTTTTTTTTAGGAATTTTTTTTTGTCTTGGTGTAGGAATTAGGCAATTTCTATTATTAGTAGGATTTGAATTTTTGTCTGAGTCTATTTTTTGTCTATATAGAGACCCCATTTGTAATCTGTCTATATAGAGACCCCATTTGTAATCTGATTTTTTTGTTATAGTTGAAAAAAGATAAAGTTTAGTTGTAGAAATTATACGGAGTTATATTTGCAAATGGAGCGATTTGCAGCAGGTTTGTGCAAATGAGAAGCATATGTGATGGTTGGCCTCTACATTTGTTGTATCAAAGACTTTCATCTAAATCAGAACAACGACGAAAAGAAGATGAGGAGTTTTAATTTTATTTTCATGAATTTTTGTTGTGTTACTAAGGAAAACCTAATTTTATGTATGTAAAAAATTACACTAGCAAAAAATCCTTATCAAGAAAAAGAAATGAAATTCGAACATAAGCAACTAATCAATCAATAAAGCCCGTGAGTGCAGCACCTAAATAAACCTCAATTCTATCTAGAGAGCCAGACCCCTAGCGCCAGGGGGCTTTGTGTGTGTTTGTATTCGATTAGTGAATTTATGAGGATTTCTAAGATGATGGAGGGTATTGAGGCTCCCTGGCACGTCTGGCTCTAGACAGACTGATAAATAAATAAATATATAATTTAATATAATAAAATTTTATGCAAATTTTTTTTAATACCTATTCTCCGCCCTTTTCCCATATTCACCTAAAACCTTAGACGCTAACAATCACCTCAAACCCAAAACCACTAACAAACCAAATGACAAGGAGGAGGAGGAGGAGGGAGTGGTGATGGCAGCAAATCTCTTTGACAAGGTGGAGAAAGACGAGGTAGGGCAAGGTGGTAGTGGTGGTTGAATATTCTTAGATTAAATTACAGTGTCTTTAATATCTCAAAAGTTATCATAGATTAAATTTTTTTTGAATGATAATACAAAATATGAAGAAGTTTCAAATAGTTTTTTATTTTTTATTTTTAAAAAAAATAATGTTTGAATGATAATACATGATGAGCAAACAAATTTGAAAGGGAAAAAAGTATATATTTTGTTATTTATAAAATCCAATATAAACTCAAGTCACTGGCTTTAGACACCTGAAAAAGAGAAACAAAAAATATAGAGAGCCAGGCCTTTAGCGCCAGGGGGCTCTCTGTGCATGTGATTGTATTCGATTTGGACATTATGAGCATCTCTAGGATGATGGAGGGTATTGGGCCTGGCCTGGCTCTCTAGACAAGTTCGTAAGAGAAATGAAGAACGTATGAATATTAGAATTAGATAATCTTTATAGAAAAATTAATGGATCGGGAAGAAGAAGAAAAATGTACCCTCGCACGGTCAGGCAAATTAGATATAAGTTCAATGAGAGGCGCGTCATATTCCTCAGGAGTCAAAATTGAGTTGGGATCAGTCGGATCTAATCCAGCACTCTTGAGATCAGGGCATGTCACCTTGTATCCAGCTTTATCCATGAGAGACTTGATCTTGAACCAACACCAACCTCCACTTGTTATGCCATGCACCATAATGAAATGTGTTTCCGGAGGCATTTCAATAGCTTTTTCCAACAATCCATTCGCTTTTGCAACCTTCTCAGCCATAGCACCTTGTGATTGATCACTTGTTTTATCGACCATCTCAGGCACGATGAAAACTTCAAGCTCCTTGTTCATGGCACTTTGTGATTCAACTTTTTTTGTTGCTTCCTCAACCATGACACTTTGTGATGATTCAATTTTGTGTACCATCTCTTTAACAACAACACTTTTGTTGATATTGCTTCTTAATTCGCTTTCACTTGTTTATATAGGCCTTTTTTGAACTCTATATTGAGAAAATTAGTAATAAATCTTAAGAAATATCTTATTTGACTAGAAATATGATCTATGAAATTCAAAAGCACAAATTAAGAAAGTCCTAGTAACACACTCGACTTCATAATCTCTATCTCATGATCAATTTTCCTTTTGTTATTGTTGGCGAGATTTGGCGAGATTTCGGGCTAGGAAATCTTTCCTTGGAGATTCATTAGCAAGATTTGCTAAGATTTGTTGGAGATTTGTTGGCAAGATTTCGGGCTAGGAATATTGCAGTTAGGATCTTTCCTTTTGTTTGAGATTTTCTCTCCTTATACTTAGTCTCTATTTTTGGTTAACTTCCTTAATTGTAGCTTTGTATAGTTTTGGTTTTCTATTTATATGTCACCGTGAGATATCAATGAAACGAAAAAGGAATTTGAGGTGCCAAAAACTATCATGGTATCAGAGCAATCAAAATTCCTTTAAAAAAATGTTATCTGTGAATGCTGTGCACAGTGTGAGTAGGCGCGGGACAACGTTATCTGTGACTGAGGCAGATCATGCAGGCCTTCCCGGTCTTACCGAAGATCAATGGACAACGCTTGTGACGATGTTGAACGCCCAAAAGATTACTCCTACAGAAAAGCTGACTGGTAAGATTTATGAACAACAGTGGATTCTTGACTCCAGAGCTTCACATCATATGACCGGATGTATTGATCTTCTTGTTGATGTTTGCGAAGTGGCTCCATGTCCCGTGGGACTACCGAATGGAGATGAAGCAATGGCAACGAAAGAAGGAACAAAGGTTATTGGAGATAAATTGAAATTGTCACATGTTTTATTTGTTCCACAGTTGAATTGCAATTTGTTGTCTGTTGGTAAATTACTTTGTGAAGCAAACTTTATAATCACTCTTACTAAAAGTTGTGTGTGATACAGGACCGTACCTCGAGGACTCTGATTGGTGTGGGTGAACAACGTGACGGGATCTGTCTTGCGGGGTGTGACACCGGCGCGCGTGCACAAGGTGAAATGCAAGAATGATGTTGAGTTGGGGCATCGTCGTATGGGACATTCGTCTTATCGTATTGTAAGAACTCTGCCACAATTTAATTCGGGTATTGTTGATTCGAAAAATAAAGTTTGTGAAATTTGTCTGCGTGCAAAACAAACTAGAGATGTCTTTGAACAAAGTAGTCATAATGCAAATGAATCTTTTCCCTGATTCATTGTGATTTATGGGGGCCTTATCGTGTCCCGTCCTCTTGTGGAGCAGTTTATTTCTTAACAATCGTGGATGATTTTACTAGAGTAGTGTGGATTTATTTGCTCATTGAAAAATCTAAAGTGCATAATATTTTGAAGAATTTTTGTTCTATGATTAGTAGACAGTTTGGTAGAGGAGTGAAAATACCGAGGAGTGATAATGGGACTGAATTTACTTCACTAAATTCTTTCTTTGTTGAAAAAGGAATTGAATTTCAGACATCTTGTGTTGGGACTCCTCAACAAAATGGTAGAGTAGAAAGAAAGCATCGTCATATCTTGAATGTGGCTTGTGCCTTGCGTTTTCAGGCTAGTCTTCCCATTCAATTTTGGGGAGAATGTGTGTTGGTCACTGGGTATTTGATTAATAGGACACCCTCCTCTGTTTTGGGTAGGAAAACCCCTTATGAAGTTCTGTTTAATACTGCTCCATCTTATGACAACATTCGTACATTTTGATGTTTGTGCTTTGCTCGAGTTTGGGAGAATGATAAATTTGCATCTAGAAGTCGTAAATGTGCTTTTGTGGGTTATCCGTATGGAAAGAAGGGATGAAAATTGTATGATTTGGAGACAAATGAGTTCTTTGTTTCTCGTGATGTTGTTTTTAATAAGGGGGAGTTTCCATTTCAAAAACCCCCTACTGATCCTATTATTGCCACAAGCAATGAGTTCCTAATTACAGTTGGGTATAGATGATGAGTCGCAGGAGCCTAGCGACAGGGGGAGTGTTGGTATTATTGAATCCGTGTTCGTTGCTCCTAGTGCTACAGAAGGTCGTACACGGCATCCTCCGAGCCGTTTATAGGACTATGTGTGTCACACCGCTCGCTGCCCCGATCCCGTCACACCAAATCCTACTCCTCAGTTGTCCTTAGGTACTCCCTATCCCATAGCTAATTATGTAAGTTGTGATAATTTTTCTGCACCACATCGGCATTTTTTGGCAGCTATTACAGCCGAGACTGAGCCTACCCATTTTTTTGAGGCTGTCAAACTAGACAAATGGCGCACTGCTATGCAAGAAGAAATAAAGGCTCTGGAAGATAATGGGACGTGGACTGTGGAGAACTTGCCTTCTGGGAAGAAACCTATCGATTGCAAATGGGTTTACAAAATGAAGTACAATTCCGATGGCTCAATTGAGCGTCATAAGGCACGCCTGGTGGTGCTTGGGAACAATCAGAAAGCAGGGATCGATTACAATGAAACGTTTGCTCCTGTTGCTAAAATGGCTACAGTGAGAGTTTTGTTAGCAGTAGCCGCCGAAAAGAATTGGGATTTGCATCAAATGGATGTTCATAATGCATTTTTACATGGGGACATTGACGAAGAAGTTTATATGTAGCCACCTCCTGGTTTTTCTTACTCATCTCCTGGGAAAGTGTGTCTTCAGAAATCTCTTTATGGTTTGCGGCAGGCACCTCGAAATTGGTTTGCTAAACTCTCATCTGCATTAAAAACTTATGGATTCCTGTAGTCTTATTCTGATTATTCTTTGTTTACGTTTAAACGGAATTGTGCTATTCTGGTTGTTTTTGTGTATGTTGATGATTTGATTATAGCAGGAGATGATACGGGAATGTTGGCTCGATTTAAGGAATATCTCAATGCTTGTTTTCACATGAAAGATCTTGGTAAATTTAAGTACTTCTTGGGGATTGAAGTCGCACGTGGTGCTGAAGAGATATTTTTATCTCAACGCAAATATGCGTTGGACATAGTCGCAGATACAGGAAAGTTGGGCGCCAAACCAGCCACTGTTCCACTGGAGCAGAATCATGGACTTGCTTTAGATAACAGCCCTTTCATGGACAACCCGGAGCAGTATCGTCGTCTTGTTGGACGATTGATTTACCTGACAATTACACGTCTTGATTTGTGCTATTCGGTTCATACATTGGCTCAATTCATGCAATCACCGCGGACCCGTCATTGAGAAGTAGCTTTACGAGTGGTCCGCTATATCAAAGGATGTCCTGGGCAGGGAATCCTCTTACGCTCTAGCACCGACGTTCAACTACATGGCTACTATGACTCTGATTGGGCTAGTTTCCCAATCACTCGCCGGTCCATTACCGAGTATTTTGTGCTTCTTGGGTCTTCCCCAATCTCGTGGAAAACGAAGAAACAACACACAGTTTCTCGGTCTTCTGCTGAGGTCGAGTATCGCTCTCTGGCAACGCTCACGTGTGAGCTTAAATGGTTGAAGGGTCTATTATCCTCGTTGGGAGTCTCTCATACACGACCTATGCGTGTATATTGTGATAGTCAAGCTGCCATGCATATCGCAGCTAATCCGGTGTTTCATGAACGTACCAATCACATAGAAGTGGATTGTCATCTCGTTCGGGATGCTATCCAAGATGGTGTCATTTCTACTCACTATGTCCAAAGTGATGATCAATTGGCTGATATATTCACCAAAGCTATCGGAAAGAAACAATTTGCGTCTTTTCTCGATAAGTTGGACATTCAAAATCTTCATGCACCAACTTGAGGGGGAGTGTTGGCGAGATTTCGGGCTAGGAAATCCTTCCTTGGAGATTCGTTGGCAAGATTTGTTGGCAAGATTTTGGGCTAGGAATATTGCAATTAGGATCTTTCCTTTTGTTGGAGATTTTCTCTCCTTATACTTGGTCTATATTTTGGGTTAACTTCTTTAATTGTAGCTTTGTATAGTTTTGGTTTTCTATTTATATGTAACCGTGAAATATCAATGAAACGAAAAAGGAATTTGAGGTGCCAAAAACTATCAGTTATTAATGGAATAACAATTTCATGCTATCTTTTTTTTTTTTAATTAAGTCCTCCCATTTTGTGAGCCAAAGATGACTCTTCGATATCCTCATAATTTGTTGCGTCATTCAACAAACCGTCGATTAACTAGTCAAAGTCAATTAATGTTTGAGTCAAATCTTTGACCCATAACTTAATAAGGAAGTCAAAGATGAGTCTTTAATAATGCCACTCTTTATTTGTCACGCTTCATTAATTTATGAGCAACCTATCTCAGAAGTTTAAAAAAAAATGTATCTTCAACGTTTGTGTCAAATTCAAACATTGCCTCAAAGGTTACAACATTGGGTATTGAAGCACTAGTTAATCCTACAAATGGTAATAATACTCGCAAACCCTTGGTTGAGTTTTTACACTAATACTTGCAATTTTTCATGCGTAGTGGCATAAAGTAATTTTGTTCAATTATTCATTTATTTTTATTTTTATTTTTTAAATAGATCCAACTAGTTTTAAAAACTTGCTTGTAGGTTCGTAAATGTACAAAAGGACACTTGCCCATATGTTTTTTGTTTGTTTGTTAAACTGAGTTAAAATCATCCCCATCTTCAACTAACCTCCACCACCGTCAACCAAACTACACCTTCAACCAACCTCATCCATCTCAAACCAAACTTCTCTTCAAAGCTTTTAGAACACCTTCGAACTCACAAAGGCTTCCCCCACCCCATCCTCTCTAATATCATCCATATTCGAACTTACATTCATCCAAAATCACCTTCACTTCAACCAACCTCATCTATTTTCAAACTTTCAAGTTCCAAAGTACAAAATAAAGCTAAAAATCGAGCATGAGACCTAAAAAATAATGAAAATCATGCAGCAAATTAAAAAAAAAATATATGACCTGAAAATGGATGGATTTTTTTTCCTAGCGAGTGGTACAAAGAGTAAATGTCAAAATGTTTTGGAGGGACAAATATGGTGGCACTAGGAAGAAAATGTGGGTGTATATACCAGCTCCTTTATATAATTGAAGACAATTTCAAGTTTGTGACATTGGGTTGAAGGTAGATATCTATACCTTGTGTTTAGCAGGTGATGCAGGAGATGTAACATAATTAGGAGAATTAAGAGTTTAATATTTTTTTAGTAAAAGTTTGTTTATTTTGCAAGTTTAATTATTGTCGGAGTTATTATTTGTTTTGGCTAGGAATTAGGCAAATTTTATTATAAGTATGATTTGAATTTCTTTTTAGGAGTGTTATTTTGGTTTATAAATAGCCCCTAGTTGTAATTGAATTTTCGGTTAGAGTTGAATAAAGATAAAGTTTAGTTGTAGAAATACTGTGAAATTTTATTTGCAATTTGTATGAGTTGTTATCAGAATGCGTTTGTGCATCCTGATTGGCTTTGTCATTGCTTTCGTTGACGTTTTTGTCATCACTTCGAATATTTCTTTACCACCATTGCCAACATCATTCATCTTAATACCATTGTCATCATCGCTCATCATTAACACAAGGAAAATTCTAAAATGCCTGGTGGTGTGCCTGGTGTTGTGCCTGGTGGCCACCAGACATCGTCCATCTGTCTCGAGATGTGAATTATTTCATATCTCTAGGCATATGGACGGTGCCTGGTGGCCACCAGGCACTGTAGTAGTGCTCTTAACACAATCATCATCATTGACCATCTAATCCTTTTAAAAAAACATGGTGATAAATGAAAGTTTTCAATAACGAGTTGCCATGTCGAGAAGAATAGTGAAGCTATGCCTCTAATTAATCAAAAGTTGGACTAGATCGATGTAATGCTTGCACTTATCAATATTTGTCTTGATGTTTTGTATCCTCTTTTGGGATGAAGATTATAAAAAAAAAAAGTGAGTATTCAAGAAAAGTCTTCACAAGAGAAAATTGAAGAAGTTTTATTCAAACCCATGTTAGAATTTTTGAAGGTAGTTGTTGAAATTCTTCATTACGATTTCGCTTTTTATAAATATCGAGGAAATGCGCGAGGGAATGGGCGAGGGAGGGGGGGGTGTTACCCTTCATCCCCTCGAGATGCGCGCCTTCATGAATCACGAGGAGGATGAATGGTAACACCCCCTCCCTCGCCCATTTCCTCGACGCGTAGAAGGGCTCTTATGATTTTGTAGGACCAATAAGGAACCTCGTAAAACGTTAATTTTTTTAAGGTAGTTGTTGAAATTCTTCATTACGATTTTGTAGGACCAATAAGGAACCTCGTAAAACATTAATTTTTTTAAAGTAGTTGTTGAAATTCCTTACTACGATTTAGTAGGAATCGACAAGGTTCAAGTGTTGTCTGAGCTTCTTCATCATATGCAAGATCTTCTTAGCATTTATCAAGTATTCAACTCATCATGAGTCGAGGTTATAAGAGGCGTATGTAAAAAATTACCCCCCCCCCCCCCTTCCCAAGGAGATCTCCAAAAATTCATTGATTGTTGTGCACCGATTTTATGTGTAACGTTTATAATAAAATAAAATAAACAATTGACATACAAGTGGGATAATCATACATGCAATATATAAACCTCAATTATAGAGAGCCAGGCCCCTAGCGCCAGTGGGGGCTTTGTGTGTGTTTATATTTGATTAATGAATTTACGAGGATTTCTAAGATGATGGAGGGTATTGAGGCTGCTCCCTGACACGCCTGGCTCTAGACGGACTGATAAATAAATATATAATTTAACATAATAAAATTTTATGCAAATTGTTTTAAATCCTTATTCTTTGCCCTTTTCCCATACTCACCTAAAACCTTAGACGCTAACAATCACCTCAAACCCAAAACCACCAACAAACCAAATGACACAAATGACAATGAGGAGGATGAGGGAAGAGTGGTGATGGCAGCAAATCTCTTTGACAAGGTGGAGAAAGATGAGGTAGGGCAAGGTGGTAGTGGTGGGCAGATCTAAACATGGAGGATGACAAGGGTGGTGTCGGACAGATCTGGACAGGGAGCAGGAATAGAAGTGAGGGCTAGGTGAATGGTAGTGGTCAGCAGGCCCAACCCAACTCTTAGGAAATTAAGGGGTTAGCCTAGGGGCCCTCTTAAATGTAAGGCCCCAAAAATCTAGCAATGTGATATTTCTTAATTTTTTGTTCATTATTTAACAACAAAAAAAAAGTTCCTAAGTTCACCATATTCAATAGTTATTCACAAATCACAACACATGATTTATGTTACTAATATTGTAGGCATAAGTGTTGAATGGGATATAACTAATTGATTTATTTTCTTAATTCATCTCTACATTTTCTTAGGAAATTAGTTACTATTTTTACCGACAATGAAGGCCCCACCAAAATTTTCTCTTTTTGTTTCTTTTCTTTAGAGCTTAAAAAATAAAAAAAATAAAAAAAAAAATATATATATATATATATATATATATATATAAAGTAATATTGAATATAAAGATGATTAGTAGTTTGGTTATGAGCAAAATTTTCATTTATCGCTTATAAAATATATTCATGTGAAGACCTTGTAGTAGAATTTTGCCTAAAGCCCCAACTTATGTTGGGTCGGCACTAGTAGATTTAGAAAGGAACGAGAGGATGAGAGAGTTGGCGGGCATATTTTTGGACATGCAACACGAGGATGAAGAAGGGTGATGTGCGTGAAAGAAGACGAAAGGTGAAGCGGTGGTGGCAAGCAAACCTAGACAAGGACGAGGGCGAGGTTAGTGTGAAAATGTTATTTGTGAATTAGTACAAAAATAATATTGGTTAAGCTTGCAAAACCATTATAGGTTGAGTGGAGTGATATTTTAAAAATATATTGACTGAATTATAAAGTCGTGCATACTGAGTTGTGAGCGATCGATAAAATTAGATCATTCAAATGCAGCCGTGAAGACTTAACTAAATGCGACAATGTAAGAAAAAGAAATCAAGTCATGCACCAATCGAAGTCAAAATCAACTAAGGAAGTCATCAAGATACCAAAGTCATACATATGAAGATCGATCAAGCAATGTTAAAGCTTCAAGAAGACAAGTCCAAGATGGTTGAAGTCCAAGAAGGTGGACCATGCCAAGGGCATAAGGGTGTGCAAAAAAATTGAAGAAATTGACATAATCAATCGGACCGAACCAAACCGATTTAGTCGGTTATTGCACTTTTTCGGTTTGGTTCGATTGAAGATTTTTAGAAACCGACCTTGTTGGTTTGATTTTCGGATTATTAAGTTGTAAAACCGTTAAAACCATTAAAACTGAACCAAAATCGAGTATAGGTAGACTACATTCGTATGCTTGAAAATTTGTAATTATACTTTTAAGATTCTAAAATTGACCATTGTTTGATGATTAAATGAATGCTAATACACATGTAGCGTCACGCCCCGATTTTCGATAAAACGAAAATCCTAGATTCCACGTAGGATTATCCGTTTTTCCAAAACTCAGGACGTGAAAATTCAATAACAACATAACGTTTAGCAGCAACAACTAAAACATAATTTAGAAAATTAAAACAAACAAAAAAAAATAATCTAACCATGAAACTTTGACGTTGTTGGCCCCACTAACGAAACTCCAGTAACGCTGCTCATAAATCTCTAAACCTGTGAAAGGCTAAATGACTACGTTCAATAAGAATGTACCCAAGAAGCATAAACTTACTTGGGTTAGCGAGGTAGCTAGTGTGAGTAATCTCAATTTCCTTATAAATAAAATAAGTTACATGCTTTAACATGAAATGTTCCAACACAATATATAACACATCACTAACTGGTAGTTCCTCCATAAGGCAAACATGTCATACTACAAAGTTCTATCATGCTTAAAATATATATTCATTTTACCAACACTTACAAAGTGAAGGTCGGACGTGATAAGTCTGACAAAAAAAAAATGTTAGTAGACTTACCATCCTGCACAAAACGTTTAGAAATAAATTAATAAAATTTCTAATTTATCGGTCCTCATAAATACAATTATTTTCAAATAAATACAGATCATACTCATAATCACCATTATTTAAATGTCAATCAAATGCATTTTACCTTAAGGAAGACACGTAGTTCCCATTTTAAGGTTGAATGGGCATTTAGTTTATTCCATTAAGGCAATCATGTACATACAAAAAAATCTCGCTTCTTTTCCACAATCGCACTACCCTCCTCGTGTCGAACACACTTCACCCAAGTGTTCCTCCTTTGCCTTCGAAACCACTCGGAGCGTACATGTTCCAAGTGGGGTGCCACATCGAGGAACATGTCATCTCACCCGAAGTTCAATCCATAGCAAGCATTTCCTAAATACTACACGTACTACCGAATTCACATTGAACGGCGTACCGATATGCAAGCAAGTCTGCATATCCAAAATTATATCACACGTATACAAGCAAGTTTGTATACAAAAACATATTTTTTCATTTTTTTTATACCGTGGGTATATGGATTTATTTAAATCTCTGCTTCCATCCAAAGGCAATGGTGACTCATTACTCGATATTCCCCCTATTTTTTTATTTTATTCTCTCTCTAAAGAAATTATTCAACAATGTTTAAAATAGTGAGGTAAAAAATGATTCCAACATGATTCAAACAATAACGTCAAACAATGATTAAACAATAACTTTAAACAGAGATTAATCAATGATCAAACAATGATTAAACAGCGGTTGAATAGTTACGTTTTATTAAAGAAGTCATTTTAGATACATTTAAGTTTCTATACAACAATTATTTAGGCTGTAAAAAGTGCATCATAGATTGTATACCTAAACAACAACAATACAAAATAATGAGATCGAAAATCAAAATCATGAGTGAAGTCATAAATAGAGTTGAACTCACTATTTTGTCGAAAATCACAAAGTTGAAGCAAAATTTCTCTTCGTCTCATTTTCTTCTACGTAGGTTTTTTTTTCTCTTATTCTGTGTGTATCCAAAGAGAATAGGTGGCTTGGGTTTTCTTTTAAAGGGTTTTTAATTAGGGTTTTACTAGCTTTAGCTAAACACACCCACCACTCCTCTTTTACCTACCACCAATCTAAACCTAGGTCCCAAAATTTATATAATAAAGTATTTACATATTTGTAAATACTACCCATTAATAAATATTACCAATAAATAAATATTATTAATGATTAAAATAGTAACATTATTTTGGCGGGTATTATAATATACACACCTTAAAAGAATCTCGTCCCAAGATTCGGGATGTAAGAGAGTCATGCGAATATTAAAATTGAAATGGCAAACGAAATGAGATATTAAAATATATTTTCAGATGAAAAATTACTCGAATTTTATACTCATATAAAAATCTCACATCAAATAAAGCAAAACACCAGACATGCATACACACGAGGCTACTACATGCATATACCTATACTATTTTAACAAGAAATTAAAAATAATAAATTGGAACACTATGTAAAAAAATATTATTAAGGTCAATGAAAAGTACGGGTGTTACATGTAGTAATAAGCACTCACGTGGCTTGATAAACTTGTGATGTTTTGTGTGTTTCACATTGTAGTTTACTTATGTTTATTTCTCTTTCGCCCTCTCTTAGCAACAACAACATGGAAGGGGGCGACCAATTGCGAGGGACAGTGAGAGACGACCGATGACAGTGATAGATAGATGAGATGGGGCCACAACCACCGATGCCCCTTCTCCATCTTCTTCTCCTTCCCCTCTCTCAGTTCTCCCATCATCGTCCGTCCATCATCATCCCACTCTCTCTTCTTCCCCCATACAACCACCACAAACACCGTCGGAACAATGAGAGGGAGTATGTAGAGCAAATAAGAGGAAGTTAGGAGGGGAAGAAGAGGGAATTGGGGAGAGAGAGAGGGAGTCTGTGGAGTGAAGAGGAAGGAAGTTGGGAGGGGAGAGGTAGTTTGAATTTGGGAGGGGAAGAAGAGGGAGTTGGGGAGAGTGTCTGTGGAAGGAAAAAGAGGAAGTTGAGAGAGGAAATGGAATATTCGAAAATTTGAATTTGGGAGGGGAGAAGATCAATTTAGGTTTTGCCTTTTATGGGTGGTGTGGGACAGAAAGGGAGTAGTGTGGGAGAAAAAAATTAGATTGGTGGTGTGGGAGAGAGGAATCTGCTGAACGACATCATCACCCCACCTTTTTTTTTGGATTTGCTGAAGGACACCATCACCTTCCATTCTCTACCTTCTCTCTTCACAAGAGCAGTATCACGTTTTTTTTTTTTTTAAATTTGAGAGTGGTTGTTCCCCACTCGCCAAAACCTCCATGGAGAATTTTTATTTTTATTTTTATTTTTTGTCTCTAGTGAAGGCTCCTGCGAGTGGGGAACCCACACTCGCGCAAGTCTCTGCAACTGTTGGTTCTCCATTCGCTAGAGCCCCCTCGGGGGACAAATTTTTTTGCCCTTGCAAAGGTTCCGACAAGTGGAAAACCTCCACTTCCAGAAACCTCCGCAAGGGCGAATTCGAAAAAACAGGGGAGAAGAATAGGAAGATAGAGGAGAAGAAGATAAGAGGGGGAGGAGAAGAAGAAGAATAGAGAAAAGAAAAGACATATAAGAGAAGAAGATGAAGAAAATAGAAGAAGATGAAGCATGCACCAACTCCTTAATGGAGCATCTTGCTAGCAGGTGCGCATCAAAGGAGTTTGCGATGTACCATTCCTGCTGCAACAATTTCTATAGTGTCCAGGTTGCAAGGTTCATATTTGTAACCTGTTATGTCAGAAATAAAAATCGGTGGAAAATAGAAATCGATGGTTTTCTACCGGGTTAAAGATTACTACTATTATTTCAATTCTTTTGTTTTGATATATGATAAATTGTCAATAAAACAAGACCTTCACACTCACAATATGAAAAGAGACCTCGCCATTTAGAAAAAGCTGTAAAGTAAAGATATACTCTACTTATGTGTAAAGATGGAATGAAGGGAACATTTATTGCTTTCAAAGTAAACTCTAAGAATGAAACATTATGTTTTCATCTGAAAGGGAAATTCATTCATACACATTGTAAAAAGAAAACTTCTAAAAAGTAAGGTGAAGTATGTTGTGCTAGTAAACAAGAAAAGAATATTTGCACCCTACTCTCTTCAATCAATCCAAGTATGGAACCTAAATTTAACATATATCAGAAAAAAAAAAAAAAAAATTTCTCACGTACAAACATGATCATCATCTTCTATTGGATCCATTCCCTGAACCAACCAATCAATCAACCAAACTAAAAACTTGTTATAGAAAACCAGTCCCAGCAAGCCCATGATGCAAGAGATTATGAGCAATGTTATCTCTAGCCTGCATTGACGCTGACGATCTCATATGCTTCTCGGGCACCATTTCATCATCAACAAGCTCGAAACGCGAAAGCAATTCGGGCTCAATCTCTTCATTACTCATCTCACAAATGTTGTGCAATACACAACAAGCACCAAGTACTACTGGCAAGTCTTGCAGCTTAACTTCAGTTCTCTTCTGCAAGCAGCACCACCTTCCTTTCAATCGAGCGAAAGCATTCTTTGCCACCTTCTGAACCTCAGCAATCTTCTCATTAAACGCGTGTTGTGTCCATGTCAAATGTTGCTGAGTATAAGGCACCAATACCCAATCCATCAATGGGTATCCTGAGCTTCCTACAATCCAAACTCCCTTCAATAGTCCATTTGTTCCTCGGTGGTACAAGGCGGACTTCTCCAACACCTGATCATCAGGCATGGAACCAGGCCAACCTATACAAACATCAGTAAACACTCCTTTCGGATTTACAACACCTTGAACCGTGATCGAATATGAAGTCTTCTGATTCCTCTCGGTATGCCTCTTGTTGAAATATGCTGCCACACTCACCTTAGGTGCTATAATTGGAATGTGGGTAGTGTACATAGAACCCACAACATTAGGAATTCCAGATACACTTTCAAATTCAGTCTTGTTTTTGTCCAAATTTTGCTCATCTGGCCATTGCAAGAACTTAGGCATCAAAACAGACCTAATTGCTGAACAAACCTCCAGCACCAGCTTATGACAAGTCGAAATCCCCAATCCGAATCGCTTTGAAACCAATCTAAGAGGCTCACCAGTAGCCAACCTCCATATACACACCGCTACTCGCTGTCGAACCGGAATTGCAGCTCGTAACATAGTGTCTTCTTTAGCCACCACCGAATTCAACTCTTCACAGATCATATCAAACGTAGCTCGACTCATCCTAAACGCTTGTCGAAACTCCGATTCTGGAAAATCCGGGTGACTACACCGATCCCACCAGGCCTTGGACCGGTCTTTCACCCAGAGCCTCCTATGTTGACCTGTAGTAGCAGCACCACCACCTGCTGCTACAGCCGCGTTACTACTCGGCTGTTGCTGCTGCTGATTGTTTAATTCAACAGCAGCAGCAGTAATAGCAGATGTAGCCAAGTTTTTGGAGCGTTTGATTCGCAAACGATCTGACTCATCCAAATCGGAGTAGTAATGTTGAAATTGTGAATGATACTCTAACATAGCTTGTGTCTTCTTTTTGTGATTTGATTCACTTATTTCTTTGTGTTCGTCAGACGATTTCTCACCTTCTTTCTGGTCGCTCATTTCTTGCTCCTCTAACAATAACAAAGAAGTTAGTATTTCTTTCAATGATTTCTTCTTCGCTACTTCAGTCGGCAATTTGAATTCATTTTCGTTGTCCTTTTCTTCTACTTGATCCTCAAAACGATCAACCACCGGAGAAGAAGAAGAATTATTTCTTCTTCGTTTCTTCTTTTCTTCGATGGAGGAGGTGGGCGTAGTAGTAGTGGTGGTATTCATTTCGCTGACAGCTTCTTGAAAGAGGGTGTAGAAATAGGAGAGATCTTCTTGTTGTTGGTGGTAGTCTGAATTTGGCAAACAAGTGAATTGTTTCATGTCGGTTTGAAGAAAGAAGAGAAGACTTGTGTGAAAGAGAAAGGGGAGGAGAGATTAGAATGGTGTTTGATTCGTTGGGGCTGTTTGACAAAATGTAGAGTGGTGTGGATAACGTGAAATGTGAATGTGAACACAAAGAATGGGGAAAGGATGAGTTATATACATACCGTGGAGAGTGAAAAGCGTGTGTAAAAGCGAAGTGTGAACGCGGTTTTGAGAGATGGTTCTAGGGAGATGCGAGGTAGGTGTCTGTGACGGAGACTTTGAAAAACGCGGTTGCTTGTCTTTGCTCATTAAGTAATGCAACAAAAATTCATTTTTAAAATAAAAAAAATGTGCAAAAAGATGATTAGATTAGAAGGTTGTATGGTTTTGTCAGCTACTACGTTTGCTGCTTTTTATCCATTAACTCCCACTTGTTTATATGAAATGAAAGATTAAAGATTTTTAAAATCAACTATTGAAATTTTTTTTGAGATAAAATTACGATTTTAGTTAAATTTTAAGATTTTCTCTGAGATAAAATGTTTAAGATACGAAAGATTCAATCTCAGTCTTTTGATTTTTCAGAGATATTTTAATAATCTGTTTTAAAAACATACGAAACATGTTGACTATTAATTTTGGAGAAAAAATGCAATATGAATATTAATCAAAGATGGTGCTAAATATGACATATATTATAAAGAAAAATTGTATTAACCCTAATAATTATAAAATAACAAATGGATTGATCCCTTGTCAATCATGTCAAGACCTCAATTCAATCCACAAATTTGATGAGTCACATCATAGTCAATCTGATTATTGGTTATGTCATACTTTTTCTAAATCAAACCCACTAAGAGTGATAGTGTTGGTCTATCGTATCGTGTCACCAATTGCTACCCCTATGCATCACCAAAAGAGTGGCATGCACCTTGTATTCGAGAGCATCCATGGTCACAAATTCTTTTCCCTATCCAAGTATTTTGCAAATTAAGAAGTTGATTAAAAAATGGAGGTTGAGATCACCTCCTAATTAATACCAATAATGTGAGAGAAAATGAAATGAGATCCATTAAAGCATCCACAATGTTGTTTAGACACCGTAAATGTACAACGAAGGATCGATTCTACTTTGTTTGCGACTTTAATCTCTAGATGAACAATGTTGACTAGAAGATTTCTTTTTCAATAAGCGAAATTCTAAATGTCGAGGAAGTGGGCGAGGAAAACAGCGAGATGAGGGCAGTGGAGGGGGGTGATCGTCCATCCCCCCTCGGGATACATGCCCTCATTTTCAAGCGCACGTCCCAAGGGGGATGGACGGTCACCCCCCCTCCCCCCCCCCCCCCCCCCCTCCACCGCACTCACCTCGTTGTTTTTCTCGCCCATTCCCTCGACAGCTAGCATTGCTCTTTTAATAAAGAATGTTTCTCACTTTAGCAATCTCATAGCAACACTAATTATATCTCAAAAACAAATATTTCAAATGTTGATGCACTTAGTTTAGTGAGATAGTTCATAATTCTTCTTATAAAATAATTAATGATAAAAAACATAAAATTAAAAAGAATTCTTACACTAGTCAATAAATACTATGGAGATTTTTCTTTTCCAAAACACTAGTCCCGCTAACACTTCTATTATAGAGAATTTATTATGGACTTGTCATTTATATATTATTTATGTTAGATTTTTTATTGGTTGTTTCTAAATAACATTACCATTTATGCTGAATGACATAATCAACACTCTATACTTTCTAAAGAATATCATCACCTTTCTGAAACATCGCCAATATAAAAAAAAAATTCTATCACATTTTTTCTCCTCTCTCCCATTCTTTTCCATCAATCACCATCACCATGCTGCCACCTCTCCTCCTCCTCTTCACCACTGCCACATTTCCTTTTCCTCCCATCTTCTTCATCAATCACCACCACCAACGCCACTTCTTATTCTTCTCACTCAATCACCACTGCCTCTCTGCCACCATTGTCCTCCTCACTCATTTTTTTTCTTTTTCTTCTCCATTAAGCATCACCACCACCACTGTCGATCAGTGATGGCAGGATGTAGCAGGCGAGGTGGTGGTGGGGCAGGGACTGGGTGGTGTTACTCCAGTGAAAAGATAAAAGAAAGTAAGAGTGATGGTGTCCTTCAGCAGGTCCAAAAAAATTGAGCGACGATGTCCTTCAACAAAAATTGTGATGTCATTTAGCAATAACCTTTTTCATTTTCCAGCATCTGTTGGACGGGAAATTCTAAATGGCGAGGGAACTAGTGAGGGAGGGGGTGAAGCCGTTCATCCCCCTCGAGATGCATGAAAGCGTGTATCTCGAAGCGATTTCACGCATCTTGAGGGGGTTGAACGGCTTCACCCCCTCTCTCGCTGGTTTCCTCGCCCCTTCCCTCGCTGTTTAGACAAACCCCTGTTGGACATGTTCTAACTCGACTTCTCTTATCGAACTCAAGTCAGATTTTTAATCGCTGAAATGAAACAAATGTCACATTTTTTTAGTCAAAATTGGCTTGGATGTCTAGCTAAAGCCTAAAGCTAATAAACAAAACAAGTGACAACTTCAAAATGGTTTATTGGTTACCTATAATTAGATGCACTAAACAAACAAATGATTTCCAGTAAGAGGCATTCCTCAAGCCTAAACAAAAACAATACTAAACAATTAGCAAATTTACCTTGCATTTTGAAATGTTTGACAAATTTTGTAAACTGAGGACAGGGATGTTGTTCAGACATGTATCTTGAATTGCACATAAAGATAAATAGTGTTGATCATTACAATAGGTATTATAATGGACATTCATAGGGTTTTGACAAGAAATGTTTGTTACAATGAAGATTGTAATAGTCATTTTCATTATGCCATTTTTATACTCAACCAAACAAATGAATGACTTAAACCATTGTAATGGTCACTACAATTACAGTGGTCAAACTCATTACCTTGAGTAACCAAAACACTCTTATGATATTGGAACTCGGATTGTTGGACGCGAATAATACAAGCATCTCAAGGCTCTAATAGAAGAAGCTAAAGCAAATTATGTACCAAGCCCTCTGAAGAGGTAACAAAAAGTACACGAAGTATACTCCAAAACAAAAGAGGTAATTAACTTACCAGTGTTAGTGATTCATGAAATGAGTAAAACCATGTAGCTCTCTCCTCTGAAGATGTATCATACTTGATTTTTTTAATTAATATAAAAGGTTAAAGGGTCCTTAAAACCCTGCTTGTTTTCCAAAAAATAAAATAATAAATAAATAAAATAAAATGAATAAAAAATAGAAACTTAATTCCTCAAAATCTTCGTATTGATGTTTGGGCCTCAAGTAATTTGATTAACCAAGCGAGCATTTGGTGTTCCACAATTTAGGTAGTTAAAGTCCTAGTTCTTAAAAGAAAGAAAATGGAAAAAATATTTTCAATAGCATTTCATGTATGTACCAAGGATTGTGATTTCGTTTTTTGAGTTAATTTTGATATTCTGATTTTAAGAAATATTTCGGTGTATAAATAAAAAATAAAATAAAAAATCGAGAATACATGAAATATATATAATGAATTTCGAGAGTATATTAAATATGTGAAAAAATAAGATGCAAGTAAATAAATGTATTAAATACATTAAATAAAACCAAAATACCTATAATTAGAAAATCAAGAGGTAGTTTAAAAAATCAATATATAAGTAAAAGAAGTGATAATTAGAAAATTAGGGAGTCAAGAAACAAAATCTTCATAAAATGTAATTTTTACTAGCTGGTTTTGTAAAATTTACGAAAAAACCTTATTTTTTTGAAAAAAAATAATTTTTTCTTTTGCCATTATTCCTTTCGTAATTTAAAAAAACGAAAATTGTGGCCAAATTTGATGTAATTTCGTGAAATCACAATCCTTAGTATGTACAACACACACACACGTATATATATATATTAGGTGTTTGATAAAGAAAGATTATCTTGGTAGAATATATGACATGAATTGATTAATCTAACAATCCAAGCAATCAATCCCCACACCTAGTAGTCGACTCATGGCGCGTCATTAGACCTTGGTCAAACCAATAAGGCCTGCTAGGAACAAACTTGAGCAACCGAAGCTCACCTGAGTAATTCAGGCTCAATGTGGGTGATTGGGAGAGCTTCAACAATTGAAGCTTGATAAAAGAAAAGATGTGACCGGGGGGGTGGTGGACCTAGGCACAACCAAACAATTCATGGATCCATTCCTAAAACCTGCAAAAACAGGTAATCTTATTGTGAAATAATACGAGGAACAAATGACAATTCAATATCAAGACATCGCGATATCAAGTCGTATTTCGCCAATTCAATATCAAGACATTGCGATCAATCGACAATAAGTCATATTTCACTGAAGGCATGCGAAGTCATGAGCCAGATAAACTAGTAGAACAAATGAATGACATACAACAGTGGAAGAGAATTATTTTCAAATAAAATGGTGAAGTTTTGGTGAGGATTGGATATGGGAAGCTTTAATCCTATATCAAGTAAACAATTAGGAACCACTTGGTATATATACATGGACTTGAGTATGGGCTTTGATACACTAAAAGGAAATGGAATGGGCTAGGTGGGTGACAGTGCACTGTCACGCGCGCATGGGCGCAATGTGGCGCACTTTGTGGATGTAATGTTACATGAGGGGATGTATGGGATCAGGGGCGACCAATAGATGCATCTCCTCACAGGGTGCAATCTGGGACGTCCATCTGATCCTTCAAATGATCTAACAGTCTGTAGTCAACCAAGAGAAGTGCGATCTGGAGCGTCCGTCCATCTGATCCAACGATCAGGATCCAACAAGGAAGGGTTGTGACCCATGGTTGGATGGTCACCTCGGGCCTATATAAAGCCCACTAATTTGGGTTATCATTAATAAATAACTCAATTCCAAGCAATTCCAGAGAATTCAAGTCAATTCCATATCACGTCCATCTGATCCTTCAAAGGATCTAACAGTCTGTAGTCAACCAGGAGAGGTGCGATCTGGAGCGTCCGTCCATCTGATCCAACGATCATAATCCAACAAGGAAGGGTTGTGACTCAAAGCTCACTAATTTGGGTTATCATTAATAAATAACTAAATTCCAAGCAATTTTATTCCAGAGAATCCAAGTCAATTCCGTATTTTTCAATCAATTCCAAATCTGAGAATAGAACAACTTCATTCCAGGGTTGTGCAAGTGTTCCAGGAATTTTCTTCCATCCTTCTTACTGGTATCCAGGGATTACCACATTCCATACAAGTATGGCCAGTTCTTGATCTTGTGTCTTTGATCTGCTCGTCTTTCAAAGGGTCGTTCTTCGTCAAATACAGCCGCAGTTCGACAAACGGTCTTTCAAAGGGTCGTCTTCGTCAAATACAGTCGCAGTTCGACAAACAAAGTTACCGGTGTATCTTGGAGAAAATTCGCCGGTAACCCATTGTATTACCCAAGTGGTGGGGGCGAATTAAGCCTTAAGGAAAGAAACTACGTGCCTCGGTGCTCCATCTACATCATCCAACAAGTTGTATGGTTTACCAACAATAACTTGTTGGGAATAGAACAAAATACATAACAAAGTTTTCATATCGATTCAACGATTGTGCAAGATACATCATTTCGTTGGACCTACCGATAGACAGACGATTCAGAATAGTTATAGAGAGTGGTTGGGACCAAGGATTGTGATTTTATTTTTTGAGGTAATTTCGGTAAGTTGATTTTAAAAAAATATTTCTATTTATATAAAAAAAACTTAAAAATTTCGGTTGTTATTTTAAAGTTATTAATATAAGGGAAAAATAGAAGGGAAAATAAAAGAAATCGAGATAGGAGGAGAGACACCGGCAATGGAACGTTTGGGACAAGATTGGGAGGGAGAGAGGGACGTGCGAGGAGAGGGTTTGTTCTCGCTCCAATCGACTAAAAATTTTGCCAAAAAGTTTGGAAACATGTTGGAAAATCCCTTTTATTGGTATTGTCTCTTAGTAGGTTAAAAATGGACGATGGCGTCAAATAAAGGAATTGATGGTGTCAAAAAATCGGGGCGGGCCTTAGGAGAAACATGGGAATGTGATGTCCTCTAACTATCGATGATCAATAGGATGTTTTTGATCAATCTATCATCAAGCTCAATGCATTCGCTGGACTGAACTTTGGACACATTGAAATAATTTCTTCTTATTATTACCTGGATCATGTTAAGGTTAGGTAGAGTAGGGTACCTACAACTTTAGGATTTAGGAACATAGAAATCCAAATATGTTACTCTCCAATCCGTGTTAAAGGAAGATTTGAGCAGAACTTAGCAGGAAACTGTTGGAAATTTTGTATTTCCAATTTTATTGAATTAGTAAATCGTGTGTTATGTAAACTCACTACATAAGGTCCTTTACATAAGTCTTTGACCAACAGTTGTGTTGGTTCAATTGTGTCTTCTAAGAACAGGTATGTAATGTTTCATTTGCCATAAGTAGAATCTCAAATTGGCCATTTGAGAGATCCAAATTGATCATTACAACAACAATCTAGCACTCAGAAGAAGAGTTTACAATCAAATCAAACAAGTTTTTTCTTGTTCATCTCAAAGTCAAATTTTATTTCTATTCGTCTGAGTTTCTATCCTAAAGTGCATTAGGAACAGAGACGAATCTGTTGTATCTTGGGAGACTAACGACCATCAATGTTGTTTCGAGACGGGTCGAATATTGTCTTAAGGACATTGCATTAAGCAAGCCTCAGAAAAAGAGTTTACAATCAACTCAAACATGTTCTTTCTTGTTCATCTTAAAGTCAATTTTTATTTCTATCCTGAATTTATATCCTAAAGTGCATTAGGAACATAGACGAATCTGTTGTATCTTGGGAGACTAACGACCATCAATGTTGCACCGAGACGGGTCAAATATTGTCTTAAGGACATTGCATTAAGCAAGCCTCAGCTCACTGTTACTGTTACAGATTGTTTTCCAACAATCTTAAGACAATATTAATATAATTTGTATAAGTATCATACTTTCATACAACTCTAGCCAAACATATCCAAAGTACTAAAAACTCTGGTCAAATCCAAAGTCTAGAACTTTGGTCAATACATGTTTAGTTTTCAGACTTTGAGTCTGTGTTGTACACTTTACGTAGCCATACATATCCAAAGCACTAAAACTTTGATCAAATCCAAAGTCCACACTTTGGTCAAAAACATATTAGCTTACAGACCTCGAATCTGTATCATCTACTGTTTAGTACAGTAAAAATTTATTTTTGCAAATTTGTTTTGTGCAGTACGGGTTTTTATTTGTACAATTAATTTCAACATATTGTTTTGTACAATAAGTGTTAGAGTTTATTTATTTTGGAACTCTATCAATATTACTATTTTTATTATAATAATTTGTACAAATTAGATACACAGTTTAAATTAATGAACTCTAATTAAAATAATTATTTTACAGTACTTAGTCTAATTAAATTTTCTGTGTGACAAAATAAGATTTATTTGTATTATTAGTAAGAACAAATAAATTGTGTTTTCTGTATATCAAACAAAAATATGGGAGATAAAAACGAAACCAGTTTAATAGCTGGGGTGACATCTTGAGTCACTAAAGTTTTTGCTCATGATAGGCTAGATAAATTCAAAGGAATTGATTTTAAAACATGGCAGAGCAAGATGTTGTTTTACCTAACAACATTGGGTTTGGCAAAATTTCTTACCGAGGACAAACCAAAGCCAAAAGATGGAGAAACCCAAGAGAGCCACAATGAAGTGTTCCTCGCAATTGAAGCTTGGAGGTATTCTGACTTCCTGTGCCGTAACTACGTGCTAAATTTGTTCGATGAAGTTTTGTACAAAGTTTATAGTACTATAAACAACGCTAAGGAACTGTGGGGTGCATTGGAAAATAAGTACAAAACTGAGGATGCTAGCCTAAAGAAATTTTTCGTCAATAAGTTTATGAATTATAAAATGACGATGCTAAAACTGTCGTTCTCCATATCCAAGAAATTCAAATTTTCATTCATGAAATGTAGGCTGAAGGCCATGTCATCAGCGAATTTTTTCAGGTTGCTGCTATTATTGGGAAACTCCCTCTCAATTGGAAAGATTTCAAGCACTATCTGAAACACATGCGTAAGGAGATGGGTCTTGAAGACTTGATCATCTGCATAAAAATTAAGGAAGACAACTGAGGAACAAACAAACGCACGCCATTTGAAACAAAGGCGCGTGTTATCGACAGTTCAAAGCAGCAGAAGAACTCTCACAAAAGGAAGCATTATTTGAATAATGGGGGAAGTAACGTAAACCCCAAAAGCCATCATACTTTAAAAGGTTCAAGGGCTCTTGCTATGTTTGTGGCAAGAAGGGGCATCTTGCGAAGGATTGCAGAAATCGCAAGGATGAAGACAACGATAGGCAGTCTTCTCGAACAAATTTATCAGAAGCTCTAGCATGTCTTATCGAAAGGTTACACATTATCGCTAATGTATCTCAGGTTAACCTCGTTAATCATCCTCGCACATGGTGGCTTGACACCGGTGCCGCCCGCCATATCTGCAGCGATAAAACCGTGTTTTCAACTTATGAGAAGTTGAATAACGATGACAAGGTCTTCATGGGAAAAGATTCAGTCTCGACAATTGAAGGCAAAGGAACTGTGGTATTAAAATATACCCCAGGCAAGAACGTCACGATGAAAGACGTCTTGCATGTTCCAGCGATTAGGAAAATTTTAATCTCTGGTTCTCTTTTGGTAGAGAATAACTTTGAAATAGTTTTTGAGTCAGTAAAATTTCTAATGGAATAATGTCCATCGAATTTGTGAATTTGTCTAATGGCATAATTTCAAAATATCAATTCTAATGAAAATAGAAATGATGACTTTCTTGAAAAATTCTAATTGTCGAGGGAACCAGCGAGGGACCCCACAGGGGGGGGTGGGAGCCGTCCATCTCCCCGGGATGTGCGCTTGAACTTTTGGGATGCGTACGTTGATAATTCAAGCGCGCATCCCGGGAGAGATGAACTGCTCTCTCTCCCCCCCCCCCCCCCCCTGTGGGGTCCCTCACTGTCTTCCTCGACAGTTAGACGGGTTCGAATTTCTTAGACGTAGCATGAGAGCTCGAAAGTCCAAAACATTTGGTCAGGATTTTCTAACTTATATGTTAGAAACAGAACCTCAAACTTATAAAAAAAAAAGCAATGTCTACTCTTGAAGCTTCTTTCTGGAATGAAGCTATAAACAGTGAGATAAAATCCATTATGCACAATCATACTTGACAATTGGTTGATTTTCCTTTTGGACATAAACCAATTTGGTGCAAATGGATCTTCAAGCGTAAAATGAAATTTGATGGTTCCATTGATAAATACAAAGCTCAATTAGTAGCTCAAGGGTATAGTTAAAAGAAGGTTTAGACTATTTTGACACTTATTCTTCGGTGACAAGGATAACATCAATTAGGATGTTAATAGCCATCGCAACACTTTACAATTTGGAAATTCACCAAATAGATGTAAAAATTGTGTTCTTGAATGAAAATTAAATGAGAAAATATACATAGATCAAAATACTGCGAACACTTGATGGGTTAGCTTTATCTCAATCACATTACATTGAGAATGTAATAGACAATTTCAAACAATATGGAATCAAGAAATCTAATAGTCAATTCCATCCATCTCAGGTGCTACATAAGCATACAGGTCCAAGTGTTTCACAACTTGTGCACTCTCGCATTATTGGAAATTTAATGTATTTGATTAATTGTACAAGACCTGATATAGCTTATGCTGTGAGTAGACTAAGTAGATATACTTGTAAACCGAGTAATGCTCACTGACATGCTTTGCTTAAGGTTGTAGGGTATTTGAAAAATACTTCAAACTTTGCATTGCACTTTAGTGAATACCCTAGTTTCCTTGAGGGATATGGTGATGCAAATTGGATTTTTGATTCTGAATCAGTAAAATCCACCAGTGGTTATGTGTTTACTATGGCAGGCGGTGTCGTTTCCTGGAAACTTCTAAATGAACATGTATAGCTAGATCCACAATGGAATCTGAGTTCATAGCCTTAGACAAGACTGAGGAAGAAGCAAAGTGGTTTCATCAATTTTTAAAAGACATTCCATTATGGCCACAACTAGTGCCGGCCATATGCATACATTGTGATAATCAAACCTCTATATGTAGAACTCACAATTTTATATACAACAGTCGATTACGACACATACGTCAAAGGCATCGTACCGTGCGTTAGTTGCTCTTTAATGGCATAATGTCCATTGAATTTGTGAAATCAAAAAATAACCTAGCGGATCCATTTACTAAAGGTATATCTAGATAGCGTATAGACTGTGCTTCGAGGGGAATGAGTTTAAAAGCCTAATACACACGAATTCTCATACACAAAAACCTTACTAAGTGATTGGAGATCCCATGGACTTAATTAATTCAAAAGGAAAACTAGTGATGGATAATTCAATTGTTAAACACTTAAGATTATAATACTCTTTCCATTCCTATGAAGCACCAAGTGGAAACCTACTCTGATCAAACAATGATACATTGTTTTTAATGACGTCTATATCTTGCAAAAGGCAAGTGGGGTATTGTAGGATACTTCTTATAGAAGCGATCAACTATGTAAGTGTGAGTTGGGTCGGCTCTACGAGATTTTTATCAGGCTAAAATCTCTAGTAGCACTTATAGAACCGAGAATTGTTCAGGACCAATAATAGAATTTGAATGGAATAATGCCATGTAGAGTTTATTGACTAATTTTACATCAACAACTAACAAATCAAGACGAAATAGTTCATTGATTAGTTAAGTAATTTCGATACTCTTTTACTAAAGAAGGTTCAAAGTGAACGCTACCTATTCTGATGTGGCATTAATCCACGTACTCTGGAGATGTCACGATTTTCTCATTCAAGTGGGGGATTGTTGGAAATTTTGTATTTCCAATTTTATTGAATTAGTAAATCGTGTGTTCTGTAAACTCACTAAATAAGGTCCCTTATGTAAGTCTTTGACCAACAGTTGTGTTGGTTCAATTGTGTCTTCTGGGAACAGGTACGTAGTGTTTCATTTGCTATAAGTAGAATTTCAAATTGGCCATTGAGAGATCCAAAATATTAGTAATTCATCATTACAACAACGACCTAGCACTAAGAAGAAGAGTTTACATTCAAATCAAACAGGTTATTTCTTGTTCATCTCAAAGTCAATTCTTATTTCTATTCGCTTGAGTTTCTGTCATAAAGTGTATTAGGAACATAGACGAATCTGTTGTATCTTGGGAGACTAACGACCATCAACGTTGCATCGAGACGGGTCGAATATTGTCTTAAGGACATTGCATTAAGCAAGCCTCAAATTATCCTATCCCCTTACTGTTAGTGTTACAGATTGTTTTCCAACAGAAACTGCGTACATTGGTGAATGGAGCCTACTCCAATCTATGTGATCATATACCGCGCGCTGGTTATTTGATGTGACTTCGTCAAGTAATTTGATCCCATAACTACATCTTAATCTGATCTGTTCCCTTGATGTTCAATTTGTCTCAGGGGTGCATGAAGCCAGTTTATGTTATCACTGTCTCAAGATTATATTTTCGCTGTCATTTGCAATTGCTTAAAATGGTACCCAGTAGTAAACTCAGTGTGGTTCATATAGGCCTAGACGCCTAGTACTTACCGTAATGAGCAGCAGGGAGAAGAATCTGTAGTTTCTTCGTTGTTGAACAGCAAACACAGATTGGGTTATCTTTTGCTTAAAGTAGTTCTTGTTTATTTCTGTTCTTGCTCTCCTGTTTCATGTTAATTCTAGGATTACAATTTTAATTGTAGTGAACAAAACTAGCTTCGTTTTGTATAAAATGAAATGTACTCAATCTCTTACCTATAGGTAAATTTTTTTCTTCTGCAATTTGATGTAATGTCTTGAAAATATGTTTACACTGGTGAGAATACGAAATGGGAGATTCTCATATACTATGACAAGAATCATAGGGAGAAAAACAAACATATACATTGTAAAAGTATGAACAAAAGAACAAAACTAAGTTCGGTGTAGTAAAAGTACAAAAAAATGATCAAATATTAGTTACAGACCCACAGTAAGCGCGAGTGTTTCCAAACAAACTTGGGAAACTGAATTCTACATGATATACAACTTTTTGTGAAAAATTACAAATATACAGCGGTAAACTTTCCTTTGTTCTTTATTTGACTGAACAAATTGTTTGCTCTAGCTACATTCTATAACACTGCATCACATTGCATTGCGGGAAACATGATTCTCACCGCATGTTACAGTCTCAGCTTTGCATTTTCCCCCAACAGCCGTATGCCTGATTACCCAAAAACCAAAATGTACATGAGAATGGTATATATGTTCAAGATGATGGTGAGTTATTCAACTTATGGTTTTTGAAGTAATTCGAAATATTTTGTAAGAGTTGAGTGATTCATTCTGCCAAAATTTTATCTCAAGGTGTATCTTGAAGTAACTCTAACAACCCTCAGGGAAGTGTCATGGTTAGTCCTGACGTCCGAAATGTTAGGCACTTTCAAAAACAGAAACAAGAACAATATGAACTTTTTATAGTGATATAAGCTAGCTAACCTGAGACGCCCTGGATATGGATGCGGTGTTACTTGTGACGTAAGAAGGCGGCCCATAGCTAAAGCCATTATGGCAATTTGAATCGTCAACACCAAGATTTTTTAGCCTATAGAGTTCTGGTAATACAACTGAGCCGAGATCTGGTCTGTCTTTCCTCCTCAATTCTGCACACTTCAAAGCCAATTTGGCAAAAGCTAAAGCCTCGTCCATAGGCCAATCAGGTACACTAGGATCAACTATGTCTTTAAAGGTTCCTTTGTCAATGGCTCTTGCAACATGGTGGGAAAGACCCATTGGAGGCTTTGCAGTGACGACTTGAAGCAACATTATCCCCAGTGAGTATATATCAGACTTGACTCCCAACATGCCTGTTTGTTGATATTCAGGATCTATGTAACAAAATGTTCCAGCAGCTGATGTCATATGATATTGTGTCACACTATCAGCAACTGAGGGTGGGACTAGTCGTGACAGTCCAACATCTGCAATCTTGCTCACGTAATTGCGGTCTAGCAGGATGTTGGCAGGTTTCAGGTCACGGTGTACTAGTGGTTCTGGCTTGGTCTGGTGAAGGAATAGAAGCGCAGTTGCAACCTCTGCTGCTATCTTGAACCGAAGTCTCCATGGTATGCTAGGAGTATCACCCCTTCGGAAGATTCTGTCTTCTAAGCTACCATTGTCCATGAACTCATAAACAAGGCATCCGTACTCCGGGCAAGCACCTAGTAACAGAACCATGTGTGGATGTCTAATGCAACTCAGTACTTCAACCTGTTCATTTTTCAACAAACCAAGAAGCCGATGATCAATACTACTGAAATTGTTGTAAAATCAAATCAGCCATTCGGTACTATCTTTTGCTAGTGTACATACCTCTTGTTGGAATTGCTTCTTTCCTTGTGTAGCATCTGCTCTTAACACTTTAATGGCAACCAATGTATGATCGAGGGAGGCTTTGAAAACAGGGCCATATCCACCTTCTCCAATCTTTAATGAAGAAGAGAATTTGCCCGTAGCAGTTTCGATTTCATCTATGGTGTATTTTCTGTACCGGACATCATTGTGAGCTAAAACATCCAAGACTCTCTTCTTCTCTGCTGCCTCACGCCTTGCCTTGAGTTCTGCCTGTCTTCTCTTTTGTGCCTCTAATTCTGCCAGCCTTTGTGCTGCCTCAGCAGTTTCGATGGCTACCTTACACTTAGCTTTCTCCCTCTCAGCGACAGCCAGAGCTGCTTCCTCAGCCTGTCTTGCTTCCTCAAACTTACGAGCTTCTTCCACTTTCCATTTGTTCAACTCGTTTGCCTTAAGATAAGGATGGTAAATCAATAAGTGAATCTAGTTAGAAAGTCAACACCCTTTTGATTTGAGATGGTTAGTAATTAGTATAGTACCTTCTGTTTGGCGGAGAGTGCTTCTTTGCAAGCTGTGCTGTACATGTCCATGGTTTGCTTCAGCTCAAGTTTTAGCCTTTTCATTTCTGACTCAAGGTCTCGTTGCTGCAAATGAAGGCGGCAAAACAACATGAGATTATACATTAATTGTGTGAATTGAAGAAGTTGGTAAAAGCCATGAGATTGTACTTACAGCGCTTGAGGAGGAACAGGAGGACCTGGGACTATCATTGGATGACATTGAAAAGTCTAGATTCTGGTCTGAAATGTCACATGATCCAAACCGTAGAGAACCACTAAAATCAATGTCATCGGAGATGGAATCTCTACTGTGGGATGTTCTAGAGGTGCGCATCAGATCGTATTCTTCAGTGAGAAGGTTGTTTGAAACACTCTTAGGCCTCTCCCTTGGTGGCGTTGTTCTAAGTATGAAGTCATTAGAGCCTTTATCCACGGATCTTCTAGGACCAGATGGTACTCCCCTTCCCCTTGCAAAAGGTGTCCTGATTTCTCATTTCAAACAACATGCATACATTCATCATCACTCGTATCAATACTTAAACTGTAACTCAGAAAAATAGTTATCCTGTTTAATCAACTCACTTGACTGAATCATCTTGTACAGATTGCTCAGATGGAAGTCCAACGGGAAATGGCTGTTTGGGTGGCATGGCAGTATTGGGCAGAGGACGACTAGCAGACCGCACAGTCATCACTTTTCCTTTGGATATTACATACACCGTGCAAAATTCTGGTGCATTCTTGGTCATTGCCGTAGGCACATCTATGGTCTTGAACTTCTTTCGTACACTGTAATAAACACAGATAGAGTTCCTTTGATAAATACTAGTAAACACACACAAAACCACAGTGCTACAAACACATATCTATCCATGGATGCAAAAGATTTGTCACTGTATTTATCTTCAAACTACTCTCATATCAACTTCTTCAAATCGATCATGACTGATTGAAGTTTAAACACTAGAGCATTCAACTGAATGATACCCAATTCATTGCGCCAATTTGAGAATTTTTTCTTTTCTTCCCTTGCCAGGAGAGGGTTAGATGGACCCTGATCAGTTTATTAAATTAACAAAACCGCGATGTGATGTAATGAGCTTAACCATACAATAAAACCCCAATGCAACTAACTAACATGCATGCAGTACTCTTTAAACATATTTATTATAATAACTTGAGGTACAAAAAGTTATGAAGCGAACAATTGCGTCTATGATCAACCATTCTTCTCAATTTGGGCGTTAAAGTTGACCTGTTACTCCTGTATTGCTTAGTGATCATTCCATTCGAAGCTAACCAGTCAGTGAACTGCTTATGAATCACTCCCTGCGAGGCTAACCAGTCAGCCATATTATTTGTGTCCCTGAAAATCATGGAAAATGTAAATGTTCATCTCAGCCTCAACGTCTAAAATGTTCCTGATCCAAGGGGTCAGAAACGAAAGCTCCTATGAACCGGATGGATATCACCTGCACCATGGTGTGGGATTCTCAATTCCTGCACCCTAAGGAATTCTAGTATCACCCAGTTATTTCAAGTTTTACGAAGCTAAGTAACATTTGAATTTCTGAAACCCGAACTCCAGAAATTTTCTAATCCCCAAGAAAACATCCAACATCCACCTCCATTGTGGGTTGCTCCTATCATCTTTATATTTGCCCCAACTTCTCCTCCAACGCATGCCTGTCTCAGAAAATTTGAAATGTCTGATGTACCTGAGCTTCTTCAGGGTCCAAACTTCAGTTTCTAATCTTTAAAATGATCAACACAGCACTACTTATTCTATGCAACTTGTATTTTGTTATGTTATAACATCTAAACTTTGCATTTATAGTAAAAACATTTCAATGGACGAAGAAATAAGGATGGAGATCACCTGCACCCAGGCATAGGATTCTGAACTCCTACACCCTAAAGAATTCTATTACATTATAACAAAAAACTCGTTAAATTAGACTCGCCCACTCATGTATTTCAGGTTAACCCATAATAGGCTGAAGTGACGGATTCATTTCTTAGGGTGTAAAGTAAAGATCGAATCCTTTCACACTGGTGCAGGCGATCCCCACTCAAATAAAAGGAAATTTTCTCAAGTATCAAAAGTAGTTCTAGAAATTCATATCATTGAGACAAATTTTTTTTTTTTTGCGGGGGTCTTAATATAATGATGCAAGAACAAGAAAAAGAACTACAGAAGAATCAATTGGCATGAAGGAGAGGTGGAGAGACCTTATAAGATTATTTCTAGTGGCTGCACCAACCACAATAGTTGTTACTCGATTTTCATTGATGTACTCAATAAGTGCCTTTGAAACATCCGATTCTTCAAGGATCACATCCTTGGATTCAATCTGAAAAAAAAAAAAAAAAAAAAAATCTCAAAATCTATTAATGTCAAACAAAATGCATCAAATCTTAGGCAGAATTTGGCAGGAAGAAAAAACTGTCATGGAAAACGAATAAAAATGAATGTGACATTGAAGATGACCATTACACTTTCTATTCATCGTTTTCCAATAACTTTTTTCAATGTGACCAAACACATCTTTTAGAGGGGAAAAAATGCGATAGATAAAGTTTGTTTTACCCCTTTACGAGCACAATATCCACGAAATGGTAGAAAAAATTGGTTCAAGTCTGCATCCCCGGAATCAACTAAACCATCCTCTGCACATAAAAATAGCTAACTAATTGAATTCAAGTTAACCAAATATATGAAGTTAATATTCTCACTATGCAGATTACTTTGTTTAGTATGAAACTGTAGCTCAATTAATAGTTTGAAATGTTGTAGATTTCTATATTACGCCATTTTAAAACTCTTAGGTAAGAATCTATATATACACGGCATTCTTGCCTTGTTAACTAGCAAGAAAAGAGGTACCTACGGGTTCGAATCTTGACATGGGCAAGAACCATGCTGGGATTAGTGTTGGAGAGGTTATCTACTGCCCATTTCACTGCAACTTGGCTACTCTTATCCCTATCTACGGCAACCATTACAGTAGAGCATGGTTGATCATCCATTACTTAACAATCTTTGTGAGGGTCTGACACTTATTTTCCACCACCACCACCGCAACCAACAACAACAATAACGATACTAATAATAATAATAATCACATCCACACCACAGCCCCCGCCCAGCAGTAAAGGAAAGAGGATTGCAGAGGGATGGGTGATCAGTTCTTCTGTTTTTTTTTCTCCTTTCTTTCTTTCTTTCTCTCTTGTGATTTTGCTAATATGGCGCTATGCATGGCTCCTACTATTCTTGTAACAGACCATTAACAGAATTCGCAAACTCAACGGTCCATATCCTTCATTTTTTAGGCTGTCCTTTTTTTATACATTTTGACTCAATCATCTGGTCATTTATTTTGAGAGCTAATCTTATGGTTGTAGAAACTTACTGATACACTCACCCTTAATTCCTGTCCTGATTCTATATGGTGTTGATATGAACTTGACCTTTATTCTTCAGTTTTTTCTTACATGAATTAATTCCATTACTCAACTAAATGGAAGTTTAATTTCTTCAACCGAAATTGAGAAATGAAAACAAAATTAAAAAAAAAATAATGCAAATATGATGCCTAAAATATATTAATTTTAATCAAAATATGGAGTCACTCAAGCCGACGTGTGGTAAACTGATCACAAATCCTTCCTTTAGCACTCGGAGTAACTAAACTTGTGCTGATAAATAACCATAAAACTAGTTGTGTTTATCTTTCTCATTCAAAACTACACATGGATCAATTTCTATATTTTGGCATACAAACAAGTGTATGATAAGACGAGAAAATGACCTTTAAGATCTACTTTTATGTACGTCTATCAATTTGGGTGTGTATTATGAAAAGGATTACACATTAGGAGTTCAAAATAAATAAATTATTGTAGATGTCAACGGAAATACTAGGAAACCAGGTTTTTCCAATTGGGTTTGGCAACCAGGGTGATGTACGTGACGTGATCTTTAAGAATGATGAAAGTTCCAAAGTGGTTGTAAAAAAATTCTCCGATATGCCACATCATTCTGGTTGCAAAATCGGTTCCCTAGCCCCACTCAGATATCAATGTCTACCAGTTGTCAAAAGGTATATAGAACAAAAAGGAGAAAACGGAAATTATGCTCTATACAAGGTCTAAGTTATTTATAACTTCAGAAGAAACACTATATGAAACAAAGAGGAGAAAATCAAGGAAAGCTTTCTTTACAAAAGACCAGGAAAAGGAGGACATTGTTCATCCTTTACAGCAACACCACACTAGAATTTTCATCCCTTAAAAGAAGAGATCAAAGGAACATTTTTTCAAACATGGACAATAATTAACTAGTCTATAAAGTAAGTTACATTTAATCTTATCAACAAGTAGTCACTTTTCTTTTATTCTCTTTTTGTTGGTTGTCTGATATATACCATACCATTCCTTGTTCTGAATGATCAACTCAAATAGGAAGAACTCAGATGGCTCACTGCAAGGAACTGTCGTCGGCAATGGTTGTAGTCAAGGCCCTGATCCTACTCATGTACTTAACACAGAAATCTGAACAAGGAAGTATGACGCCTTCAACTAGCTTATTTTGCATTAGTAGCTGTGCTACATGTCCAGTCATATGTGCACCACCATCGCCATCACCACCACTGCCACCATTATCTATACCGTTGCCACCACCGCGCTCTCTACCACCAAACATTCAGTATTCACCACCTCAAGCATTTTATGCTAATAACCAACCACCACCAGTGCTTCCAACGCCTTCAAACTCATCGCTGCTACCACCACCTTCACCATTTACTGACTTGGACATTCCTTCCCCGCCGCCACCACCATATACGATGGATCAGTCTGGTTATTCCCATGCTTATGTTATTTTCTTTTCTTCAAGCTCATGTACCTCTTTTTCTACATCATCCTGCTTTGTTCTTATTGTAATAGGCTTTTATGTTGTATATTTGTTAAGGTAAGATCATGTTCATATGTAGCAAAAGTCTCAAGATAATGATTTCTGTTTTTTCTCCATATTTATGTTCTTATTATAAGTCTGTGCAAATCTTGGCTCAGTTCTTCATGTTAAACTACTTCCCATCATCTCTTACTAGCTGTTTGGACTAGAATAGTTTCAATTGAAGAATCAACTGACCATTTCTGGGTTTGAAAAACTATTCCAAGAGTTTGCATAAAAATAAAATAAAAATCTTGCAAAATTAGATTTCACAAATATGAATTTAAGAAATAATGTTAAAATGAACAGATTGTCTGGGAAAGATTGATCTCAGATAATGTATGTAAATGAATCAGATTGATAGAGATCATTTCATTTCAAAAGTTAGTTATATAATCTATTTCCACTTTTCTTGATATGCATCTCAGAAAAATAATAATAATTGATGCCCGTTATCAG
Source organism: Berberis vulgaris (assembly GCA_963556465.1). Classification (NCBI taxonomy): domain Eukaryota; kingdom Viridiplantae; phylum Streptophyta; class Magnoliopsida; order Ranunculales; family Berberidaceae; genus Berberis; species Berberis vulgaris. The sequence continues at coordinate 6,102,941 of OY747128.1, forward strand.
GAATGGTGTCTATGAGTCATATTTGTAACTATGAAGTATTACATGTGTTAATGCAATCAACGGATTTAGGTGGGGCACTTGCCCCTACTGACTTTTGATTTTTTTTTTAAATATTTTTTATTTGCTCACCCTGCGACGCTGATGACACCATCCCGCCCCGCCCATTCGTCTCTCCCTCTGTTATTTGCGACGCCGCCTCGCCTCTTTCTTCTTTTCTGCTCCCTCTCTCTGTTTAATGTGAGACCGACAACTGCTCTGCCTCCTCCTCTTTTCCTTTCTCTCTCCCTCTGCTTGATTTATTTCCTTTCCCACCATCGCCACCAGCCACCAGCAACCCCAACCCCTCTTATCTGTTTTGAGAAAGAAGTTTTTTTTTAAGTATTTTCTCGAGATGAATTCATATATCGAGATCTAGTTATGTATTTTATTCATAGGATTTTTCTGGAGATACATGAAAAGTTCAACCTATTAATATTTCCTCAAGATACATGTTTGTATATCGCAATTCAGCTGTGGGTTATTGTTTGAAGGGCATTTTGGTAATCAACGTGAGCCTTTTAAAGGCAGTCAACGTGCATTGACTACTAGTCCTGAAAGAAATTGCAATAGTGATTAATGTTGGGGGTAACCTCTAATTAACTATTTTTTATAGTAGAAAAATCGCAAATAACCCAATTATTTTTGTATTTCAAATTAATTTTTGTCTCTCAACTTTATATAGCCAATTTGATTTGTCCCCCATATATTTATCTTTTGCACTCCTATAAAGTGGCTTTTTGTATCCATTTTCTTCCCCCATAAATTATATGGAGTTTTGTTTAGCAATTGGTGTTTTGTATAGTTATATTTATGTATTGTTAAAATTTAAAAAGACTTGTTAAAGTAATTAATTATTATATTATCATCAAATTAACTATGACTCATAACTCTACCCCTCCCCCCTCCCAACAAAAATCATGATTCCGTCACTGCGAAACTGACTTGGCCCTAGAATCACGTGGCGGTGATTGGAATAAGGGGTGGTGGCGATGGCTCATTCATCTTCTAATCTTTTATTCAATTTCATAGATTCCTACTTGAGATGGACTAAATAAAACATATAGGTATTATTGGATTAAAAAACTTGGGGTGAAATCATCATAGTAGGGGTGTGCAAAAAGTCGAGGAAACTAACCGAATCCAATAGACTCAGTTCGATTATTAATTCATTACTCAGGCGATGTGGGACTATAATATCTCATTTTTAGTTTGTCAAGCATCTTGGAATCCATGAGTTCTTGGGCTTCTCCCGCATCTTTTCCCTCAGGTCTGCCTACACTAGGTTATCACAATTCACCCCCATGGGAGCCCAATGTTCTCGTTGGCATACTTCCAGCTAGGTCATGCTCTAATACCATTTTGTATGCGACCCGATCCACAAAGTATTATATTGTCCACTTTGGACTCAAGGCACGCATGGTTTTAAAACGCATAATACTTTGTAGATCCAAACTCGCACATATATAGCACATCTATCTCCCTCACCCAGACGACGTGAGACTATTATCTCCCATTTGTAACTTGTCAACCCTCTTGGAATCCATTGGCTCTTGGGTTTCCCCGCACCCTCCCCTCAGGTCCGCTCACACAAAGGTATCACAGGTTCAATTCGGTTTGTGAAATTTTGGTTTCTTATTCGGTTGTTCTCAGAGTAGGTTTAGTCAATTCAATTTGGTTGTTCTTTTTGTGCGCATATATGGCCCTTGTGAATGGTATTTATCTATAAATTGTGAACCTCTATTTCATACCTATTGTTTGTTGGATCATTAGTGATCGTAAACTACCTTAATTAAGAGTTTAATCAGACAGAGGTATCAGTATCCCCATTCTGGACATTCAAGTGCCACATTATATGAGTGATATATGGAGTGTCAATGGGGTACCAACTTAGCGGTATGCTTGTGACGAATGGAATCATAAGTCTAGGGTTTAAACTCTATCGGCCATCTAGAGTAGGAGGAGTTGAGGGATAAATATATATATATAGGATGCGTGTAAATTTGGATCAGCTTTAGGGTTCAGACCTAATTCAGATGTTATAAGTTCATTTATTCTCACGTCTTTCACAATAGGCTGTATATAGAACATGTATATGTACAACTAGGAGACTATCGTTACAAAAATGATATCAAAATAATGAGCTAATTCAAAAGGGTCTGTACTTGCTAGGTTACAATTCACAAAAGGTGGGAAAATGGAAATCGGACGAGGACTACTGGAGAAGGCTTCTAATATTAGTTAATGATTAAACTGTGCATATCCATGGAAGATGAACCTTGCTGAAAACCTTCTGACCACATGAAGATCTCCTCGCTTGAAGCAGCAAAACAGTAACATTCCCATGCAGTTTCCTTGACCGATCGATTGAAGGACTTACAGCAAAAACATGTGGACGTACTCTGCGATGTTAGAAAGGGGAAAGTTTCATATTTATGAATTGTATGTTAATTAACTACATGTTGCTAAATTCCAGCCAGCCAAAAAAAACAAAGTTAAGCAACTGATGACCACTATACCTATATATTAATTGTTCAGACATCTGAATCACATACCCAAAGATAGATACCAAAGCGAACAAAACCGAATTCATGCAAGCATGTACACAAGTGATCGATATGAAACAACACAGAGTAATCACACAAAAGATACAGAGACATAAAGAGAAAGAGGAGAGTGAGAGAGATGGTGGGTGACAGATAGAGAGTGAGTACACAAAGCTTCAAGCATGCCATCTCATGCAAGAAAAAACCATGTGTGCTCACTCTCTTCTGTCACCAGCAACCTATACAAACCCCATCATATAAGTTTCATTAGCTACCAGTTTCTCACTGAAACCACAACATGCAGCAACCCAAGAACTTCCACTCTGGGAAGGCTTGTGTGTTTTGAGTGCAAGGAAGAATGTACAGATGCTAGGGCATTATATAGGCACAAAAAAGATGGAGGGGACCAGATATATGCATGGTGTAGTAATGAAGAAATAAATTAATACTGTGGATGTGTTATGTCTTATTGGTTTCTTTCCATAATTCAATCACTGTTGGTAAGGGTGGTAGACATTTATGGTCTTTCTCCATACATGTTAATGACAAATTAATGCTGCATGCAAACTCTCTGCATTTACTGAGTTACTCTTACCAATGTGTCTTGTAATACTAAATCCCTTTTCCCAACCTCACCCATACCACACCCTCTTATCTTGATCTGCATATAGATAATAAAAATTTTTAATTTTCTAGAGAGCTTGGTCCAGAGTACTGATTTGGGTTTGGGAGGTTGGTTCGCATGTGATCAGACCAACTTTATCCTTCTTCAACTTCTCTGAACCCATGAAGAGAAGGGTAGAGTGGTCCGACCACATGCGGACCACCTTCCCAAGGACAAATCAATGCTCTGAAACCAGGCTCTGTAAAAATTTTCCACAATACCAAAAGAATCGGTCCAGAGAGCCAGGCCAACGCTAGGGAGCCTCAATACCCTCCATCATCCTAGAGATCCTAATAATCCACCAATCGAACACAAACACACAGTCAGAGAGCCTCCCTGACGCTTGAGGCCTGGCTCTCTAGAATTTTCCACAATACCAAAAAGAAAAATAAAGATAAGGTAACAAAGTATATTAACCATAGAAGGATGATAATACATTACACAGAGTATATATGACCACGGCAGGGACACAATCAAGGAATGACACAATATTGGAAACACATATCTCAAGGCATCAGACAACAAAACTAACCCATATTTCTTCTCTGGGAAAATTTAAGGAAACTTACAAACTTTAGTATAAACATCTAGTATACTAATGTAGGATTTGGTTTCAAGTTTTGTCCAACTTTGGACTAGGGTCCTTAAATACAAATCGAATACATTTTGTGTCCCTAACTTTTAATCTTATGTCAAGATTTTCTTGTAATTGTCATGATACATATGTATCACTTGAAGCTCAATAATACATAGTTTTGAGGCATACAAGTACATCAATGGTCCCTTTGCTTTAGTTTTGACAAGTGAAAATAACTTATTTGTCTTGTAGAACTCTATACAGCAACTCTTACTTGGTGCTTCTAAGATTTAACCAGGATTTTATTTTATTTTTTGCCTGGAGAGACTACATTTTGGGTGAAGAGTTGTCGGATCTACCTCGTGATACCAGTTAAGTGTTCCCGTTAGTTATGTATATTATTTTTAATTTTTCAAAAGACGCATTCAGTTTTAATGGATCTAGCAGACTTTAACCTTGAACTTATGATATCATCCAGTTATTTTTTAACTTTATAAACATAAAAGACAGAGATTTCCTTTTGATATTATTTGCTTCTTAATGATTTCATAGCATGCTAGTCAAGATCTTCCTGTAAGGGGTGTTTGGTTGCAAGGGATTCAATTTTATGGAAGTAGGACCTATGCAATCATCCAGAAGTTAACAACTTGGGATGCTAGGGAGGCACTAAAAGAAAATTGGATGACCATCTTAAACCTCTCTTTTATTTATATCTATGTGTTTTACATATATAAAATCTAAATCTCATGTTATCCTATGTGGAGTTGAATTCTCAGTAGGATCACCACACATGTAAATGGTATCGGAATTATTTGAACTATTTGAAATATTTTTTTTCCCATATCCTTATAAGTTTGAAGAAGGGAATACCTATTAGGATCATTCATCTGCCACAGGCATACCGCTGAGTTGATACCCAATTGGCATCTATACATTATTAGATGCAAAGTAAATGCCATCTTCAAACATATCCCCACATTGATTTGATTTTCATTGGATTACAAAAAAAAAGTTCCATTGAAGGTGGGCAACCATAAGCATGCAATAATCGAAGTACTTAATAAAAAAGAATCATACTATTGTAACTGAGTAAAATAATGACTACACCTAAGTAATCCTTATAAATTTCCAATTCATAGTGATATGTGTGAGAAACTTTCAACTTTGCTGTATTTTGAGGCATCTCTTTTTATTTCATTTTTCCTCAGTAGCAACATTAACTGATTAAAGTTGATCTAGCGCTTTTTTTTTCTTATGAGATAGAAACCGAATCTTCACACCATTGTGCAGATGATCCTGATTCTGTGGAATGATGATCAAAGCAATTATTCCCTCCTTCCTCAGAATAATGAAACAAAATAGTTTAATCGCGTTTAACATGCAAACCATATTCTATTTCAGACAATTGTATCTAGTCATTCCATGGTTTATGAATCAATCTTCTTCATAGTGTAAATATGATCTAAATCATCATTTTGTATGAATCATATGTTTAATGTCAATATAGGTGACACCAATTGAACGAAGACGGGTAAGTTTGAGTTGATTCTAAGTAGCACTAATATAACATGTTAATCCAATCTGAATGAAGAACAAGAAAGAATATTGGCTTCAAAGTCTTGCATGCAGGCCCCTTCATCAGCTTCTTTGCATAAAGAAAGAAAGATAGATAATGAAAATAATTAACTTAGTTGCTTGTTTAACGTTCAACAAAGTGGCTAATGGGATTTTGACAAAATATGCGGTTCGTGTCCATAGAAGGATTTGCAAAGCAAAAGTGGCTTAAAGTATATATGCTTTATGTTAATTAAGTTATTATGAAGAATAACCTTTAAATGGAAATGCTTGTCTTTCATCACAGTAAAAGCATGGTAGAGTGCAGTTGTTCTTCCAAAAGTATCTTTATCTAAATTCTCCGAGTTTCTAAATGCGTAACATGTCAACTATCAGCCATGCACGTGCTTTCCACATGAAAACATGACATGTCAAGATAGTTTTCGTAAGAACAGAGTTTGAGTTGTAAAGGGGCTGATGATATATATTTTCGCTTTGGTGGAGAATCTAAAGCTAGGTTATTGAAAATGAAGCTTACCGAATGATCAAATGATCCATATAGCTCACACCAAAAATAATCAAATATCCCATGTTGGTTACAGTCTTCATGGCAACATGTTGAACCGGAAGAAGTTTGGTTTGGCCTTAGGGAAAAGAGTAAGTTATGTGTATGATTTTGAGAATTTCCTAAATTATGAAAACTATTATCAATTTTCTCTTCTTTTTTTTTAAAGTTTACTTTGAGCATTTGAGTATTATATAAGATTTTGTTAGAATTGAAAACTTGTCAGTTGTTCTGCTGCTTTAACAATAGTTTCTTACCCAAGTGTTTGATAAGTCACTAGTTATTCTGAACATTTTTTTTTACCTTAATGATTTTATAATTTTTATTATCTTCATGTGTCACAATTTTAAATTAAGATTCAACAGTACATGTATTTGATATGGGTGTTCCTTACCAAACATTTAGCAGGAGCTGACAAGGGCAAGACACTCAGGATAGCCAAACTGTTTAACCAAAGAATTTGGGCAATCCGAACAGTAAAACCTTGAGGTCTGAGGTCAGGTAGGGCAAGACATGCTTTAGTTACAAAGCTAACATTGTTCACGGGCAAACCTTCCAACCTATCGAACTAGCAGAGCTAACAATTTATCACATTTCGATAAATATAGCCTGTTAAAAGGTAGGAGACCATCACTGTCTGTTACAATTCTAAGAAACAAACTTAAACAAGCTAATGCTAAACCTAAAACTAGAATGGTCATCTTGAGTTGAACATAATATGAAACTGGAGAGACTAGAGTTTCCCTAATGTGGCCGAGTTGTCAGTATCCTAAATCAACTTGACCAAATTTATTTCTATAACACTCTCTTCACTCTATCTTCGAAGTATCTTTGGATTTGCCATTATTTTCATTAGCATTTGTCGTATTTAAGGACCTTTTGAAGATAATGTTATCTCATAATGATAGGAGATCACATAATTACATAGCTCATTTTATGGCCATAAAAGCCAGAGTTACAGGTTGTCCACATGAGGACTCATTCTCAGGGGTAATGTTAATAATTTACTCATATGAATGATTAATAAAATGAGATAAACCTTTGTCTAGGAAAATTAAGGAAAATAAAAGAAGCCGATGCAACAGGTAAACTAAGATGACTACTAACAAGGACATAGAAGAAAATGCTTAGTCATTCTGCATCAACAATTGCGTAGAGTTAAGGTGATGTTGTTTTAACACTTGAGCGGATTGCATATAATGTTCTAATAACAGCTACAGGCAAATTTTTTATGTAAACTAATTAAGAATAAGTAATAGTGTAGCTGCCTCAACCAAATAATTTAGATTAAATATTTATGATAAACCTATTATGTTCATGTTTGTCTGTGTGTGTACATCATTCTGTCCGCATCTGTTGTATATGTGATAAAAGAAATCGAAAGGCTTATCAAATTATTCAAGAAAAATTGAAGAAAGCAAGAAATGAAGAAGGCAATTTGTGAAGAGAAAGCCAAGCATGCAACGCAAAGAGAAAATATACCTATTCTCGTATTCTAAATGACATGGTGTTTTAACAAGCTATTAAATACCATAGGAGGACATTAATGGGTTGACAGAATACAATGTTCTATGGTGATAATTCATATCAATGATAAAAGCAAACCAAAGAGTGACAACAATGTTTTGGTGTGGTGTAAAAACACACTGAGAGCTAAAAGAATCTTTCTATAAGCATCTACATGAACTAGAAGATAGATAATGCTCAATTATAAATTTTGAAGGGCATTCAGTGTGCAATCAAATTTTTTTGGTTACAAGGTATACATAGAAATGACATATACACAGACATCTAGAGGAGAGAACTTAGGTAGGTTGGATATTTACTTACTTTTTAACAATTGAAAAAAAAATCTCTGTTCAAGTATGGAGATTCTGAACTACAAGCTGAGATATGTTCTGACCATATTTGCTCCAGAAGGATCAGAAAGTAGATGCCTCACGAGGGACATTCTCAAGTTGTTTGGGGCCAAAATGAACATGTAGAAGGAGAACAATACAAGGTCTGCAGACGATAATGAAGAGCCAAGAAAACCTTGCCACATCCTGCAAAACAAACACGACACTCATCCTTTGAGGTTTCAAAGCTAATAAAAAGAGATCATCTCCTTTTGACATTACTTCTATTTAAATTTCCATTTTCAAAAACTAAAACTTTCATGCAAGTTTTCACTTCCCTTCCATTTTCCAGTGATTGTGCTTTACTTGCAACTCAGTATTCCCATAGTTGGGATAAGAACTGAAGGAACCAATACTGGTTGATGAACACACTATATCATATTCAAAAAACTTCCAACTTAAATCAGACTGGTTTGTCATCCAACAAACATGAGATTCATCTGCTAATCTTGGAGTTGTAGCATGGGCAATGATCAGGCTTCATATACCAAATGACAACTAGTTCAAACAAGGTTCTGATTGTGAACCATTACAATGGTGTACACCATGACATTCCCACAACGTCGTAATGGACTAGTGGTTGATTTACTCCGTATCTTGATGAACACCAAATACAGTAGCTAGTTGTTGATGTGCAGATTCTAGTTCCAGGACACATTTTGGTTGTCTATGGGATAAGAATCAGTCCTTGAAAGATGTGTCTGGCCTAGGATCATAAGATCATAAGCTTCTTTTTATTCATGTGTTTGTTTGGTTTACCAAAATTAGGTTTTGTTTTCTTTTGGCCCAAGTTGTTATTACAAATAAGGGCTTTTATCATTGAAAGAAGATTAGGTTTATTTGTGAGTTAGGGTTTCTAATGTAAACCCTTGAATGGGAATGATAGTCATTAATTTCTGTTACCACTATCTCTATCACTATGACAACATAATAATTTGTTCAAATACTATAGTCAAGACTTTTCAAGCCAACATTGATCACTGGAACCATATATCATCATAAATTCCAAAACTGAAATAGTAGGGGTTCCGTCCTACTTTCATTATATGGAACCCTTCATTTGTGTTTTCTAGCTTAAATTGTTAACTTTCCTTACTAATACTACCTAGGGACTAATGTTGTGGACCTAAAGTGAAAATTTCAGTACATTGTTTTAATATAGGAACGATTTGGTTATTCAGGTAGTACAAAGCACTCAAAAACATGCAATTTGTGCTAAAAGGAATTAGGTTTAGAGTCCACTGAAAACCTTGAGGAATGCTTTGCACCTCGTGAGACGAGAAGTCTTTCCATTTTCCCATTCTACAGTAGTCAAACAGTTCATGTTGAAGGGGTCATGAGTGTTTGATTGTTTATGACCTCTGGAGTATGCAGAGTTGAGATCTTGAAAATGAGCCTTTTGAGGATGCTGATCAAGAAAGCGACTGTTTCTCAACAGCTTTGGTCATTGTGTCAACACACAAAAAATGCCTATAGAAGATCCAGATCTTCATTCTAGACACCGAGAACTTATGTATGTTCCTCATTCTGTATTCAAACTTGAACATCATTAGGAACTTAGTTTATTTTGTCCATCCCGTTGTACATAATTCGAATCTAACAAGTTCATAGGACATTGTTGCATCAAGATGATTTTCTCAATTTTTTAAGACATTGATATTGATCAAGCTTTGGAGTTTCTGATCAACAAAAAATTTGTATTTCTTTTTCCATCAAATTATCAATATTTTCTATACAGAACAAAAGAGAAACACACACACACATATACAGGGCCTGTCCTGGGATTTTAGAGGCCCAAAGCAAACTCAAAATACAGAGGACCTTTGGCAAGGCTTGAACCTTGACCTGTTGAAAAATCAACTCAAGACTTACCACCTAAGCTGAGAAATCTAGTGTCCAATTAAAAATCAGAAACAATAAATAAATAAACACAAATTTTGTGGCCCTAAAAATCGACATTTTATGTATATATCATGTCAAGAAAATTATAATCAATCAACTGGATCAGTTTTTTTTTTTTTTTTTTTTTTCCCTAACATGTTTGGTTAAATATGAAAAAGGAAGAAAACTGAGAATACAAATATAACATACCAAGTAGGTACGCGGAAGAAAGTGTGAAAGAATGTTCTGATCCCTTCAATATCTAATTGCAAAATTAGCTCTAGCCCAAATATGAAAAATGCCCTCTGTCGCTTTCGTTCCTGTGGCCAAAGAGTGCTCCATGCTACATAGAAAAGAAATACAATAGAAGATAAATAAATAAATAAATATCCTAACCTTGAGAAGAAAAAACCCGTACACATGAAACCACACATATGCATCACAATTAAAACTTAGTATACATGCACATGTTTCTGCTATGGGTCTTGAAAACAGTATTTATGTAAACAAAGTTACACTAACTATGATAATCAATCAAAGAACCGAACATGCCGGTTACAACCAATACAACAAATTGCAGCCAATTGTATTAATCTTTAACGAACTACTAATTTGATTCATTTTTAACATAACTTAACGAAATTGGACTAACTTGGGAAATATATCAAAGAAGTACTGAAATAAGGTACTCCTACAGATGTCAATTGTACTCGTATAACCGTTACCTGTTAGTGGCACCCAAACCAAACATGTCAGTTCTGCTACCTATATTGTTGGAACAGTTAGAAAATGTCACCCATCGGGTAGAAGCAGGGCTGACTTTGAGCCAGTACAGCATGTATGACCGCTCAGGGCCCCCACTTTAAAATGGCCCAAAATAAACCATTTGCCACTCCTTTTTCTTCTTCGTTTTTTCAGGAAAACCGACTTATGATAGTGCCAAGGGCTCAAAATAAACCACTTGCCACTTCCTTTTCCACTCAAACTGACTTATGATGGAACCAATTACACAGAGGTTAAGCTATTTCAGTATTTTTATTGATTTGGGCCCCCTTTGTCATCTCTTTCTACTCCCAACACTGCTGACTACAAACCCAACATTCAACAATGAGCTATCAGTATTAGACTTACCCACCTTGCTTGTCCTAATCAAGGAACATCTGCAATTATGACCTCAAGATTCATCTTAGGCTCATTTGGTTTTATTCATAGTGTTTAGCATGCCGAGTCTATCTTCATAGTGTATTTATCTGAGGAGACATTATCCCACTTTAATTAGAACTAAACCCATATTATATGTTCTCTGTCTGTGCATGTGCATCACACACACAGATATATATGTGTTTTGGTGCAGGTTCCATAAAGGTCAGGGACCCGACCCAGTAGAACTATTAAGAAATGTTTCCTAAGCTATTCTACTCGAAGGCCGGCGGGTACCCCAATATATAGGCATTTTTTATTTGATACTTTGTCTAAGGTAGGCAATGTTATGTCCTCTTGTATGTGATATTTTTTCATTATGTCACAATTTAGTAAGGTTGTAAAGAAAAAGTTGTGCACTTTACAAAAGTTAAGAGACAAAGGAGACTAGGTTTGTTTCCTATTACATGCTCATGTTTAAGGTAGAAATAAATGGCTCTTCTGATTCTAATTGTATGAGAAACCAAAAATTGTTAGGAATCACAACCTACATGAGTTAATGGTTCAGACACCTTTAGGAATCGAGCCATTGACACCCCTAGGTACCACATGCACAATTCTTTTAGACAGTTAAGAGGTAATGACCTTAGAATTGAAGGATAGCTTTTCACATTTAGTGCTCTTTTAAGTATTGTGGGTGTTATAGATAAAAAAAATAAAAATAAAAAAAAGGCTTACTATTTAAGACTTAATTGTCATTAGATATTAGAGTCTCTCTATAGTCTTTTAGTCCCAAAATGTTTAGGTTGCTTATGCTCGAAACACATTTCTCTACATAATAAGATAGATCTTATGCACTTTAAACATCTTTATTTCTGTTTTTATACTGTAGCTTGGTATCTGAGCAAATTGAGAATTGGGCACCTTCCTTGCTATAGAACCATTATCATTTGTCTGAACTTCTTTTCTGTTTTTTTTTCCTTTTGGGTTGTATCTTTGTTGTACTGGTGACTTTTAAATAATATAACCAAATTAAAAATGAATGGTTTCTGAATGTCTATGTGGGTCAATGTATTTGAGTGGAAGTTGGGAGTCAAACTTCGAGAGTCAACTGATCCCTGATCCCTTCTTGGTACATTAAGTCTGTGTATATCCATCCATATTCTATGTTTACTTCTGATATTCTTGTATTCGATTAAGAATACAAAATTAGAAAAATATCCCTCACACAAGTAAAATCATCATCAACCAATACTGACTTACAGACATAAGTCAATACGTAAATGCATATGTTTCACATCCAACACAGATATTTGTATGTAAAATAAGAAGGGAAGAAAAAGACAGAGAAGATAACTTATAATCATGTCAATTTATTCTTACACATGTAATGAAAAACTAAAGGTGTGTTTGCTGATTGAGATTCTCCCAGCAAATAGCCAAATACTTGGCTAACAAAAACAGATACTTTTATTTTTCAGTAGTTCCAGTATTTAATTTCCATTGGGAAATGACCAACGACTTCATTGTATTCTTACATTTAAAAGTACAAAGGGAGTGAATAAAGAAGAGGTTCAATGGATGAAAATTTTCTCGCTTAATTTATTTCACAGACACACACCACATAAAAAAAGTTCCATGCAGGGGAGAAATATTCCATATCTTTTTTTATGAAAACACACAAACAGAGCTAAATGCTGTGTTTGCTTAAACAACTATTTACAAACGAGACTTAAAAAGTTAATCAATGGATTTTAATTAGGGTACAATGGAGCAATTTTTTCTTTGCCGTCTCAAGAAAGAGTTAGAATATAAATAAGATAGAAACACACAGAGAAACAAAATTTGTGCTGCTCTATAATGAAAATAATGATCGCCAAACTATTATAGGTAGTTTATAAACTGTATACACTCAAAATAAAATTGAACAGAAGTGGAAATAGATGACATATAAACCTTACCTTGCATTGAGATGTTTCCCATATTCTTTCGATGAGTAATCACATGGTTGGAGTAAATATTTTGTTGCAAAATATTTGCAATTACAGAGGCATACTTTGGAGCTTCAGACAATGATCGAACAACTGAATAGCCTGCTTGGTGAAGGCAGAATGGAAAACTACTCATTATCTCTGACATAAAATGATAAATTTTGAAAGTTAACTTGAAGAACACAATGAACTTGTCATTTCACCTGTAGCAGGATGCACCATGCTGGCTGCAGCACCAAAAGCAAGGTTTTTCTGCTCTGTGTTTGGCAAGGAACCACCAACAGGAATATAAGACCACTCCTGTATAAAAAAACAATAAAGAGGGTTAGAGCTATCATTGGTATCCAAAGACATATTGCAAATATTATGAACATGGAGTAGCATGAAGCAGTGACACACCATAAACACTGCTAACATGGAGTTCTCTTAGAAGGTTAAACCACAAGGTGACTTCACTTCATGATGACCATCAACACCAAAATCCAGCCCATTCTCAAATCAGTAATGGCATGACAAATTTATAGTACAATATGTTTACGCATGAATTGTTTGTTTATTTGAACGGTCTGAAATTTTGTCTTCCAGGTGACTTTTCATATGGTAATGAACCTGAGAAAGCTTCCACATAATGCAGAAGCATAACTCAGAGTAATATTCAAGCACTGGACATAAATCCACTTGCAAACGGGAATAGGAGGGCAAGCTGCGAATAAGAATCAGAAGCACACGCTCACTAAATAAATCATAAATGTGAAAAGTCAGGTGAACTACAAGAGAGAGAGGTCCCCCCTAAAGTAAATTCATTGCTACATGATTTTAGATTGATATGAAGTTATGAACACTCCTTAATATGAGAGTATCTTCATGGAGTTTTAAGGTGTCAACATGTTTAAAACTCGAATCTAATGAACAAGTTAAGGGATGAATTTGGTAGATGTAATAATATCAACAATTTCATGATCGCTGAGTTATTTGTGAGTTAATGATTTTCGTTAATCCACTTCTGGCCTCAGTCTTAAAAACACATCTAATAGAGCTAGAAATATCAAGATATGGTGAGTTTTGTAGGTATAATCTCAAATAAGAGGAGATTGTATGTACCAAGAATCATCCCTTAACTCATTCGTTAGGTGCCCCAAAAGTCAAGTTATCAAGAGTGTTGCCACCTAATCTCAAACATAGTTTGTCTTGGAAAACAACGTAGTTTCCAGTTGAGATTCCTATTTGTAAATAAAGAATATATAAGTGGACAGCATAAAATGCCAAAAGGTAGTATGAACATGTGGAGGGCAAATAAATTGTACAAGTTCCTGTGAGAAATTATTTTAATTATTTTTTTTAAAGTACCACAATTTTGTTGACATGTCAGATTTTGAAAAATTAATATTTTTTTAAAGTTGTATCGATTAAAGCTACTTTTTAGTGTTAATATCATGGTGAATAAATTGTCAAAACATGCCAATATATGCTAAAGTTACGAAATGTTGGGGGCACAAGATTGGTATGTGCCAAATGGATCTTAACATTTTCAAGATCCATGGGACTGTGTCAACTTAAAGTTACATGGTAATGTCTGTCAGGTGCATGGGATGGGTATGTGAAATGTGTGTTAATATGTGTTTATAGTTTATACTTTTTAGCACGAGAAATGTTGTCAGGATGCGGTAAAATGCTAAATACTTATGTATGTACAGAGTAGCAGAGACTTGTTTTCAGAGTGGTGCATGTTTTCTCCAGAGAAAGTGTTGATCTTGGTTTTCATTTAAGGGAATAATTGTAAATAGGTATTATATAGAGGATGGACTAAAAAGATTAAAAGAAGTAATAATACAAGGATGTGGAGGAGAGAGGTGAGCATTGGTGGAGAAAGAATGTGTTTTACATTTCAAGTTTTTAACTTAAATAGTATTTGAAGGAAGCATTAGCTATGATCGTTAAAAAAAAAAAAGCACTAATCAATACTAACTAAAGTAAAATAATAAATTGTTTGTGATATATGGATTGAGAGGCATGGGATGGCATGCCGAGGTCATGCTAACATGTGTAAGAACTAAGAAGTAACATGATCTGCATGCAACTGTATATTAGCAGTTGGAGGCACATGACTAATTGTTTTTTGTCCTTATCTTCTGATAAGAGCCAAAGAGTTTCTTTGAACCAGGCAAATTTTTTATTTCCGCTGAAATTTCTTCTAAAAAAATTTATTGAGGCATTATGCCGTTATCCATAGTGTAAATAGGAAAATGTATTAGATATCATAGTAATTGGCAGAAGAGTAAAATTACTTCATGACTGCTTGAATCAATTCAGAAAGTATTATAATCATTTTGTCAGCACTGATAGAAAAAGTAATGTGAGCAATGCTAATTTCCACTGCAGGCAATCCACAATTCATACTGTTGCCTCACATAATGATATCTTGATCATTTTAATGCAACTTCAGTATAATAGCTTGATTGTGCACATAGATTTGTCTAGTACTAGATCAGTTTAAAATCTAATCTGTTAATTGTCTTTCTACCATAAAGAGGTCATAATTAAGTGTAAATAGATAACCTCTTCATATATCTTTCTAACTCGAATGCCCATGGTATCCAACCGTGATATTAGCTTTCTCTTCAATAGATCAAATGGCATGGCGTCTCTTGAAGCCAAACAAGTTTCCTGCAACAAGATTCTCTAAGTACTAAAGTAGATGTATCTATAAAAGTAACATAAAGTAGAAAATAGAATAAATCCAACAAACCTCAAAGAAAACTCTTGTTGGTGACATAGGCATTACATAAAGAAATGTGGGATACTCTGCTTCCAAGCACTGAACAGTTGGTTTCATATAATCTCTGTAATCCATGAAAACCATTAGGTTGGGATCATATGGATGGTTTTCCACCTGAGGTTGTAAAACAAATTTGATGATTACTAATCAGAATAATTTATAAAACAGTAGAGAAAATTGAATGTAGTATAAACTATCCTACTCCATTAATTATCGAATAGGTCCCATCTCAGTGTGAGAGATCACATCTATTTATAAAAGTGTTGAGTACAGAATGTCGAGATATACGGTTGTTGAATTTTATCTATATTGGATTGCCATTTTATCAATCTATATTGCCGTTTGCTTCTATTATATATTATATACTACGCTTCTTCTTATTCTTTAGCTCTTATGACAAGTATTTTTCTGAACACAGTGGCAAGCTGCTGAGAATGTGGTAAATTGCACCCTACCTGCTTCACTCAGCTGGGGCAGACCAAAGCCCACCACTGAGAGCAAAACCCAGAATATTGTCTCAACTTAAGCACCGAAGTAGTATATTGTCCCCAACTTAACCACCCAAATAGTGTTTGAACCCATCGCGGGCCTTTAGGTGTGGCGGTCTTATCTCAAAAGGCCTTGGTACATGTAAGGAGTGGACCGCCTCTTATAAATCTCATGACCCTCCTTCAACACATGATGAGAGACTAATCAAACCCAACATCACTAACCAACAATCACTAAATCTTTGGAGGCTGCCTAAGCGTGTGAGACAGTTGGCAAAACCATCACCCTCCATGGGGTAGGGGCCTTTCCAGCACACCGCCACCCTACTCTTCGGGAGTTGGATTGTCACATAAATATGGAGTGCAAGATTGTTTAAAAAGACAAGACTAATGGAAGAAGTGTAGGTCAATCTCAATAAGTTTAATCTGGTCAAGCTGGATTTGGTTAGCTACAACACTGAATGCAAAACGACATTAATAAAAGAGGAAATTGAAGATCACGCAGAAGAGTACATAGCCGTAACATTCTTAACCACTTGGGATCCTCGCTAGGACAATTGTTGATTGTTTCTTGCTGCACCTACCATGGCAATCACTAATTGTTTCTTGCTGCACCTACCATGACAACCCTTGAGATAGCAGCGATGGCGAAGCCACATACAACTAAGGGGGGCAATTGCCCCTCGCCCTCCTCAGATTTCAAATTATTTAGCAATTTCATAGAGAAATGTTGGGGCCACTTCTTATAATTGATGTGCCCCCCTTAGATTCAAAGAAATTATAGTTTGCTTCCATTGCCCCCTTAACTAAGAGGAAACTCACTAGTTCATAAAGGTCATTTGATTTTTTTAACTATTACCGCTCAGAAGTATATGAAATTTATTGTTAGGGCCCCAGATGAAAGCAACAGAACAATGAATCAGTGTTCTTCATCTCAACTTATTAAATTGTAAGAATCTATGGTAATTTTATTTCATAACTTCGATGCATATCAAGTTCGAAACATTTTTAGCCATTTCATCTTTCTTATGTTTAACTTTGTTTTTATTCATTTTCATAGGTAAGTAAGTTTTTCTTATTATTATGTTTTTTAAATCATTATATAACATGCCACGTTTTTCACATTTCTTCTCCACACATAATAGATTAAACTTTCTCTCTAACTAAATTATACACAACTTAAATATATTTTTTTTGAATTATTTCATTTAGAATATATTTTTACTTAATTTGGATTACATTTTTTTATATTTTCATTTAAAATGTGTATTAAAGCAAAATTTTAAATATTATTAAAGTAACTGAGATTATCATGTCACCACCCCCCACCCACCCACATGAGAATCCTAGATCCGCCACTGGATAGCAGAGCATATGATTAAATGAGGTATGAATGAAGAGTGCATTAACTGGCTCAGACCACACAGCATTGGCAATATGAAGGTGTATAAGGGAGAGGTCAGGATACTGATATTGAGCAACATCATCCAAGAGCTTCTCCTCATTATGGTCAGGCGATGGGTTTATTCAATAAAAGTCTTGGCTGGACGCAATCAAGCTCACTAGAAGGAGAAAGAAAATCCAAAATGAACTTCCTCTGAGATGGCAAAGATACTAGAGCCAGATCGACAGACCTCCATATCCAGAAAATAGTGCAACAGCCTAAAGCCCTGAGTGTCAAATATAGAAGCAAGATAGGACTTGACCCTACAATACCATCAGTATCATCTCCTGTAAGGACTGTGTCATCCAAATTCAAGCAAAGCAACAACTTTTCCCTTAGGGATGAAACAAGGTGGGATAACATAGTATAACCAAACTGACCCGACCAAGCAAGGGGAGAATGTTTTAACCCCATTAAAGATTTTTGCTATCTAAAGACAAGACCAAAACCAACTTGAGGAGTGAAAGCGTAGTGGAGTCGTCATACAAGCATCTTGTAGATAATCATTTAAGAAGACATTTTTCACATCTAGCTGAAAAGGATGCAATGATAGTCTTCATCTTTGCAACTAGGGCAAAGGTATCCTGATAATCTACCGCATGAGTTTGTATAGTCCTAGGCAACCAACTGTGCCGGGTACCTATACCAATTGATTGAACCATCGTTTCTTTCATAGTAAACACCCAACCACTTCACGACCATGTGGATGAGGCATAAGCTCCCAAGTACCATTCTCTTTAAAGGCACACAACTCCTCTAACATAGCAGTCTTCCCTGAGGCTGGGCAAGAACATATATGACAACATACACATAAACAAGAGTAGCTAGAAGAAAAGGATAATCCGGGTATGGGCATGATCAGAAAGATATTGAGGAATGTAATAGGACAAATTCAATGCTCTTTGTAAAGATCAATGAGATGATCATGCTCATGGAAGTAATATTACCTGAGGGTATAGATTGAGTGAAGAACACTGGTTTGTGGCGCAAAGTACACTGACAAACATTTTGCAAATGAACTTTGAACAGGAGTATGAACTTGCTACAGACGAGAATCAAGAGGCATCATAAGGAGAAGAACAATATAAGGAGCCTTTTGGAGACTTGGAATAGGATAAAAAGGAAACAATTTCCCGTGAGACTTAACAGTTCCAGTAAATAGGGAGCATGCTCAAAGAAGGTAACATACCTAGAAACTAATAGGCAACAACTTGGAGCATCATAAAATCGACTACCCTTCTAGTATTAGAATAATCCAGGAATAAACAGTTTAAACTTTAAACGTCCGTAAGAACTAAAACATACTAACAAAGAAGAGGAACCTTCAAACAAAGATAAAGATTTGAGCAGTATCAGTAATATGGCAATTGTTTTCCTTTCAGATGCCCCTTTTCATTAAGGTGTCTCGAAATGGAAGTATGATGTTCAATATCATACTCATCACAAAAAAAATACTCATCCCAAAAAAGCTTTAATCCCACATACATATATTTCCCATCTTGATCAGAAAGTTTGATGTTTTTTCAAAAACCATGGTTGTAAATCACTTCATACCTCGTTTTCCCACGATTTGCTCCTATGTTATTTAATCGGTGATTAATCTCTTCTCGCTAGTAGTGTGATACGATTTTTTAATCAATCATTTGAATAATATCTGGCCGATTAATTGCGAGAATTGGCAATTTCTCGCCGAGTTACCGATTAATCGATCCATCGTTTATAGTAAAGAAGAAGAGTCACAAGAGGTTTTTCAAACCAGAAGGGGTCTTTCTTTTTCTTTGTGAGTTTCGGGAATACCCCCATTCGTGGGTCCATGACAATATTTTATAAATAAACAAGAAAATTTTAGTGCTATTTTTTACAAGTTTGCCTTAATAGCATAACGCAATAACAAGAATGTGTGAAGGGGCTAGAGAGAGAGAAAATTAAAGATAACATATATCAAAATGATCCAATGGAGAAGAGAAAAGGCGACCAAAGGAAAATAACAATCAAAACTAAAGATATGGAAAATTACACTTTTATCTAGCATTGAATTTATTTATTTATAATTTGCCTTAAATTGTGGCATGTGATAGTCATTAATTTTCAAAAAAAAAAATCTTGTATTAAACATATTACTCAAAACGATAGAGAAAATATGTTTATAAAATAGAACCCGATTAATTATGATTGATTCAGATAATCTCATAACGCCTCATGAACCAATTAGGGTCTGATTAACGATTTAACTACATAATTTTGACCATGTAGTGTGGGTATAGTTATCAATAAAGATCAAAAAAGTAATACCCACCCTTGGGATGTCAACTAATGTAAACCCTCAAAAGTTGACTGATTCACTAATTTTGTATGTCTGACTATATGTGGATGAAAGGGGATATTGTTATTCAGCTTGGTGCCTATCATTCCCCATAAAGCGTTCCCATGAAGATCCTCGCCTCAGCATGAAGAAAACCGTATTTCCTTTTGTGGTCTAGGCCTTGGAGAGCAAATGCTTTTGTTCTCTTTAAAAGCCCTGAAGGCCCTCTTAAGTTAATTTTGTTTAAGCCTAAAAGACCATTCTTAAACAACAACAACAACCAAATTTTATTTTATTTAAAAAAATTAAAAAATATTTAAGAAGCAGACCTTCGGTAAGATACAGGGTCTGTATCATGTGATACGCACAACACAATACACCCAATAGTAATTTGTGTGACCAATACGTACCAGAGAGCTTCCGGTGAAATATCAATAACTGTGGATAGACCCTTTAGCATCTTAGCTATCAGGGTAACATTGCTATTGTATTGCAATAGCTTTACAAAGCTTTAACCGTAAGGAGGGATTCCTGTATGCTATTACTATTACCATTATTAAGAGGACATAATCATCTTACCCCAACCTCTACATCATAAGCAGTTTGGACAAAAATACAAGGAATGCCTACTAACATTAAAGAAAAAAAAATAGTTCTCTCACCTCAACTTCCACACCATAAGCAGTTTGGACAGAAACACGAGGACCACCTACTTCATACTGCAGGAGTTTCCCTGAAGCTGCTCCAGATGCAACAGTTGCAAGCCTGTTACATTTTAGCATAATGATGTCAGAAATCATATGACATGAGATAGCAAAGTTCTCTGTATTCCTCGTACATTCATACCTGCAAGGTATAAAGGTATCATTTTCACAAACCACGATACTATGGCCTTCAGTAGCTTCAGTAATGCTTTCCACTTTAGAATTGAGGTATGAAACACCTGACTCGACACACCTAGAAGAGATCAATAGGCGTTACCTACTGAAAGTGCAAATAGAAGTATATGGACTTAAAAGAAGTAATGGTTCTGATGTTCTTACCTGCTCAGCAACTCTGAATGAAGTAAATGACGACTAACACGTCCATAAGCACGGCCAATCAAGATGGGATCATCACTATCAAGATATACAATGGTATCCCGCCAAACGTGCTCAATACATCGTTCAAGCCCGAGATCTAATATGAATTATTTGTTTCAAATCAGATACAATTCACCTAGCAATTGATTTGAATTAAATATCCAGTGGCATCGGAATAAGTACCTTTAAATTCATCCTCCCAAACACCATAGTTATTCGTAAAAGGAAGATCTGGCCCAATAAGGCCAACTTTCAGGCCTAACTTAGCTGCTTCAGAAGCCAGAGCAAGACCAGCAGGTCCACAACCAATTACCACCAAATCCAGAATAGGTTTTCCAACCGATATTGATGGCAACTGCATGGACAAAAAGAAATAAGGGCACAAAAATAAAAATTATCAAAAACCCTAAAATGAAAAGATGATGAATAAAGTTTATGGGCATTGGAAGTTCATGGACAAAAACTGGTTTTTACAAAGCCAGGAGGACCCCTTAGTTTTCATTGTAAATCAAGGACCCTATTAAGTTTTAAAAATTGTTTTTTAATTCGTCTGAGCTCCTTTGAGCTGAAATTTTCACGAAATTACGGATTAACACTAGAAACAACATCCAAAGTTTTAGACTGCTTCAACACCATTCCTCGAGATATGTGTTTAGGTCCCCGCCATTAACTACTTAATAAACGATCTTTGTGAGTGTTCAAGGATCATCCTTTCGGGTAGTCTTGGACAATGGGCGCTAGCTGGCCTATCGAAAGGCTTGTGTCATGCCCAAGGTGGGCCCTCACTAACTTCATGAAATTAATAGGGAAATTATTTATATCCCACTTAGCGCGAATCTCGAGGCACGCATGCCGAAACAAGCTGAAAATTTTGACACATTGTTTCCATTATGAGTCTTTAATTTTCTCAAAATTTCAGCTCAAACGGAGCTCAATTGATATAGTTTTCATTTAATCATGTGTTATGTATATACATGGTCCTTGATTTACAATAAAAATTAAGGGGGCCATCCTGGGTTAGTAAAAATCAGTTTTGTCACTAATGTGCTAATAGCCTAATACATATAATGTTCAAGGCACAAGAAGATGGTAACTATGAAAAACTACATTAAGCTCAAGCATGATGATTGGCAGCTCATGAGTTTTTACGTCTCTTTGAGGTGGCTAAAGTCAAAATGGGAAGCTTGTTTTCTATCGCGTATTAGGTTGAAGAGTCAGATGTAGCATGTACAAATAGTAAGTAGGATATTTGTAATTGGGGTGTTCAAGTATTTAGGTTTTCTTCTTTATTTATTTATTTCTTTTTTTCTGCCTTTTTTTATATTGTTCAAGTATTTTAGGATAAACTTTAGGAATTTATTTAATTAGCTTTTCCATGTCTCCATGTTGTAACAAGTAGTGAGGGTGTGATTAATGAAAAATTGCCTTTTCATATGATAAGAATTATAATAACTTCTCTATGAAGTTGTGACATGCCTCAAATAATGTGGAAAATTGTTAGTGTCTTTCTTTAATATATGAAGAAAATACACTTTAAACTTTTATGATCTCACCAATGAAAGATTAGTGACAGAAATTAACACATCCCAATATCTCATAACCACTCAAAAGTCACCCCACGTAGCTCATTCCTAGCAGACTCCGAATGCTATAAAAGGATAAGTGATTTGTGCATAGCATAGCTTCTTCCGTCGCATCTCCTTTGAATATCCTCTGATTTCTTTCCTTCGATAGAATCTAACAAATTGCACAAGGTATGGGCTTCCAAACAAGACTCCGGCACTTTTTTTTTGGAAAAGCGAGCAGGGGTTTGAAAGATCCCCAAAGCTTTATATTAATAAAGAAAAATGATGAACCAAATACAATCGCTCATTTGTTCGCTCATTACATCATCAATAGATACTGAAATTTTCTTCAAATCATCACCAAACAAACTAATTGAGGTAGGAACACGACTTCCAAGACCACGACACTTCCAACATAATCTTGACATAGCCTAACGAGCCCTAAATTTTGTGAGAAAGAAGTTCCACACCCTAACAGCCAACAGCCAGCGTAAGAGCAAATGCGCACAAGATTCTTACACCACTAGATCCATCAATTGCCATGCCCCTCCCCTTGCGAATGTCTCTAGTTGACAAATAATCCAGAAAACATTTCCACACAAAAAACCTACCAAGGAATAGGGAAAGCTGGTTGGGGCTTCCGAAGAAGGAATAGGAAAAATTGATCGCAATGACTCTGATATTTTTTCACAACATCTAAAACAATTTGGATTCTCTTTTTTCAAAACAATCTTTCTCACAAACTAAAGTGCTTTTCATATCTATTGGCATTCTTTTACACTAGAACGTATTGATAATTATTTGGGTAAATAACTAAATATAGTTATCTCCAAAACAAAGTATGTGGAAAGACAAATATAGTAATCACCCACAAGAAAGCTCAAGTAAAACTAAATAAAGATTGCAAACAAGTGTGACTAACCGTATCGGCAATCTTGGCCTGCTTATCGACGTCCTTAGTGCGCTGCATTTGGACGAAAAGAATCTCAGACCCTCCAGCTTTCTTGTAATCCTCTTCGTCTACAAAATCCTCTTTAACATCCTCCACACAACTGTGACTCCCACCACCTTTGGCGGCCCTCACGTGCAAACCACGCAAGTGATGTCGTGACTGTTTGACACTGAGTCGTCTTCGTCCGGTTCTCGACCTTCGCCAAGTTGAACATTGGGAGATTACCGCCATTGCTGCCATGTCTCGAACTCCAAGGCATTCCATACTTGCTCTGTTTCCGGGGGTTTCTATCACATTACTCTGTTCGGAAGTAATGCAGGTCAAGTGTTTGAAGAAATTCACTAGCGAAGATATAGGGAGGGAAACGGAAGTAAGAGTGAGTGATTGTTCGTTCTTGGAGGAGAAGAGAAGAGAAGTGAAGTTTGTTATCCATTTCAGTTTTCAGCATTCGACGTGGCTGTAGCTGATTGGCAGCAGAGTTGAATACAGCAACTCTCTTCGGTAGATATTTGTTCGAGTCTGAAAGCCTTTTATCTGATAAACGTTTTCAATTGGTAATGTTATTTGTACCCGTGTTTATCGTTGAGCCCCACATTTGACACTTAGGCTCCGCTTGGTATAGCATATGCAAAAGTTTACAGCGGTTACATAAACTTTGATGTTGGTTGACTTTGCAGAAAACAGTTATTGAAATTTGAATTCAGGACCTTTGCATCTTCTAGTTATAAAAGTTTGCAAAACTTTGCGGAACGAAATCTCCCGCATCACTTTGCAAAACTCTCATCGTCTCTTCTAACTTAAATTCTACTTTCAACAACTTAAAAACACCCCAACCATCACCACCACAACTACTGTCATTGCCACCATCGCAACAACTATAGCACTGTCACCACCACAACCACCATAACATAACCACCGCCACCTCCACGATCACATTACCATATGTTATTAACCACAACCACCACCAACTCCACTACTACCTCCATAACCATTGTCGCCACCACCATCACAACTACCATAACATAACTACCATCACTACTATCACTACTGCGACTACCATAGCCACCACAGCCATCCACCACCACCATGACTGCCGCTACTACACTCCCACCATTATATCCACCGAACCACCACAACCACCATCACCTACATTTGCAATCACCATCACCGTAATCACTTTTTTAAATTGCCTTTTATTTTCTATAATTACTACCAAGTATTTTGTAAAGTAATGTATTGCAAACCAATACAATGCAAATTAATTCATTTGCATTAATTTGCAAAATGCATTATTTTACAATGTACCAAGCAAAGCCTTAAGTAGAATTATCTAGGGCTGGGCAGGTCCGGGTAACCGGCCCAAAAATTCAAAATCGAGGCTCGGACCGAAAATTTTAGACCTGAAATTTTATGAACCGAGTGTCACGCCCCGATTTTCGAAGGAAACGAAAATCCCAAAATCCACGTAGGATTATCCGTTTCCCCCAAAACTCGGGACGTGAAAATTCAATAATAACAGAAACAAATAGCAGCAACAACTAAACAACTAAAACGAATAAAAAGTCTAACCCGGAGAAGACTGGCATGGCTAGCTCACTAGCGGAACTCCAGTAATGCAGCTCATACTTATGCCCATAACTTAATGAAGACAATCACACAAAAATATAAAAATATTCAGTACGTACAAAAATTACGGGGTGCTACACCGAGACCGGACCGACTTGGGCTGGTTAACCAATTTTTCGGGCCGGGACGGTCTCGGTCAAAACCCTAATTTCAGATCTCACAACCATGGCGACACTCTGCATCGGCCTCCCAACCACCACCACCTCGTAAACAATCCATCTCACCGCTGCCATGGAAGTCGAAATCAAGATTAGTGGTGTTTATACTTGACAAGATGACGCCAATACATATAGATCTAAAATCACCATAAACCACATATAGAAGGTGGCGGTGGCGGTGGCGGTGGCTTTCTCACTGAAGATGGGGGCTTTCTCATTGAAGAAGAAGACGGGGTTGGCGGGGGTGGCGGTGGCTTTCTCACTGAAGTGGAGAATATGGGGTGGCGGTGCAGGATACGAGATGGCGGTTACTTTCTAACTGAAGTGGCGGGGGTGGCGTTGGTTTTCTCACTAAAGTGGCGGGGTGAAGAAATGAGGGAGAGAGGAAGACGGGGGTGGAGGAGACGGGGTTGGCGCTGGCTCTCTCACTGAAGAATAAGAAGATAAGAAATGAGGGATAAAGGAAGAAAAATGAAAGGAAAAGAAATGGAAGCAATGCTCTGAAATGGCGGTGGCTCCTCATTTATTTCTCTATCTGGAGTCGGGCCGGGCCGGTTACCCTGACAGGCTTCATAAATGGAAACCGAGGCCCGGACCAAAAACTTCGGGTTGGGCCGAGCTTTTAAAATCGAAACATTTATAATTAATGAAAACCGATCCAAACCGACCCGATCGGTCCGGGCTTTCGGTCCTAAATGCCCACCCCTAGAATTTGGATGCAAATAACACAAAATAAATTCAAAATAGTGAAACATTATAAGTTTCTGTTTCTTTGTTTGACTATAAAGACAAACTCAATTACTCAAACGCCTTTCTTGGTATCCTAAGAAATCAAAATGCCTACGAATATTTTTTGACTCAATATTGCTGCTAACATCTGTGCGTAAAACACTTAAATTTGATTCCCTTACTCTTTAAGTGAACACCATTGAAAACACACACACACACTCTCTCTCGTTTTTTTGATTCATTTTTTAGTGAGGCTAGGGAACCACTTTTTGTAGGCAGGTTTTGCAACTAGGATGATGTGGCATCATCAGAGGAGTTTTTTTTTCAACCTTGAGATATACATAAACACTTTGGGATTTTATTATTCTTTCAAATATTATGCCACGTCATTCTTGTTGCAAAACATGGTTGCAAAAACCTGGTTTCCTAATATTTTCATTTATTTTTAATCTAACCACTTTGAGGTGCTTTTGATTACAATGTTGAAAAGGACCTTCGAACTCTAAAATCCCACAATATGAACTAGCGCGTATAAAATAAAAATCATGTTTGAATATTTTTCTTACCGTACGAGATGTAATTTAACAACCACATTTACCTATTTTTAAATTTAGTCACTTTGAGGTATTTTTAATTATAGTGATGAAAAAGACCTTCAAACTCCGAAGTCCATCATATCCGAACTAATAAATATAAAATAAATAAAATAGAAATCATGTTCAGTTAATCTTTCTCTCACCATAAGAGATATGTTTAACACCTCATTTATCTTTTTTATGTCAAATGCAAGCTTTTGAATTTGAACCAAAAGTGAATTTGGGAATAACATAAATGAATATAACAAACTAAACATGCAAAAAATTGTGTTCCTTCACATACCCAGAAAATCTTGAATGGTTTACCATCGTAAAAGGAGGAACCTATAAAAATGTAGAATTCCTTCCAATCACTTGAATAGACACTAGACAACCAATAAAATCCTATGTGGGGGCGCAGGATCAAGACTAGAAAAAAAATCTATGGGATTGTCAGGTTTGTGTATTAGATCATCGTTTAAGTTGATTTGTTTGAATAAGTGAGATAAAATATATCTAATGGATTCACGCGATTGATTAATTGATGATCAACCATACTAACACCACTATGTTATTGAGATGGAAATGAATTAATAGAAAGGTTGCAATAATTTGTTTGTTCGAGATTTAACTCGTGGGCCTTCATCTTCTTCAACGAGTTATCAACCAAAACGAATATGGCGGGTATGATCAATAACTCGACTCAACTCTAGAAAAAGACTTTTTCAATCAATTTTATGAGTATTTTAAGTCCATAACGAATATGATGAAGTGATTTTTATATTATATTTTGTCAAAAATTAGTTATAGAAACAGGGGGTATGAGGAGATTAGAAAGAGTTCTCAAGTTTTCTCCAAATTTTAAAAAGGTAGCGACTATGCCACACCACCATTCCCTATTTCTCACATCATTCTACTCTCTCACACCACCTATATAAACAAAAACCATCAAATTTTTCCATCACCATTCAAATCGACAACGGTTCATCTCTCCTCTATTTGAAATCTCTTGCAAATCTCTCCCCACACTCAAATCTCTTCGAAATTTCCTCAAATTCGAAACCCTTAAACCCAAACTCAATAAATATGCATAACTTAACATAACAAAGAAACCCAAACTCAAAACAAAAATAATGCAAAACAGGGTAACTTTTGACCATTATAAACCCTCAATTGAGATTGATTCTCAACCTCATCAAACACACGAAAGTTGTAGTACCACGAGTTATCTAATAAAAACGACTTGAATTACTTGAAAATGTTTTGAAATGAGCAAGTTATGGTTATTTTACCAAAGTTGTGCAAATCTATCTTGCAATAAAAACGGGATAATGTTCCTTACTTTAGCCAACTTATGTGCTTGATTGAGACCGATTCTCAAGTTGATCAAAACACATAAGTTGTATTACTATGAGTTATCTAATAAACACAACTTGAATCACTTGAAAATGTTTTGAAATTAGCAAGTTATGGTCATTTTTGGATAACCTGCAGTGTCTCGTGCGAAACGTATATAAAACACAATGCGGGTTATCCCAAATTCCCTACAGTGAACTTTGTGAACATAAATTTTCTTGGACGAATTTGCGCGATTTCAGTAAAATGAAAGCCTTTTATCTGATAAACGTTTTTAATTGGAAAGGTTATTTGTACCCGTGTTTACTGCCAAGCCCCACATTTAGCACTTAAATAGAATTACCCATGAACTTTTGGATGCAAATAACACAAAAGAAATTCAAAACAGTGAAACATGACAAATTTGTGTTTCTTTGTTTGACTATAAAAGGCAAGCTCGATTACTCCAACGCCTTTCTTGGTGTCCTAAGAAATCAAAATACCTACAAATATTTTTGGACTCAAACTATCATGTGTTTGTAAAACACTTTTTTCAAAGCACTTAAATTTGATTCCCTTGCTCTTTAAGTGAACACCACTGAAAACGCTCACTCTTTATCTTTCTTGTTTATTTCATTCATTTTTAATGAGGCTAGGGAGTCAGGTTTTGTAGGCAGGTTCTGCAACCAGGATGATGTGACATCATCAAGAGAGTTTTTTACAACATCGAGATATACATAAACACTTTGGGATTTTATTATTCTTTCAAATATTATGTCACGTCACTCTGGTTGCAAAAACCTGATTTCCTAGTATTTTCATTTATTTTTAATCTAACCACTCTGAGGTGTTTTTAATTACAGTGGTGAAGAGGACCTTCAAACTCTAAAATCTATCATAATCTGAATTTACACATACAAAATAAATAAAATAAAAATCATGTTTGAATATTTTTCTTACCGTACGAGATGTAATTTAACAACCACAGTTACCTATTTTTAAATTTAGTCACTTTGAGGTATCTTTAATTGCAGTGATGAAAAAGGACCTTCAAACTTTGTAGTCCATCATATCCGAACTAATATATATAAAATAAATAAAATAAAAATCATGCTCAAATCTTTCTCTTATCACATGAGATATGTTAACACCCAATTTATCTTTTTATTTTTATGTCAAATGCAAGCTTTTGAATTTGAACCAAATGTGAATTTGGGAAGAACCTAAATGAATATAACAAACTAAACATGCAAAAAATCATGTTCATTCACACACCTAAAAGATCCTAAATGGTTTACCATCGTAAAAGAGGAACCTATAAAATTGTAGAATTCCCTCCAATCACTCGAGTAGACAATAGGGGTGGGCATCCCATTCCGCGATCCCGATCCCGTCCGATCCCGATTTTTTTAGGTCCTATTGGGATTGATCAAGCTCATCCTGATCCCGTCCCGTCCTGATCAAGAGTGAGATGAAGATTTTCAATCTCTCACATTTCAAACTGATTTTTTTAATACTTAATATGAATTATGTAGTATGAAACTATTTGTTGACATGACTTGTATTTGTTGTTTTATTTATTGACATTACTATTTTATTTTCACAAACTTCCATGCGACTCACCTGGATAATGAATCTAACTCAAACTCTCTCCATTTTTTTTATCTCTTCATAACCATTGACAACAACAATGTGTGCTCCTCGTAGTTTTTAAATGACAAACCTATTGATCATTTTCGTTAGCAATGTACAAAAATTGCTATCTTCAACAGTGGTTCTTATAAAAACGGAGTAAAAGCTAATGAAATTGATAAATAATAATTAACGCCTTAAAGTTATATAGTTGTTATTAGAGTTGTGTGTTTGGTAAATCCAAAAACTTTTAATCTTATATGTTAAATTTTCAATCCAAAATTTAGTACATGCTCATGCCGTCCCAAATCCGTTTGGAATGGGACGAGGTCGGGATGATGTCCATCTGTCCTGTGCACACCCCTAGTAGACAACCAATAAAATTCTATGTGGGGTTGGGGGGATCAAGACTAGAAAAATAATTATGGGATATCAGGTTTGTGTATTAGATCATCATTTAAGTCGATTTGTTTGAATAAGTGAGATAAAATAGATCTAATGGATTCACGCGATTGATTAATAGATGATAAACCATACCCCACTATGTCATTGAGATGGAGATGAATTAATAGAAAGGCTGCAATAATTTGTTTTGTTTGTTCGAGATTTTACTCGTGGACTTTCATCTTCTTCAACAAGTTATCAACCAAACAAAGACGGCGGGTATGATCAATAACTCGACTCAACTCTAGAAAAATACATTTTCAATCGATTTTATGAATATTTTAAGTCCATAACGAACCTGATGAGGTGATTTTTTATTTTGTAAAAAATCAGTTCTCAAGTTATCTCCAAAATTTAAAAAATAGTAACTCAAAAAAAAAAAAAACCCACTTGTGGTGTATGTCATAACTTCACCCGGTGACAATATCTGCATCAATATAATGCGGGCCAAAACTTGGAAGAGGACTACAGAAGAGCTCATCAACAAAACAAAAAACCCCGAGAAGAGATAGAGAGAGACGGAGAGGAACAATTGAAGCAGATCAGTGAGTGATGAAGTAACGTAAACACAAATCAGAGAGAGAGAAAGAGAGAGCGCGCGTTTGATCAATCAAAGAGAGAGAGAGAGGAAGAAGTTGAAGTCTAGGGTTTTGAATCCGGTGGTGGTGGTGGTGGATGGGATGGGAGCTCCAAAGCAGAAGTGGACTTCGGAGGAAGAAGAAGCCCTACGTGCTGGAGTAGCAAAGCATGGAACTGGAAAGTGGAAAAACATCCAGAAAGACCCCGAGTTCGGTCACTGTCTCGCTGCCCGCTCCAACATCGATTTGAAGGTCAAAACCCTAAACCCTAAACCCTATCCCCTTTTGAAAATCTACAAATAACATACATTATCATCTTTGCATGCCAAATTCCATAACTGTTAGAAATCAGGAGATCACGCTGACCAATTTATATGTTTAGTTTTAATCAATTTGAAACACGTTTGAAAAGAAATTAGAAAAAGAGCGACATTGATATTAACGACCCACTTATTATAACCTTTACTGGAAAAGAAGTTAGAAGAATAGCTACAGGGAAATAATGCAAGTTTTGTAATGTTTGTTTCAGTTATTTGAAGTGAAAAGTACAGGGTTGTTTTAGTTAGGTCCGCGGATGCTTTAGCTGCAGCCTGCAGGTCACTTTTTTTTTTTTTTTTTTTTTTTTTCACATCTGAAGCTCACAAAGTCTAATTTTGTTGTTTCTGAAATTGAAGGACCAAACAGAATTAGGAGATGATGAATATGCCGCTTAGGCGAGATTGTCTTGGTTCTTTCTTTCCCTATTACTGGTACACCTGGTTTCAAGGTTTGGCGTAGTGTTTACTTCTTCCAAAACATAAATGCTAGCTCAATTGAATAGCTTCTTTAGGATAAGTTGGTAAAATTGACACAAATATACTTGAGTCATTTTTTCATAGATTTTTTTGGGATTAATATTGAAAATTGTACTATTCAATGAAAGTAAAATGAAGAGGATTAGCAAACTAGGGCAATCTACAAAGAGATGAAGGAAAACAAGGTAAAGAAGCGAACACCCAAGTTTTCTTTGAAGGCACGTGGATCAGCAATCTGACGTTTCTATGTTCCCAAATGTCTAAATGGTCTGGAAAGAAAAAAATCATTTATAAATTGTTCTTGGAGAAGAGAATAGATATGGTATCTATTTGTAAAATTATTTCGAAGGAGCACAGTGCTCCAAAAGTACATTGTAGTTAAGGTGCATGCATGATGCAATACCATAAGACTTGTGCTTGATCAAATCCCCCCCAACACACACACAAGCTTCAAAGATTACCCGAGTTGCTCTATGGAAGTTATCAGTTTGTTCTAGATAAGTTACAAAATTCTCCGGCTATGTGTAGAGAAGTTATCAGTCTAGTGGAATGATCTAGCGAGTGTGAATCACTAGGTCTGATTTACCCCAAGACAGGGGTCATCCTCGGATTTTGATGGAGTGAACTATGTGATGTGGTGGGATTTAATGGGTCAGATAAGGTGGAACACTCGAGCTCTGGATTTTCAATCTCTAGTGGGTATGCAGCGTCACTAATGGTGAAGTATAATGTTTAGGACATGGGTGGTGCCTTCAAAGGGGAGCGAATGGGATGGGCATTTGTATCAGAAATCATGTATGAGACTATTGTGATACATTTCCTGTCAGAACATTCCCGAGAGACCAATGGGAAAAATGGAAGATATTTACATATTTGGGCCTTGAGCTTGGGGTCATATAAAACTTACGGAAAGCATATCCATTTCTTCATGTAGTTAGGTTTAGTAATTATTTTATTTATTTAATGTGGGGTATTTTGATTTGGGGGTCCATTTGGCTTATTGTAATTGACTTTGAGGCCCATTTTGAAACTATTTCAGTCTGGGGTTCAAAATAGCCCAGTCAATCTAATTGACTTGCCATGACCAACCTATAGACAAAAATATATTTTCAAAAAGGGAGCCCAAAGTCAAAATAACCGAAATTAAATGGAAAATGATAGTGTGTATCTTTAAACAATCTAAATGACTATTGATTAATCAAAGCCCAACTCATTTTCTTCCTTCCCAACCCATTTCCTTTACCTTCTACATTCTCTGTAACAAAAAAATAAATCTCAAAAAGCCTTCCAACACCATTAAAACCCCTTTTGTTTCCTACCATTACCAGTAGCGACCTTCCAATACCACCATATCCCACCATTTCTCGGAGCTTACCAATCAAATGCCACCCTCACTACTTCCCCTTGCCCAAGCAATCCACCCCAACCCGATCCAATGTATTTGATTGAAATTGCTTCCTCCAAACTCCAAACCAAAGGTACACACTCCGTCGTAGGAAAACCTGCAAATACCTAGACCACAATGATTCATCTCTCAAGTATTTTTTTTTTCTTACATCAGACTATCAGAGCCATTGCAAGAGCCAACAAACCCTTGTATTAAATTCAACCGAGTTTCTTTGTTTGTTTCCCTTGTTGTGTTTCTTACTTGATTTATTTTTTCTCCAATTTGTTTTAAAATAGAAAGAAAGATAAAGGAGATGGGGGTTTTAATTGTTGGAAGTTTTTTTGGGAGATTTTAGTTGCAGAGAATGCAAAAGTTAAAGGAAATAAGTAGGGAGTGGATTTGTTTTGATTTGTTAATAACTTGGATTGTTTAGAGATACACACAATGAATTTTGTCCATTTTATTTTTGGTTATTTTGACTTTGGGGACTTTTTTGGATGGGTATTTTTGTGTATAGGTTGGTCAAGGCAAGTCAATTGGGTTGATTGAGCCATTTTGGACCCCATACTGAAATGGTTTTCAAAATGGACCCCAAAATCAAAATAACCCTTTAATTATTTTAATTAATAAACCAACCATTCTCATGTGAATTATGACGACACATGAATGGAATTTTCTTTTGGACCAATTTGGAAGGAATTCACTTAATTAATGTATATTTCTTTTGTATGGGGAAAGGCCTGGTCATGCTCCTCCTTTTATAGATAAAGGAAAGTGACATGATGAAGGAAACCAAACCGGCCCAGCCGGTTGCTCTGGCTTGCCCGTGTCAGTGGGTGTGCAACTGCATCATGACAATGTGGTTTAGAGCCATCAGATGAGAGATGCAATGCGGATCTCGATAACGATAATGATGCCCCCTTTGGGCTGGGCACATTTTGAACCACATGGATTGGGAGGAGGCTTGCAAATGCAAAGCCCATAAGAAAGCCCACAAAAGATGAATCCAGTCAAAAGGAAAAGTGGAGTACGTGGCAGAATGCTCAACCGCACGTGACATACATCATCCTCATCCAATTATTACACAACGATGTGCCCGTAGCATTTGCCAAAGTGAGACTGAGAGGATCCTCATGGAGAGGAGGCTGGGTTGCACGTGGAGAAGGATATGCCCACCAACACACCATATGGAAGGTGCTTGCATAAAGAGGGGTGAGGATAACAGAGCATCGAGTCAATAGGGGTCTGACCTTGGGAGACCTTGGTGTGCATAGCGGGGTTTTAGCTGATATCGATCTTGATCCAAAGGGTGTCTGTCCTTAACAAGGACTCAGGGAAGAGCGCTCCGCCTCCGCAACCTCAATCTCACCGTCAATGAGGATGAGGAGCAAACTCCTTTCTGGTCACAAGAGGAGAGAGAGGCAACAATTAAGATTGGAAGGCCTATTGGGGTGGGTATGAATGAAGATTTGGAAAGATCTCTTCAGGCGGTGCAAAGATCAGAGGTCGAAGGATGAAGGGGGTGCTACAACAAAGGACGATAATACAACAATGGGTGAAATGTAGCGCAGAGAAAAGGGAACAGAACTTTGATAGGCCAGAGGGACACGATGGAGAGATGGGCCTATTCACTACGGATTTAGAAGAAGATAATGAAGAAGAGAGTGAGAAGGAAGATAGTACTTCAACAGAGGAATCATCAATACTCGTAGCACCTCTAGTGAGGGTGGAGGGGATATGGAGAGGGATGTTACAGTTATTCCCTTCTTTATTGATGAAGTTGGGATTATAGAAGAAGGTAGAGAACAACTTGACAATTCTCAAGGGGTCATCTCTGTTACAAATCTTTCTTAAATTTCTTACTTAGAATTGTAGAGGGTTAAATGGGGTGGATAGAATCAGTTCTCAAGTGATATGGAGAGGTATGCTACAGTGATTCCCTTCTTTATCTGCAGTAATGCTCAAAAGTACAACGTTTTCTCTCCCTCATGTGCTTACTCTCTCCATCCTGCAGATAACTTTTCTGCTCATATTCTTTCACATACTCTTTATATAGATCTTGTCATTGGATAGACTGAATCTCTACAATTTGTTTAATTTTGGAAGATAAAATTCTGATTGAAAAAAAGAAAAGAAAGGAAGAAGAGATGAAATGGTAGTTGAAAGCCTAAAATGAAACAAATACTCCCAATCGTTACCCTCAAATAGCATTTGAGAAGCCTTGAAACCCAAATTTCTAAAACAGACGGGTTATAGTTGCCCCACCCATAGGGAGTTAGTATATATATATATGTATGGCTGTATACTATCAATATCAATCATATGCTTTTGCATTGCCAGGACAAGTGGCGGAATATGAGTGTTAGTGCCAGTGGCCAGGGTTCCAGGGAGAAAATAAAGATAGCAAAAGTTAAGCCTGCTCCAGCTATTCCATTATCCAATACAGATACCCCTTCCTCAATCCCGGCTGGCCAGGATGCTGCTGCATTGATTGGTGTTGCACAGGATACTACTGCACAGGACGCTACAGCAAAGAATGCTACTGCAAAGGATGATACTGCAAGGGATGATACTGCAAAGGATGCTACAGGAAAGGATGCTACTGCAAAGGATCCTACTGCAGATAAACCTATGGATACTTCAAAGAGTTCACCTGATGGAAAGGCCTCTCCTGGGTTTGTCTCCTTTCACTTTTTTACATGCATGTTACCTCTTTGGCTTTCTGGATGCTTTTTATAAATGCTTGCTGTAAATTGACTGTTGCAACAGTTGGCACTTGTCTGTCCAGGTGACTTCTAACAGAATGTCTGGGAAGCAAATGAAAAAAACAGAGAGCAAGTAAGTTTAGGGATGGAAAAGTAAAAGTCTACCCATTCACTTACCTATCTGTTACAGTATTTATCTCTCCTCTCTTCCTTTTATCTTTTAATCATATACTCATATATAACATTATATTCTTGTTAGCTGAAAAATATAATATTATATTCTTGGAACACATTGAATTTCTGATCTCCATTAGCTTTCCTACCCCTTACCACCTCTACAATGCTGCCATTTGGATAGGTACTTGCTTCTAGAGTTTGCTGTTGCAGACCTAGATCCTCAGATCTATTGATTTCTGGTTCTATTCCTTTTCATCGTATATTTGGACCTCCTTTTACCTTTGCACATAGCCACTCCATACATTCATATATGAGGAGACCCAATGCCCTCTGATCGTTTCAATCACCATCGGCACTTTACCAAATCTCCCAACCGCGTTCTCCAAATTTTGATGAACTAGGGCTACAGGTTGATCTCTGTATCACTGTGCTTTCGATTGCTGTCCATCCTCTCAGCAATGTAGACCTGATCCAGTGCGCTGCAACATCATCTAAGAAATCCTTGATCTAAGCTCCAAGGCTTGTGTCAGTGACGGCAACTAAGTAAGAACCTGATAAAACTTCGATTAGAGAAACCTTACTATCAATCAAGAACTCGATTCAATCATAAAAACCTTATGAACGATCTGGACTCTGTTAGAGAAAAACATGGCTTCTTGAACTCCTCGTAGAAAAACCACAAATGATGGTTTGAAGCTTACTCTCCACCTCTTTCTATTACCATGATTGTTGAAGCTTTGTGTAGGTTATTGACAAAAGCAAAATGGGCTCCTGAAAAGCTAAATCCTACCTTTTGGACACGGAAGTAAGGGTGTGTATGGTTGCATGTAATCCATGGGGACCACTTACCTTTAAGGCAATGTTGAGGTTGCAATCATCATCAACCTCTAGATTTTTGATAAAATGTGGGAGTGGGTTATACATGGACATAGGAATCACCCTAATCACCTTTCCGACCCAATGATTTAATCAGTAACCTTTATTGAGAGCCTCACAAAACTGAGGCATGAACCTCAACATTTTCTTAAAATACATTTAATAAGATGCTAAAATTAAATGGTGAAAAATTAGAAAAAAGAAGAATGACGCAAATCTACGAGTCTTGTCTTTTAAAGTTTTCATCAAGCGTGCCTTCGATTTGTTTTTTATTTTTATTCTGGCACATCGCTGAATATGCACAGTCTACCAAGTCAATATGACTGTTCCCCGAGTCTCATTGCCTGTGTCGCCTTCTTCCCATATGTGTCTATTGTTTGATACAACTGCTAATTTCTCTTAATTTCATTTAGAACTCCATATTTATTGTACTTTAAAGTAATAATTTGCACGGTGCTCCTCTTCTAAGTATTAGAAGCAAATGCCTTCTCTTGGACACTGGAGATGGATAAAGAAATTGCAGCGCATCACAAAAATGCTGGTGATGGTTGTGAGATGATGCGCCTGCAACTCGATCCTGCCAACTCTTTTTTTTTTTTTTTGGGTCCGAGCCATGAAAGATCTATTGCTACCAGAGCCCCTTAGTGGTTATTTGTCTCTACCAGAGCCCTTGTTGTGTGTGTGTGTGTATTTATAAATTCAAATCTATAAGGTAATAGAAATTCATTGAGGGAAATCACCTTCAAGACAAGACTCGAAGCATATTAAAATGGATATATATCCATATTTTCATTCTTCTATTCTGCCAGTAGGTTTTTTAACAAACCAGTTGATGTTATTTCCTCATATATCAGGTACAATATCTATATTCTTAAGGCGCTCTCAACAATGAACGATCCAAATGGATCTGGTATTACCGCCATCAATGATTTCATTGAGGTGAGATGGAAATTGATTGCCGTCTTTTTGGCCTTGGATCATGTTGGTTTCCCTGTTGATCTCATTTCTGTCTTAAGAAGCTCCAATTTGGATCAATGCTAAAGTACTTGCACAGTTTTCAGATGTTGAAAATGATAGTTTAATTACAAACTGAGTAAAATGCATGGTGCTGTAAATTTGATGAAAATTTAGACATTTTCAACTCTTTAATTATGAAAGCTTAAATATTATTTTTCACATGGTTGTCTAGAGTTCAAGGTTGAAGCAAGGCACTGCTTTCCCTAGAGCTTGGTCTATACAGCAGTCTCTGGAATATTTAGAGAAGCTGGTCCAGCTCAACCTGGGTTAATCCTGGTCGTCAGTCAGATCTGGCCATATAAATCCTTGTATAGTTATATTCACTTTCAGAGGTTCAAACATATGTTATGTTGATGCTTTTTAGGATTTAAACACTCATCATAAAATTGGAAGTGTCAAGTTTCACAGTAGTACTTTGTAAATTCATCATCCAAGGGTATAGCCATTATTTGTTTGGATGACATCATTTCTATTTTAACTTTGTCAAGTGAAAAGTACCAGATGCATGGGATAAACATCATTCAAAGGTATGCTAACGCATAATTGATCTTAGGGGAGTATAATAGGCACAGGTAAAGGCACATAATGATGTATGGCATGCTAGAAGTATACTGAAATTTGCTTTATGCAAAGACATGCTACATGCACCACATAAATTTTGTTTAGCAATACAAATGAAGTTAAAACGTGAGTGTCTTTAAACACTGGTAATGTTCTAGTTTTCATGTCTCAAGATGTACTCACTCAAAAATATTTTGACCTAATCAAGACTTGATTTTTCATATGGAAAAATTTCCCAATTTTCATTTTGTTTCAAAATTGCCCCCCTTCCTCCAATTTGGGAGATTTTGTTATCTTAAATAGTTTAAAATAAAAAATAAAATAAAATGAATACATGATAATTATCAATGCAGGGGGTTTCATAAGTTCTCTTTCTTTTGAAATTTTCTCTCTTTACCCCTTTCTACTTTTTCATGTTGGTAAGAATACATGTCTTTGCAGATGAAAAATTAGTAATAAGCTATGTAACAACAACCATGAACTGATATCGGTATCCAACACGGATGTGTGTCGGACGCGAAAAAAAACACAAAATGGGATATATTGGTGACACGCCTGGACATTTTAGTGTTAATTTTATTTTTTAGCAATAACTTTCGATATTGGTACCCGTGTACTCTTAACATGCCGTAATATGCTTGTAACTAAAGTATGGAGTGGCCGATGGGAGTATTTGTGAGTCTTGAGTCTTGACACACGTATCTGACACGTTTGTGTTTGACCATTTTTAAAAAAAAAATTATTTTATAAATAGAGTGTCCTTGTTATATTTAACAAATAAGCAAAAAACAAATACCAAGAGAAAAGGCAATATTGTTTCAATTCCCTGAGCAGTAGTTTCTTCTTGCCAGCTGTTTCTTGTCATCCTATTCATTTTTCTAAAAGATGTTTTCATTGCAGCAAAATTATGAAGTTCCACCCAATTTTAGAAGAATGTTAAGTGCAAAGCTGAGGAGACTTGTTGCTCAGGAGAAGATTGAAAAGGTGAATGTTTTCCTTTGATTTCTTTTGTCATTTTGTAAGATTCTTTGGACTTGCTATTCGTTGATAAGAATTTATTTCCATCATATTGATCCAAGAATTATGGGTTTTGATGATATTTTAACTAGTTTTCAATAGCCCTCAAGTTTTTCATTTTCCAATTGATTACGAGGGGAGTGAAAACAAAACTAATAACAAAGAGGTCACACCTTAATGCAAATGAATTTGACTGGATGCTTCTAGACCCACTCTTGCTTTCGTTAAAGATACCTGCCGTCTTAATTGTAAGTTCCATTATTCGTTCGACATTAAGGAATATCAGAGATAGTAGGGTATAGTTTTCGTGTGGTATCATGATTCATTTTTTCATAGTTGAATTGGTGATATATTCAATTGAAATACGTGCCTCTGATCTGAGTTTTCAAGTTAGGAACATCAGTTCCCAAGTTACCACATACCTGACATAATTTGGAACAGTGGAAATTTGTTGTACTATGAGAGAAAAAAATTTGTTATACTAGTGTCTTGAATAATTTTAAATTCATCAAAGTAGGTTTTGTAGATTAGCAAAGCTAGATTGAGATATTTGTTGTAGTTACTATTCACAATAATTATTAGCTAGGAAGCATGGCCATATGAAAACATGCATCGATATTTCCCTTTGAAAATTTTAGCATTACGCTTCTTTTTATGATGAATAAAACATTCTCACTGAAAAGAAAGGGAGAGGATGCAACTGAGGACACCATTTGTAGGGATTGGCCTCCTGTTTTTGAGCAGATGTGCCACACTTGCTTGAAAAAGGGCCAACTAAAAAGAGTAGGTTGTCCATACAAACTACAACGATTAACCGTCACTAGACCCATTTTCAGAAGGTTGTCAACCGTCAGTATTCTCCCATGGCTAATCGTCCAAATAAGGTAATTTATAGGCATAGTACATATTGCGCGATCTGCGTGCATCAGTAAGAGTTTAATGGACCGAATACTACTTTTTAGCTTGATTCGTATCTATGTTTCGTGGTGCAGTATCAACAGGATTTTGTTGAATCAAGGCATGAAAATTTTCTTGAAAAAGTTGGTTTCCCAAGACACTGTAAATTAAGTGTTTTTTTTTTTTTTCAAGGAAAAACTGTTTCAAAACTTGGAAGCAGTTATAAGAGCATCTCTAATGATAAAAGTTTAACCAAAAGCTAAATTTAGGGGTCCTCCTATTCTTTCATCACTCCAATCACGTCCCCTATTTTATATTTTTCATCATTATTTAAATATATTTTTCATATTTTCATCCCTCAATTCCTTTTGTTTTGATTTTTTATTTTGTTTTTAATTTAGAAATTAAAGATTTGAAATATTTTAATGATATTTCAAATTTTAGGGAATGATTGATTGCTCCTAAATTTAGGGCGAAGTTGAATGTGAAGTTAAAATGAGAATGGTTTAGGGGATCCATTGGAGCATGCAATTTCTCACATTTTTGGCTATTTTAGGGGATCCATTGGAGATGCTCTAAATTAGTCATGCTCTCCATTGTGTACAATGTGATCTTCTTGCTTTTTGTTTATTTGCGATTTATTGTAACACGAGAAATGATATTATATATAAGGAATATCGTTTGAGTAGTGAGTATTATTCTTATAGTTAAAGATAGATTGCTTCTATTCCATTTTTTTTTTCCATAAATCCACAAGGCAGGAATGTCAAATAGGTTTCTTGATATCTTTCTTCAACTTAATATATTTTATTAAAATGAGATTTATCAATATCTTATTGATGTCCTCGCTCCTATGTTTATTCTTATGTTCTAATTTTACTTATTCTCACGCTTACATTTTTTGGTCTAATGCGATTCTATTTATCCATTTGTATGTTCAACAAGTGTATTTAAACTTATTTAATCCTGATTCATATTTTCCTATATTTTTTAATTAATTTTTCCACATCTTCCATGTTTTCCCACATTTTTTTGCGCCATTACATAACCAAATTTTTCCCCGGAAAAAGCTTTTCATTTCCTAAGGGAACAAGTTTTTTTTAATTGAAAACTAAAGCCTAAAACCTTACATCTTATACTAACTTTGTAGGCAGTTAGCTGCTTGCACGAAACCCCAACCACCACCACCACCACCAAAGCCAAATAGATCAAAGGAATGTACACTTGAGAATTGAAATGTATTGCGGAATATGTGAAATGCTAATTTTACATATCTGTCTTTGCCACTCATCTTTTAACATTGTTCGTACTGGTTAGCTATGCAGTTAAAATGGATAACAAACCTATAACCTCTAATGCACCGACTCGCCGAAAAACCCTCGTATCACGTGTCAAATACGTGTCGGACACGGACACGCGCTCGACACGTATTTGACACGTGGTCAACGGTCAAAATTCGTTGACAGACACCGACACGTCTTGGACACGGTCCGGACACGTTGAGAGATCGATGGACAGATCAATGGACATCGATCGATCTATCGAGAGGGAGAGATCGATCGAGAGAGGGAGAGATTGATTTTGACAGAGAGGGAGAGATCTTACCTTCTTTCGTTTGTTTTTATTTTTTTTCTGTGATTTCTCCTTTTGTGGTGCCAAGAATGGTTGGTTCGATTCAGAGATGTGTGTGGCTGAATGGTGGAGCGATCTTGTTGATTGGAGCGATCCAGAGATTTTTTTGTTATTGAGAAAGTCATGGAGGAGATCTGTTGAGTTGGGAGGAAGACCTTGCTGTTGTGAAATGAAGGAAAGAGATTTTTTTGTTATTGAGAAAGTCATGGAGGAGATCTGTTGAGTTGGGAGGAAGACCTTGCTGTTGTGAAATGAAGGAAAGAAAAACTATATGGAAGTGGAATAATTAAATAAATGAGACAGAGATTATCCAAACTAAAGTCTGATTTTGGAAGAATTTTTGTTTTGCCCATTGGGCCTTTTGCTCCTTGTGTCACTCTCCAATAAAATCATGACACATGGAATAACTCTACCAGGTAGTTATGCAGTTTTTGCTCCTTTTATTTGCATGTAAGCATTCTAAGCCATGTATATGTTAAAAAAATAAGTTTGACCGTGTCGCCGAGTTCTATTTTTTTGAAAATTGCCTAGTCGCTGTGTCATATCCGTGTCCGACACGACACATGTATCCGAGTCCGTGCATCATAGCTCATAACAGTCCAAGAGCATTATATGTTATAACGGGATATATCGGGATATGTCAGTATGTAACAGAATAATTTTTTAATACCCTACAAAGTATTAATATGTTAGAGTCAAAAAAGGTAAATTATGTTCATAAGATTAAATTCAAAAAAAAAAAAAAAAACATTTTCCCTTCGTATGAGAGTGAGATTGCAAAAATGCTCACCCCCGTGAAGCGTTATATTGGCGTTATAATACCGTTTTAACTGCACAGCTGTTTAGACACTTCATTTTTGTAGAAAAGTGTAATTTAATTGGGATTCTGTTATGATGATTATAAATTGAAATGCAGTCATGTGTTTCAGCTTCCAGTTGGGGAGCACAACAGCATGGCTGTGTTCATGCTTGCTAATCATCTTATTCTTATTTGTCCTATTTTCAAACTCTAGATACAGAATAGTTATAAGATAAAAAAAGATGCCTTGTTTGGAACAAGAACACCAACTCTGAAGCAAAAAGAGATTCGTCCAATGCCCCCGCCACAAACAGCAACACTCAATGATGGTATTGAAGAAGCGGCAATTACAGCTGCATATAGGATTGCTGATGCAGAAAACAAGTCCTTTTTGGCAGATACAGCTGTTAAGGAGGCAGAAAGGGTTGCAAAGATGGCCGAAGAGTCTGATTCATTACTTCAGCTAGCAAAGGAGATATATGAACGATGTAATGAAGACAACCTCTCTTTCAGTCATTGAGAATTCTTTCATTCTTTCCAACCGTCTTTTTTATTAACTAAAAAAAAGTCATCTTGTTACAGGTTTAAGTGGTGAAATTGTGTCTATGGCGTAAGCTGTGCAGAATTCGATGAAGGCATTACAGAAAGCAAGGCACCTTCCCAGCGCCATTAGAAGTTGTTTATGAGTCTTGTGCCAACATATTCTGGTCGTCTGATACTTGTAATATCTGAGTAGAGTAGAGTTAGTTCTGTTTTTTGCGAAGATGAATGTGTCATACAGGTCCTTCCGTGTTCTCTCATGTCACTTGCTAAGATACTGGTCCATTATTTCAGTTTACAGTCCAGTGACTTGAATTTTGAGATGATGAGTTTGTGTTGTGTTTTATGTTTAATTTCAAATAATGCGCTTTGTATGTTGTTTTGGCATTTAAGACAGTTAGGGCATAAATATGCTCGAGTATAGATTTTAAATTGGTTATGAATTATCTTTAATTGTACATTCTCACAGGAAATCTTAGATGGAGTGGGAGGTTCTCCTTGATCACCAATCCACCAAGACAAGACAGAGTAGGTCTGTGCCCTGGCTCAAACCCACCTTCAAGTTCCAACAGCAGATTTAAGCCTCGTCCGAAAGATTTTCTTCTCATGGACAGTTATATTTCTTGCAGTGCACCCCTCATCTGGATCCCTTGCTTGTGGACAGGCTTCCACAAGCAACAAGCTGCAATGTTGTTGCAAACCGCTGGCCATTTGCAACATGACCAGGTCCTAATAATGATCGCAGGTTGATGAGCATTCACATCTGCTGTGATCATCGAGTTGTAATCCCTCATGTCTGGTTGGAAGCCTTGCATGATGAAGTTTGCCTGCCTTCATCCATGTGAAGCAAGATGATAACTGTAAAGCTGTCATCAAGATGGATGTCGTTTTTAGTCATCTTCTTAAGAGTTCTCTCTGCATCATCTATACCATTGTCCTGGGCATGTCAATGAGTTTGGAGTAGTCATGGAGATTTAGCTGCAAAGCCTCCCAGTTATCTACATGAATGAGAAGTAGGAATCGTCTTCTTTGACCTATAGATGTTTTAATCTAGGCCATTTGCTATCCGGTTAATCTCGACCGTGGGTGACAGCTTAATGTGCCTTGCACTGCCTCAGAATTTTCTTCTGGTAAAAGGAGCTTTGCTTAATGTGATGTGCCATTAGAAACCAAGTAATTAATTTTGCTTAAATAGTCAGATTTGATTATCCTTATTATCAAAAAAAAAAAAAAAAAAAAAACTTTGATCATCCCCAGAGTAATAGTGATTGCACGACCAAGTGAAAATGATTTTGAAGTTAGAAACTTTGTTTTCCTTCCTAAATTCTCTTCAATTGACTGAACAACCATCTACATATATCAAAGCACAAGTACGTAAGATCAAACTTTACTGATAGTAGATTCAAGTGATAGGTTTTTTGTCTATTGAATTCTATTTATTTATATTTAGAACCCCAAATAATTTATTTAGAAGTATTGTTAGGAAACTCAACACGATGGTGTGGTGAGGTATTCTCAAAATGGTGATGATCAGGTTCTTCTACTGGTGAACCGTATTGGGAGACTGGTTATCTATGATAGGAGTGAAAGCCATGGTATACATCTTTTTAATAAATTCACCGAAGTTTGTGGAGCCTGTTATGTAGAATTCAAAACTCTATAGGTTTGCTATCATGTATAAAAGTTGTGGATTCTTCGTGAAAAACTCGTCTTCTGTATGGGCTTACAAATTCTCACAACCATCGTCATGTCTTACAAGTATCAGTATACATGGATAGATAACAGTGATGAACTAACTAGCATGGAGTCATAAAATGATTGTCAAGGATCGATTAGCTCTCC
This sequence comes from Berberis vulgaris, assembly GCA_963556465.1. Lineage (NCBI taxonomy): Eukaryota > Viridiplantae > Streptophyta > Magnoliopsida > Ranunculales > Berberidaceae > Berberis > Berberis vulgaris. The sequence goes on from OY747128.1 coordinate 6,147,723, forward strand.
ATGGAAAGGTGTGATCCAGCCTCACCTTCCAGTATGGCTACATAGTTACGACTTCACTCCAGTCACATTGTTAGCTCTGCCAAATTAAACATCTCCCTCCTTGAAAATTCAAGTTTGTGATTCAATATTCAAGCACCACATTGGCTTGTAGTTTGAAGTCGAGGAATCCTCATGTTCAAGTGATTATTAATCCACACAATACTACTATTTATCTTTTTTAAAATCTTAAAATTTCTTCATGTTTTTTGTTGTTTTAAGGTTAAACTTGATCTCAGTATATTGGAAGCAGGTATTTAAAGTTTATTTCACAAGTGTTCGATCATCAAAAGGATTTGTTACGCACAACCCTTTTGAAACAGAGTGGTGAGAAAAATCTATTCAAGTTGTAACAAAAAGTTTACCAATTGAAAACATATGCTCACGACGGATTATTAGAGAACCCTCACATGTTATTGCCTCGTTGGTACTTGGGTTTCATTGCGAATTACAAGAGCATAACTTTGATGTGTTTTGTCACTGGATCTTGTCACTGTCATGAACACATTCACTCGCATCTTGAGGTCATCTTGATGTTAATTTCCATTGCCTTCACGATATCCATTTTGAGAGTCACCTAACCTTTACTTGGTTTACCCAATGTAGGTCTTCAGGGGAACGTTCACAGGCACATCCTTACATATGAGTTCTTACGCTGAGAATTATAACAGAGACTAAAACATAAGAACCAAACCAGCAGAATTCTGTTGTGCACAAGGTGGAAAAATAAAAGTTTTCACACCGATACTATTTTGTGTATAAGTTCAGACCTTTTGTCGCATGAGATTACCAAATATACCTAAACTTATCAAGACTATTGGAGATTCACAGAACTAACCCAACCACAACATCTGCATACTAGATGAAAGAACAGTACCAAATAATTCATAATCGACTACAAAATTTCATAAGTTTCTATGCAACAGTTAAAAAAGAAGAAGCAGACAATGAAAACTAGATTGAAAGACTCTCACATTCTTACCAACAAAAGACACCCTCACACACAAATTGTGAAGCGCTTAACTCAATCAGAGTAAATCTGCAACGTTATTGGGAAGCTCTTCAATCACCACATTGTAGAACCTCTGGATGTCATACAGCATTCTTTCATCATCACGTGTCACGAAGTTGATTGAAACACCTTTCCTTCCAAATCGACCACTACGACCAATACGGTGGAGGTAGTTTTCTGGCTGAGTAGGCAAATCATAATTAATGACCAAAGACACTTGTTGAACATCAATGCCACGGGCTAAAAGGTCAGTGGTGATCAGAACCCGAGAGGACCCTGACCTGAACTCGCGCATAATGATATCCCTAGTGTTCTGGTCCATGTCACCATGAGTGGCGGAAACTGTGTGATCACGGCTCCTCATCTTGTCAGTCAACCAGTCGACCTTTCTTCTGGTGTTCACAAAGATAACACTCTGAGTGATGGCCAGGGTCTCATAGAGGTCACATAGTGTCTCCAGTTTCCAATCTTCCTTCTCGACATTAACATAAAATTGCTTGATACCTTCTAGGGTGAGCTCATCGCGCTTCACTAATATTCTCACAGGCTTGTTCATGAACTTCCTAGTGATCTCAAGAGCTTCTGGAGGCATAGTAGCAGAAAAGACACCAACTTGAACTTTAGCAGGGAGGAGCTGGAAAATGTCATAGATCTGGAAACAGCACAAAATCATTAAAATGTCCGATAATCCAAGCCAGCAAGAAATGTATCGAAACGGATCCATATTATTTCAGTATAGGTGGCATGAAAGAAGAGAAGTTAAAACAAAGCAGAAAAATGTATAAAAGAAAATTATCAAATGAGTGAGGATACCTGATCCTTAAAACCCCGTGAGAGCATTTCATCAGCTTCATCCAATACGAACATCTTGATGTAATCAGCACGAAGAGACTGTCTGCGTAACATGTCAAAGACACGACCGGGAGTACCAACAACAACATGGACCCCGCTAGAAAGGATGCGTTGGTCTTCACGAACACTGGTTCCACCAACACAGGCATGAACTCTAACACCCAAATAATCACCAAGAGCTCGCATAACCTTCTCAATCTGTTGGGCCAGCTCTCTTGTAGGAGCAAGAACCAAAGCTTGACACTCAACTACTTCATAATCCAGTTGCTGCAGAATCCCAGAGCAGAAGGTTGCTGTCTTTCCGGTACCAGATTGTGCCTGTTGAATTACATCAAGCCCTTTGCAGAAGGGTACGATTCCTCTCTGCTGGATAGCAGATGGTTTTTCAAATCCTGCAAACAATGAAGTAAAGAATTTAGTCAACATGAACACTGGAAACCAAATAATTAATGAAAAATCAGAAAACTAGAATAAAATCTTTACACAATTACAAGCTCACCATAAGCGTAGATGCCTCTAAGAAGGTTCTCTTTCAGACTCATTTTGTCAAAGCTCTCAAAAACCTCATCATATGAGATGAAAAAGTTGTCCTCGTCCGCAAGCCTATATTCATAAACCAAAAGTAACACTGGTAATTAGTTAGCGAACTAAGATTGAAATGCTTAATGCAATGCAAAACGTTCTGCATTCCAACCCTGCATCGGAGGCATTTTTTGCTGATAGCGCAAATTAGTCTAGGAGCAATGATTGACATCTGTTTTCACAAATGTGTTCTGCCAAAAGCCAGCAGAGAACCTCATTTTTATGCCAATTGAGGCTGAGTCCACAAAACCATTTGAAAATGAAAGAGGCTTACACGTCATTCAACTTGCTGTCAAATTGGCGAGCATCAAACTGTGATCCTTCGGGAGCCAATCCTGCCATGAAAACTAGCTACACAGCAACAACAAAGAAAAGGGTGAGGAAAGCACGTATGTGAAATAATAGTTACATGTCCAGAATCATGAACAACCATTAATCGTAATAACAAGATGCAGCATTTCTCTAAAGCCAAAGCAAGGACCAAACAAAGGTGTGATTCATAAACCCTTCAATAGAAAATTCCTGCACAACAGCTTGTCTAGTCCACAAAATACGAAATTATGGTTTGGTAATAGAAGGCACCGTATACATTTAGCTTTCTAAAAAATAAATGAATAATTTGTAACCCACATTTGCATCGTAGATTTTCTATTGTATGATATTAATTTCCTGGTCTCCCAATAGTGGCCATATATATACTTGGATCTATATTCAGGCTTCATGGCCAGCTTTGCAACTAAAGAGATAATGCAGTGTTTAGGTAGATCTCAGGTTTAGAGGCTCTACCTTAACAGGGATTTGGAGTTGAAAATTGGAAATTGATGCTAGATCTAGAGACGATACATATTGTGGGGTGTGACTGTGATAACTAAACATAGATCTAGAAGTTAGGTTTCTCGGCATTGATCTGGAAGTGAGAAGCTAGAATGGGGCAGTCTGTTGTATCTAGGTCAAATTGAAACCAAATATTTCGAATCCAGAAGTTAACCTTGGCATTGATCCTGAAGTCGGGTTCAGATGTTCTTGTGGTTGTGGATCCAAGCATCAATAGCTAAAACCTATGTTATACAATTGCCTTGATGGTTAATTACGATCTATCCTAGTGTCTCACCATGAGTTTGGAAACTGCAATGCAATGCCGATATCATGATGTGTTACATGCTTACAAATTACATGTAGGAAGAAACTTCAGTAAATTACTTTAGTCGAGTTATTTCATAATATGGGACACAAGCTCTTAAAGTTTGCAACTACCAAAGATGGAGCTCTTAACGTTACGATATCTGTCCTCTTGATTCCAAATTGTCAGAAGTTGTTTTTTTTTAGGGGAGCAAATAACTCATCTTGTTTTTGAAGTTTTCCTGGTAAGTTTTCTCTTGAATCAAACACAGCCTAAAAGAAAAACAAAATACGCATATAAACTCCATAAGAGATCTTTGCAATTTCATACATGATCATACATTCAACACAATCATCATCACCAATTAATAAATAACCTCGATATCAAATCAAACCCAGAAGATAACAAGTTTCCATGATCTCCTCATGATCCAATACAATTCATGGAAAAAAAACTCAATTATCATTGACAATTTCCAAAACAAATTTTGCATGTTAGACATTATAGGATCAAAACCATTAGAAAACAATCACATACATATATACAACAAAAAATCAATGGAGATGAAAGTTGTATATCAAAGAAATATTACGTACCTGAATTTTTTAGAGTGATCGAAAGTGAAAGAGATCAGAGAACCAAAGAGTTTTTCTTAAGTTTTTTTTTTGTTTGAGCAAAGATCAGAAGAGCAGAGCAAATCAAAACTACAAAAGCGTACTTGCATCATATGTGTTTACTATAAATAATCAATTTATTTTCTTTTTTCGATTTTAGTAATGGATTTTTAGATCTTGACTTGTTTGTCTTTGCTATGCTCGATTTTGGTCACATTTACAATTGGAAATTCATAGACAACCCCATATTTAAAATAATAATAATAATAATAATAAATAAAGGAAGTTGATACGTGTACCTGACTATTTGATTTGGTTGTAACAATTATTTGTTGAATCAATATTTTGGAATGTTTCGATTTTATTGTTCTAGCCTAATGTAGGTAACACTGACTTATATTTTTATTTAATAAAAATCATTTGGTCGTGAAATTTACTCATTTTAGAGTGTTAATTGATTCTTGAGTGAGAGAATAAATAACCATTATTTATAAAGCAAAATTCAGTCATGTATTTTATTAATCATAGTCAATGATAATCTGGTTGAATGGTTAAAGCTGTGATAGTTTAACCACACATCTTGAATTTTATACGCACCGGTGGCACGCTCGCCATTAAGAAAAAACTTTCATTAATCATAGAGAAGCATGTAATAGCAATACGTGTTAAAAAGAATAAATAAAATAATATAAATCAATACACAAATTCAAAATTGTGGCAACTATTATATAATATTAAAAAATGGATTTAAAACCTTAAAAAATCATAGCTTATCAGCACGTGAAATGCACGCGCACCTTCTTCTCCCTCCCCAATTTTGATCTTGCACCTGTAACTCGCACACAAGCAGCGAAGGAGACCATTTTTTCCCGCTCTTTCTGAAACCCTCAAGAGCTCAAAATGGAAATCGACGCTCGAAACTGGGACGAAGACCTCTACAGAGAGAGCATTTTGAAGGAGAGAGCTCTCGAATCTCTAACAGTCTTCAGGACCGCCTTCGCTCCCTCTCAAAACCCTAATCCGGACATCATCGTTGTCGCTTCCAGTGATGGATCCGTCGCTCCTTACTCCATCTCGTCTTCCAACTCCATACATGTAAGTTTCTCTTGCTCTCCATCATCATCATCATCATCATCACTTGTATTCTTACACTAATTGGTCAAAGAAATTGATTTGTCTATTTGTTTTCTTCTTTGCAGCCATCAAGGTTTAGTAAGTTTAGAAACCCTAAGTAAGTGAAGTTTCGACTTTTTTTCTTCTTCTCAAATTGAGCTTTTTTTTTTTTTTTTTGTTATGGCAGTGCCACTGATTATGGTTTTATGACAATGTGTTGAGGTATTCGCATCGGTTTATGCCAGCCGAACCAATCTGCTCTCTTCAAGGACACAACGGTCCTGCGTATGATGTCAAGTTTTACGGGCATGGAGAAGATTCTTTGTTACTCAGGTCTGTTTTAATCTCCCCTTGCTTTCAACTTTTTTATTTTTTTTTGCCTGTGGTGATTGTCTTAAATTTTCCTGCTTAGGTTAAGTAGAAGATAATTTGAATACTTGAAGTTGGGTAAGAAAATAAGTAATTTCTTGAATGATGATTGTGTGCAACAATAGTAACAGGTTCGATGCTGTTCATCAATAGCACCATGAGTTTATGAGGTTGGAGGTATATGCAAGGGCTCTGCTCTCTGCCACTTCCTGTTTACTATGTTGGCAGAGCCGTTGACGAAATTGATGGTTTTTGGTTAGGATGTGGATTTCCTTCATAGGAAAGGGATCTTATCATATCTCACGTGATACTATCTTCTTCCAACATTTGGATTATACTATCTGCATACTTGACAACCGCTTAAATTAAGTTGCCACTCTTAAGCATTTCTTATTCCCTTTTGGGATAGTTTTGGGATTTGATATAAACTTTGCCTAGATTGCTGTAATGGGCATGGAGAGGGTACCATTATGGCTCAAGCAACTTATGTCAGGTGTGCTTAATAACTTATGTATACATATATATAAGATATCAATATATAGATTCTATTATTAATAACTTACTTAATTTGAATTTTTAACTTTGAAAAGCATGGTTACGGGCTGAAATTATAGTCTAAACAGGTATACAAAAAATGACTGGGTTCTGGTGGTTCTAGCTAGCTGGTTCCGGGCGAACTTGACCTAGACCCTAGGAAACAGGATCGGTTCTAGTTCTTTAATTATTTTGTAGGTTTGGTTATGGTATCCTGAATTCTCTTCCTTGTCGTGGCCTCCGTTGGGGCAAAATGCAATAATAAATAGAATAGAACAAATTGTTAAGAGTGTCAAGGGCATGATAAGGATTTGAGAAACCATCTCCCTGTTGCCATCCGAATTCTCTTACTTGACATTTGCAGTGGATTTGTTTCATGATTGAAATTGTCAAGTACACACTTTATGAGGGAGAGGTGGTGCGGTTGACCTCCCATGCGACTATAGGGATTAATTGGCAAGAAAGGAATTGGTGTCTGACCATCTAGCTCATCAAGAGATAGTGTTGCCACGGCCCATGGGTTTCCTTTAGTGCATCATACATGTGCAAGTTTTCATAAGGGTGGATGTATTCAAGTTTTCATTGTAAATTGGGAACTTACGAGGGCTCAATAACTCCTTGTTACTGTACATAACTTTGAATCTTCTCTAATATTTATTGCAACTTTTGTGATATATTCAAACATAAAACGGTATTTGGATTTGGAAAAATATGCATAATTTTGTGATTTTCATCCTAAAATGAAGCAATTGCTAAAAACAATTCTTTTAGTGATAGTACTGTCCCGAGGAAGCTACAAGAAACTGTTAAAAACATTTCCCACACAACTTCAATTTGAAGTCAGGAAACTTGAGCTTTAGGACAAGGGAAGATATGTGGAGTTGGAAAGTTAGGAAAATTTTCTGTCCTCGACTTCCAACTGAAGTTACAAACCCAAGCAAGTGCCAATGCTAGTCCTGTTTTCCTCCCCTCTTCTTTTGGGCACAGAGTGCTCAGGAAGAAGGAAGTATCCCCTAGGGCCATGGGGCATGGTAAAATTTAAACTGTGGACAATCTTGCTAATAGAGGCTGCATCATCACCAATAGGTGTGCCGCTAGCAGCAATCATAATCCATAGAGCACATTTATTTTCCTATGCCTTCTCTCCTCACAAGGATGTTTTATGAACCATATAGAAGTTGCAACTTGTTCTGATAGAGTTCAGTGTTTTCCAGCAATAATGCTATCGAGTTTCTGACTATTATGAAACATTGTTAGGATATTATTTTGTGAACTCATTGCATGTCATTTAATTTGATTCTAAGAAATATTAATTCAAGAAATATGCAATAATAACATTATCTTATCCAGTTGTGGAGATGATGGTCGGATCCAAGGGTGGAGATGGAAGGAAATTCTGAACTCAACTACGTTTCATCCTTTGCAAGGTAATCTATTGATTTAAATATTTGTCATCTAGTTATAGTTACTTTCAGACAATTTTAAATTCTTGGTTTTTGAGATTCATGGATGATTTGGATTACTATACATTTTTAGAGATAAATATTACCTACCCTTTTTCCTCTTTCAAACAAAGTTGACATGATTGCAATTTTATCATTTGAAATCGTGTTAGGTCTAATTCCTATTACTTTGGTTGGAGAGACTTAAAAAACAGAAGGTGGTCAATTGAGTCCGAAGCTTGTCCATACATGACACTGGTTGGGAATGGATCAACATATTTTGTTGATGTAGGGTTTTGTCATGAAGGATGATCCATAGGAGAAATGAAGCTCTAAGAGGAACTTGGGCGAGCCAAACCAATTCGTGGAACTTGTTGAGTCTCTGCTCAGTGATCCTGAAATTCAAAGGACGGCTCAGATGCGAGTAGAAGTCTTTAACTGAAAACCTGTTGTCCTCCCCCAATCCCATTTAGTCTTTAACTGAAAACCTGTTGTCCTCCCCCAATCCCATTTCCAAGTGTCTTGAGATTCATCTAGATGGACAGACTCGAGAGCATTCAAAGAGTTGGCAAGATACTGAATTTCCTACTCCTTCAAATTCTTTCTCGAAGTGAAGGTTCCAACTTTGGCTGCCATCTCGGTAGTTGCAGAAATCCTTCACCTTCCCATGCTTGAAGTTGGTAACATTGTAGATGCAAAGGCATGTCAATCTAAGAGGTTCATTTCCCAACCATTTATGGTTCCAAAATTGGATGTTTTCCCATTGTGAACCTCAAGAGATAGCTTCTTCCACAAACGATTTGAAAGCCATAATTCATTTCCACACAGAGCAACTATGAGTAGTGATGTCGAAGTTAGGAAATCACTCAGGAGAAGGACCATATTTCGCAGCAATGTTTTGTATCCAAAGAGCAGAGGGTTCCATGCCATTTCTTCAAAGCCATTTGATGAGCAAAGCCTTGTTAAATTCTTTGAGTCTATGGATGCCAAGGCCACCACTTGCTTTGGGCCACATATGAAGATTATCATAATTATTCATAACTTAAAATAGTGTTGCAAAAAGTTTCTTTCTGCAACTTTTTCCCCCCTTTTTTGCCATACTTCCTTGCTTCCAGCCCTGAAGGTCACAATTGAAAATCTATGAATCTGAAACTTATAGCGGGTGTGTACAAGGTATTGTGGGGTTATAAATTAAGATTATACCGTCGCGATCAACAAAAATATTCCTTAGCTAATATCCCTACAGCAAAGTGATTTGTCCACATTAAATGGTTTTCGGATAGGTTTTGATTCTCTATAAGCTCACAGATGAAAAATGAGCTATAATATGGAGAATCACAAGGTTATCTTAGTTATTTAATTGAGAATTTAAGATTTAATTGAACTAGACTCATCAAGTGTTTAGGTTTGGCATTATAGGAAGAGATGATGATATGTGGCTTTTGTCAGCATCTTTCTCCATGTATTGATTAATTGTACTCATTGCATGAAGAATTATAAAAAAAAAAAAAATCTAAGAAGTGGCCGAGAAGTGATCCAAGAGTTCAAGAGCATTTGAGACATGCTAACTCATGACACATATAGAGCTGTGTCCGAAACATATTCAAGGCTTATCTGAGGGGTATCATATCTGATATGGATACAACTAGCACACAGTCTCCATCGTATATTCATGACTTTATAAGTTGTACTTTTCACAAATTGTTGGAATGAAAAAATCCTTTAAACACTTTGCATATCTTCGTTTTGACATCATACATATATATGGAATTCTTTTCTTGATTATTTTAAGATGGTTAGGGATCACTGCTAGAAAAGTAAATGTTTGTCAAATCTCATCCTCTCTGGCTAAAATGTGCCTTTGGCTAGAGAGAAACTTAGGCTCTTTGAAAGTGCTTAATCACAGTCATGAGACCACGTTACCTTTGTTTTATTATTCAATGATTTTGAGGGCTTTTCTTTTGAGATGTATGAGTTTAAGTGGCACTGTCTTTTTGAGTATCTTCTTTAGAAACCCAACCCTTTACTTTATTTTCTTCTTGTTTATGTAGTTCTCATAAGGTTCCCATTTGTTCCATTTCTACTAGATTTTTTTGTGCTTGATGAATCGAAGAAAAACACATTCACATGTTATCTGCCCTCTTTCATTGTTTGTTGCATCTTAGTGCAACTTCAAGATTTCTTATGCATGGACACTTGTAATATTTGTTTTGCAGCACCATTTACAACTATTTTAATATATTCATATTCCCGATCACATTGCATGAGAATATCTATGTATTTTATTTTCTTGTTGAGAAATCAAGTGCTATTTCTTAGATGTATACCCTTTTGTATATTTCAGGAAATAATTTGAAGCCAACATTTGACTTGGTGAACCCTCAACACAAGTGAGTTATCCAAAAAAATCGATAGATGTGCATCCCCGTCTCTGTTTTCCCTCCAAGTTAAAATCTAACATTTATTTTTTATTACTTCCTATTTTGATCATTTAAAAAAAAACCTAGCCTAATAAAATTTCCACATATGAGCACTTTAGTGAAAAAGGTAAAGTAAAATGACCAAAAGGAAATACGAGTATTGGTCCATTGGAGGACAAATATGAGAATATGCATGCGTTGGAGAGAGTTTTGTACTTTGTCTTCCATCTTGATCTTGTTTTGTATTGACTAAAAAACGAAAATGTAATATTTTGAAAATTTCCCAACTTTTGATCAATTTTTATATTTTTACCTTTTTAAATTAATATTTAAAAAAAAAACTTCATCAATATCTTCAAAATGAAACTATTCCTCCACATTGATTTCACATTAAAAGAAAAAACTATATGCTAGGCAAATGGACATGTTGTCTGAGGCTCTAGGAATAACATGCCAAAGGCGAGCCTTACGCGTGGGGCTCAAGCCGTAGGGTTGGCATGCCGCACATGTGCATATTTTTATTAATCTTTATTGGATGTCTGTATTGTCCAACCTACCACACCTTTGTATACTTTTACGCTGGAGATTTCGACAGGGGAAATCTTCATGCATGGCGCACAAATGCTCGAGCAATATTCCTCCGCCATGCGAAGGACTACAATATTTAAATTGTTCCACCAACGCTAAGTATACAGGTCCAGGAGGAATTCAGAATCAGAAATATATAAAATAAAATGTTGCCTCATGCAACATAGACACTAAAAGTATCTAAAACGCATAGTGCAGCCATGTGATAACAATGTCTATTGCTCACATATTTTTCTCTTGTAGGTATGCATGGCACAAAACTCTGTGATTTTCTTTAGCATGCCATGCACGAGAATAAAATGTAAATGACGAAAATCGACAAAGCATATCCATCGACAATGTAAGGACTAGTTATACGAAACTAGGAGATGCATAAGGATTTAGGTTTGGAAGGCAGGTAGGGCACAATGATTAGTTTGTGCCCAGTGCACATGCCCAGGGCATCGGGTGCATTGCACATGCTCATGTTAGTAAATTCGACGAACTCTATTGCTTATATGACACATGCCACAATCTGAGGGATTTCTAACGGAAATGGGTTTTGGTTTGCCTATAAATACCAAACCCGAATTGAGGCAAGATAAGAACTCTCATACCATTTTCTCTTATGTTTCTATCTCCTTTATCTCAGGACATCGTTGCTTTTCTAATGTAATCTAACCTAAAACTAAAACTGAGATAAACTCTAAAATAAAAATAAACAAAATAACTTAAATTTTCATTCAATCAAGAGCCAACTACAATTTTTATCTCGTGCCTTATTTATATAGTTGATTATTTATATAGCTGATTAGCTTGCTTGCCTAGCAAGCAACCTACTTAACCCTAAAACTAGTATGGCTAGCACCCTAACTTTTAACATGGGTATGGGCCTTAGTGTGCCTAGCCCAATTACTAACAAATAACTAACATATAATTATCATCCAAATTACCCAATTACATCATTTTCTTTCAGGGTGCAGTTACTCTGACCCCATGATCATTACATACCTAACTTTGGACCTTTTACTCCCTAAGGTGTCTAATCACTTCCCATTCAAATCTCTCAAAATCTTATCCACACAAATTCAACTCATACAATGGGAAGATGTTGGAAATTTGTTTTCTCCATTTTTGTTTTGTTTGCTAAATAAATTTTGGTTATTCACCAATGTTACAAAAAAATCCTAGCTTTAGGCATTTTGGTATTTTTATTTCCTTGTTTTTCTTACATCTTCGAGTGTTAAATATATTGTCTAGAAGGAGTGAACTGAAACTCTTCATTATTTTCAGCATGTTTTTATTATTGTTTCTTGTAATTGTAGAAACATTTGGGGTGTGGAATCTCCAGACAAAAACGGGTTTCAAATACCGTACCTCTTATACTTTCATAGTTAAAGTGATAGAATTACAATGATTTCTTCACATTAAGAAACCCTTGGCACTTACCAGACACTTGCTTATACCTTGATGAAGTCCTTACTTTCATGGTGCCACTGCTTCATATGAAGCATCGAATAACCGGTGGCCCTGGCATTTTTCTCCCTTCCTAAGAACTTGTAATATGATACTGAGAAACAGACAATTGACCTGATGGTAGGCTTTAATGGAATAAAGTTTTAGGAAGGTGATATTGAAACTCGTTTATCCATATCAATTTTCTCTGGTAGTCTGGCAGTTGTTGCTATGTCGTTAATTTATCAACTGTTTGGACATTTGATTTTCATGTCAGTCTGCTACTGTCTTATCACAGCCTTTCAATCCTACTTTAGCATTTGAATTTCTATTCTGTTTTTCATGTGTTTAAAACCTGTCATCACAATCTGTTTTTTTTTTTTTTTTTTTCCTTTTTTAGAGGTCCATGGGGTGCTCTTTCTCCGATCCCTGAAAATAATGCTATTGCTATCAGTAATGAGGTTTGTGAGTTTTCTTCTTAATACTTTCCTTTACTTTGACCCTTTTGTTTTATTAATTTTTAGATACGCCAAAAACAGACAAGAACTTTTCTTTATGCACTCTTTTGTGTGGATTGCACTAGATTGTTTCTTTACAGTGTTTGAATGAAATATTTTTGACCTTTCAAAAGAAGAAAAATGTGTACATGCTACATGGATTCTAAAGGAGTACTGTTCACTGGCCTATTTTTCCTGTCATGGATACAATGGGTAGCAAGTTTTGTGGCAACAATATTTTCATAATGCTGTTTGATCCTGCTATACTTGTAAAAAAAATAAATAATATAATTAACTTCCATTTATTGTTAAACGGGTGTTGTTGACTCGTGAATCGTATTGTGAATCGGAAAGGTTAAAATTTGGTATAGTATCACAAATCGGAAAGGTTAAACATCCAGGGACCTAAAGAGAATCCCATGGATAAGTTATCTATGACAAGAACTTAAATGAATTTGGCCATTCAAAGTCCATCCAAAAGACTTATTGACTTATTGGTAAAAAGCTATTTATTATTTCACAGTAGTATTGTCTTGGGACTTCAAACTCACTGGAACATGTACATAGGAAAGTGAAACGAAACATCAAGAGTCAAGACTGACGAAGCAGAAACCTTAGAAATAGAAGAGCAGTGTCTCCTATCGAGAATCCTCGAGTATTCAAGGAAGACGAAAAGAAATTGAGGAGAAATCTTTTGAATCTACTAGAAAAAGCAAATAACAACAAAGAAAGAAAAGTCTGAAAATTGTATTCCCTTAAAATTTTGTTTTACATCTTTCGTACATCCCCCTGTACAATATCGTAGAAAATTGCTTAACCATAGGGATGGTAAATAATGATCTTATGTGTTCAAAATATCTTATTTTGATGCAATGATTTTATGACCTATATGTGATGAAAGTTTAATGTTGAATTTTGAGTTTGAATAAGCTGAGAATCAACCCCAAATACGAACTGTTCATGGGCTGTCCTGTTGACCATTTCATGGACTGTCCATTGACTTTGTAAACTGTCCACGAAATTTCTTGTCCAGCATCAAAGTTCAGAGAGATCCAGGATTCCTCTTGTTGTTGCTAGGGTTTTGGTATACACATGCCGCCGCAACTCCATTCGATTTCAAATACATCCAATCACCCGAAGAGTTGAAGCTTTCGCTAAACCAAAAGGAAGCTATTCCAATCATTTTATTCTTCTATTTCTTCCCACGTGAAAGACATACATGGTTTTGTATGACATATTTGAAGTGAGATTTATTTGGTGATTTGGTTTGGGAAGCTTGAGATTCAATATGTTCTGCCATTTGTTAACCATGATTGTATAAAGTTGTATCAAGAGTCATAAACCTTTTGAAGATATTACAGTTGCCATCATGAAAATCTTTATATTGCTCAAGTCATTCACAAGTAATTGTGCAAATGTACCATTTTTAAAATCTATTGATTCTCGTAAAAGGTTTACTCTAAGCAAAGCCATTTTGAAGGAACGGGGACTGAGGACAAATAGAGTGAAATGTCATTGAAATGATTAGGCCAACTTGTTTTGATCACAATACTGGAGTTCATGTTAAGAGCCGAGTGGAGTTTCAAAGGCGTGCAAAGTAGAATGGCATGCTTTGGGCATATGGATTGGAGTGCCAAAGTGATGCAAAACTAGGTCCTCGTTTTGAAACTTTACACAATTTCCCTAAAAAGAAACACAAATTCTTATTCGGTATCTAGAGAACCAATTAAAATTGATGTACATTGTGAAGCAAAAATGTAACCTGATTTGAAACTTGGGTGGTAATTCTAATCTGAATCAAATTTCCCAAAAGAAATCAATTCACATCTAGAGAGTAACAGTTAAAGCTCCATTTTTTATTCCTGCTAATACTGCATCAGAGTCCTTAAGAACTTGGTTTGATGAGTTGGAGGCCACTTAGACTTAGGGTGTTGATTGATAGAAATCATCTTTGGTCATCAATCTTAACCGTGTCGCATAAAGCTCTTCCAACTTCAGTGAGTGTGAATCTCTTGGATCGATTAAGGAAGTACTCAGCTTCAACATGAGTAAACAGGTCGAAGATAATGTGCCGCTGGGTTGTTTGGCTGGGAGAATGAGTTTGGGTGCGAGGAAGGGGAAATAGCGGTCTGATTTAGTTTTTTCTACTTTTGAGGTGGTGTTCACATCAGCTTGGGTTTCATTTCAGCTGTTTAATTGCAATGGAATATCCATCTTTAAACAAAAACATAGTAATAAAGAAGTAAAGAGAAGATTCCATTAGGATCACATATTTTTCAGTGAATGGGGCATATGGACAGATTTTTATAACCACAGTTGTATTACCATTGTAGATATCGTAGGTTTGCTTCTAAATGTGGAAATTTTCCCAATTCGCAATATTGTACTATCAGGTACTGCCCAAAATTATGTCACATGTAGCAAGATTGTTGACATAGCATGGATGATTGTCTTCCAAGTAAAAAATTCAATACCAGAAAGCGTACAATTTTCCAGTCACAAAAGGATTGAGCAGGAAACCATATTGACAAATATGTTCACAAGCACTGAAGGGTGAACCTTCTTAATGAGATTTGAATAACAAGGTTCATCAAATTGATTACTTTGTTCTGCATAGCAAGCTTCACATCTTCGCAGGGAGGATTGTGTGAGATTGTTTGGAAGAGACTTGGACACTACTTTTATTAAGTGCCATTAAATATGAAGGTAACCTGGAAGAGACTTGGACACTACTTTTATTAAGTGCCATTAAATGTGAAGGTAACCTAGAGTACCAAAGGTTTGTATAGTTAAGTGACAAAAGCAAGTGTAGTTGATTGGCAAGATATGTGGAATAGAGTGTTGGAATGGAAGCATGATGTTGCACTTATACTTTGTTGGGAATTGTTGTTAGGAAGAGAAAATGGATAGACATGTGAACAAAGTACAAGGACAATGACATGTAGAGTGGAAATGGAAGGTATGCATTTTAATTACTTTCATTTGTCACAGGGAATCCTTTAGGCAGTGGCAAAAACTAGCATTTCTTGTTGGCTTTTTCTTTTGAAACCTAGTTGTTGTTTTGAGTATCTCGGATGTGTGGAGCAATACCTCCACCATTTTAATTGTGGACCAGGAAACTCAATTATGAAACCCCTCAAACTCTAATGTGGTGTATTTTTGTTGGATGAAGACCACATGGTAGACTAAAAAAGTGTCATGTGTAACCTTTTTGCTTTGCCGCCTGCCCATATTTCACAGCTTGGACGGTTGGACTAGGAAGATATTGAGTGGTGGAGAACTACCTAATGTTGATACTTTTTTTGCCATTCAAATAGGAATACTCAAAAAGAGACCAGCACGTAGAAACACATTGTTAAGGTGCTTGTTTTTTTTATGTTTTGAACCAAGATTGTCAAATCATGTTTCATTGTGAGTATTCAAAACTTTTTTAGGCGCATGTAACTGTACCGTATGATACACATCACTTTATGTACTTGAATAGAATTACCGTATAAAGTTCTATATGTCACATCTGGTAGAAATAATAAAAAACTTTATTAATACTAGTTTTCACGAATTCATAGAATAGCTCATATAATATAATAAAAAGTTTCAACAAATGTTCATTTTCTCCTTAAAAACCCTAGCAAGAAAGAAATGTTTAAAATATTCCATTTATCTCTATGTAGCCTTTAGAGTACATTGGGTTTAAAAGTAAACCAAACCTAGAAAAGGCTACTGGATCGGGTTGTACATGTCCTGTCATATCAAGTTTATCAGGTTGTAGCCTATCGGGATGCGGACGGTATCATCCGATTCAGACAAAAACAATTCACATGTCTGATACTATGTATTATGTATTATGTATCTTACGATACATGTACGATACTAGCAACTATGGTTTGGATCATTATACACTGGGGTGGCTGGTGCTAAATGGACCACCTGTTGGAGCTGACCTTATCATTGTGGCTTTTACATTTTGGGAGTTGAGTTTCTCTAGGTCTTACAATGAAAGTGAAAAGATTGAATGATTTGTTCCTGTTTATGGCTTTGCTTGAAGTTATAAAACTGAAACCTTTGATAGACTTGTTCCTTTTTGTAGTTAATTCTAACCTAAAGGCTTTACTTACTAGAAACTCTTGGTTACGTAATTGTTTATTCCCATCTGAAATTGTTTAAATTATTTAACTGATGCGTAATGAGTATGTCACATCTTGCTTCTAGGGGGGATCAATTTTTTCAGCTGCTGGTGATTCTTGTGCATATTGTTGGGACATGGTATGTAATTATTCGATTGTCTTATTGCAGTAATGTATCAGGATTGTCCTCAAGTAAACAAATGTTCAGTTGCATCATTCCGTTGTTCAGGAAAACTCGGTTTTATTTTTTTTAGGAGTGCTGTTATCTAAAATTGGAAGTAGTTTCTTTTTTCAGGAAACAAGTAAACTCAAAATGGTCTTCAGGGGGCATTCGGACTATTTGCATTGCATTGTTGCACGTAACTCTAGCAAACAGGTTAGCTTCTGGATTTTTACAGCATTGCACTGTATATGTCTTTTCATATCTTGTATTTATGCTTGGTAAAGGAATACAAGGCCATATGGCTGGAAATTTTCTGATAAGTTGTCTCCACATATTTGAATTGTTGCATTCGAGTAAGAACCACATTTCAATATGATGATATAGAATGCACTTCAGGATTCCTTTTGGTCAGTGCATATTTATAGCTTCATCATTTTTGGTGTTTTCAGATCATAACTGGTTCAGAGGATGGAACTGTAAGAATATGGGGTGAGTTCCGTTATTAAATAAACTTCTGTAGAATACTAAAGAAACAAGATCATGATTGTGTATTTGTTGCTATACAAGTAATGCTTGAAAATCATCTAAATGGACAAAGTAGTATCTGACATGCATTTGGATACATTTGTTGTGATGAAAAATTCACTTTCTCCCCTTCAGAAAACAACTTGTGCACAAACTTACACTCATCATCACCATCACCACCAAGGTTTAAAAAGGCTCAATCAGGAACTACAGCCTCTTCTTTAGTGAGATGTGAGGCAATATTGAAGCGACACTTCAATGTAACTTATTACCAATGGGAGGTGTAACTTGTGAGGTGTTACGACTTATGTCAAGTCTAGGGAAGCCACCAGTCTTTACAAAATGTTCAGGTTAATTAGGTTCTTAAAAATCAATTAGCACTGTTACTAGTTACTACACGTTATTGCCAATGGGAATATATAACTATGATCTCACATCACATAAAATATTGAACACTCATCGGTTTCAAAATCTAATCCTTAGGCATTACATGTTAAATAATTTGTCTAAACAAACATAATGAAAGCAACAGGTACTAGCGTTATTTGTCCAAACTGAAGATCAAAATAACTATTCACTAACAACAACCATACATATATAGATGAAAGTTCAACAAAAAGCATTTTGATCACAAAGAGAGCGTTTACAGTTGAAATCGGATCTAGAATAACTCTTAACTCACCTGACAAGTTACTCGAACTACAAATTCATCCTCCACCTTGACAAAAGAATTAGAAAACTATCACTAAACCAAAGAACATAAGAAATGAAAGAAGAATTCTACTGCTCGTTCGTGCAGTGACGTGTAAGGGGATCCTTGAGGATCTAGCTGGAAGCTTCCTTTCATGTGATTTTAGTCTCTTTATAATCGATGGAAGTAGCCCCAAATCTTGTGCAATACCAATACATTTGATGGCAGTTGTGATTCAATAGAACTGGAGATAAGATTTTGGGTTGGGTCCACAAAAAAGGAAAATTTGCAATATTAATCTTTACCCTGGTATACAATGGATATATATATATATATATATTTTTTCTTTTCTTTTCTTTTCCAATGGTGTATTGGACCATGATTATCATTCTAATGTATCTATTTATAATGTTTGATGTTGGCCTAGACTGCAGAAGTGGAAAGTGTGTTAATGTCATAGATCCAGAAAAAAACACCAAGTTGAAGGGAACTTCCTCATGGATAAGTTGCATTGATCTTGATTCTAGCGAATGTTGGTTGGTAAGCATTTTCATTGAAGATATTTTGGAGTGTTTCTATAAGAAATCTTTTTTAGTTTTTTTCCCTCCTGAAATTTCATAGCAGTTCAAAATTCTCATTTTACTACTGATATACCAATTTTCAGTGTATGTGTGTTCACCTTATGTCCCATTATAGCATGGCACACACTCATCCAGTAACTTTCTTAAGTTTAATAGATGGAACTATATTGTGGTTGATCCATCAAACTCATGTTCGTAGGGTGATTGGCATTTGGGCACACTTTGTTTTGTCCTCGACAGTATGAGCCTACCATGTTACGATATTGCGTGCATTTGCTGAAATTTAAACTGCGTTGGCGACAAAATAATTTTCCATCAAGACAGAGGAAGAGAACATATCTAGCTCTGTTAGGGTTCATTCAGAGTTCCTCCCCCCTCACCAATTCAATCCCATCGAGTTCTATAGAATGCAACCCAATTGGATCAATCCAAGATGTCCTGCTTTTTGACACCACAAAAAGATGGAAAGCAATATGGTGGCAGGGCTGTTTGACGTTGAGAATACATGTAATTTGGGATGGGGGAGGGTTTTGGAGTATGATGTAACTTCTGTTTCTATCTGAAGGTGGGTCAGACCACCTTGGAATTCAGTGCAATATTTCAATATTGCACTGAAAAAAACTGAAGAATTTCCATCAAGAACACTCAGTACTACAAAAGAATTTTCCGTTTAGAACTTTCATTATTGGGGCTTGATGAGTGGCAGATGAACAATTTGAACATACAACTGGAGATCTGCCCATGAACAGTTAGGGCCATACATCTATCCACAAGGTGGCATCGACTCTCCTATGGCTGGAGAGACATATTCCCTTGTAGCATTTATAAGGGTGTTAATGTTATTTTGGGGTACAGAAAAAGCAATTGTGTTTACATAAGGGCAAATATGAGGGAGGTTCTCTCTGTGCACAGATAGAAGTATGTAAGTGGGAAACTTATGTTGATGACAGAATGTAGAGTATTTAACAATAGCAGCTGCAATAGCAGCCCAATGCCAGAAAGTGGCTTTAATTCGTATGTTATATCAGCTGATCAACTTGCATGAGTTTGTTGTGGAAAACTTTGTTGTGCTCTTTTCAAATGTTCCAGACAATGGCACAAGGCAGTCTTTATCAGAGCCAACTGGTTACCCCAGTGAAAGAAGAATCTATTCAGGTTAAATGACGGTTCTGCACAGCAACTTTGCCAAATATGCATAGGATAATGGCAATGAATGGGGACACGATCAATGAGTTCCACTGCACGACGAACACACAAGATGATCCTGTCATGGAGTTATCAAAAACTCCTAGGGTTTCTATTTGTGCCATTTGTACTGAGCAGTAACTTCTATCAACACTCCCAGATATTGTGTATTCCATTAGAGTGATAAGTTAGTTTACACATTTTCCAGCTTGTCGTGTACCACGCTTCCTTGCACTGCAAGTTCAGGACCACACTACCATTTACAGATTAGATATTGTCTTCGACTAATAGGCACTGTATGTCAAGAATCAAGATTAATCTTGCTGACCATAAAACAAGAAAAATCTGTAGTAGGAAGATTCAGTTCAGATCCATGGCACATGGTTTTTGTGAGTTATTATGACTATGACCTATGTTGGAAGAGTGTGAATGAGATTATCTTATTGGTTAGCCCATGAACTTGCATTAGGAGGGCATGCGATTAATTACATACATCAAGGTTGATAAAACTTCATGAATGAAAAAGATTTGTCCTGGGTTGATTTGTACTCCTTAGAGATGTGTTCACTAGGGTGTTCATAAAAGCTCGTTTGCAAACATGTCAATCAAGCTGGGCATGATAGATATATTTTAAGCTGGGTTGCATGGATACGGGTGCGGATATGAATATGGGGATACGACAAACTTCCAAAACTAGGATATGAGTATGGGTGTCATGACCCGATCCATGGTATAATATTGTCTGCTTTAGGCCTTACCACCTTTACAGCCTTAAAACGTGTCATACCCATGAGATCCAAGCTTGCACATATTTAGCACATTCCCTTCCCTCACCGAGGTATGTGGGGCTATAACACCCTTGTTAGTCCGCCAACCTCACCGCCCTACACAAGGTGATACAATGAGCGGATACAATATTAAAATAATATATCTAAACATATATTTTTTTATAATTAGAAGTATAATAGAGTAATCACTGAATCATGTAAAGTCATGCACATCATATATAGTAATCACAAACACCAAAGTCATATTGTCATTAATTTGTTAAACCAAAAGGCATAATAACTCATAAACATATGCATCCCATATCATAACTTCATAAGTCATAACACTAACAATAACACAAGTTATAAGACTCGCTACTCGTATGCAAATGAATTAAAAGAATAAAAATAAATAAATAAATAAACGTATTGGGGCCATGTCATATCCGTATCCTTGCCAATTCCTGGTCGTTGACTCCATTGACTGTATCGGAGGCGTGTCAGAGCAATATCCGTATCCAATATGTAGCCGGTGCGGTACAACCAATTTTTTGAAGTATCGGTGCTTCTTAGCTTTGAACTTGAGGGTGGGGCGGGGGTGTTCAGACACTTGAATTACTATGTTCAGGAATGTATGTGTTATGTATTTTTCTAATACTATAAATACACGAGGACACTGTCCCTTAATTTAAGCCTTTTCCATGCTTGTTTCTCTCCCTTTTCGCTTGATTTTATAGTCTCTTACTATCCAAGGACTTTTCATTTTTCAAAATAAAAAAGGAAACGTAGGATACTCGGATGCACTTTATGAACTCCCATGGACACACAATGGATGGATAGTAAAACTTTTCACTTATCATTTGAATTCAAAATTCTTTATAAATCTTATGAAAAGATAGTCCAATATGTAAATTGCAATATATATGTATACTAGG
Source organism: Berberis vulgaris (assembly GCA_963556465.1). Classification (NCBI taxonomy): domain Eukaryota; kingdom Viridiplantae; phylum Streptophyta; class Magnoliopsida; order Ranunculales; family Berberidaceae; genus Berberis; species Berberis vulgaris. Next base: position 6,169,307 of record OY747128.1, read on the forward strand.
ATATTCCTCATGCCTTCGGCACTCAAATTCAATCTGAACCTTTGTGATGGTTAGAGTTGGTTAGGATATAAAAGTAAAAAAAAAATTCTTTCTCCAACCTCCTTTTTTGTGATTCGTTAGACCTTTATGTTTGGGTAAATCTCAGCCTAGGGTATTCCCCGTGCCGTTGGCACGATAAAATTTTAACATTGTAAATAGAATTTATTCCACTTTAAATATCAAGATAAATAAATATCAAAATGTTGGGTATGGGAATCGAACCCATGCACTCTTGGTGCTTTGAGTTCTATGTGATCCGTTAGATTCTTATAATTGGGTAAATCTAAGCCGCCTTTTATCTCCAACCTCAAACACCATTCTGGTTTGTAATATATATATATATATATATATATATATATATATATATATATATAAAGGGAAAAATAAAATAAGAATAATAGTCATATGTATGGTCCTGTCCCGATATTGGTGGGTTTTCGGGTCGATATTCTGACACTCCCTTGAGGGTCCCCAATATCAATACATATTTATTGATGCAAGTTCACCCAAAAAAACTTCTGTATGGAAAGAGGACTATTTGTTTTCGTGGGATTTAAATTGGTCAGAAAAGTATTTGTGTTTCAAAGTTATAAGTTTCCTTGTAATATTCCTTCACCATGTAACCATGTCAAGCACCAAAACCCATGCCAGAGTCTTCGTTAAGTAATTCCATCCAAATGCTATATCAAATTGTGACCAGTGATCTGATCTAATTTCTCTTTTGCAGGCTTGTGGGAGTGGTACTAGTGTGTCAATTTGGAATCTTCCTGCTTTTGACTGCATTTCTAGGATTGCGACTCATTCCCCTACTCAGGACTTGTTATTCAATGACAATCAGGTTAGTTGTTGTATACCTTTCTCTGACAACCTTGGTCAAAGTATCTTCTCTCATCCTATTTTAACATGATGCTAAAGCATTGCTGAAACACTAATTCCATTTTACAAAAGATTCTTTTAGGGTGCAATCTATCCTTTCCCCTTTGTTTTCATTTAGATTCATATTATATTTGAAACCCCTCCATCTTATCTACTTGTGCGGTTACAGAGTAGTATATCCTTGGTCTTTTATGTTGGATTACATCAACCGTATTGTAATGGTCATGTTCTCACGTTGTTGAACTTACTTACTTACAAGGCTCACTCAAGAGGAAAGACTGTCTTTGAAAATTGTTTGTCCTTCACACATCGGGAGTTACTTTTTCGTGATGGTGCTAGTTTGGGTTTTTGCTATATGTTATTTTTCTTAAGATAAAATTTCACTGAAAATTCTTGAATTATTTTGCTATATTTGTGTTCCTAAACAAATACCAATTTGTCATTTGATTCAGATTTTGGCTGTTGGAGCAGAACCTGTACTCAATCGTTTTGATCTGGATGGGACAACTCTCTCTCAGATACAGTGTGCTCCTCAGTCAGCATTTTCAATTTCCTTGCATTCCTCTGGCGTAAGTTCAAATTTTAATTTGGTCGAGTTTATTCCTTACTGCAAGAGCCTAATTCTTGTGTATGGGGTGATGATATTTCTGCCACTGAATTATTTAAGATTTTATAAACCATTTATTACAGCATCATTATGTGATACTTGTATGATTTCATTGTTTCTATTTACGCCAAAGTAATAGTATATTGTACTTCTTTCAGTAAATCGAGTAAAAATTTATCTGTCAACATTCTTTTATGTCCATAGGATATATCAGCCTTCATGTACTTTTTCTTGTTTAACAATGTGTTATCAGTTATCCTATTATCTTAGCAGAATTTAAGAATTAAAATATGAAAGGGTGTTTTTGGCATCTAAAAAGCCCTTTTCTGTCACTTATAACCCAAAGCCCCTGTTTTAAGATCAAAATGTGAACACTCAATCTGGGGAATAAACCTAGCTTTTCATTCTCTTACCAATTCTCAACATGAGACCCTAAATGTTAAAATACCTGTATAAGTAGACATGGTAGCTTTTAGTAATATGGCGTCAACCCACTTCAGTATCACGGCGTGTGAACCAATGTTGTTAAAAGCATATGCTGAAAGACGATTCGATGAGGATGAAGGTATCCCCACGTCTGTATCACGGCGTGTGAACCAAAATTTTCGGAGTACAGCAAAGTTTGCTATAAGACACTGCATATAATAGATGTCTTTGTAGTCTGGCACCTCAATCCTGATTTTAGTATCGGAATTATTAAAATATACTGGTGGGAGCATCCCCCAGATGGAGTGATCAAGTTGAGCTCGGATGGATCAGTTTTGATGTCTATGGCTCAAATAGGAGGGTCCATAAGGGATAGCAGTGATGCAATATTGAGATGCAGGCTTTAAGATGGAGATTGAAAATGGTCATGGACTTGGAATTTAAGAGGATCGAAGTAGTTGATAATAAACAGGTTGTTAGAATTTAAGAGGATCGAAGTAGTTGATAATAAACAGATTGTCGAGATTATCAAGGGCAGTGGAACTGTTCATTGGCAACTGATCAACAAATGATATTGTAGAGATGAAGAACCAGTTTGTGTCCTTCAAGATTTGTCATGTCTATGTCTTCAGAGAGTGTAATAAGGCGGCTGATGTCTTAGCTGGTCTTGAGGGTCCTGACTGGATCAACTGGTTCATTCCTCCCCTTGATAGGAAGATTGTGAAACTTGATATGGGTCACGCCATATATTTTAGATGATGGAGAAGGAGCACATCATGAGCTGCCATTATGTGCCTAAGGGATGTTGGGGTGTATGCTTGTGATGCTTGTAGGTCCTCTCTAAAGGGTTTGGGTTGATCTTAGTCTCACCCCCTAGCTCGGGGCCTTTTTTTTCATGTGATTTTTTTTTCTTTGTTTATAATGTATTGGGTGGGCCCCTCCAACCCCAGTTTGCCTTGGAAGAAAATAGGTATTCCACCTACCAGTGATATTTTTTAGAAAAAAAAAAGGTTTTCCCCAACCAGTCATTTTTTGATTTTTAATGCATTGAGGAGGGCTCTCGAGCCCCAGTTTGCCTTGGATAAAAAAGGCATTCCCTCAATCAGTGATATTTTCTAAAAAAATATGTTTCATGTTCCTCAAAATTTCTCCAAGTTTATCTTCCTCGATGTTTCCAATTTTCTATCTTCTTCAATCTTTACCTAATTCCTTAATTTTGTCTTATATGCACGTGGGTTGTTATATCTTTCCTTAATTTTTATCTTCCTCAATCTTTAATTTCATCTTTTCTATGTGTGGATTAGTTACATTGATAAGAGAGAAAAAAATTGTAAAACCCAAAGCTCTCGATAACAAACTCAAGTTTCATATTCAGTTGGCAAAAAAATCAAAATTGAAGTTGTCAGCTGAGTTTGTAGTTTCTCCTCGAAGCACAGCCTATTAGCTATCCTATATATAGTTATGTGGTTTTAAGGAATAGTGTGTCATCAATTTTGAGTAGGGATGGCAACGGGGTGGATTTGGGCAAATCCGTTCCCACCCTGCTAGGGATCACGGATCCCTGAATAACCGTTTACATTTTAAAAAAAATTTATCTCTGTTTCGCATGGATTGGCAGATATCTGCCCCAATTATCCGTCCATCTTCTCCTCAAGATACTCATCAACAACATATCCCATCACCACCACCATGAACAAATCCAACCACCACTGCCAACCCTTTCCACCACCAACAGATCCCACAACCAGTAGTCCACAGATCCCACCAACCCTCATCCCTTCAACTAAGAAGAGGAAGTGTAAGAGGAAGAACCCACCTGAAGATGAGGAAGAGGAAGAACCCATCTGAAGAAGAAGACGGCGGTGGACAACGTAGGAGTCGACAGTGGACGGGCTACTGGCCGATAGTGGACATGCTATTGGATGGTGGTTGGACCTCCTGGTGGAGACTCTGTGACGATGGAGAAAAAAAACTCAAACAAACCCAAATTCCCTTTCCATCACCTCTTGCCCATTTCCACACTTGATGTGAAACCGTAGCTAGGGTTTCTGCAGTTCGATTCAGATGGGGAATTGTTGCAGATCACCAACTGCAGTGGCTAGGGAGGATGTGAAATCGAGCTACAGCAGGCACAATCACGGCCGGAAAGAATGAGAAACAGTCGCAGGGAAGAAGACGATCACTGTGTTAAACGGGATCAGTAAAGAGGGGGTGGAGGAGTATGTAGTCGACAAAGAACTCAGCCGTGGCGAATTCGGGGTCACTTGTGCATACACCGTAACACTCTGGAGCTTCTTGCTTGCAAGTCGATTTTGAAGCGGAAGCTTCGCACTCGGTGGATGTCGAGGATGTGAGGCGAGAAGTGGCTATCATGAATAAAATCTCCATACTTGACTCTTCAAACACATTGAGGCGGAGGAGCTTAAGAGCGATTTGTTGGCTGTCAAGGCCTGTTGAGAGGAATTGCAAAGATGTTACAGAGCTGTCACTAGGGTGGAGGTGGACCTTCTAAAGGATTTGTGGTTTTATAATATAAAGATATTTTAGTAATAACAATATAAACGGATATCCGCGGGGCAGATATGGCCAAATTTGTATCCACTCCGAATCTGTGACGGGTACTATTTGGATTCCGAATCCGCCTTGAAATTTTTTTAGTCACATCCAAATATGCCTCATTCGGTGCAGTCGAGGTGAATATCTGTGAAAATCCGCCTCAATGCCAACCCTAATTTTTGATATCTAATGAGGTAAACTTAAGGTCAAGACATGCCCAGTATCTCTTGAAGCGCGAAATGTCTAAAAATTGATAGGAGGAACCTGGAATACACACTACACAAGATACGACACAGTGACACACAGGAAGAACTCGTATTTTCTATTTCTGAAAGCTAAACTATGCAAGTGCGCTTGAAGTGGCTAAAAATATGTAGTAAGAAAGTGGAAAACACATTTCTTGAAATCCGATGAGTGTACCACATTCTCATCTAAATCATTAATTGTTTGTTTGTTTGCTTGCCTTTTTTTTTTTTCTAATCCCAAAGCAATTTGATCTTTCCAATTGTTCTCTTGTTCTGAATCAACAGTTTGTAATTATTGTATCTCTAGGCAATGAATGGATATTCAAACTTAATCATGCTGATTGCTTGGATGAATACATGTTCTTTGAAGTGGTTATGCGGACTAGTAATCTTCCCATGTTTATATGAAATCTTGTGGTTTTCATTCTCCAGGTTACAGCAATTGGAGGCTATGGTGGTCTGGTAGATGTGATCTCTCCATTCGGAAGCCATTTCTGTACGTTCTGCTGTCAAGGTTGTTGATTAACGTCATTGATTCGATGTCAAAAGTGAGTTGTCAACAAGCTTATATATTGAGAATTACGTGTAGAGTAGTACTATCGTGTCATCTATCGCTTAACTGTCCTTGTTGCATATTGTACTGATACCACGTATTTTTTCCTGTTAAATGTATAAACCTTTTCTGTTACCTGTTTTTTTCAAACCTTTTCTTTTACCTGTTTTTTTGTTATACTTCAGTAGGAAGATTGGGTATTTAGTATGGCTATATTTCTCCTCCCACATGTCAGTAGAAGACTGAGTATCAGCTCATCTGGGTCTGCTCTAGTCATCATGTTGGTCATCTGGCAATCGCGCATAAGCATAGAATTGCAACCATCATCTTCTGGCAAAGCCAACAAACCCATCCTATTTGTGCAATTTGGCATTGCATTGCACTGCACAAAGGATCTATTTACTGAATATCTTTCGAGATGTGAAGAAGCAATGGATAACTCGTGTGATGATGTCATAGAAAATAGGACTCGCACTAAGTTTTGGCATTGTGAAGTAATCATTTTACAGTCACATATGACCTCTTATCCGCACACAGAATATGTTTCCTTTTTGATAAGAACCATCAAGTCTTTCGTTATCATCCATGTAATAGTGTATTACCAGGGATTGTGGGAATAGTATATGCTACATTCTTCATCATCAGGTGATGGGAGAAGTCGATGCTTTTCTTTGCAATTCATTTGGAGTTGGATAAAAGAAGTGGATGAAGGGTAGTTGAGAAGAAAACAATAGTGGAAAAATGGTTTCTAGTTTAAGAGTGAAGAGTTTGTTGTATTTATCATCACATTGGTTGGTACCATAGAGGTTCCTATACCACTCCCAAGAACGTTTGGGAATTTATGCTTGTTTTGAGTCGCACTTCATAATTAGTTGTTTGAAACCAGTAACTTGGAAATGTGTTACTGCCAAGTTTGCTCATCGCTTAACATTTTCCCCAGTTCTATGAAGAGAAGCAAGTTCATACCGAACATCCCATTTCTAAAGAACAACCATGATCCGTCGTGGATGTCTAACACTCTTATTTTATATAGATTCTATAGTATCCCAGTTTGATTATAAGGTAAGGATATATTGCATCTTTAGGAAGATGCAAATCATTTCATGTGTCTAATTATGCAACTAAGGTGGTAAAGTCGCAGTCTTTCCTGCCTAAATTTTGAATTGGCGGGTTAAGATCTCTAGCTTCAACACTTCCTTACCAGCCCTGTCTAGCTAGTCCCGAAAGCCTTTTCAGATGGCCATGGTTTTTTGGCTGATACAAAGAAAATTCTTCAAGTGGAGGAGTTAAAATATTTTCTGACAATACATTCTTATGCAATTGGTAGTTGAACAATTCAAAGTTATATAACCTCACCAAATTATTCTGGGTAAGGCAACTTGAACTTTGTAATAGTCTGCATTGTGAAGCAGACAACAGAGCACAAATATTCCAAATTCTAAATGACATTTTCACTAAAGCACGCCAGTGAAAACTAAAATAATAACAAAGAGAAGGCATATATCCCAAGAAAATGAGAAATTATTATTTCATTATTTAGATAATACTGTCTATATTTCTATTTCTCCCCCCTCACAGAGATGAAAGATCGGGTCTGAAGAGTAAACTCCTTAACGACCAGCCTCCATGTCTTGAAGGATGGCGACGAGCTTAGCTCGAGTCAGCGGCTTCTCCTTGTAGTAGTCCAATCCGGCATCCATGAACATTTGCCTTTCTGATTCTCGAGATCGAGCAGTGACCCCAATGATCTTACTTCCAACTCCCATTGCTCGTAATGCCTTTGTAGCCTAAAATAGAAAATAAAGAATGTCATTGGATCAACAATATAGTTTGTAGCAATAAATATTATTTTCCTAATTGAGTAGCAATCTATAACATAAATCGAGAATTGGAACTAATTAATATAATCGAGAATTGAAACTAATTAATATAATCGAGAATTGTAACTTGAAAGTTTCTGACTCAAAAGTTAGAAATGCCAAATCAAGAATGATAATTAATACTATTTGAAATGCCCCAAAAATTATCATAATTGCAGAACACACATCATAATTCATCTAAAAATGTCATTAAATGATTGAAATAACAATTAATTTGACCAATGATTTTTTTTCTAGCTCATAATTTCCTTGTAAGATACAAATATATATATATATATATATATATATATATATATATATATATATATATATATATATATATCATATTTATGCTTATTTGGTTTCTTCTTTTAATGTTTGGTTTACATTTATGTATTGTACCTGAGCTCCTCAACATATTATGTTCTACAGAAAAATCACACAGAACAACAATGGTGAACTATACAATTATTCCAAATAGCATATTTGATATACAACAAAAAAATATATAATGAAAAAATCAAGTTGAGATCTAAGAGAAGGTGTTGATATCGGAAAGTGTAATCTATCCGAAATTTGCGCTTAAAAAATTCTAAGCTTAAATATCACAATCAAGTTTTGAACACCCGTTTGTTGCTAAATTCCCTTCAAGATGAACATTAAAAATCATATAACTTTATATATGTAAACTCAAAATTGAAAAAGTATGCAAATTTTTTTTTATATTAAATACGAAAGATTCCCAACGCATATATATAAGTTAATTTTCTAACAGTTACAACAAGGTGCACACCAACTAGTAAAATTTCGTAATACCTCTCCACCATTCATGACAGGCATGTCAAAGTCCATTAAAATTAGGTCAAATGATGCACCAGAACCGCAGAGGTCCACTGCCTCCTTTCCATTCTCAACCTCTTGGCAAGTAACACCGAGTCTCTTAAGGAGAGTCTTGTGAATCAAGCGTTGTATCTTGCAATCATCCACTACAAGTGCGGTAAACTTCTCAAATCCAGTAACAGCAGAGGACCCCATTTCCAGACGCTAACCTATAGAAAAAGAAGAAAAAAAACCCCTCCTATTAGGTGATATATCATAAATACTAACATACACAAAAAGAATGTTAATTCGAAATCTTGAAATAAATATTCCTTGTGGCACTTTAGAAGGATTCAAAGCTATTTTCAAATTTATATTTTATGTCATTTTTGTTCAACAAAGAAATATAGTTTTGAATAATATTTTTCTTCATTCATTTTCGAATATTCTAATACTAGTAGAAGTAACAAGAATAATAGATAATTTTTAATTCATTCAAAAAGAAATTGTGATTTTTTTTAATACTAATATAGATTCATGTCCACTTCAAAGTGAATCCTCAAATTAAGCATTTCTTTGAATGGCAATGAGCAATATTCACAATTGTAAACTAAAAATAAATATGTTAAAGGGGAAGTTAGACTAATTCATATTAGATAGCGCCGAATTTTGGTGATGAGGATTTCTCCAATATGGAGTTTTTTGCTCATAAAAGATGGTAAAGAACAAATGACTAATACCTTCTTATCGGTCTGACTACGTTGCTTCTTCGACCTCAAATTGAGACCAGAAGTGATTAGAGCTCCTTTCGAATGGATGCTAGACCCTATGACTAGTCAGAGTTTAAATAAGCAAAGAAAAGTTACAAATAATATTATTTTAATGCAAATAAATCTATACAAAATCTGAAGCGATATACGCTTGTGCGAAAGTGTCGGGATTCTTTCACTGAGAGACAAGCAAAATTTTCCATCGGCAGGCATTTGGATGATTTACAATTTGTATCTTTCTTCTTTAGATGATTTTGTTCTATATGCGCTGGAACAATAATAAGATTACGATACTTTACAGATTTCAAATATTTTTCTATAATTTTTTTTGCCTGATTCGATATCTAACAAACAAATTTTGTGTAGATCGACTTTTAGATATCCATTTGTATAACTTTCTAGAAAATACATTTGTGACACCCTTGTGGGGGCAGGCAGCGGGGAGGGGGTTATAGTCCAACATCGCCTGGGTTGGGGAAGAGATGTGCTACTTATTTGCGAGTTTGGATCCCCTTGGTACCGCGAGTTTTAAAGTCGTACTGGTCCAAAGCAGAGAATACTGTAACAAAATAAGTATCCACCCACTAACCAGTGATATTTACTAGAGAAAAAAAGGTTCCCCCCAACCAGTAATATTTTTTTTTGCTTTTCAATGCATTGAGGTGGGGCTCTCCATCCCCAGTTTGCCTTGGAAAAAAAGGTATTCCCTCAACTAGTGATATTTTCTGGAAAGATATTTTTCATGTTCCTCAAAATTTCCCCAAGTTTATCTTCCTCGATGTTTCCAAATTTCTACCTTCTTCAATCTTTACCTAATTCCTTAATTTTATCATATATGCACATGGGTTTTTATATCTTTCCTTAATTTTTAGCTTCCTCAATCTTTAATTCATCTTATCTATGTGTGGATTAGTTACATTGATAAGAGAAAAAAAAATTGCAAAACCCAAAGCTCTCAATGTCAAACTCAGGTTTCATATTCAGTTCGTAAAAAATCAAAACTGAAGTTGTCAGATCAGTTCTCGGTTTCTCCTCAAAGCACAGCCTGTTAGCTATCCTATATATAGTTCTGTGGTTTTAAAGGAATACTGTATCATCAATTTTGAAATCTAACGAGGTAAACTTAAGGTCAAGACATGCCCAGTACCTTTTGAAGCGCAATGTGAAGTGTCTAAAAATTGATAGGAGGAACCTGGAATACACACTACACAAGATACGACACACACAGGAAGAACTTGTATTTTCTATTTCTGAAAGCTAAAAAGGTTGACGTAAGGTAAACCATGTACCTTAAAGTGGCTAAAAATATGTAGTAAGAAAGTGGAAAACACATTTCATGAAACCGTGAGTGTACCACGTTCTTATCTAAATTGTTAATTGTTTGCTTGTTTGCTTGCTTTTTTGTTCTGAATCAACAGTTTGTAATTATTGTATTTCTAGGCACTGGATGGATATTCAAACTTAATCATGCTGGTTGCTTGGATGAATACATGTTCTTTGAAGTGGTATTGCGGACCTCTGACTAGTAATCTTCCCATGCTTATATGAAGTCTTGTGGTTTTTATTCTCCAGGTTACAGCAATTGGAGGCTATGGTGGTCTGGTAGATGTGATCTCTCCATTCGGAAGCCATTCTGTACGTTCTGCTGTCAAGGTTGTTTATTAACATCATTGCTTCGATGTCAAAAGTGAGTTGTCCACAAGCTTAAATATTGAGAATTATGTGTAGAGTAGTACTATCGTGTCATCTATCGCTTAATTGTGCTTGTAGCATATTGTACTGATACCACATATTTTTTCCTGTTAAATGTATAAACCTTTTCTGTTACCTGGTTTTTTATTAAATCGGTATACTTTAGTAGGAAGATTGGGAATTTAGTATGGCTATATTTCTCCTCCCACATGTCAGTAGAAGATTTGAGTATCATCTGATTTGGGTCTGCACTAGTATCATGTTGGTCATCTGGCAATTGCACATAAGCATAGAATTGCAACCATCATCTTCTGGCAAAGCCGACAAACCCATCCTATTTGTGCAATTTAGGCATTGCACAAAGGATCGATTACTGGATATCTTTCAAGATGTGAAGAAGCAATGGGCAACTCATGTGATGGCGTCATAGAAAGTAGGACTCACACTAAGTTTTGACAGTCTGAATTAATCATTTCTTTTATCTCACGCAGAATATGTTTCTCAAAGAACCATCACGTCTTTCATTATCATCCATGTAATAATTTATTGCAGGGATTTTAGGAATAGTATATGCTACAATCGTCATCATCAGGTGATGGGAGAAGTCAGATGCTTTTCTTCGCAATTCATTTGGAGTTGGATAAAGACATGGATGAAGAAGAGTTGAGAAGAAAACAAAAGTGGAAAGAAAAAAGGGAAGAGAAGCAAGTTTGCTCATCACTTAACATTTTCCCCAATTCTATGAAGAGAAGCAAGTTCATACCGGACATCCCATTTCTAAAGAACAACCATGAACCGTCGTGGAATACTTGGTACTCTTTTATCTTATATAGATTCTATAGTATCCTAATTTGATTATATGATAAGGACATATTGCATCTTCCCTAAAGATGCGAATCATTTGATACGTCTAATGATGCAACTAAGGTAGTGAAGTTGCAGTCCTTCCTGCCTAAATTTCGAATTGACTGATTAAGGTCTCTAGCTTCAACACTTCCTTACCAGCCCTGTCTAGCTAGTCCCTCAAACCTTTTCAAATGGCCATGGTTGTGGCTGATACAAAGAAACTCTGCAAGTGGAGGAGTTAAAATATCTCCTGACAAAATATTCTTATGCAATTGGTAGTTGAACAATTCAAAGTTATATAACCTCATCAAATTCTAAATGATATTTTCAATAAAGTACGCAAGTGAAAAATATAATAAAAACAAAGAGAAGGCATATATCCCAAGAAAATGAGAAATTTATGATTTCATTATTTAGATAATACTGTCTATATTTCTATTTCACCCCCCTCAGAAAGATTAAAGATCAGGTGAGGAGTAAACTCTTCAACGACCAGCCTCCATGTCTTGAAGGATGGCGACGAGCTTAGCTCGATTCAGCGGTTTCTCCTGGTAGTTGTCCAATCCGGCATCCATAAACATTTGTTTTTCTGATTCTCGTGATCGAGCAGTGACCCCAACGATTTTACTTTCAACTCCCATTGCTCGTAAGGCCTTTGTAGCCTAAAACAGAAAACAAAGAATGTCAATGTATCGACAATATAATTTGTAGCAATAAATATTATTTTCTTAATTATGAGTAGAAATCTATACATAACATAAATCTAGAATTGGAACTAATATTGCCCATTGGTTTTGGTTGTAGCTTGAAACTTTCTGACTCGGAAGTTAGAAATGCCAAATCAAGAATAATAATTAAAACTATTTGAAATGCCCTAAAAAATATCATAATTGCAGGAGAACACTCTTATCAATTACGAAAATACTAAGAAATCAGGTTTTTGCAACCAGGGTGATGTGGCGTGATCTTGAAAGAATGATGAAATCTCCAAAGTGTCTATGTGTATCTCGAGGTTGTAAAAAATCTCCTTTAAAACATCCCTTGATGATGCCACATCATCCTAGTTGCAGAACCTGTTTTCTAGCCTCACTCCATCAATTAAGTTATTAAAACATATATTACATCGTAATTCATCTAAAAATATAATTGAATGATTGAAATAACAATTAATTTGACCAATGATTTTTTCCAGCTCATAATTTCCTAGTAAGATACAAATAAATCTTATTTACACTTATTTGGTTTCTTCTTTTAATGTTTGGTTACATTTATGTTGTTCTGTAGAAAAATCACATAGTATAATAATGGTGACTATACAATTATTCCAAATAGCACATTTGATATACAAGCCTGGTCCCATAGCACTGATTTGTGTCTGAGAGGGTGGTCCGCACGTGATCAGACTACTTTACCCTTTTCTCCATGGGTTTGGAGAAATTGGAAAGGGGTAGAGTTTGTCTGATCACATGGGGACCACCCTCCAAGGCGTAAATCAGTGCTTTCGGACCAGATTCTCTAGAATTTTTCAATAATATATAATGAAAAATCAAATTGAGATATAAGAGAAGGTGTTTATAAGCTATCCAAAAGTGCAATCTATCTAAATTTTGTACTTAAAAAATTCTAAACTTAAAATATCACAATCAAGTTTTGAACACCTGTTTGTTGCTAAATTCCCTTCAAGGTGAGAATTAAAAATAATTTAACTTTATATACGTAAATTCAAAATTGAAAAATATGCAATTTTTTTTATTAAATACTAAATATTCCCAACGGATATATATATATATATATATATATATATATATATATATATATATATATATATATATATATAAGTTAAATTTCTAACAGTTACAACAAGGTGTACACCAACTAGTAAAATTTCATAATACCTCTCCACCATTCATAAGAGGCATGTCAAAGTCCATTAAAATTAGGTCAAATGATGCACCAGAACCGCATAGATCCACTGCTTCCTTTCCATTCTCAACCTCTTGGCAAGTAACTCCGAGACTCTTAAGGAGAGTCTTGTGAATTAAGCGTTGCATCTTGCAGTCATCCACTACAAGTGCAGTAAACTTCTCAAATCCAGTTAGAGCAGAAGACCCCATTTCCAGACACCAACCTATAGAGGAAGAAAAACCTCCTTTTAGGTGACTATATCATAAATACTAACGTACACAAAAAGAATGTTATTTCTAAATTTTGAAATATATATATTCCTTTTGGCGTTTAGAAGGATTCGGAGCTATTTTCAAACCTATATTTTATGTCAGTTTTGTTCAACAAAGAAATATAGTTTTGAACAACATTTTTCTTCGATTTATTTTTTAATATACTAATACTAATAGAACTAACAAGAATAGTAATTGGGATTTTTTTTAATACTATTATATATTCACGTCCACTTCAAAGTGAATCATCCAATGAAGCGTTTCTTTGAATGGCAATGAGCAATATTTATAAGCACAAACTAAAAATAAATATGTTAAAGGGGAATTAGAAAATGAGATAGCGCCTACTTTTGGTGATGATGATTTCTCCAATATGGAGTTTTCCTCATAAAATGTCAATCTACTCCAGTTTAAATGTACTTGTATACATGTATTGAAGATGGTAAAGAACAAATGACTAATACCTTCTTATCAGTCTGACTACGTTGCTTCCTCAACCTCAAATTGAGACCAGAAGAGATTAGAGCTCCTTTCGAATGGATGCTAGACCCTATGGCTAGTCAGAGTTTAAATAAGCAAAGAAAAGTTACAAATAATATTATTTTAATGCAAATAAATCTATACAAAATCTGAAGCGATATACGCTTGTGCGAAAGTGTCGGGATTCTTACACAGAGAGACAAACAAAATTTCCATCGCCAGGCATTTGGATGATTTACAATTTGTATCTTTCTTCTTTAGATGATTTTGTTCTATATGCGCTGGAACAATAATAAGATTACGATACTTTACAGATTTCAAATATTTCTTTTATAGATTTTTTTGCCTATTTGATATCTAACAAACAAATTTGTTGTAGATCAGCTTTTAGATATCATTTTGTATAACTTTCTAGAAAATACATTTGTACCACCCTTGTGTGGGGGTTATAGTCTCACATCGCCTGGGTGGGGGAAGATATGTGCTACTTATGTGTGAGTTTGGATCTCCTTGGTACAACAAGTTTTAAAGTCGTGCCGGCCTTGGGTCCAAAGGAGATTATATTGTATCACGTGGATTAGATCATCACAGAATGGTATCAGAGCCAGACATTGTCAGAAGTGTGCCAATGAGGATGTTGGGCTTTCTTAGGGGGTGGATTGTGACACTCTTGTGTGGGCAGACAACGGGGGGTATGGCTGACAAGCTACCAAGAAAGGGTTTATAGTCCCACATCGTCTGGGTGGGGGAAAGGGGATGTGCGACTTTGGATCCCATTGGTACAATGCATTTAAAATTTGTGTCGGTCTTGATCCAAATATTACAATGATTATGGTTGTAATACTAAAATAATAATATAAGGGTTAGTCCTAAAATATATCATATTGCCGATGCCCCACTGGATTAGTGATCCACATCCACTGACTGTTACTGCACGCGTTGTTTTCAAATGGACACTGTTTTGATGCCCAAAATACTCATGCACGATCTAACGAACATAATTGAATATTTCCCAACAGTTATGATTGAAAGTAGCCGTTGTACGTTGGGAGGGAGAAGAAAACTCACTTGGATTCCTCTCAATTTAATCACAAATGGTGATTCCATAAAAATTCACAATGCGTAGATGTTTAAAGTAGCCAATGCCTGACAAGTTGCAGGTTTAAGTCCATATACAAAGAGTTACCGGTCATCTTCAACCTCTAGCCATTTGCTTTGAATCTGTGCTGAACAAGGGGCATTCTTAAATTCAAATCTATTATAGGGGGTTGAGTTGCTGCCAATATTTTGTTTTAGGGGCCAATGTTCAAAAAAGTTATTGTACGTAAAACAGAGCATTGTGATAAATTCACTCATGTTGGCAACTCTTAAATGCAAGTAAAGTCAAATGCAATTACAGATAACTACATATGCAAATGTAAAAGTTATTGTATGTAAACATGTGAATGCGAATGCACACTGACAACTATATGCAAGGCTTCCAATCTTGCTCAAATGCAAATGCAAGTGGACATTGACAAATACGTCAAATGACCTTGATGCAAAGCTACATACAAATACACCACGTCTCAAAGCTACATCATATTCAACAAATGAATTTTGTCCAGAACATACAAATGCAACTAGCATTAAAAAACACTAGTTAAATAGATACATCATGTTCAACAAAAATTACCCTGTCATACAAAAATTGGCTCAAATATCTTACCAAACCAATAACAAACCACCAAAAACCCAAAAAAGTGGTTCCAACCACATGTCAACATGGGTATCTACCATGTCATAAACAAAGCAATTAAAGTGCTTGCTAGATACATCTTTCACATGCATTACACTGTTGCATTCAACCAAGAAAGGGTGTTCTCCCAAAAAAGTCAGTCCATATTCACATGTCTTGTCCCCTTCTGCCTCTACCCCTTATTGGAGGAGGTATCACGCCTTATTGAAAACTATGTCTTGTGAATGATTCAACTGGTGTAAAGGGTGCAACGTACATTGTAGATTGTGCACTGTGTCTATCTAGAATAGTAGGACCCTCTGGTTGAGCATTGGGCCTCTGTGGAATTGGTCATATATTTGGCTGAGCTTCAACATATCTGCTTCTACACCTTGCAGCAATTTTAGAACCCCTTGGCCTACTGTTCCTTGCCCTTTTGACTTTGGGAACATAAGGTTTGGGCACCTTCAGTATACTCCTTGGGAGGATTCTTGCAAGTCCTCACATTGTGTCCCTGTATCCCACATTTCCTTCAAAGTCTTGTTTCTCTATGAGTGGGACCTTCTTCATCCTCATCCAATATTCTCCGAGTTCTAGGTCTCCCTGGTGGCCTCTTAATAGTGGGGGTAACACCAAATATGGTGCCTGCAAGATGAAAACCATCATGGGTAACATTCATGACATTCATTACTAAGAAATAACTCATTATCATCAAATGTACTTACTCAACCCACTTTTTCATGTTTGGGATGTTGATGATGCCCCTTGAATATGTTTCCACATAAACTCTAACAGAGTAGTAAGTTACAATACCTACAACATACACAATTCAGATTAGAAGCATTCATAATCAAACATGACGTAAAGTTTAGTAGCTACTATGTAACTTACTATGCCCAGTTTGGTCTCTAATTGACCATGGTCACCACTTCATGCACACAGATGATGTCTGTTAGTTCCCACTGTTTGCAATCACAATATATGACTGATATTTTCACCCTCCAAACCTATCATCTAAACCATGAATTGCAAGCTACTCCTCCTCTCCTTGTATCCGTCCCTCAGTTTTTGTACTCTACGTACAACCCCTCAATATCCCACTACATGTTTTTTGTGCTCCTATCAAATATTAGCCTCATCAAGAGCAAGTGATACTCTTCAATGAAGTTGCATATTAGCCTCCACGTATCTCCATTTGCTCCCTAAAATGTGACAAACCCATCATCTAAACCATGGATTGCAAGTCACCCCTCTTTTCCTTGTACCCGTCCCTCAGTTTTTGTACTATACGTACAACCCCTCAATATCCCACTAGGTGTTTGTAACCTTGTAGTTGTCATCATAACTACCAACCAACTTTTGCATTAGCTTTTGTCTTGCCCTCCAACCCACATGGTATGTGATATCCACTTTGTGGTCGTTCCAAGTCTGTTTTCTCAGACTTTCGAAAATTTAACGGTAGTGTGGTGTGTCTTCATAAAGCTTTCACACTCCATAGCTACAAAGTTTGCATCAACCATTGGATTTTTCTCATTATCAATCCTTGTGCAAGTGTGGTCTTCCTTTAATATCCTGACACTCATAGTGTGCATGTCCTTGCTAAACTAATGAAGCATACAATTTATCAAGCTTGCACTAAACTTGAATTTTGTCATAATCATTTTTCACAAACTTGATGAACTTGTTCCTGATTGCATATCTCCTCAACCAATGCCAACATTCTTCCACATTGTCTCATTCCTTCCCAATATAAATAGACCAATCATCTTGATCAGGGCCCTCATCACTTGTATCCCCATATACATCTTCAGTGTTTGCCACAAAGGATGCATAGTTAGCTGGAAGTGCCATTTTAGCATCCATCTCCTATTCAGTATTCACTAGAGCAGCCAGAGTGGTACTTTTCTTCAGCTGGAAGCTCATCAAGGTGGGTAAACTCTGATTGAGCACCTTGGGCCTGTGCTTGATCACCTTCAAGCTATTGTTCAACTTCGTCAAATTGTGGTAAGTCATCATCTAACTTGTTAGTCAACTCATCATACATTTTCTTCTTTTTCTTCTTCTTTTCTTTGTTATTTTTGGCATCTCTCTTCTTCCTAACTCTTTTCTTCTCCTCACCCTTAGTTTTTTTTCTGCCTAGATATCCCATCAGTTGGTTGTGTGGGCTGAAAAACAGGGCCATATGCATCTTCTACAACTGGTGGTGTTGGAATGGGCTCAAGGTCTGCTATGTTTGTCCAGATTCCATTGTTGGCATCCACTTTAAAGACCACTTTGATCTTGACTAATGTATGGATAGTATCCCCGTCATCAATCTCAACTCTTGCTCTATTCCAAAAATAAAAGACATCTTCATCATTTTGTATATCCATCTTTATCCATCCTTCCAGAAAATTTATTAGTTTGTGAATAGTCGGACGTTGTATGGATTTGGTAACATTTCAAGGATCGTCTTGTTCAAAATATCTCAACTCAAGTAATCCCCATCCACCCCTTCAATCATTACAGATGACATCAACTTTCCACCAACCAGGGATTGCAACTTGTGTACCCTACTGCCCACCAAAGTGCACTTTTATGTTCCAAATTGAAAGTTCAGCTCCTCATGTACCATCACTGCAATATACTATTGTGTTAAATAATAGTAACACATAAAAGAACAAAATATTCATCACCCACATGCAAACCCCTTAAGCAAATACATGCAAGCAGACTATATGCATTACACAATATTGTTGCATTACACAAACTATATGCATTACACAATATTGTTGTATTCTCTCAACATGATATAAGCCGATGCACTCTACTGTTGGTGATGAATATAAGCATGATAAACATGATATATGCATTAAACACTACTGTTCTATTCCCTCAATCAAGTAGTCATTATATAAGCATGAATAAGGCTATGCAATTATATAATTTAGATGGAAAACGACAACACACAAAGAAGTCAAACCTGAAGTTTTGACAACAATCATCACTATAGAAGTCACACAAGAAATGTAATAATGCTGATGCATTTACTCACAATACATGTGTTGTTACACACAAGGAATGTGACAGTAGTGTATAATGCATAGCCTATATAGTGTGCATTTACACAAAGTAGTGTAATTAACATTAGTATGCAGTTACACACAAGGAATGTAATAATGGAACCCTAGATGCTCATGTATCAACAGAATCATAAAAAAACCTTACCCCTGAATCAACATGCAGAGTCAAACCCAAAACAAGAAAGGGGATACTTACAATATTTCACACCATGTAACAAGAAGAGCTCTGGGAAAGTGAACATTTGGTTTAATATCTCCCATGAACTCATCAGAGTCAAAATGAGTGAAATTGCACCCGAGATTGGGGTAGTCATCACTTGAATAGTAGTTGAAGTAACTCATTCCACTACTGAAGTTACTGCAACTACTAAACGGAGTGTAATCCTCCTATTGTATACTCAAAGCAATGTTATTGTCATTGCTAATGTCCATCACAGTTGTCGGCCTCTTCTTCTTCACTTGTGCTCAGATCTAGGGTTCAAATGATCAACCCAACTAGTGTTTCTTCTTCAACTAACAAATCGCACAGACAAGAGAGAGTAAAGAAAGTGAAGAGATATATGGAAAATTGAGTTTTCCCTCCAACTCTCTTTAGGGATCCAGTGGCAAGTTTAATACAATGGAGGGAAATGGTAGATTTCACACTGAGAAGACAGAGTGAAGAGAGACAAAGTGTAGAGAGAGAACAAAGAGAAGAGATATGCAAAATTGGGGGAGTTTTCCTTCAACTCTCTATATGGAGATGGTGATCGAGTGGATTGGTACAAAATTTCAATCCAAGCCCAATCAATGGCAGTGAGTTGATTGACCAAGGCCTCCCCTTACGATGATGGATTTTGGGCTCCACGTGGAATACCTTTATGGTGGACGATCTGGATTGAAATCCTTTCACATCAATAGCACTTCTGCGTGCGATCCATGTGCAATGGCCTTAAGGGTGTTTTTTTTCACCAAAATCAGGAACGTTGAGGGCAGTAACCATAAATGAATGTGGACAGCTAGTCCATGGGGGCATCTGCAAGACGGTATATTTTGAGAGGAGAGCCCTCGTTAAAGTGAGTTTTGTACTCTGGTTCGTGGATAATGTCAATAACAAAAGCTCCTCAGCACACATGCAAAGAAAAATACTGAGAATTCTCGTCAGGCCATAGATAGGTGGAGTGGGCTAATATTCCAACACTCCCCCCTTAGCGCAAGCACGAGGAAAATATTAAAAATTTTCGTAGCTATTACAATGGACGACATTCAAAATGACCTAGTACTAATGCTCTGATACCATGATAAATGACCTCCGATAACCAAAATGCTCCGATACCATGATAAATTGTCAATTATCTAAAAGCTCGAACAAGGAAAATCTTGAAATTCTCCCATGATAACTGGAATGGGCTTCCTACACTCCCCCTCAACGCAGCGTGAGGAAACTATTGATAATTCTCGCAACGATTGCGCTGGAAGATACTCGAACCCATGACCTCCGAGGACCAAAGCTCTGATACCATGGTAAATTGTCATTTCTCGAAGAGCTCAAATTTGTAGAGATGATAATTTGATCACATATCAAGTGGGAATGAGAGTGGAGGCATGAGGTCCAACATACGTCGGTGAGCAGCAATAGTACAACTACACCATAAACTCACACAGTACTATCGTGCATAACCACATGGGGAATTAGGCCCAAGTATAACTGGAATGGCTTAATATTTTAACAATTACTTGTTCATGCTTGTTTAATTTCTCGCTTGAGATACATTATTTGATTGTATTTCGATTTGCATGAAAAATGGAGAAATTAGGGGGATCCAAACTTAAGTTATATTTCTAATCGATTGCTCCAATTTGGGACTTGGACAAAAAGTTACCACATGTTATATAAACTACCAGTTACTGCCAAGAGTTTATTTGAGTCAGAATCAAAGTTTGATTCAAGTTTCACGAAACTTTACATTATGGTCGTCCAATGCTAGTTTCCAAGTCATCAGGACATATTTTTCATTCTTTTAAGTTTTAGTTCTTTGAATTTTTACTCTGTGTTTTAATTGTTATTTTTTTACGAGTAACTACTTGTAGTTAGCTACTCTAGAGTTGCAACATTGAGCGGTCAACCTTAAATCAAATCCTCATCCATGTTTGTTTTGAAAGAATATTTTTTTGTAGTTTGTGGTCATAGCTATTATAAATGTTGATAGTATCCCTACAACAAATCGTGATTCGTTGTATATCCCTAATGATTGACTGGTTTGGCCCTTCAATAGTGAAGTCAGTTTCGCGAATTATTAGTAACATTATGAACCAGTTGGCTAGCCATCTTTTAGCTATTGTTGATAATGTGCATGATGCAGATAGCGACAGTGGAATATACACTTGAGAAATTTCAAGAATGAGATGAGGTTAT
This sequence comes from Berberis vulgaris, assembly GCA_963556465.1. Lineage (NCBI taxonomy): Eukaryota > Viridiplantae > Streptophyta > Magnoliopsida > Ranunculales > Berberidaceae > Berberis > Berberis vulgaris. Next base: position 6,190,426 of record OY747128.1, read on the forward strand.
ATTATTAGTTGAGCGCCTATAATTTTCAGTGCAGTAGTTTTTAGATTATGTTCAAATTATGAAGTCATCATATGAGAATGCAACTGTATTGAAGTGCGAGTATGATGATGTTGTGAACTAGTGTGAAGCGAAACAAACACAAATGTGGATGATTTTATTAGGCCACTGCTAAATAACACCACCATTTCTATAGGACACCACCACCCGACTTTTTTTTTGGATCTGCTAAAGGACACCACCATCCAACTTTTTTTGATATGTTGAAGGACACCATCACCCATCCTCACTTTCCCTTCTTTCTTCACCGGAGCAATACCCCGGCCAACCCTACCACCACCTCGCCTGCCACGCCCTGCCACCGTCGGTCAGCAGTGGTGGTGGTGGTGCTTGGGAGAAGAGAGAGAGAGAGAGAGAGAGAAGAAGAAGAAGAAGAAGAAGAAGAAGAAGAAGAAGAAAAAGAAGAAGAAGAGAAGAAGAATAAGAAGAAAAATAAAAATAAAAATAAAATTTAAAAAAAGTGAAGGGGAAGAGGAAAAGAATAATAAGAAGAAAATGGGAGGAGGAGCAGAGGTGGCGGGGTGGCGGTGGTGATTGAAGAAGAATAAGAATAAGAAGATGGGGAGGGGGAAAAACAAAGATGGCGGTAGGGGGTTGTGATGGTGAAGGGGAGGAGGAAGAAGATGAGAGGTAGCGGTGGTGTGGCGATTGATGAAAAAGAAATGGAGAACGAAGAAGATAGAATGGAAGAGGTAGGTTTTTTTTTATTTTTTATTTTATTGGTGTCCTTCAGAAAGTAGGGCATGAGTAGTGTCCTTCAGAAAATAGGGCATTGATGGTGTCACTCAGCAAAAATGGTGGTGTTATTTAACAACAACTTTTTAATTATGTTTGGTGATTTTTATTAAATTTAGTTGCCTCTGAAGTTTTGGACTCTTAACAGTAAGGGGAGATAAACAGGTTTAGAGGCGATTAGGCTATCAGTAAGGAAATAATGGAAATGTGATCCACTACTAACCACCTCTTGATAACTTTACTCCCCCAAAATCTTGTTTGTTAATTAAAACCGATGGGAAGGGACACAATTTGTATTTACACCATGGCTTGGATCACAAAATAAATAAGCTTTTCAATGGTTGTTATGGAACTGAACTTATTACACTGCATGTTTGACATGGAATTGAATTCGTTCGGGAACAGAATGTGCATGAATCATAAGAGTCTCAAGTTGTGAATCTAATTTCACCATGTCAATACCAGCCTTAGGAACACCCAAAGCAGTATTAAAGTAATACTCTCAACAGCATGCCAAGCAAAGACCTTGTAACCTTCCACCACACCTCTCAAAATCATGTCAATGGAAAACTCTAGAAACCTATTCACTTTTCTCCATTGCCCTTTATCTCCACAATTGAGTTTTTATAATGGAATACGAATCTGAATGAAACCAATAATATAAACTAACTCATTAAAACCATTAAATGAGTAGTATAACATGCAACAGTTTCAAAACATAATCATTAAATGAGTAATATAAACCATTGGTAAATGAGTAGTATAACATGCAACAGTTTCAAAACACATTTCAGTCCAACATACTACCTTAAAGGGGTGAAAACACAACAACAATACTTCCAGACATATAAGAACGCATCGAAGGAAGTACCATCAACTTGAAATAAAGACATAAGAACAACAATTTACACACGACAATTGTTACAATTACAGATGACCAACACTCAATAGCATATTCTGACGGGACAATCACATCAAAACATAAGAAATAAATCATCCCTTTGAACCTAATGGCCCATCACAATATCTCAAATTTGTGTTTTTCCAATCTGAATGTGAAATTGTAGACCACAATCAAGTATTGAATCATGATTGCCAAACAGTAACTTTCTCATTATTCAAGATGGAAAGTTCTCGAACTGATTATACAGACTATAATTCAGGCTGTCTGACAAGCTACGAAAATTAATAGTAAAAACAGACTAATATCTGGGTCCTGGCATTAAATCCCCTTGTAGCCATGTTAAAAGCGAAATGAACTTTTTTTTTTTGAAAGGCAAAAAAAAAAAAAAAAAAAAAAAGCGAAATGAACTTAATTAAGCAAAACCACAGGGCATATAAATAAATGCTAAAGTTGCAAAAATCTAACCAAGTCTAGCCTCTCAGTAACATAATAACAAAATATGTTTCCAATTTCTACATAGTTTTCAACTTTCCACTTGAATGTTTACGGCCAAAAACTTGGTCACAAAGTAGAAGAACCAAACATAAAAGAAATAGATAAGATACAAAACCCTACCTGCCACAAAACTGCAATTATGGATGCCTACCCACACTTACAATGTGCATAGGTTGGGATCCTCATTGCAAATGTGCAGAACACATCCATAGTCAAATAAGTCCAAAAGATGGTTTACCACACTAACCTCATAATTAAAACCATATCAAAATAGTACTTACCATATGAATCCCCTTGAATACTTCGCCCAAAACAAAAGCTCTTCAGAGAAGATCAGCAACATTCGATGGAAGCTCCTCAATTACCACATTGTAGAACTTCTGGATGTCAAACAGCATCCTCTCGTCATCACGGGTAACAAAGTTGATTGCAACACCCTTCCTTCCAAATCGTCCACTACGACCAATACGATGAAGGTAGTTCTCCGGTTGGGTTGGGAGATCATAATTAATGACAAGGGATACTTGTTGCACATCAATACCACGGGCCAAAAGGTCAGTAGTAATGAGCACACGAGATGACCCAGAGCGAAATTCACGCATGATAATGTCTCTGGTGTTCTGATCCATGTCTCCGTGGGTGGCAGAGACGGTATGGTCACGGCTCCTCATCTTATCAGTCAACCAGTCAACCTTCCGTCGGGTGTTCACAAAGATAACACTCTGGGTGATGGCCAATGTCTCATAAAGATCACAGAGAGTCTCGAGCTTCCACTCCTCCTTTTCAACATTGACATAAAACTGCTTAATACCTTCAAGAGTGAGCTCATCACGCTTCACTAGAATCCTCACAGGCTTGTTCATAAATTTCCTTGTAATTTCAAGTGCTTCTGGTGGCATTGTGGCAGAGAAAACGCCAACCTGGACTTTCGAGGGCAGGAGTTGGAAAATATCATAGATCTGAGAGCAAGGGAAGCAACTGTTAATAACAGTTTTATACTGAAACCATCTTACAGGAAAAGGGAAAAAATGTTGTTCCAAACACTAATACTGTTTTGATAGGGTTCAGTCAAGCAACGCAAGGAAATACTCATATATGATGCCATCTGAACAGCACAGCCCAAAACCACATCAATTTGACCAATTCTGATTTTGTTTTAAGAAAATATATGCATGCATGCAACACCATATTCAGACAATATGATAAATATTCTACATCACCTGGCACTATTCCTTAACCCTCTAACAATAGAAACCAATAAAAGGTTGTCAAAATAAATGATTTCCCTACTCAATGGAACGTCGAAGTTCCTATTTGCTAGTTTGACGTATGTTTGCACGAAATTTGAAGTAGATATCTCAAACACAAAGACAAACCTGATCCTTGAAACCACGTGAAAGCATTTCATCAGCTTCATCCAATACAAACATCTTGATGCAATCAGGTCGAAGTGACTGCCTTCGCAGCATGTCAAACACACGCCCAGGGGTACCCACAACAACATGAACACCACTTGAAAGAATGCGTTGATCCTCACGTACACTTGTTCCTCCTACACAAGCATGAACTTTCACACCAAGATAATCTCCAAGTGCCCGCATGACTTTTTCAATTTGTTGTGCAAGTTCTCTAGTAGGAGCAAGAACCAAAGCCTGGCATTCAACCAAACCATAGTCAAGCTGCTGCAAAATTCCAGAGCAGAAAGTGGCTGTCTTTCCAGTTCCGGACTGTGCTTGCTGAATCACATCGAGTCCCTTGCAGAAGGGCACTATTCCTCTCTGTTGAATTGCAGATGGCTTCTCAAAACCTTCAAATAAATTGAGTGAACATATTTAATAATTCATAACACACTGTAAAACAACAAATAAGCATCAGAAAAGTTAAACAAAAAACTATAGAACGTGATGATAGCTTCTAAAATTAATAAGATACAATCCATATTTGGTTAGGGTGTAAAGAAAAAGGTAACAGAAAAGAAACATGTTAAAATTTACTGAAACCCAAATGAAACATACAATAGAACCATTATTCTTCCATTACAAAAATATATCTTCTTTAAGAAAAGGGGTAAGGAACCACATTCCCAAATGTAGAAAGAATGCCAAAATACCAGGACAACAAGAAAATCTTAACCTAGACAGAAATGCAGCCATGCCATAATTTCTTTTTTATCCCAATTTTTTAGAGCTATATCATTTCAAATCCTTAAAAAGTAGTGAGAAAAACCGAAAAGTAATCCACCCCCAAGTGACTAGTAACAACTGGAACTCCGGCGATGATAAATAAAATATTTAAAACGAAAAGAGCCAGCGAAACATTAATGAAATGATTTAGCAACCTAAACAAATTAAAAAAAAAAAAGTGATCAAATGCAAAGACCAAAAGATAAGGTTGACAATAGCAAACTAGTCGATGACCGGCAATAATATGTATGCCAACATTAACAATAAGAATTTTGGATCTGTAAAGACAAGGCAAAAATATGTTGTACCGTATGCATAGATTCCTCTCAAAAGGTTCTCTTGCAGACCCATGGCATCAAAACTTTCATGGACTTCATCATATGATGTAAAGAAATCTTGCCCTTCTGAAGAAAGCCTACTCCATCCATCCATTAAAAAAATCAAGCATAAGTTACAACAGCGTCAGAAACAAAAATATTCAAAATATCAAATGCTTCCAAGACAACTCAAAGAAATGATGAAACGTATTAGGAATCAAAACAAGAAAATTACTTACAATTCACTCATTTTCGAATCATACTGTCGTGCATCAAATTGTGACCCTTCTGGTACCACTCCCGCCATGACTGAATCAGATCATTAGACACATTGTTAGATTCCAGATTGCATCATAGCTAAAATGCTACTATGCCCCATACTAAGATCATGTCATCATAGCGCCAGACCAAAGTGTACACTCAAAACTGCAGACTAGCTAATAAATTGACTATCTTACTTTATTTTGCAAGAGAATATCCTATCTTATGTTATATGAACTAGTGAAATGGATAAAATACAAATTTTACTTCAATTGCAAATCAACTATCCTCAATTGGCATTACCAACTCCTCATATTTGTAGTTTATAAGAAAGTAAAAGTTAATTACAGCTCCCCCCCAATATAATAAGCTTACCTTGATCAAATATTAGATGACAATACTATCTACAAATTTTCCCCAGCCATACTACCAACAAGACTAAACCCATAATCAAAACACACTCAAACAAATGCAACAAAAACCAACAAACTCATAATCCTTGTTTAGCAAAGCAATCAGCAATATGTAAACCACAAATAAACCCAACTTTGATGCTTGGTACTCAACAAATTGAGAAATTTTCTGATACAATCATAAAACTCTTACCAAAAAAAACAACCAGTAAATCAGATTGGAAGCTTAACTAGCGTTTCAAACAAAACCCTAACTAGCATAAAAACCACTCTAAAAACAAAGCCAGGATCGACGAAAGCCATCGATCTAAGAACAAACCAAAGAAACACCTACCTGAATCAACCACAACAAACTGGAAAGAGAGAAATTAAACATAGATGAAATTGAAAAGATATGAGAATAAGAAGAAGAAGAAGAAGAAGAAATCGAACCTGCAGTTGATGATGATGATGATCGCTGAGAGAAAAAAGTGGGATTAGGTTTAGGTTTCACCAACTCCTCGAGTCACCTTTCACGCTATATCTATCTAATGATATTTTTAGCGTTTTGCCCTTCCTCACTTTTTTTTTTTTTTTTTTTCTTTGCCCTTTCTACCCTTCTCTTACTTTTTCTTTCCATCGCCATCTATTTTTAGGTATATCTATTATTTGCACCACGTAGTTTAATACTCTTTACCCCCTACCACTTCGTTAACTTGCACCAACATGAGTGTAGATATTTCCTCATAGTTTTCTATGTGGTCGTAGTTTGGCTATTGATTCTATAGATGTTTATTATAAGAGATATTTTTACAAAGCTTAGGTGGCGTTTGTTTTTTAAGTGTTTAGAAGCTAATTTCTAATAAAATAAGGATTTGAATGAACGGTTTATTTTGCTTTTGAATGAGTTGATGATGATAAGATGTAAAATTAAAAGGTGTTTATTTTTAAGTGTTGAATAAGAATTGTTTGACAATTTTAATCCACTGAGCTAGATAAAATTATGATATAAATTTAGTACTTAAAATCATACTCAATAATTATCCAAATTCTAAAGAATATTACAATACTTTTTATTACAAGAATATTGAAATGTGACCAAGTATATGTAAAATACATTATCAAACGAAATTTCTTACTAATATTTTATTTGCAATACGATCTTGTAAATTAAACAATATAACCACAATACAATCGAAGATCAAAACTCATATTTTAGGATCTTTGAACATATAGATGAGAGGGAGAATTGGAGAGATGAATAAAAAATTAAAAAAAAATATAGGAAAAGAAAACAAAGACGAATGAGAGAAACGAAATAAATTTCTTACCGTTGAAGAGTCATTGTGAAGGTAGGTAAAAAAACAATGTTTGGTCAAGATAATGAAGGCATGCCGTCAAAATTTAGCCCCTACCTTTTTATAAGAAGATATGAGCAACAATTATCATTACAAAATTATTTTAAGGCTACTATTGAAATAATTTATTGGTCAGCACTCAGTGCTAAATGATCAACACCTCCATACTACTTACTCCAATAAGAAATTTTGATTAGAACTAAAAACAAACACCTTAAACAAAGCGTCCCACTTCTTATTAAGACTTTTGACACGCAAGTGATGATAAGTAATACAAATTTCAAATTATACAAATAGTTTGGTAAACATTATCTATTTTATATATTAACTTTCAGTACATTTATACACATCAGTAATACACATGTTTTGGAAGTGGAACTATCCCTCACTTCCAATTATTTGTTTGTTCACAAATTCTCATATACTATAATATTAGATATTGGGCTAAAATGCCCAATTTCTAAGTGATACATTTGTTTTGAAAGTGTAACCATCCCTCACTTCCCATTATTTGTTTGTTCCATACAAAAATTTACACTAGAGCTCCACCCTTGATAAACTCAGTGAAAACCAGGGCAATCAAACCCAACATGGCAAATCGGCCATTCACCATCTCTGCATAAGAAGTCATCACACCTTTGGATTTGGACTCAACACTAACACCCTTCAACAATGGAATCAAGGATGCTAGGGAGAGCAAGATAGTAGAACCAATGAACAAAGGAATTCCTCCATTAGCCAGCTGAACTGCAACGTCGTCACCTCTAGCCAACTCAGTTGCTATTGCAGCTACAAATCCTACCATTGCAAGTCTTCCGTTTATCCTCTCAGGTGCAGGTCCACTAAATGCTAGTACGTCGAAGATCTTTGGTGCAGGAGGAGAGGAAGTAGTCTGTTTCTGCAATATGTATTGTTAAGAGTTAATAATCACCTCATGATAACTGTTTATTTCAATAAAAATATATAGTATAAAGTTACATATTGTATACCTTATCCATGCAACGCACAATGCCAACATTTCTTTTTTGGCATGGCGAACGTTGTATTGAGGGAAGAAGTGGACTCGTCTTGCCCCCTGGCATGGAGCTAAACAAGACTGATTGCATGGACATCGCCGAGGTAGCCATTAGAAAGATTTAAGAGAAAGTTATGGTGTAGCTGAAGAGGTAGGTTATGGGGAATTCTATGTTGTGTTGTGTTGTGTTGATGAGATATGATGAAGCCTTCCAAATGGGCATATATATATAGGCAGGCAAGGGGAGTGAGGTGGGTATAGAAGAGATCATCCACGTTTACACTTACTTTTCAAGTTTTATCATTTTGTGTTTCATGTCTCGTGGAAGCACATATGGTCGCACAGTTGGTTGATTGAAATTACTTAGCTTTTTAACAATACGCAGGACTCACCATTACTTTCCCTTGGACCAAGCTTACGACTTTACTTTACTTCGCTTAGACTAATATCAAGTTATCAACCGTCGACATTTCCTGACCATGTGTCGACCATATTTATCATTTATTTTTTCAGAGTACATCTGTTATATCAAATAGATCTTATATACATAAAGACTAGAGAGTAGAACAGAATCGATACATTAGTCACATTAGTCAAGGGTAATAATCTACCGATTTTAAGTACAGCATCAGATGCTGCTATTGGAGACATTACCCTCGCAATTTGTCAGATGGTAATCACGCAACTACTACTCTTCCAGGCGACAAGATCATCTCAATGGAAAGTAACTTTATTCCAAGATTATAATTCCAGATTTAAGTGTAAGGACACTGCCCAATATGATTCCCTGGTATATATACCACAAGTTCTCAATAACAAACATTCATGACTACGGCCTCCAAAGAAACCCTTCACACCAGATTTGAGTTTTATAAATTACTGGGCTTGATTTTGAACTGTCTTTTGGGTGCATTGATTTTAGTAGTTTGTCTACCTGAAATCTCAGAACAGACCCTTCAAACCTCAGACACCCACACCCAGCAGACAGACCAACCATCAAAGGATATATGACTGAAGACATTTGAAATTGTATATATATATAATTATATATTACAAAAAATTTCATTGTGCAAGGAACTATAGTAGTAGTAGGACTTATTTACAGGTTAGTTTCAATTCATTGCTTCCTTGCTCCAAATGGGCCACACTGCCTCCTCCATAAAGAAGTTGTATTCTGAGTGGTGATCACGGCATTCAAACTGCAGCATGTTCGAGAGTGTGCTATCAACATGGATCTGAACTGCATTTTCTGAAAAAAAGAAAAAAAAAAAAGTTACTGCATTAACTCAAAGGCTCACCTCATGATGTACAGATTAAAGGAGTTAATGTAGCTTACCTGAGATCAAGTTCTTGCTTTTCTGTTCATCAAGTCATGGTAATAGAGGAGGACGCTCATAGGTTGACCAAGTATGCAAAAAAAGAACCAGAATACCATATTCCCAACCTGACATATCAATTGTTCCAAAAGTAGCTTCGGTTAGTAGCATCATCACAAGTAATAGGTTAACATACTGTATATCAAAGTTTGAAGCATCTTTCAAGTAGAAAAATATGGTGCAACTCATGAAAAATGACTAAACCGCCCACTTGACCATTTCACCTGAGTGATGTACAGTTTCTTTTATTCATTTTCTTAATTACAGTTAAAGAAGATCAGCCTCCAAAAAATAGAACATCCATAAACTTCTAATGCCAACAGTTATTTCCTTGTTTTCGAATCTTTACCGAAAGAATGTTGACCTGATCTGTGCACCCAAGTTACTCGACTCAGTATACCTGAGTCTAAAAACTTGGTTGTGCTGCAGCTACTTCATTTTCCTCCAGGTTTTCCATTTGTGAGAAGGATGGTTAGGAGATCGGGTTTTGTGCCTTCAAAGAAGAACGGGAATAGAGAAAATATGAAATTGTGCAATTTTGAGAAGGCTTGAATTTGCCATACCAGATAAGGTGGGATTTATTTGCCATGAAGATGAGGGTCATCGAGGTATTTCCAAAAAAAAAAATCATCATCCCATTCTGGTCATGAACAGGTCTATTTCCAGTAACAAAAAATGGAGGAGACAGATGAATAAAAGTCATAACAGTTCATTGATTTGACCAATCTGCACTGATACTGGTAGTCATAACTTTGTAATTTTGGAAAATTTTAAGGGGTATTGAGAATATTCAAGGGAAAAAGTGAGTGATGTAAGAGGACAGAGAACCTGGGCATAAAAGGGAGTGTTTAGAACCAAGGAGAACTGGAGGACCCAACACTCCAGTACACATGGCAAGCCTCTTCCCATCACAACCCGCCTCTCTGCTGATTACCCCATGACCCAATCAAAACTGTTGAATTGAACTTACACTCCTTGAGCTTGATAGACCAAATCACAGATTACAGCCAACACTTCTACAATCACAAATTACAGCCTCACTCCAAACCCTTAACCTTCAATCGTTAATTTGGAAAAGCTACTCACAATCAATGTTCAAAGTATTGATTTTGATTTTTATTTTAATCTTTTCCACCACTAAAAGGACTATAAAAGTGCGACATTTTGTGATATATCCTCAAATTTGCTATTTATCACAAACATATCAGTATAATATGAACAATGCTGATAATAATGAAGCTAAAAAAGAAATTTGATAGCTTTCATTGACTTACCATTGTATTTTTGAACTTGTCTTGCAGAAATTTTGTCAATACAAACAACGGAACCTGATAAAACAAGAACAGAAGCTCATATTTTGTTAGCAGTGTATAATTCTCATCTAGAATCCCCATTAGTCAAAACTAAAAGGTGGAATATCGAAAAGTTGATTCATCTGAGAGGGATTATTTTAATTTTCAACTATAATAATAATAATAATAATAATAATAATAATAATAATAATAATAATAATAATAATAATTTATTATTATTATTACTATTATGATAGATTTGGACTAATAAATAAACGAAATTACAGTAAACAAAAATAACGAAATAAACTAATAACAAATAACTTTTATTCAATCAACGTACTGACAATGGGAAGCCTATGCATTATTTCTAAATAACCTACTTTTCAAATCGACCTATAAACCTAATAGGAAACCAATGTCAGAACCTTAATTGGAATCCCTATTAGAAATAATAGAATTCCTAATACTCCATAAAAAAAACTACTATTCCTAATATTAATAACTATCCTAATTCCATCATATTATAATAATAACACTTTGGCACTATGGGAGTGTTTGATTATTTTTTACCACACAAAACAATAAAAATAATGAAAACACAATAGAGAGCAAGGATAGAACTTTGTAATTAGAAAAAACGTTCTTGAGGGAGGAGGGGGGAGATATTTCTTCATGGAAAACTCAACAAACAACGGTAGGGCAAAAAAATTCTCACTCTCTTATCTCCACTACTTCTATGGTTTTCCATGGAAGAAAAATAAAAACACTGAAGAGAAAGGTATATAATAAAAAATTTTGAATCTTGATGCCATATGGACAGTTATGAGGGTTGTTGTAGACATGATAAGATCATAGACTTCCACCTTCCATAAATAGGTTATCCAATAAGTAGTTACTAGATGATAATTCATCATGAAATAAGGTAAAGTCATAAATCATCCATAAGAAATTCTGAAGGAACAAAGTTACCTGAAACATTATTCCCATAAAAACCCATAACTTGAAATTATGGCAGGGAACGGCAATACAAAGCTGTCAATAACACAAGAAAAGATTAAGAATAGAACAGAATAAAATAAACAAAACTACAAAGCCTGCCCTCTTAGAGACTGCTAGTTAAAATTCACAAGTCATGTCTATTCTTCTATTGTAATTTCTTATTTGGGACTTGTATCCAGTTCTTTCTAAGTAATTCAGAGAATGTAAGATGAATGACTTCTCAGTTTACAGATGGATATCATGTGGTACAAGGTACTAAGCCACCTAGATAGGCTATTTCATTTAGACACGAAATAGCTGCTTATAAGAAGACATTGCATATCAAGAACTATGTAGTTAAATCCTTAGTCAGACTCTAATTGGTTCAGGAGCGGGATTAATCAAAATTAATCGGCTCACATTCTATACATATATTATCTCTATTCTTCTATATAAATGTCTACTACAAGTTTTTGAAATTAATGTATATTGAAGTAGTGGAAATCACATGCCACAATTTAAGGGAAATTATAACAAAATTAAAAATTCAACGTTAGTTAAAGGTGCCTTTCCATATTCTTTAGCATTACTTGTTATTTTCACCTGGTCGTTTTCCCACTTCTTATATATGTGTGTGTATTACCCGTGTTGTTCGCACAGCCACACCCTTTCCCTTGTAGCATGTACCCATGCCTACGACACAATTATCATGTCATGCCTTTGGCAAGCCACCCTAGTCATTGGGTCGCGCCTTCGGTATTCCTCAAATATTTGACCAGAAAAATGATGAAGGCTCTCCAATACGTTTGGTCGAAAAAATGTTGCACAAAGAGCTTGAACTTTTTTTTATAAGAACTTGAACTAAGAATATGTCCGTAGGGTATGATAATAATTAAAAGTGTATGGAAGGTACTACATAAATTGTACCTTGAGTTCAACACAAATATCTTTTAAGCAACCAACTTCCTTTTGTATTTTTCACTCATTGAATTGTTTGATCACGATTGCGGATAAATTATGAAAATTTTATTTTGATAATAATGAGTTTATTTTTTATTAATGTCCTTTATAAACCTTATACCTCATATTCCAAATGAAATCACAATATATTTCTTATTTTTTAAGTAAATCAGCGGTGATTATATAAAACCACCAATCTCCATCTCGTGTTCCTTCTCAACTACATCTTCTCTAGCTCCCTCTTTAACTTATCAAATATTCCTCTCTTTTTCCATTCACATCACCTCCATTCAAGGACACATCAATAAATAAATAAATAAAATTCGAGAACAGACCCTTTGAAAAAATGCAAAACATTCGAGAAGCACGACATGCGCACACGCATGTACAAAAAAAAAATAATAATAATAACTTTGAGAAGAAAGTGGAAAACACACCAAAGCCATAAAATAAATCCTAAAAATGGGAGAACTTGGAGAGTGTTGGGCAGCCAAATAGAAATTTATTCAAGCAATTTAATTGCAATTCAATCCTAATTGAATAAATAAATAAAAATTCATTTTAAATTAAAACTCCAAATTCTCAAAAGCAAAAAAGCTGATATTGGAAATGGTTGATTGGTGGTGCCTCTAATGGTCTGTTTGGTTAGCCATTTTCCTTGGAAAATGGAATCCATTTATCTTGTTATGCCAATTTTCGTTGTTTAGTTATCTATTTACTGACAGGAAATCAATTCTTCATAAGACTGTTTTCCCAGTACTCATGGGATTCTAAGTCCGAGGGGAGGCCCTGGAATCGGATTCACGAAAACAGTTTCAATTTCCATGTCTACTTTCCATACAACCCAATAGACCCTAAGATTTTTAAGAGAATTTGCATATGAGGGGATGGAAGAGAAACCACCAAATAGATATAGGGAAAACATCAATACCAAGTAGGTGGTAATTTACAGTGGGCGTTGCAGAGAGACATGGAGTTTGTGAAGCACAAAGTTGCATAAGGAGACATCGCGTGATGGAGAGGGATGTGATGGGAGGAGATAAAATCACATTTCCTTGCTGAGTTTGCAAAGCTCTGGATAGAGAAGTACAACCAACAAAGAGTGAGAGATTTAGGCTGTTGAAGACCTTGCTCACTGATCATTGAATTAGAAGATGATAAGAAGGATTCTTTCAACTCTTCAAACAAGCACTCAGCTCGAAATCTCTCTAAAATCTTTCGTTATTCATGCCCAATCAGACCATAAACAACTCAATAGTCCATTACATTAGAGGAAGAGGAGAGTAGATGAGAGGGAGAGAGTAGGTGTTATGATACCTTATCAGATTGCAATAGTAGGGGATGATTCGCCCTAAATCTGAAACGATTATGGTTTTGTCGAGTTGATAAGAAGAGAAGGTTCGAACCCTATCGAGGCGTTTCATAGTTCCGGGATCCAATTAAAACTTGCACACTTTTCAAAAAAAAAAGGAACTTTGAGGAGTATTACCTAAATCAAGAAGGATGGAGTAGAAGGGGATGACTTAGGACGTGGAAGAAAGATTGCTTGGAAGGAGACGGAGAGAAACGACATTGTTGAGAGTGGAGAATTGAGAGCCAGTGAAGAAATGTTGAAGGAAAGAATGAGGGAGACAGTTTTATGTCATGGTCGTTTGATTGAACTGATGAAACAAATCTCCTTGCAATTTCATACCTCCAAAGACAAACGGTTGAATCAAAAAAATAAGTTTAAGTCTTTCATGTTTTGTTGTATATATATTATTGATTTTTTCTTCTCTTAAATCTTTCATACACTTGTTATTGCCCTATGGGTCAGAGTATTAATGAGGTTACAGCAAAACTATAAAATTTAACATTAACTTTCTCTCGTTTATGTATAACATATTATCGTAGACCGATTAATCAGTGAATTTTAAAATCGGCAAATAGGCAAAAAAATCAACGGTTACTCGGGCTAGAGATTATTGAAACGATTTCGAAAATGGTAATGCTCTATTAGTGAGAAGAGATTAATCGTGGATTAATCACCAATTTAATAACAAGAAAAGGACGCCATTTGTAAGATTTACCATGTTGGACCCGTGTTCCTATGTGGGACTGAACTCACTAACCCGTAGAAAGATATTCTATTAAGTTTGATATATGTTGTTCAAGGTAATCTTGCTAATACTTGAATATGTTGATCGGTAGCAAAGGATTTTCTCTTTCAATATTCAAAGGCTAATGCCATATATTAGATCTAACTTACATACAGAACATAGTTTTCAAATTACAGACACATTAATATCAAACCATTAATGAAATAAGCTTATAGAAGATGGAAAATAAATGCAACTGATGAAAATAGTACATTATTGCAAGGAAACCTTGTTAATGCATGAATGTATACATGTAACACAATAAGCAAAGCGAAAAGATGAAGTAAAGAGACACTCCTTCACTATAGATGAAATACCAAAGGGAATGCTCTTGTTATATGGGATTGAAGTACAAGCTGATATAATAATATAATATAAGCATTGTAAAGGATAAACACAAGCTATATACCTCATGAAATACAGCAGATAGAAAGAATGCAATCACAATAGCAACACCCTGAAACAACAAACCAATGAAAACCATTATTAGTCAATAACATGCATAATCCACATTAGACTACATATGATGTCACAATTAATCCTAGGGTGTGTTTTGTTGCATAGAAGCCATGGAATCTATGGGGGACCACTTGTGTTATTTAATACCAATTTGATCAAATATGGTGGACCACTTATAATGGATTTTATATTTAGGGGAGTGTATTATATATGGATTCTAATGGAATTGATAAATAATTTGAAAAGTCCACGGACTCTTTAAATTGTCCAGACTCTTTAAATTGTCCACGGACTTCTGTTGATTTCTTAAATTCATAGACTTTTGCTACAGACTTTCTAGAGATTTATGAAAATCCACAGACTTTGTATGAACGACTTTTACAGATTTTTCATTATTTGCAAGATAAAAAAAAAGTTGGTAAATAGTGATGAAACAAAAAAACGTCCGCATATAATTAACAAAAGTGAGAGATACATGTGCTAAATGGTTTAACAACAAGGTAATTTGTGGTTCACTCGAGGTGGCTCGAGCACAAGCGACTTGAGTGATTGAAGGGCTTCATCGGAGATTTCATTAGATTGTATTCCCTTTCTCTCATAGAGAAGGTCCTAACTTTCATGTCATTAATTGTTTTGAGAGATGATGTTATCTCTGTTTCTGCTGCACTTTTATGCATTAATTCAATGCCCTTTCTTCTGAAACAATGATTATTTGTACACATAACAAGGATTTGATATTTCTAAGGAATGTGTATAAGTTTTTTAATGTCATTTTCTCAAGCTTTATTCGAAAACTCTCTAATCTTACCAAATGTGTTCAAAATAAATTCAGGATCCACAAAAATTACAGATTTTTGCAAGGTTCATCATCATCATCATCAAAGCCCATTCCCGAGATTTTCGGGGTCGGCTACATGGATTTTGGTTCTCCAAGCAATGCGATCTTCCCACATTTCCTCGCCTAATCCAAGCTCAATGATATCTTCATTCACTGTCTTCATCCAAGTTTTCAACGATCGTCCCCTCCGTCGACACCCTCCATTAACTTGTCAATCTAAACATTTTCTAATTGGCGCCGTGTTTGGTCTCCTCCGCACATGACCAAACCAAGTTAAACGTCTTTCTCTAATTTTTTCCTCTATGGGCGCTACACCTAAGTATCTCCTAATTCTTTCGTTTCTAATTTTATCCTTACGAGTTTTGCCACACATCCAACTTAACATACGCATTTCTGCTACTGCCATCCTATGCGTATGTTGTCCCGTAATAGCCCAACATTCTGAACCGTATAGCATGGCTGGTCGAACAATTGTCTTATAGCATTTCCCTTTTAGCCTTGCAGGCATCCTTCTATCGCATAATACTCCTGACGCCATTCTCCATTTCAACCAACCAGCTTTAATCCTATGGTCTACATCTTCTCCAATAGCCCCATTCTTTTGAATTATAGATCCTAGATATCGAAAAGCCTCGCACTCTGGGACCTCGACACCTTCGATCTCAATTGCATTAGTTCTCCCTCTTGGTTCACACCCAAAGTTGCACACTAGATACTCCGTCTTCGAACGACTAATTCTAAAACCTTTACTCTCTAAAGTCTCCCGCCACTTAACTAATTTCTTACCTAAACCTGCACTAGTCTCATCCATTAAGACAATATCATCTGCAAATAACATGCACCAAGGTACATCTTCTTGCAGATGTCTCGTCAACTCATCCATGACCAAAGCAAAGAGATATGGACTGAATGCCGACCCTTGATGTAGTCCTACTGACACTGAAAATTCACCAGACATCCCACCTACTGAGCGAACACTTGTTACAACCCCTTCATACATATCCTTAATGATATCAACATAACATTGAGACACTTTCTTCCTTTCAAGCACCCACCAAATTAACTCCCTGGGGACTCTATCATATGCTTTCTCCATATCAATAAAAACCATATGCAAACTCTTACGTGCCTCTCGATATTTTTCTATAGTTTGCCTAAGCAGGAAGATGGCCTCCGTAGTAGACCTACCTGGCATAAATCCAAATTGATTCTCCGAAATCGTGGTTAAACTCCTAAGTCTTTGTTCTATAACCCTCTCCCAAAGTTTCATCGTATGACTCATAAGTTTTATCCCTCTATAGTTCGAGCAATTCTAAATATCCCCTTTGTTCTTATAAATTGGTACCACAATGCTATGCCTCCATGAATCTGGCATTTTTCTAGTTTCCAAAATCTTATTAAAGAGCTTAGTTAGCCATTGAATCCCAACTTCTCCCAGACATTTTCATGCTTCAATTGGTATATCATCCGATCCTACGGCCTTCCCTGTCTTCATTCTTTTTAAAGCTTCTCTCACTTCTGTGGCACTAACTCTGCGATGGAACATGCGATCTCTCCCTTCCTGTGAAGCATACCCCTCCAAGTTTAACTCCCCTACATGTGTTCCATTGAGTAGGTTCCAAAAGTAATCCTTCCATCTATCTAAAATAGCTTTATCCTGCATTAAAACTCTTCCATCCTCATGCTTAACACACTTAACATGACTCAAGTCCCTAGTTTTTCGTTCTCTAGCTTTAGCTATCTTGAAAATATTTTTCTCCCCTTCCTTCGTACCTAGCCTATTATAAAGAGCATCATACGCTCTCTTCTTAGCTTCCCCTATTGCTCTACTACTCAACTTCTTAGCCTGCTTATAAAGCTCATAAGACTCTAGGCCCCTATCTTTTTGCCACACCTTAAAGCATCTTTTCTTTTTCCAATGGTTTGTTGCACATCCGTGTTCCACCACCATGTCTCCTTACCATAGAAACCTCCTCTTTTGGCCTGTCCTAACTCTTCCTTTACACATCTTCTTATTCGGTTTGCCAAATGTTCAAAAAGATTCGCGCTACTAGTCTTATCCTTTGGTTCTAGATTCTCCCAACCCTCTGAAACTGACTGGCCACCCAAAATTCTATTTCTAAATCTTTGGCACACATCTCCCTGTAAGGTCCACCACTTAATTCTCGGTCTAACCTGTTCTATAGCAATACGACCCCTACTCTTAAGACAAAAATCGAGAACTAACAGCCTATGTTGGTTTGTCAGACACTCCCCTGGTATAACCTTACAATTTTTACACCTACCTAAATCGTGTCTCTTCACAAGAAAATAATCAATTTGACTTCTATCAAATTTCATAGATCAAATTTCATAGATCAAAATTTCATAGATCAAATTTCATAGATCAAAATGAAAATTTTGAATTGCACTGAAGGTGATAAAAATAGATCCACTTTCACTCATCCATAAGTCAAAACTGTGCATATCAGCAACCAAATCAAAACAAACAAAAAGCATAAAGTCTCAAACAACCCAGAAAAAAAAATTTGTTAGTTCGAAGAACCAATCCATGTATTTGCTTCATGAAAGTTGAAACTCTAATCTATTTCCAACCCCTAATGTAAACCCAATTTTGCAAAAAAGAAATGGAAAAGCTTATGAATAGCTCCACACAGATCTTGCATTTCTCCAATTAGAATGAGTAAGATGGGAGTGAAAGAAATGGAAATAATGTTGGAAGAGTAAGAGTAACCTCCTGCATCGTCTTTGATTCCACCGGGTGAGCCTCCAAGAGAGGGACTTGGACGAGCTCCTCCACCGGATGCTTGAGTTGAAGTGGACTTGGACTTGATGTTTGAAGACTTCACATTCGAATTTACTGAAAGTGGTCTCTCTGACTTCACCGATCCCTTCGAAC
Source organism: Berberis vulgaris (assembly GCA_963556465.1). Taxonomy (NCBI): domain Eukaryota; kingdom Viridiplantae; phylum Streptophyta; class Magnoliopsida; order Ranunculales; family Berberidaceae; genus Berberis; species Berberis vulgaris. The sequence continues at coordinate 6,209,086 of OY747128.1, forward strand.
TACCACCATTTCTCAAACCACTTGAAGCCATGATTCCTTCCTTGCTTCCTTCTTCTTTCAAACTCTTCACACCATTAAAAGATCCAAAAATCAGAGCAAGCCAACGAGAGGTTTTGATTTAAAGGTGAAATTATATTTTTATGAGAGAGATAGCAGTTTTTGAAAAGAAATACGGAGAAAGAAAGAGAAAAAGGGGTCCACTGATGAGTCTGCTTTATGAAGACCCGAGGGAGAGAACATTTGTGCAAAGATAGAAAAAGAATCGAGAAAACAAGAGGATGGAAACCAACCTCTTCGCGGGTGGCACAAGGAAGAATTTTGGGAGACTTTTTTTCACGTTGAAATCTTTGATATGGAGGCTGGCAAACTATTGAACTTTGTTATTTATACCTAACACTACAAAGTCCATGAGAATCCATGATTTTCCAAATCCATAAATATGAATGATATTTTGAATACCCTAAAACTTTTGTGGACTTTCTGAAATCCATATTGAATACCCCTAGACTTTGTGGATTTCAGAAAGACTTTTTAAAATCCTGATTGAATACCCCTAGACTTTTGTGGACTTTTTAAAATCCAAATTGAATACACTTGGATTTTCAGAATCCATGGAATTTATTAAATTGCCCACAAAATCCAGATACAATACACCCCCCTTAGATCAAAGGTAGGAATTGAACTCCTATGAAACATGAAAATCCCAACTCCTTACTCCCCCAAAGAAATGAATTTTCATATTTCATGGAAGTTCATCTCCACAACTTTGATCAAAATCGAGAGTAAATTTCATGATAAGTGGTCCACCACATTTTGAATAAATTTGTTTTAAATACAAATGGTTTCTCGATATTATGGATTCCATGGAATTGAATTCCAACATGCCCCAAGATGGAATTGAAGCAGACATGGGTTAGCCCTTCGTTTCGATAGGTTCAGCGGAAACTTACAAATCAAAACATCGAAACTTGTATTTGTCAAAGTTTCACATATTCAATTAATTCTCAATATTCAACAAAACTAAATATTACGACTTAATCTTCATGCCTATTTAAACTCAATAAAACCCTAAACCTAATTGGACTCATACTCCGAGCTAGGCCTTAACATGGATTGACAAAATAACCCATATTACATTATTCTCCCCAGCTTCAAAAAGCTCGAGAACGAGCTTTGAGGATGCATTTTTCAAAAAATGCACCACTAAGAATCGACTTTGGAATCTCCCTTGGTAATTTCTAATATCCCGACCAAGTAAATAAAAAATTTGCCACAAAAAACAATAGCCACCATGAAACCGTGGCTCAACGAACATCCACTTCATGATTGAATATTTTTTCCGCAACCTTTGCCTCAAATTGACCTTCAAAGTTCAAACATGTCCCAAATTGGATCATGATTTTTGTCATGCAGTGGTACACTTTTTTACATTCGGTGGTGCATAGTATAAAATTTAGAATCTGAAAAATCATAGTACTTTTGTGGTAGAAAGAATCCTTAACGGTGGCATAGACCCTGATCCTCAAAACAGGAATCACACACGTTGTGAGGCAAAATAATGTTGGGGTGCAAATATCTTTGTCTTCCCAAATCCTCTTCACGAACAAAGCTTTTTTCTACCAAACGCACAGTTCGACCAATGCCATATTCATGCGCTAGACCTGAGAAACGAGTGATTGCAAACTTAACTGGGAAGTCATGATCAGTCGAACATGGATGTCTATTCGGTGAAGATACAATGGGACGAGCAATTGATTCTTGGGCATGTTGGTTCTGATGTAAAGGCTGTTGGTGGTGTGCATCAAACACATTGGTGAAGATGGTGGGTCTGTGAACATGGATGTCTATTCGGTGAAGATACAATGGGACGAGCAATTGATTCTTGGGCATGTTGGTTCTGATGTAAAGGCTGTTGGCGGTGTGCATCAAACACATTGGTGAAGATGGTGGGTCTGTTTGTTAACTGAATGATGGACACAGTGACGACGGAGATGTTGGCGATGGTGGTGACTGAAGCGACAAAATCTTGATATTGAAGATTTAGGCCGACAACGGGGTTATCTAAAAGGTAAATTTGTCATTTCAAAAAAGATGTGCCTGTTCATGGAGCCTTGACAGAAAGTGTATGATTGTGGGGGTAAGCCAATTATGGATTATTTTGGGGGGGGGGGGGGGGGGGGGGAAAGTTGCTTTAGCCAAAATTATTGGGAGCAAAGTGCAAAAAAGCCCATAAACATAGATTGCTCAGCGTACTAATTCCTACCTTAACTTGAGGTTATGTTGACGGTGGAAGAGACCCTATCCACAAGTCTTGTGCACAAAATTCTCCCTCGATTTTCTTCTCAGCATAGGTCGCTTCCCTTGAAGCTCCCTCTGGCAAAAATATTCATCCAACCAATAAAGAACTATTCCAGTCATTTTTGTAGCCACCAAATACTTCTGTGGTGCAATATTTATCAGTCCATTGAGACAATTGGAAAAAATTATCCCTCGTCCATAGACCTATTCTACACAAAAATGTTTAGTTTGATTTCTCAAAATTGATTCCATCCTAGCACCCTTAACGTTCTATTAGACATATAAATTTTCCATCAAAGTTCTATATCTACCATGCTGAATTTCAAAAGAGCAAAAGTAAAATGTCATTATTGTTTTCGGCTGCAAATAACAAATACCTTGGAGACACTCGTCGCGCCTTCCTTCTTATCCCAAAATAAGTTGTTGACAGGGAAGGTGGGACACAGGTGGTGTTTGCCCCACTTCAGAAAGAAGATCTGCTCCATCAGTGGCACCTAATATGGTCTCTGCAGTGACCTCTGGATGACAGAAAGTGGCCCTATTCCCTCCTTTTATGTGATGCTCCGTGCTTTTCAACTCTCTCTTGCCCCACATGAACACCCCAAAGCTTGTCTTGATTACTCAAAACCAATCCGCCAGTGCAGGCAGGCTCTTTGCAACCTGGCCGGTGGTTGTAGCTGGGTCCCGACGAGTTCAATCAGCCATAGAGGCTGAGCTGTTGGGGAGGCAGTGGATCAAAACTTGAACTAGTTCCACGTCAATCTCCATGGCTGGATTGAATGGCTTAGATAGTCTTGTTCACCATGGTGATGTGTCGAATTATTTATAGAGTTTTATTAAAGCTACAAGAAACCTAAAGTGTATTCCTAAATAAAACCTAACAAGAATTCAACTGCTAAATGGACCCCTAATATGTATGGCGCCATACCATTTCTGCTCTATCTCTGTTTTCTTGATATTCCAACCTACCACGGTATCAAAGGATTTGTTTTCCCCTTCTTGTGCACAAAAAAGGAAAGGACTATTCCCCCTTGTTTTCCTTTCTTGTCTAGGATAGTGGAGTATGATGCTTGGGTTTCCACAGATGGATGGCCAATAAGGTGTTAATTAATACATACCAAGTAAATAATGGGCTGTAACAGATTTAGGTATATGACAACAATATCGGAGAAAGAGGATAGCATTATTGTTCATAAACACCAACAAATGGCGAAAGAAAAGAGAAAATATCAATGTCAGCCTTTCCCTCTTTAGAGAGCCAAACACTTGCATGCTTCCAACGCCATGTTGTATTATGAATCAATTAGCCAGTATAGCACAAAACATGCCCAGGGAAAGAGGAAATGTTATGGGCAGACCATAAATTTCAACAATATGAAAGAAGAAAAAATGCAAATGAAACCTGCCTGGCAACTAGATATGAATAGTCAACGACGCCTATTAAATGTGAATCCAATTTACCTTCGGGATCCCGTTCCTTAAGCAAGGGAAATATACATGACGAACCATCCATTTATGAACAGGCTGTAATTCAATTTAATAAAGATTTTATCAGTATATGCTCTACAGTAATTGTACATGTAATACTTCATTTATGAAATATATATAAGAAAACTGGAAATCCTAGACAAATTTCCACAAAAAAAAACATATGCATACGGATGCTGTAAATGAAAAATGGTTAAAGATGGAACATCACAAGCTTTTAAATCAGACCTTTCCGACCACATTTTGAAAGGTTGGACATACAGAATAATGTACCAAAATGGTGATGTATGACATTCAATTAAACATCAGACTAGTTTACCACTAACTTCAAACTATGTTTTTCTTTGTGGTGAAGGCAGAGCAAATCCGTGTACATTATGGTAAAAGTTTTACTCCTTAGGATGTATCAATATATTTAACATATTAGAGTGAAGAAAATAAACGCTATCTCCTTAAACCTTATACAAAAATATTTATTCATCCATAACCACTCAATTACAGTTAGCAACATAGCAAAATTTAGGAATCGGAAATGAGAAGCAGCCAATGTTTTCACATACTAGGTTAAACATAGCAAAAATAGGGTATTATATACAGTTGCACAACGCTCTGTAGTATTAGTAACAAAATTTATTTGTATTACAAAGAAAATGTCATACTGATTATAACAAAATCAAAGAATGTTGAGCTAATAAGCATTTATGGATACAACAAATGATCTCAAATGTAAGGTGATCAACACAATGTATACAGTAATAATGTGCTATGTTTTCTTCTGGAAAAAAAGGACTATGAATTAAAGAGGCGTACCATATTCCACATTCTCCAATACTGATGAAAAATGCCAATAAGAGAAAAAAGGAAATTCATGAGACAAGGATGTGCAAAAACCAATCCATGAAATTAAAACATCATCACATAAGAAAGCATACCTCTTCAACGGTTTTTGCATTCCACCAATCTTTGTAGAATCCACGATCACCAAAACAAAGTAGCTCAGCAAGTATATTTAACCTGTATTTTCAATATTTTTGTGTTCATTGTAGTGTTAGAACAGAGAGAGTAAGAAAGATACTGAATCATCTGAATAAACCCACAAACTACGCCTTTTTAAAGTGGTTAAGTAGGAAAGCTATTCAGAAAATAAACTAATAAAACAAAGAAAAATAAATAACTAGGATGTACGTGTATCAGAACTATCCAGAAAAGTAAAATTACTCAAAAAAAAAAAAAAAGATCCGCCAATTAGCTTGACAATCCACAAAATCTAAAAGGAAATAGAATATAATCGTTCTCATGAAGAACAATGAGCACAACACAAGTTTGGCACATCATCTGCCCAACCCACCAAAATCCTATTTTTTAATTCAAAATATTCCAAACATGTAGAATCAAAGGGTAAAATCTTCCATGAGAGCTAAATGAAAAAAGTTTAAATCGGGTGATAATGCATTCACAACTTGATATGAAATGAGTTTGGTTCGGAATATAAATATATAAAATAAAGTAGTCGCAATTGACCAAAACAATCAAGAGACAGATCTCATCGAAATTTTCAGAACCCGCCTGTGTCGATTTTACTAAATGGCAGTTCCTTAACCAAGTGCTACCAGAAGAAGGAAACATAATCTATCTCCAAAGAAAATGAAAATAAATTTCGTTAAAAGTAATGCGCCTTAATTTTTTATTCAGATTTGATATAGATGCAAATCTGGGGATTAGGGGAGAAAGATAAGAGGAAGTCAACAAGGGGCAAATCATGAGGAGAAAAAATCTAGAGAAAAGGAGATACAAAGGTAACACTACAACATTATTCTTAATATAAAGGTGATGCTACTACATATATATAGCTAAAAAAAGGTGGTGCTTTCCATGTTCATGCTCTTTCCTCGAGTGAATTGATAAATTTATGAGGACAAAGCCAACACTTTACATTGCGTGTACAGTTTGTGTGTGGTGGTGGGCTAGGCTTCTAACCTCTCCCTTTCTTTCTCGTAGGTTATGAGGGCAACTTGGGTTTTATCGTGATTGTCTGTGTTCAATGTAATTTACCTTAAGAAAATATATTTAATTCTGCTTCATACATGATACAAAGTGTTACATATTACACCCACTAAACTTCCAAAAGTAAAATGAAAATATTGGAACTATTGCTAAGAAATACTCCAAGGAAATCGTTCAGATCAGGAGGAATACGTACCAGAGGTGAAAAAAGCAATAGAACATGCAGAGCCATACATATAATGTTGGAACCGACAGCTTCAAAACCCTTTCTATAGCGTTTAGGAAGTCCCCTTTCAGTGGGTGTTGAGAATTCTGGACAATAGGGTTGATGTACTGCAAAATTCTTCCACCGAAACATCTTAGAAGTGACATGTCTTAATGCATTTTTTAACTCTGAAAAGAAGCAATGAGAAAACTTGACATTTGCAAAAGCAACTTACTTGTTCTATGATAAATCCCATCAATCCTGTAAATATTACCAGTTTAACAAGTTGACTGATCACCCAACCTTTGCGAATGCATGCAGTTCGAGGGTAGCTTGGCTACAACATGAGAATACAAATTAGAAGGCCTGAGAAGCAAGCTGTGGAAGAAGTGGTTGTCGATGGTTCATGTTTGATAAGGAATAAAAGACATACAACTCAACTCAAAATCAGTTCACCAAGGAACAGAAATTCCGGTGCCATCATCCAAAATATCATCATCTAAACTTCACCTAACATAATCTATGTTACAAAGTAACATAGAATGTATGAAAAATCCATGCCAAAAGTAGAAAATTCATCTTTGGATAGGACAAAGAATGATACTGAACAGAGCATATGAAAACATCATTACTTTTGTTTCTTAAAAACATGAGTTTATAATTCTAAAGAGAGCTCAACCCATAATCAAACTCTATCTAGGGTGTAAGACGTGGACTGAAACTTATATTTGATTAGAAAGTGACATATTCTTAGACTAAACTTTCATTATAGTGAAACTAGTATTTGCTACAACTGTCACTTCTTTCTCTTAATTGTGCCACGAAATTTGAACGTATCACAGCATGCCTTCAGCTTTGCCTATCAATAGCACTCTGTGGCCTCAGACTTCTTAGAAGAGTGAAAATGTCCACCTCAAATTCTTAAAAAATAAACTAACTTTATAAAGATTGTACAAGGTAAATAGTATACTTCTGGGTCTAGCAAGGACCACAAAGTTTGTTCTTACAAAAAATTTACTTACAAGTTGAGCTCATGGATTTACACAAACTAGTGTTTAGGTGCAATTGAGCAGAACAATAACCAAGTGAAGAACCGAGCAGTTATTACCAAAAGCAAGGAGATCAGAAGAAAAAATTAACAAAATTTTGATGAAAGTCACGAAAATATAAGGAATATTAGAGAAGTTACTGTACTTCTCATCTAGAAAGAAAAACAAAAAAAACTACAGAAGAGATTACCTGGTAGCACAGTGTAGGAGCCACCATGAAGTATACCAAACTCTTGAAGCTATCCTCGTAAGAGAAATCCACATTGGAGGACTTGTTTGAGTCATCACCCTGAATAGCATGTAAAAGTTTGAACTTTTTGTTTTTGAAAAATATAAGATGTTCGAAGCAGTAAACAAGGAAAATCAAACAAAATCTTAATTTTGTTTACAAGTAGATTTCCCAAAACCATTATCTCAAGGAGCATATGGAGCATCTCCGTACAAAATCTTCCCTATCCCCAGTGGTATCATGTCACAAAGCTCTGAATAACAGAAAGAACTGCTACGATATATTCTCTTTGAAGTGGAACGATACACCACACAAGTTTCATTGCTTAGTTTGTACATTCTATTTTTTCCAACAATATATTAGCCTTCAAATGACTAGTTTGTTAAATACGGTCAAGAGAGTGGAAGATAGTTAAGGGTAGTCAATGAGTGCTACCTCAACAGGTAAAACTTGCAGCGGATGTATGACTAGATCAAAACCTCTCACCCAAAAAAAAAAGGCAGTTTAAGGGTCTATAGTTAACCTGTTTTGAGAGAGAAAGATTGAGAAGCTTGACATTAGAATCTATGTTGACCCCTATGTTTGAGAATAAATAATTTATAACACTTATTTTATTTATTTATATATTATTTACTTATTTATTATAATAATAATTATTATTATTGTTATTATTGTTGTTGTTATTATTATTATTATTATTATTATTATTATTATTATTATTATTATTATTATTATTATTATTTATCTAACTGTATACACATTCTCTTTTTTTCTTTTTATTTTCATCATCTCTTACTAGGTCCCTTATGGAAATGCACAACAATGGCCTAACGCTCTAACTGACAAGTATAAAATAGAGACAACGATGAACAATCTTAAAAATTACCTAACCATGGGAAACTTAGAGTCTAAGGGTGTGTTTGGTTGCCTAGGAAAACAAATTTTCCCCAGGAAATTTATTTCATAGTATTTGGTTGTAAGACTTGGAAAGATTTTCAACTCGTTATTTAATTAGCTCATCCCAAAATTTTCCCATGAATCTTTCTTGAGAAAAATTGCCTGACTAAACACACCCTAAGTTATGGATTTTGAGGGGTAAGTTGTGCGAATGACCTCTAACAAAAACCATTTTTCAAATCAATCAGCTGCACAAATATATTGATCCCTTAAATCGATTTAAATGGAAATGAAACAATATGAATTCGACTCGAATAAAAAAAAACTAATGTGTAAGAATGACTTCATCAATCCAACATCAAACAATATGCACAAAACATTCTCTTATATTATGCAAAGAAGAACCTCATGGTTACCTTATCAACTGCTCTGGAAAGTTCCCTCATGTCATAACTTGTATGCGCATAAGATACCAACTTCAGCCAAACAATGCAAGCAAAGAGCATTAACGTGATTCCAGATTGAACAGCAGAATCGATGCTGATGATTGGAAGTGGACGCAAAAAAGAGAACAAAAAAGCAAAATCATTTTAGCTTCCTTTAAATCATATGCACCGGAACAGATAAAATCAAACAAAGAGGACAAGCATGTGCACATTTACCCAAATATTGGTGTTTCTATACAACTCAAAAGTCTAAATAATCTTTTTAACATCTAGATTGTATTATTCAATTTGACTTGTGGTAAGAAGTTATCAATAGTATCCATACCCCAAAAGAATACTTATTGTTATTGATTGTGAAGTATTGGAATGGGAAATTGAGTCAGATATGTATCTACATCAGCCAGTGCTTTACAACCAATATCACCTAAATAAGTGTGGCGACATCTACCTCCTTGAAGTGAGGACAGGGAGATATATTGTACTGATACTTTGCCTAGCATCTAGAAAGGCCAATTCTGCCTATAGTTGGGTTGGATCAAGATGACACGCTCCTTAGCCTTAACGCTACAACACACCAGACTGAGCATGAGCTGGTTGATTCCAATGAGCATAGGAAATCATATTCCTCATTCATAAATTCATCTCTATCTAATCTCATTGCTGGTAACTCTCAGTCGGGTCAGATTGAGGAATGCATAGGGCTAAACATGGTAAACAAAAAAAGAAAGGTCTCACTGGAATTACTCAAATAATACAATGCTTTCTTGCAAAGGCTGAAGTTCATGCTAGGTGGAGAGGGAGTCAGCTCTGAGAATAGGACGTCATAACACAGTGAACACAGGGATAATTTTTCCACAGCCATGTGCCAGCCAACTCACCAAAATGAACCCTGTTTAGGACCTTCAACAACTTTACCACCTCCGTGTTTCCCAATCATTCATAGCACTTCTAGGCACTGAACCCCAAGAAGCCCCGCTCGGAGGAGACCCACATCGATCTATATTGGCTAATTTGAGAGCCGAGATAGAATACAAGAAGCCGAACTGATCTTTCAAAGCCCTCCTATTCACCCATGGTCTGTCCAAACTTGATTCTATTTCCTTTCCCAAGCTTGAAGGAGATATGAGAGAACTTGGTTGAGGTAAATTATGGGCTTCCACAAGGATTTGGATTCTCCGACCAAACATTCTCCTCCAAACCATATTTTTCTTTAACAATTATGTCCCAAAGGGCATTGTGCCAAGCACCTAACCTCGACAACCATTTTATTAGCAAGGCTTGGTTGATCAACTTCACGTTTCTGGTCCCTAAACCTCCATCTTCTTTTGAGCTGCAAGTATCAAGTCGCATTAATCTCCCACTCTGTATCTTTTACTCATACAATTTTTTTCCTTTGGTACAGGTGAGATTTCTTAGACAAAAATTTAACTTGAAAGTACCTCAAGTTAGCATCTGTTTCATAAAACCAGTTGTGGTATTTCCTTTCATTGCTTTTCTTCTTCTTTTTTCTTTCCTTTTGGAAATATAACGCATTCATCAACTCTTTCTAATAGTGTAGACAATTATCAATAACCTGGTAAATATGAAACTAATAGAGACTCGTGAACTGATAAAAAATATGGAATCTCTAGGGGATGAAAAGAAGCAAATATGCTAACCTGAGAATCATTAAAACTGGATACAAGATTGCAGTTGAAGTGATAATCACGTGAAGGGATATAACAACCTGCAAGAGATAAATGTAAACTCATCTTAGAAGTTAAAGTTTTCTACCTATGCATTTCCACATGTCCCTTGTTCTCTTTCCTTTTTCTAAGTGAGGGTGACCTCTCCATTTTTCTTTTTTCGACATTGTATGAGTACATAGCCTTATAAGAAAACGATTCTAAGCAGTTTTTTGCCGGAAGATCTCACCGCAAAAATCATCATCATCCCCACACACAGAGAACATAACAATACAAATGAAATGAATAGCAATAAAATTTGAGAAGAATGATGGGATTTCCGTTACAGTTGATTGCTTCCGAACTTCATAATGACAAATCTTTTGTGAGGCCAATATGTCAATGGTGATGAGATCATTTTCTCTCACAGACACATGTCGGGACGTTAAACTATTAACAAACTCTCCTTCAAGGTAAGGCATTTTTTATGTAGATTTTGAACCCAAGGTTGAATAGAGAATAAATTACATTCGACTACATTAAAACCTATTAATCACTGTTGACACACACAAGTGTCAGACTATTTCCACAAAGCCATAGGCCAAATATCACATACTCCCCTACATGTCACCACTGTTACAAAATATATGCTAATTCAGGGTCACTTATATTAGTTATTTGACTTTTTATCTAGCATTTTAGTGGCAAATTGTGTAGGTTTTTTTTGTTCCAAGCGACATTTTTATTTGACATACTTGCAAATCTAAATGACTTGCATCTTAAATTAATATAAATTTAGTGTTATCTCATTCTTGTGTGGTATCAAGTTTGAGAATTGTTTATTATTATCTCAGCAATATCGTTGTCATTCCTTGGACTTCATCATTATTTGCTTCTCCTACGCTTAGTTTAGGTTTTGTTTTCTAGTGGCCCATCTTCAAGATCAAACATCAAGACAGGCCGCTAGTGACAATTTTCATTGAAGAATGTTCGTGCACAATACTGCAGAGTAAACGGTATCGATGAATATTATAATTTTAAGGCAATCTTATTTAGACCCCAAACTTTTGATTTTAAACCCCAACAAAAATAAATCAATTTCCCACATGGGTCAATTGATATTTTATTCTTTAAACCCCAAATAAACTATGTCATTTTTTTCCATTTTTACAAGTTAGACCCCAATGCCAACACCTCTTCCCTCCACTCCCCAAAAACTCCCAAAACCTCAAATGAGCAAAGTGTAAGGGGTAAAAACTCCTCTCGCTCTAATGATGAAAAATCATCCACTCTAAGTAGTGAAAATCTCTTCTTTATGTGATAATAAGACTGAAGCTTTTGAAGTTGAAAAATATTATCAAAGAGGAGGAAGAAGATAAACTTTTGGAAAATTTTGGTGATTCTGAACTTGCAACCCTTAAAGTTCCAATGGATGGTGGTGTTGTAAAAGACGATTCATTTTCAAGTCCAACAAAAAAATGCACATATCATGGAAGTGCCAATGAGATGCTCCATTTTGAATACATTTGGCAACAAAACCTACTTATTTTTGAAATTTTCGAAATTGGAATGTTAAATTGTGCATACCAGTGGTCAGGAAATCGTGGATGGTTGGGATTTTTTGCTAATATGTAAGCCCTATCACGATTTTGGGGTTTTCAACTTTGTTAAGATTTTGAGGTTTACGATCTTGGGGTTTCGAACCTCACAAGTATGTCACTGTCACGGCGCCGTATTGTTTTTGTTGTTAATTTATTTACATAAATTTCTTTTATGCATACTACTAAATGTATGGAGGGTCTTCGTTCGTTCTGACTGATAAGTCATTTGCATTTGTAGCTACCAATGTAAGTAGACTATGTTAATAAATAGGTTGTTAATAGCTTTTATTTTAATAAATGAGTTTTGTTAATAAAAGACTACTAGCAGGCCTTTACTAGCGGCAATGAAGTACTACGGCGGTGTCGAAAGGTTAGAAGGGACATGAGTTTTGTAATCATCATTCGAAAAGTCTGATAAAGTTGAAAGCGGACGAAGACCTAAATTACTTCTTAGATGTGATTGGAAAGGTAGCTCGTCTCGTCAAGAAGGTTGTGAATTAAATACAAAATAAATAGTAACTACAAAGAAAAGATGTCACAGTAAGCCTTCAAAGAAGTATGGTTGCCCGTTCAAGTTGAGATATTTGGAACATGATGATGCGTCGTGGGTTGTTAGTCTTATTTAGTAGTCGCAACCATTTGTATATGTACCAAAGTTTAGTTTCTAACTGGTTGACATTGTTGAAGCCTAAAATGGATCCATGGGCAGCAAAATTTCCAAGAAAGATCACTCCCATACATGACTGGTGAACGACAGTGAAGATTCAAGCAAAAATGAACTCCAATGGTGTTTACAGTGGAATAACATGGTTGTTATTCATCGTTAAACATTTTTGTTTATGTATTTTTGGTATATATGACATGGATGGATACACTTTTCGTATTACTTAGTTGATAATATACCAAATTTTATACTTTTCTTACTTTATGGAGGGGTATACTTTTGGCATTACATAGTGGGTATATTTTTACAACTCACTAATATTGTAAGTGAACAATAGGATTTTAATATTTACATGTATTACTTTATGTTGTGTACTTGTGATCGTCATATTGTTGCAATGAAAAAAATAATATTTCCATAATCTACCAAACTTTTAAGCACATAGATGTAACAATCGCAACCTCGTAATGTTTCAACTATTGTACTTAGCTATGAAAAACTCTCACGTGAAGATACAACCTTATACTTAACGTCTATGAAACACTCTCAATCATGAAGTTGTGATAGATACAACTTGGTAATTTGAAATTTCTTGATCACGAAGTTGTGACAATCACGACGTTGATATAAATACAACTTGGTACTTTGAAAAATTCTCGATCACAAAATTGTGATAGTCACGACATTGTGAAAGTTAAAACCTTGCTTTTGAAAAAACTATCGGTCACGAAAACAGCCACAACATTGTAAAGTTGCAAAGTTAAAAGTTCATAATGTTTGTGAAATAAATGGTTAACCTGTGACAAAATACAATAAGAGCGATCTTATTCAAAATGCAATCAAAACTATCATGAGGTATACTATCATCATCATCACCTTCATTGCCATCTACATCATCATCATCACCACCATGAGCATCTCAATCACCAATAACACCCATGTCCCATCACCAATGACAATCGCATCCCATCACCAACGACACCCTCATCCCCATGCACGTTTACCACCATCATCACCACATCATCGTCACCATGTTTACCACCATTATTTCGACCATTATCATTACCTTCAACCCCATTTTTCGATTTATAAAAGATTTAGGATTTTTCACCCAATTTTCTTTCTCAAATACGTTGGATCTAGAGGTTTTTCTTTGTCAAAGCTTCTTCCACTCCAAGTTTGCAATATGAAAAAGTAGGATTCGATTTTGTTAGCTTAGATGTAGTTGCCTTCTTCAATTCTTCTTGAAACCCTAGATAGAGAAAGAGGAGTTTGGGTTTGGAGAAGACAAAACGTTTGGGGTTTGAGAAGTAAATGGGTGGAAAAAAGGTTTATGTTTTAAGAAAAGTAAAACAACCCCATTCTTAGGGTTCATTTACTAACTTTTGGTTGAGTTTTTTTTTGTTGGGGTCTAAAACTAGAATTTTGGGATCTTAACAAGATTACCCTAATTTTATTCGCTCGTTTGCTTAACAACATTATTCAATCCTGATGTTGAGAGATATTGTATCTGAAGTTACATGTTCAGATAAATACATTTATTTGGTTATTAGTGCCCCTTATAGATGTGTTTTGGCTATCAATTGGGATTAGCCAATTATCTCAAATTTCATGGTGCACAATGAAGAGCGTCTCCAATCGGATTTGGATTTCTCCAGAGTTTTGAGTGACTAATAGATGGTCAGTATAATGGCAACGGTGGACCTGCTGCAGTGTTTCGAATAATGAACGCAAAAAGATGAGTTGATTCTGGGTGCTAAGAATAATGTTTCAGTTGATGATTGCTTAAAAAAACAATCTTCAAAGTCAAAATCAAATTAAGACAACTGTGTATATGGATTTGTTGGCTAAATGGTACATGAAGAGTGTTCCTCCTAGATCAAACTTATAATTGTGGTCAATTGTGCGCATGGCTGAACCTTAAACATGGATGATCTAGCCAAGAGGATCCAATCCTTGCGAATAGGCATAACTTATGTGAGAAACATATGGAATCAATTATTCACTGTTATTTCAGTGTCCTTTCTCAATGGCACGGTGTAGCATCTTCTCTTTGATTGTGGGGTTCCCCTTCCTAATGGTGTGTCCGAAACTCCTTGATTCAACAATGGTTTGTGAGGGTTTTTTCCTTCTCAAGCAATTGGTTCTGTAAAGGAGTTTTCTCGGCTTTATGGCAACAGAGAAATAGGACAATTCACGGGGTAGAAGTCAACAGGTGCATTTCATATATCAAATGAAACATTGTCTTGACATGAAATAAAATTGTCCAATCCAATTAGCAGTCCTATTGTGAGTTTTAAGAAGTTTGCAAAATATTTTAATTCATTTATACTTCTCAAAATAAACCAATATCAAGTAGTTGCATTTATAGACTAATATCAATTACTGCTGACTTCAATGTGTCTTTTGTTTTCTTAGTTTCCTAGTTGGTTTATTTGTTCTCAGGTAAAGGTGATTTATTTCTTCTCAGGTACTGCAAGCCTATAAAAGACCATTGATTTGTAAGATTTTTACGCCCCAATTCAAGTGTTAATCAATAAGGTCCTCTCTTTATTTTAGTTCTTAAAACACAAAGAAGACAAACTAATTAATATAGGTTTCATGATGAAACAACAACAGATCAGGATAATGTGTACAAAAGAGACACTGGCTAGGTATGCAAATATAAAATCTAACTAATATAATTGAACCAAGCAGTGTTCTACCACAAGTACAAACTGGTAAGCATGCATCAAACAAGCAAAATAATAGAAAATTGAGCAGTCTCTTACTGGATCAGAAATGTACTTTTTTCGTGCTAATCTTTCCACGGTATAAGCTCCAAGGGGTAAGAGATTTAGACTGAGACTGAAATTTAATAATAAACACAACATAAAAGTCAAAACACAAAACATCAATGGTATGCCTACAATACATACATTACGAATCAAGGTACCCTCCCCCAAACATATATAAACATAGAATAATAAGTGCAAAGAGTGAAAATTGAGAAAGTGATAAATCTCACCAACACATAAAAAGTGGCCAGTCTCTTAGTGACTTTGAACTGAACCAAAAGCCAGCCCTTATCAATAGTCCATACTACAAAAACAGCTAACAATTAGCCATCCAAAATGACAGAACCTGAAACAAAACTAAACATCTAAGAAAATTAATTGCAAAAACGAAAAGGTGACAAACAGCCCAGCAATTTCAATCATACAGCGAGGAGAAAGAGGAAAACCTTCATTAAATTTTCAATGATGAGCCTGCTATTAACTGCAACAAGGACAACGACGCAGAGATTAAATAAACCTGCATGGCTCTGTGACAAAATATCAACTCAGAATCAGAAGTCCATATAAGCACCATATGCATAAATATTAAAAGAGTACGAAAATGTTGAATACTGAGTATGAGTATAAAACAACATTTTATCTTGCAATTGTGAACACTAACTCCCCTTCAACACCAAATGACAGAGCCTGATGGTGTCTCAAGGTAGCTTGGGGAGAGAAAGGAGGAACTAGGATTGGTCCCACGTACCTTTTCTGGAAAGCTATTTCCCAGTTGTTGAAATCGCAAGGATCCTAGAAATAACCACTTATTTTGATTTCTTATGTGACTGAACCTTGGGTTTGAATAAATAAGGTGTTCATATTCTAGGACGTTCACCACTTCCTAGATGTACTCATGCATCTTATATTGTGATTGTGCTACCATGGTATACGGTACTATAGGACGCTCACTACTTCCTAGATGTACTCATGAATCTTATATTGTGGTTGTGCTACCATGGTGTACAATCTTCTGCTTCTGAACTATTGCCGCCATAGGCATCATCTTCAGTTAGTTTAGTTCCACTTCAATTGTGAATAAGGTCACTCATACCCGTAACAGTACCACAAATTGATGTGAACATTCACCATTGTGATGATGGAGACACATTAAGGCAAACTATTGTCCATCCCATGAATGCCCTTCAAAATAATAGGCTGTGTTCTATCATCTACACAATATTTGACACCAACTAGCAGCGTCCTTGCTCCTCTACGCACATTACCTAATCAATGAACATCACTGTGAGACCCTAAGTGGGCGGACCTGAGGTGAGGGTGAGGGTGAGGGTGAGGGTAGAGGGCCCAACAGGCCCAATAGGCCAAGAGGGGTTGGACGAGCTACAAGGGGGATCATAGTCCCATATCGCCTGGGTGCGGGAGGGGGATGTACTTTAAGTGTGCGAGGTCGCTCTACATGATAACACGCGTTTTAAAGCCGTGCGGGCCGGTTGGTAGCCCAAAGCGGACAATATGGTGTCATGTGGACCGGGTCGTTACAGTTGGTATCAGAACCTGACCCAGCCGGAAGTATGCCACGGTGTTGGTGGGCCCTCTGGCGACGTGGACGTTGTGCCTGTGTGGCCAACGAGGATGTTGGGCCTTAAGGGGGGTGGATTGTGAGACCCTAAGTGGGCGGACCTGAGGTGAGGGTGAGGGTGAGGGTAGAGGGCCCAATAGGCCAAGAGGGGTTGGACGAGCTACAAGGGGGATCATAGTCCCATATCGCCTGGGTGCGGGAGGGGGATGTGCTTTAAGTGTGCGAGGTCGCTCTACATGATAACACGCGTTTTAAAGCCGTGCGGGCCGATTGGTAGCCCAAAGCGGACAATATGGTGTCATGTGGACCGGGTCGTTACAATCACCTTATTTCACATAGAGCTTTCCTCCCTCACCTCTATATCCACATTTGACTCAACTCAACCACCTTCTCGAGCTACTGATTCAGGCAACACATCATTTACTGTAACATTATAATGTGCAGTAACTTTTTTACTTCTTTCTGAGAATAAATTTTACCGCATTAAAATCACAATCGGCACAATCAGTTATTACAAATAACTTGTCTTCCCTCTGGATAATGAATTTCAATCATTCTTCTGTGAACATAAAGTACAATTATTCCTTTTATCGAATAGCTTATATGATACATAACGATATTCCATCGAACATTTAATAATTCCATAAAGCATTTCCCATCTAAAATCTCTACAAAACCAAAAACAAAAAATAGCTCAAAGATTCCATTCTCCCTGTTTCCCCAAATATGTCACTCACATTAAGTCTCCATGCAACCACATATCAACATTTTTTCAAAACCTAGATTCTAAAGTGTTCTGATTACACTATCAAATAAACGAATAATACAATTTCATCTCAATAAAAACTAACCTGTCTGAAAATTGCATCTGAACTCAGAGGACTCTCTTTGACACTGCGATGAGCTGGAGCCGATGCTCGATACGTAAATTTTACATCCAGCTTCGTTTTCGTCTCTCCTCCTACACCACCAACATTTCCGATCTTCTCTCCTCCTTTAGCGATCGAATCCGCCTCCTCCTCCTCCTCCTTCCGGTCTACATTCTCCTGCAACATCTTATCCATGACGGAACCAATGGAGTTGTCCCTACTCATATCCGCACCAACAATCGCTCCTCCTCCTCCTCCTCCCGATTCGCACATCTCCGAGTAGGACGAGTTCGTCGCCGCGGTGTGCCTCCTTCGAAGATCCGTCGTTATCGTCGTCTCTCCCTCGTCATGATCAGTAGATTCCGAGATCGTCATGGCAATAAAGAAAGAAATCAAGAAACAAAGAGAGAAAGAAAGAACGAAAACAAGAAACAGAGAGAGAAGATTTTAAATGGTTTTGTGGTGATGTTTGGCGGTGAAGCTGGCCCGTGGGAATTGCAAGAAACGTTGTTTTGTTTTGCTTTGCTTCGCTGGGTGTTTCGTTTACAGGGAAAATAAACAAATAAATATGAGATCGATTTGTTTGTTTGAAAAAGACTTTTAAGATGAGTGGGGTCGGAGAAATGAGTAAGTCTTGAGATAATTTCAGGCAGGTGGTGTAAGAGATATGCGGTTGTTGCGACATGTGGTCACTGTGGATTCGTAAAATTGAAGCGTCATTTTTTATTTATGAGGACAAGAGTGATAATGCCAGGTAGAATATTCAACACGGTATCGAACACGGACAATGTCGTCATCATAACTTTTAAGATGAGTGGGGTCGGAGCAATGAGTAAGTCTGAGATAATTCCAGGCAGGTGGTGTAAGAGATATGTTGTTGTTGCGACATGCGGTCACTGTGGATTCGTAAAATTGAAGCGTCGTTTTTTATTTATGAGGACAAGAGTGATAATGCCAGGTAGAATATTCAACACGGTATCGAACACGGACAACGTCGTCATCATAACTTTTAAGATGAGTGGGGTCGGAGCAATGAGTAAGTCTGAGATAATTCCAGGCAGGTTGTGTAAGAGATATGTTGTTGTTGCGACATGCGGTCACTGTGGATTCGTAAAATTGAAGCATCGTTTTTCATTTATGAGGACAAGAGTGATAATGCCAGGTAGAATATTCAACACGGTATCGAACACGGACAACGTCGTCATCATAACTTTTAAGATGAGTGGGGTCGGAGCAATGAGTAAGTCTGAGATAATTTCAGGCAGGTGGTGTAAGAGATATGCGGTTGTTGCGACATGCGGTCACTGTGGATTCGTAAAATTGAAGCGTCGTTTTTCTATTTATGAGGACAAGAGTGATAATGCCAGGTAGAATATTCAACACTGTATCGAACACGGACAACGTCGTCATCAATTTCGTGAAAAGATTTTCGGCTTTTGACTCGACCGCTTTGGAACAGTGTTAAGAGTCGTCTAAAGGCGACAGCTGGATAATACGATCAAACATTTAAAAGGTTTTGATTTTTGATTTTTATTTTTTTGGTGGTTTAAGGTTTTTATTGAATACCGAGAAAGTTTATTGAAAATGAAATTTTGGGGGTTTTGTTAAGTAGGGAATTGAAGTGAAATGGGGATCTGAACCGTCTAATTGTCAACCCTTAAATTTATAAGGCTCTGACTTTTTTGACACCACCATATTTAACAACAACTTGGATCGAGCACCAGCAACCACCACCATCGCTCTTGCAAATGCATCCTACACTAACAAGTTCCATTCACAAAGTACCTATGTCGTAGACGTACACATCACTCTTGTCTGATGTGGGTTTGGTGAAGAATATGAATTTAGGGAGAAAATGAACGGAGGGAGAAGAGGATGAGAGAAAAAAGGCGGGGGCAATGGTAGGTAGTGCGAACGGGGTGGTGGTGTTGTTGCTTCGTCGTTGTTTATCGATGTTCCTATTGATGTACAAAAAGAAATAAAAAGATAAAAGAAAACAAATAGAAGTGGAAAATAAGAGGAACAATGGAGAGATAGGGAATTTATGGTGGTGGTACTCTTTAGCGCATCAAAAGAAAAAATAGTTGATGGTGTTTGTCAACATTAATGGTGCTGTCAAAAAGTCAGAGCCAACTTATAAATTCAAATCACGATCATAGCTATCCTTTTATGTTTGTTGAGAAATATATTATGGAAAGTTTAGGTTAACGCCGATGTCCAAGTTGCACAAGTCAATACCCAATGATGTCACACAGGTTGCATTGTAAAACTAACAATGCATAACATGGTGAAATAGATTGTGTTGAGATTCAACTTGCAAATGGTAGGTTAAACAGACGAAAGCAGTCCAAGCCCGACTTGGTTCATTGTATACTCGTTGTAAATGCAAATTATTTGTTTAGAAAAAAAATTGTAAATACATTTACCAAGCAAATTGACACACGACTTGCTTGGTAGCCTTGGTAACCAATTTTGAGTTCTACGAAAATATATCTCTTTCACCATCTCATCCATCACCCTCATCCTCATCGCCATCATCGTAAATGACTTCCACCAATAAGACTTCAAATATGAATTTACATTAAAATACTTTAACAACATGTTGGTCTTGGATTATAAAAGACTTCAACACCCATGTTGCATCTTGGATTATGGAAGACTTCAACAACCATGTTGCATCTGGAATCATAAGCAACATTTCTTCAATAAAAGAAAGGTTGTGATAGAGATCAAACCTTGATCTTAGGACGATAATCTCCTCCTTTCAAAACCACTGCTCACAACTAAATTAGAACCACCAACACCACAACCAACCACAGTCATCATCACTACAAGAACCACCACCAACCTGACAATACCACGACTATAAGCACCATAACAATTATCTTTATATTTTTGCAATTTGTTTTCACCACTCCTAGTGTTGAATTCAATTTGCACAAATTCTCAACTCAACTAAAATGGAAGATTTTGGAAATTTGATTTTCAATCAAAATTTGTCAAAAATTATCCAAACATCTGAGATTTGACTTTTAAGAGAGTTCTTTACATTTGTAGTGGATTTTTCCTAAACTAAGTAAGGCCCTAGTAGTGACGCATGCTTAAATTTAATGAAAATTACATTGCAACATGCATTAAATTGATTTAAAATAGACCAAAATTTCCAAACAACCTCTTATAGGGTATACTTGAAATACAACGACTTAAAATCCTTTACACTCAAGAATTTTGCTGGTGGAGATGTTTCACATATCTAAGTTTTTATACACATAATTTGGATACTGTAAATTTTATTGCTATGCGTTTTTAAGGTATGTTTGATTATTTATATTTTTTACTTCCATGAAAAATTGTTCTTGGTGCTTCTATGCGAAAGTAAACAAAATAAAAGTAAAATGATATAAAGTTGCTTTTCATAATCTTCGAAAAAACATAACCTAATTAAATACCTCCCTCTCCATTACGCCCAATCCCCACTTTAGAATCAATTAACTCTCTGCTACCATCACTTACATCCACATCACCTGGGCTCTCTTTTGAGCTAATTTGGAGCTGAGTTGAAGGAGTTTTAAATCTCTTGTCAAGGCCAAGATGAAATTTATAGTTTGAAATGTTCTATTTAAATTCATTTCATTGTTTTTGAGTTTTGATCTTGATATAATTCTAATCGAATCTTAATGTGAAAATAAGGATTATTTAACTCCCCCTAGTATTTCGATCAGATTAGCTTTTAGACCCCAAACTCGTCCAACATTTATTTATACCCCAATTTCAATTTTCAATAAATAATAACTTTGACCAATAA
Organism: Berberis vulgaris; assembly: GCA_963556465.1. Classification (NCBI taxonomy): domain Eukaryota; kingdom Viridiplantae; phylum Streptophyta; class Magnoliopsida; order Ranunculales; family Berberidaceae; genus Berberis; species Berberis vulgaris. The sequence continues at coordinate 6,230,661 of OY747128.1, forward strand.
TGTGAAAAAACCACTATGTCCCTGTCTTGTATTTAAAGCAAAATTGACATATTTCTCTCTCATGTCACGCCCTGATTTTTGAACAACATAAATTAATAGATTGTCTAAAAATCAAGGCACGCTATGAACAATTTAAATGGTACAGTCATAAGGCAGTAAATGAAATAATAACATTCCTCAAAATTCTTCATCTCAAAATGAGGTCCACAATTATAAGTAAATGGAAATTACATTAATCAATTCTCAAATAAATCTCTGACAAAAACTGAACATTTATAACTAAACCCTACATCTGATTACCTAGGAATAATAATAATAATTATAAAGATCTGACAAAAAAACGTGTCGACTCCTCAGTTATCGCCATGCAGCTAATACCACTATTGCGCTCCAGTTAACCCTGATAGGTCTATGGGGCTACGCTCATTAAAAACGCACCCAAATTTGTAAAACAATACAAAATCTGGGTCAGTATATTAATACTGGTGTGAACAAACTTACAAATCGAGACAATTAAATATTCAAAAAAAATGCATTTCACCTTAAGGAAGACAAATAGTTCTCATTCGAGATTCGAATGAACTGTTAGTTTCTTCCCTCAAGGCTAACCTAGTACATGCTAAAATAATTTGTACACAATTTCATATTATGATCAATTCAATGGTTTTATTTATTTTTCCTAATTCTTGGCTTCTTTTCCACAATCGCACTCTCTTCATGTGCCAAGTGTGTCTCCCTTGCTCTCGAAGCCACTCGGAGCGTACATGACCCAAGTGAGGTGTCACATCGAGTATCATGTCATCTCACCCGAAGTTCGATAACTGACAAGTATTTCCTAAATCTACACGTACTATCGAACTCAAATGGAACGGCGTACCGATATGCAAGCAAGTCTGCATACCCATAATTTATATCACACGTATACAATCAAGTCTGTATACAAAATAAATTTTTTTTTTTTTAGTTGTGGAAAAGAGCATTACCAAGTATTTATATTTTTCTAATAGAAATCACATAGCCATAGCCATCACATCTTTTTCTTTCTTACAGATATCATATCTTTTTTTCCCTTACAGATATCACATCACATACAATAAAGAAAAAAAAAAACCCTTCCCAAGATATTCTACAGAGATCACATCTGCTGTTTGTACTCTGTAGTATCATCTAAGGTTGTCACATCGCCACTTGTCAAGGTAAAAAAAAATGTGCATTGTAAATCACACGAGGTTTTCGTTTCCCTTCCCACAATTTAAAAAAAAAAAATTTAAAGCAACAAAATTAGGATACTTATTTCCTTTCATTTCAATTTCTAGTTACAATGACTAAACTCTTTTTTTTTGTCTTCTTACATTGATGTCCATTCAACCAAACACTATCACCTCCATTAAAGATGTAAAACAAGTAAAGATGTCAAATCAATTTTTTATATGTAAATCAAATCAAAATGTCAAATCAATTTTTTCACAATGTCAAATCGATTTTTCATTAAAGATGTAAATCAAACGATGTCAAATCGATTTTTCATTAAATATATAAATAAAACCAAATTGTCAAATCGATTTTTCCTCCATTAAAGATGTATATCCAATCAAGATGTCAAGAAAATCGTATTTACATTGGAAAAAAAAATATTGAAGAAGGATAGAGTTTCACTCACAACTTTTTTTTCACAATTTTTTTTTCTTTGTAAAGATCCAAAAGTTCTTCATTCAAAGTGTCTCCCACATTTTTCAACGTAAGTTTTTTTTTTGTATGCAAAGAGAAAAAGGAGGGGTAGGGTCTCTTTTTAAATGAATTTTTTTTATTAGGGTTTCATTAGCTAAACACAACCATCACTCATCTCTTACCCACCCCAGCCTAAACCTAGGTCCTAAATTAAAATCATAAAATATAATTATTTGTAACTATTACCAATTAATAAATACTATCAATAAATAAATATTATTAACTTCTAAGATAATAAAAAATATATATTGGTAAGTGAATTGGGTGGGTATTACATTATTCAAATTAGATATGCCCCTATAATTGCATCGAGATACTCGTTTGATACCATATCACACATTTTGAGGTATGACAACTTAATTTAAAAAACAAGTAAGTCTTGATGCACATCTAAATGAGTAAATAAACAGTGAAGATTACACAAACTAAACATTTAAAAGAAACTTTTTAATCGCCATCAAACACCACCCCTCCTCATTTTGTCCATGAAAGCAACAACACCACCATTATCACTCGTTAACTTTAGCTACTACCATAATCTTATTAATTTTTTTCTTATTTCCACCACCACCACCACTCTCAAAATGAGTAACACTACTAATATAGTGACGGAACGAGAGAGAGAGGGTGAGAGTTTTGATCCAATTGAAGCCAAACATAGGAAGGGAGAGTAAACTAAGTACAAATTTTAGGCCGAGATCGAGATCATTAAGAAATCCATTTGAATTTATGAAATAGTGAACCTATCCTTCTCCTGCGACAACTTATTTGCTCGATCAAACCTTGAAATATGACAAGCAATTTGTGATTTACAATACCTTGCCCAATAAATAACTCATAACGATGACGATGAACTCTGTTTTCTTCCCCTTATTCATCAACCCCCTCTTCAAATGCATCACGGTGGTTGATATCTCTATCACCTTTGTAACCTTCTAAGGTTTCCCAATCAAGTTAGTACATTCGACAAAAATGTAACACCATCAACTCTCTCACCATTTTCCATGTCATTTCGCCTGATTTGTTCTTAGTCTCGAAATACTAGTCAATATTTTGAAATCTGCTATTTTTTTATGAAACTTCGAAGATCTGATTCGTCAAATTCGAAAATAAGTTATACATTTATCATCGATAGCTCTTATTTGTAGTCTCCATCAGAGATAATTGCAGGAAAAAAAAAAATTTAAGCTATACACCTACTTTGAGGGTATATACATAGCCATAAGGTTCTCCAAATCTCCAGTTCTTAGATTATCAATCAAAGTTGGCTTGCACACGGCCAAATTGGAATCAAATGACTATATTTCTACTCAATGTCGAGATTCAGCAGGGCATCCGTTTGGGTATTTGAAAGTAAGGATCACTCGGAGATGGAAAAGTGGCACCAATGATAGTGGAGCATGGTTGAAGAGAGTATACATTTAATGTTCAAATAAAAAAAATTGTCAAAATTATATCCATAAAATTTACATAGAGACATATATTTTCTACCTTGATATTTATTGCAGAAATTCTAAATGGCGAGGAAACCAGCGAGGGGGAGGGTGTGATACTCATCCGCCTCGAGATGTGTGCCTACACCTTCAAGCCGCACAATAGTGCGAATCTTGAAGGGATGAGTGGTACACCCCCTCCCCCTCGCTGGTTTCCTCCCCCTTTCCTCGACAATAAGAAATGTTATATTCATTGAGATATCTTCCTTAGCCATGAGCATGTGAGGACAAATTAGTATTCTTTAGGCGTCATATTTGTAGCATTAATGGTAGGCGAATTTGATGCTGGTCTTAGTCATTTTCATGATCGGTAAAGTGTAAATATTCATATTAACAATGTGGTCCACTTTATAATGACAACGGGGTATTTTTTTCTCATATTTTCTCAAAAAAAAATTAATATAAGGGTGTCAAGTCAATTATAATACTAAAAAAGGGGATCAAAGTCAAATGAGAACTAGTTTTGGATAGGTATTCACCACACGGAAGTGCTACATCAGGATGGTAGTTAATGATTAATGAGTCCAGTTCATAATTAATATTTAATATAAAATGGAAACTTAAAGAAGAAACTTCCCTTTTTGTTTTGCGGTTTTTACTTTTTCTTTCCAGATAATCTATTCTTCACTGTGTTGTGTTGAAGTGAAGAAGGAGAGAGAGAGAGAGAGAGAGAGATCGATCTTTCTCTTTCATGGAAGACAATAGATCGAGATCATATGGGGATGGGAGGATGCAGATGCAGAGCTACGATGGGGGGAGACCCAGTTCCAATAACTTCCAGGATCTCAGATGTTACAGTGCTTCTTATGCTTCATCAGTTCCACCAACACAGACCCAATTTGGGGGGAACAACAACAAAGAGATGAAGTTCAAGAGGGGTAAAAGCAGTGGGACTTCTGGGTCTAACACAAATATTTGGAACTTCAATGACCCAGAGTTGCAAAGGAAGAAAAGGGTTGCTAGTTATAAGGTGTATGCTGTGGAGGGGAAAGTTAAAGGGTCTTTCAGGAAGAGCTTTAGGTGGCTCAAGGACAGATGCAGTCAAGTCGTCTATGGATGGTGGTGATTACCCATTTTTACTCTTTATTGATTATTGGATGTTTTGATTTATTTATGCCTTTTGTGTTCTTCTTATGCTGCATGTTTGGGATGATGATTGGAATTTCATGTAAGAAATTTGTTATTATAATTGTGGGTATGTTGAGTGGATTGGTGATGTGGGATGGGATTATGTTTATATATTTGTTTTTTGTTGTTAGTCTTCTTGGTCAATTTAGGTTTGCTACGTCTGGAACTTACTTCATCATTTTTGTTTGATTTTGATTTTTATTCTTTTTACAGATGTTGTTTAAGTTGGGGTCATTCAAGGATGATCTTGTTGTTGAAATTGACAAGTTATGAGGGGCGGGTATTTCTAAATCTGGTATTGTTGATATTTGTATTTTGGGCATTTGTATGCTTGTGTCTTTCTACTTCATCTGTTTTGAGATGTTTCAGTTTTACATGTTTGGCAAAATTGAATATCTTGTTATTGAACTATCTCTATTCAATGATTTGTTGATGTGAAATATATCATAATTAATTCAAAATTTTCTTTTCATGCTTTCAATTTGCATCTCAAAATTTTAACCTTGTGAAGGTTTCTAACATGGGGTGATTAGTTTGTTGGATTCTTAGATTTTGGATTGGATTATAATTTGAGAGATTCTAATCAGAGGTTGGGTATGATCCATCTCTGAAGTGGAGTTACTTTTAGTTAACTCGTTTACTTGTGAAGCCAACCAATTATGAGCGTTTTGACACAGTTTGAAATAAAGTTTCTCATTGATTTGTATTTTGCACCTACAAGGGAAAATTTGGTTTCCTGAGAAGTAGCTCAGAGCTGAGGATGGTGCTCAACTTATTACGTGTATAAAAATCATGGAATCCAGCAAGGCAACATTATTGGAAAAACTAGTCATGCATGAGCCTGAATAGGAACATTAAGGCAATATGAAACCAAAAGTGGAAGTTTTACTACCAATACCATTACAAGGGTTGGTCCACAACTGTAGACGGCGTTTGTGTTAAACAAAAAAAAAAAACTCTTTCTGATGACTGGAAATAAAGCTTGGTAAAAAGGTTATCATCATTTTTCCATGTGTCTGCAAAGACTTCAATCCTTCGGAGGAAATTCAAAGGATTTTTTTGTAGGAGAAAATGGAAAGGATTTTTCTTTAGCAGAAACCAGATATGATAGTGCTTTCCTTGATTAGGAAGCTTGTAAGTTTCAAGTACAAAGAATTCATATCACTTGCTTAGTTGAATGAACTCTAGTAACGTGGATGGACTCTCACATGTAGGCAAGGATTGTGATTTCGCGAAATTATACGAAAATTTGCCAAAATTTGTTTTTTTCAAAATTTCAAAAAGAAAAAGGGCAAAAGAAAAAATGTAGGTTTTTTCGAAACATTTCGAGCTTTTCCTTAAATTTCGACTTTTTTTGTGAAAATACAAAAACCAACAACTAAAAATTACAATTTTTTTCAAGGATTTTTTTTGAAAAATTTCCAGATATTTTTTGTGAATTTCGAAGTTTTTTTTTTTTCTTCTAATTATTTATTGCTTTTTGAAACCATCCCCTAATTTCCTAATTATCACTTCTTATACTTATATATTGATTTTTTAAACCACCCCTTGATTTTTTAATTATAAGTATTTTGATTTTCTTTAGTGTGTTTAATACATTTATTTACTTGCATATTATTTTTTCACATATTTAATATACCCTCAAAATTCATTATATATTTCATGTATCTCGAATTTTTTACATTTTTTATTTACACACCGAAATATTTCTTAAAATTAGGAACTGAAATTAACTCGAAAAACGAAATCACAATCCTTGCATGTAGGGCACAAGTTACGTGGTTGAAATTGACCCATTTGTTTCGTACGAATACAATCAATGTTTTAAAAAGCATTTTCCAGTATTGAGGCGTTTAGGCTTTTCTCAATGCGAAGCAGCGCATTGATTCACGCCTTGACTTTTTAGGAAAAAGAAAAATGATGAAAAAATATTAAAAAAATTGAAGAGAATATGAAACAATCATCGATGAAAATATAACATAAACCAATCATAAAAGTAATTGAGGTGTTAAAGAATAAGCACTACGACATTATATCCAACATTCAACTCCTATGCACTGAAGCGATTTTTAGCCGCATCGCATCAATCGCCTTTTAAAACAGTGAATACAATGATGGGAATATGAGTTAGATCAAGTTTAGTTGCATCGAACGGGGTTTCTAGCTTCTATAAAGCTAGTCCTTGACAATTGAATTACACTTTTGTTCTCTAGATCTCACCAAATTTATTGTTAATTTCCCATTTTTGTGTTGCCCAAAAAGAGCAAAACAAAATCGTCAAGAGTTAAGAGTGAACTGGTGAAATTTTTATCCCATGTTCAAGTCTTGTTATCATGGAAGTTGTTCCCAAATCGTGCATACCTGTCAACAAACTCATTGAGTGGGGCGAACCAAAAATTTTAAATTTTAAAGCATGACATGATGCGTTCTATTGGCTCGTGATGTGATACGTAAGCCTTTTACATACACATATTTTAACTACTGATAAACATATAATAAATGTATCCATTTTTTCTCATAAGTAAATAAATCCAAATTTTCTCATAACTTCATTTCCCTCAATAATACGCTTACTGTTATAGATATTGAAAAGCTAAGAGATAATATGCATGTCTGCTCAAATGGCCAGTTAGCATTTAACTTTAAATTTGTTAAAGGTAATTAGTTCAACAACTTTACATTCTATAAGGGGATCACCAGTTCTCTTTCTTGCGTTCAAAGTTTTTGAATATGTAAGTTACAAGAGTTGAGAGACGCTTATGAAACCTGTAAGGAGGTACTACCCGAGGAATTTAACAACAACTGTATAAGCGTGAAAGATTGCATATCCTCTCCTAGAAGCGAGGTTTTTGCGACACTAACGGTATACTTTAAGTATTTGGGAGCTTACGTGGAATCATATCGCTACTGGGGATGTTTTGGCTAACAGGGGAATGAAGGTGGAAGTGGTATGTCTCTTGTGTGAGGATGGCGTAGAGACAAGGAAACATTTTCCTTTTTTGTTGTTAGCTTGTTAGCTTGATATGGTCCCATTTTCTCCAGGCATGTGGGGTAGACTGGGTGTTGCCTAGAATCATTACTGATGTGTTTCATGAATGGAAGTGTCGAGCTTTCATGAAGGTGGAAATGGTGCAGGTGGTCTCTGATCCCATATCCAATTTCGTAAACCAAGATGTTACGCGCCTTCGATATATGTGCTCTGGTCATAGTTTGTTCAAGGGTGTCTGGTTCTAAGGGCTTTTCTTTCCTGGGAGAATGTCACGTCTGCCCAATAATGTCTTGTATTGGCTTTGATGTTTATGGGGCCTACGAGTCATGTATTTTTGGCCTTTTCTCCTTTTTTTGTTGGATACATTTTGAATTTCTCTAAAATATAAGTTTCAGATGATAATCTACATAAAGTTTCATGTTGCAGATAGTCTTTTCAAATAGAGGTCACTATTTTAGAATTGTCTTTCGGTGTTATGTTTTGGCTGATGACAGCCAAAACGATAAGTGATACTTCTCACTTGGCCATTTGTGCATTTTCTCTTAAGATGAGACTTTAAGAGATCTGTGAAGTGTTCAAACTTTCTATATTGCACTCAAAAGGAGATAAATATCCTTGAAGTGCATTGCACAAGTGTGAAATTTAGCATGTTAAGAGTACTACTGCATAAGTTTCAGTATTCCACATTACCGCTTAGAGTCTACAGTATAAATAGCATAATAGAAACTAGACTGAACACACCACCATTCTAGAATGAATTAGGTGTATTATCTGACATACTAAAGGAACATGGAATTCTTGGAGGTGAATGCATAGGGTGTATCCTCCTTAATTGCATTTGAATGAATTACCGAGAGGACTGTTGGAGGAGCACTAATAAAGATATTTTATGGACACTAGAAAATGTTTGGTTGCATGGTCTTCATGCACGTAGCCAGAGAACATAGGTCTATCCTTAATGAGAATGCCAAGTGTTTTCTTATGCTACGTGGACACATTTTGGTCATGTACTTAGGATGGGGTAGAAATGTCGATCTCTTTATTCGCTCCCATATTGCCTGATGACTTGATAAGTTTCACGTGGCGGCAATATTCAATATTGGCGAGCAACCTTCTCAACATGTGATTTGCCTAATATTACATGTTGAGGGAGGTCCCCTTAAAGTTTTTATTTTTGCAGGAATTTCTTGTTGGGAAGGTCTACTGAAGTTTTTTATTTTTCCCTGTCATGCAGAGCATTAGATACTATCCAAAGAAGGTTGAGAGTCCCAAAATTCAATTTATGGTTACTAATAAGAAAAGTTCACTTCTGTTGATTGGGGTTTGAAAGAACTTCCCTAAAGCTGGTTAACGTGGGACTTTCCTACCCGCATAGTGTTTATCGGCTTTGAGATGTATATTGAACAGCAAAAACAGGAGCGAGAGCCATTCTTGGTGGGTTAATAGCACAGGGCTGATATCAGTATTTAGCATATCCACGGCACCCTGATTTACGCATTTGTAGATAAAGCTGCAGACTCCGGTGGAAGGTTTCTTTAGAAACATCTCAACGTTGGTGCAATCATTTGAAATACAGCTGGGATCACACACTGATCCTACTGTTAGAAGTCTCTGGTCTGAGCTTGTTATGTCAAGCTTCGTAACAAACCAGAAACCAGAGATCCGTGTTTTAACTCCCATCCTTATACTACCATAGAAATGCTAAGCTGCAGTTTCATTTGTCACTCTACAAACATTGTTCATTTGGGCCAAAGATGCCAAAGTCGGGGGGCTAAGGTAGAAGAAGAAGGGAGCAGGAGAGCGGAGTCCAAGGGTTGTCCGCTCAGAATTTTTAGCGTTTGTTCCAATTTAGAAGAAGAAAATCATTCGATTTTCATAGAGATTTCTTTGAAGTTGCAAAGAAAATGGTGATGACTTTAGAGAATTTATGATACCAAATTGTAGAGCTATGACAGAATCAACATCATGGAGTTTGATAGGATAACCATGAAGAATGGGGCTCGGTTTGCTAAGGAGTATGCAATGGTTTGCTTCGGCTGAACCCCAAGCAAAGCTTTATTTGGGTGTGGATCAAATCAGTATTTCATTGTGTAAATGGAGTCTATCTGGATATTAAGTAGATTTTCTCTCTGCTGCGTTGCAAGGCCTGTTCAAATAAAACCCCACATCCAGGTCCAGACCACCTTCTGAGGTTAGTTTGGTGGTATCATTATACGGTTGGGAGTAAGCTCCTAACATAGCAGACCTGCCTCCAATGAACCAATTCTGTGGTATGGGAAGTTAGGCTGAATAGGGGAGAAAAGTTGTCAGGGGTCTGGGTACCACATTAAAACACTCAAATCTATGGGAGGCAAACAGACAGTCTTGGAGGCTGTTTGTGGGGTGGGGTGTGGTGGTGGTGCTTGTTGGGTTGGCACCAACAGCTACACTTGGTACTGGTGCGAACTGAAATAAACCTTCTAAGATGATGATGCCTTGAGGGTACAAAGGACTCGCACACAAATTTTGTGCTTACATCTTATGATGTTTTCTGAATGATCTTGTGTTATATCTGCACTTTAAGTGCATGTTTTTCCAGAGCCAAGTACAATCTAGAGGAACGGGCTTTGTCCTGAGAGGAAGGCCTTTTACTGGCAGTATTGAAAACCACTCTTACCATTAAACTAAATTTCCTTTTCTATGTTGTTCCTTAGTTCTAAGTGCTGATTTCTTCTTTTTTTCATTTCATTAGTGGATGATGCCTTGGATAGCTCCTCAACTATGTAAGCTTCAATGTAGTCAGTTACCTGATGCTTGATTAATCTTGAAGAGTATCCAATAGGTTAGGTCTCAACATACCCCTGGTATCTATCGGTCGATAGGATTAAAATTGCCTAGAAAATCCAGCAGTGTGTATATATCCCTGTTGATTGGTGCTTTATAATAATCACCAACAACTGCAACTCGAGCTGAAGAGGGGGAGAGCAACAACACCCTTTCTCCCATCCATAAAGGGGGCAGCAGATGTGTATTATATAAGCAAACATAGTGAGTGCAGGATTAAATCATTAAGCATAAGGACTTCCATAATCATGTTGTTTAAAGCATGATTACTATTTTAAGCATATGAATTAGGCTAATATTGAATGAAATTGCAAAATTGTTTAACACAAACTGACCCATTCTTAAGCCAAAAGAATGTGGATTCTTGATTGTTTCGTAAATTCTAAGAAGTGGACAATATCTAAAGTCCATTCGGTAATGGCTTTTGCACTGCTACTTGTAAAGCGTGACTTGGTTACACATGAACTATGCTTTCCGTTGCTATGTTGAGTCCCCAAACTTTTTTTCTTAATGGAACATGCAAATTAATGTAAAAAAGTTTCATTTGGTTTGAACTACCAATCCTCCACATAACCAATCCTCGACATGAATTTAGTCATTTTAGAAAAAAAGTTCCATCATCAAAAGCAACATAGCACACCCCTTACTTTATTGAAGTAGTTGTGGTGTGAAGTTTGCCACAGACCTAACCCAACATGTGAGGAGTACACATTGATAAACACTAATGGAACACCAATACAAAGGGACCCTAAAGTACCCAGAATCTCCATCAGTTTCATGTGTAATTAACAGTTAATGGCCTTTTGGTGAAGCAGAATGGTTTCACATCAGTGTAGGAAAAAAGGGACCCATTCAAGGAAGCTTTAGTTATAATCTCAGAGGCTGTTTCTTTTCTTAGTATGTCAAAATGCTTCTGAGAATAGGAAACACAGTATAAAGGTTTCGGATGCAAATGAATATTCATCCACTCCTGATAACTTCAAACATCTGAGTCTCTATCACACAACGAGTTGATAAATCTAAGTAAGTTTGAATGGTTTGCGAGTATTTTAGGAAGTAAGAACACCATCTTAAATGTTGTTCCATAATCTGTTATAATATTCTCAAAGCTCTCAGAAGACCAATATTTATTCACCCTTTTACCTAAAATAGTTGGAAGGATAAAACCATTCCAAACGCCATTGTCGAACAATGCAAGTAAAGGATTATAGATAGTAGCCCTAAACATTTAGAAGACCAATCTGAGTAGGGATACCTCATTATAACGTAACCCAGGTATCATGAAATTCCATCAAAGTTTTCGTGTCATAGAGACTGACTGATTACCGGTTTGTAAACTCATATTTAGCCTATATAATTGAAAACATGCTCTCATATGAGAGGTTATAAGAGCTTATCCTTCATGTGGTCTAATAAAGCTTCACCAGAAACAAGTAACCCTGAGTACCAAAAACAAAGATAAGAACTCCATGAGACCAATAAGTAAATAGCTTAACAATAAAGATTGAAAAACTAAAAGAATAAACAACAACCCCCATCTTCTTGATTACCCAAGAACAAGGCAACCTCCATCATAGACCTTTTGAGATATCAAACCCATCAATCCAACACTTCCACCACCATAAACCAAAACTTTTTTTCTTCTAACCTCAAAAATCAATAAAAAGTTTAATACCAATCTCTAATCCAGAAATACAATATACCCAATATTATAAATAAAAAATGAGTTCAGAGTATAAACCAGTTCATTTTCCAAATCAAGAGCAGCATCACTGAAGGCTTTCTTGTTGCCAGATTTGCTCCCACAGAAGACACAAACTTTTTTTGAACTTGCTGCTCTGGGTGTTGTTGCTTTCCATCATTCAGAGGTTAACCTCACGTTCACTCGGTGAGGGTGCACTTCTCAATCGTTAGATAAATGGATTTAGATAAATTTGTCAAACAAAAAAACAAAAAGATTTATTAGTTTCCTAAACTTACACAACCCCTCCATTCCCCTCTTCTTCTTCCCATTTGATTTTATCTTAATGATTAAAAGTTATCCCGTCTTCTCCAGATTTTATTTATGATTAAACAAGATTTTAAGATTTTAATGAACTAGAGAAAAACCCCTGATCATTGAATTTCACGTTAACATATGTCAGTTTGGATTATCTTTTTGAGTTTGTTCATACCATTGCATACTTGGTTTAGAAAACTAATAAATCTTTCCATTTTTCTATTTACAAATTCATCTGTATTTATTGAATCCAATGTTCAAGACAAGAGGTACTCGGACTCACCGAGTGGAAGTGAGGTTAACGTCATTGAATCACCACTCAAAAAACAACAATGGCTATGTGTCCATCCAATGATGCAATCACTCTTTCTTACCTACCTCTAAGATACTTCTATTTTATTTCTGGGGAGCTTTGCTAGGGGTCGAGGGAAAGGGGCGAGGGATGGGTGGCAACCACCCATCCGCCTCGAAACACGCGATGTCACTCATCTCGAGGCAATCCACCCATCCTTCGTTCCCTCCCTCGACCCCTAGAATTTTCGATTTCTGGGCATTGGGCTTAAGTCCACCTGTGAATCTCATATGGAATAATGAATAATCTGATGGCTAATTTCCAAATTTGATGTACCATCCAAATTAATTGAAAATTAGACCATGCCCATGTCCCTAATGCATTTTAGACCCCCTTTTATATGACCAAAATGCCTTCAATCGCATCGATGACTATCTCAAACAAGATCTGAAATGGCACATATCTAATTAAAATAAAAAAATTTAATTGAAAACTATGCAAGATTGACTGTAACATGCATATCAAGTAGTTTATGATAACTTCGCGACTAATTCTAGACATTCAGGTTCGAGATTAGGGTGTGATTGAGGTCTAATGTGAGAAGTTCAATCTATCTACTCGTATCCTGAAGAACAACTTAGTCCCTAATTTGGTTGCAAAAACCTGTTCCTTTTGGTGAAATTTCTTTCATACCTTAATTCCATCATGTAACTTGGAGCGTCAGCAAAATCACAAGTGAAAATGTAAACGTGAAAATGCAAAAGTTTACGGTAGTTGCATATATTTCGCAAGCAACCTAGAATATGGCATCAAGTGGAGAGAAAGAGACTTTCAAAAATAAGGTTTCTTGGTTCAATGTTCTTTTATAAACTTTAACAATCTTAGGGAATCTGCTAATAAAATTTCCAGTAATAGAATCGACAACCTGGTAATAAAACATAAGTTACTTCACACAGACTGGAAATGTAAATCAATGGGTGGTGGAAACAGAAATTGTATATATTTGGTCATGGAGGAGCATAACTAGCTGTCCACACAAGAAGCTTTACCAAAGTTAGAAAACAGTTTTTAAAATGGGCTGTTCTCCTTCTTAACCTTTTGGTGTTTTTTCTCCTTTATTTGCTCAAATGAAGCAATATGTTTCGGATGTAATAAGGAAGCAAGAACAAGGGAGAAACTCAACTTTCAATCTTCATCTCCTTTCCTTTGTTACCAAACCAAACCAACAATCCTGTCAAGACCAACACTTGTAACTTCATACAGAGAACATATCGTCGATTGAGGAACCATAAAGCTAGCCTCATTGGTTATATTCATAAAGAGTCGCATTTGGTTATATTAGCATATCTTCAATCATGGGGAGGAGAACCCCTTCTGACTCCCATATTGTAATTAATCCTATGATCTCAGTCACTTTTCTTGCTGTTGGGGTTGTTGCGGTAATCAGTATGGTAGCTGCACTTTGTGCTAGCCATGCTAAATCTCGAAAAGCCTCTCCACAACAGTCGTCTTCACAATCCAAGTCATCTTCACCTTCAAATAATGAGACAGCCATCACAAACCCAATACCAACACCACCACCAACAACAACTGCAACAACAACGGCAGCAGTATCAACAACACCATTACCATCACCACCAAATAGAACACCACTGGTATTAATTGAGAAGGAAGGAAGCCCACAAGGCCAACAACAACAACAACAACAACAACAATCATCTCATAATTATAACTTAGCCAATGCAAAGTCTAGAAGAAAACTATCTGCCAATTTAAGTATGAAGCTAGGAGGAAATACATTAGCAAAATATCGGTCTAGGAAAGATGAACAGCCACAAGAAAAGCAATCAAAACCAGAAGAAGAGTCAGTCTGGACCAAGACAATAATTCTTGGGGAGAAGTGTAAGGTTCCCAGTGATGACGATGAGGCCATCATCTACAATGAGAAAGGCAACAGAGTATCATCTTACCCTGCTAGGACGCCTACATCCTTGCCTGTGACTCGAACCAACTCACTTATTGATCAGGATGCTATTCCAACTATATAACCTGTTCCAGCTGCGGTTGTAAGGATATGACAGAAGACATCCTTGTTCTCATCAAACATATGGGATTGGAGGAGAAAGGGAAAGGGTGGGGAAGGTATTTCTTGTGGAAAGGAAATGGATGATTGCAATGATCATGGAATTGAGTTGCCAGATTTTGAATGTTGAGATACATGCTGCCTTCCATAGTGAATGCAATTGCTCCATTTTAATCATAAGTTTCCTCTGAATCAATCTCTTATATATGCAGCATCTTCTATACTCAGTTTTCTTCTTCACTACCAGTTGTCAAAGGCATGGTGTTGCCAAAAACACCCTCACTTTAAAATGATTAACTAATCCATCAACCTCAAATACCAAATAGGATCCATAAATCCAATAATAAATTGTCAATTAATACCATGGATATAGTACAAAACAATCCAAGCAAACCTCAAAATTTATATAAACTTAAAAAAGATTGACATCCATAGATTTGTTTAATTTATTACTTCAAAAGTTAATGAAAATAAATAAACACAATTTTGTGATGATTTATTAAGATCAACAAAAAAAATAGTATTTAATGTAATGATTTCGTTAAGTTTTCATGCAGAGTCGCAGGCGATGAACAAGGCACTAAAGTGGGGTACATAGAGAAAGGAGAGTGCTGTTTATCACCGATGCCATGCCATAATCAAAGCGGCAGAAGACAATGAGGAGTACCTTTCCTGGCACCGGAAGCTACTGTGGCAGAGCTTCAAACTTTCCTTGGACACACTGCAAGCTCTTTTTTATTCCTAGAAATCGAAACTCTAGTGCTGTATAGTGGTTGTGTATTACCAGATAACTGGTCCGTCATTAGTATTGTGGACTTGAATTCTCATTTGGTATTTTGAAAGAAGGTGAACCTGCACTTCCTCGACAGCCTGAATGAATAGGAGATTGCCTGATTAAGAAAATAGAGCTTTTTTGTACAGCTGAAGACATAGGATGACCAGGAAGATAAGTGGATCTGGGAAGATTGAAAGAAAGGGTTGAGAGTGAAAAGCTGCTGACAATTTCAGCCTCCCCACGTCGAAAGCAACAGTCTAGCAGTTGGAGATGAAGATAAGTGGATCTGGCTCTCAAACTTCGCCTAGAGCTGCATTCTTATTGTGGACAAAAGTTCATAGACAAGCTCTCAGGTTGAAAATCTGAATAGAAGGACTTGCCTTCCTAATGGATGTGGTCTTTGCGAAGCAGAGGAAGAGTTTGATTGGCCAACTATTCATCACTTGCAGGTTTCCCATTGCTGTATAGCAGGGACTTTTAGGGGAGTTTGGTGTCAGAATTGGTGATCTCACCTCCATCTATAAAATCACTGAGCAATAGCACCGCTTCTCAATGAACATCTTTCATCAAGAGATCGCTATGGGACCGCTTTATTCAAACAGCCCTAGAGACATCTGCTTTCTGGTATGGTTCTCAACCAGCTGCAACTTGCATACTATATCACAGATTCCAGTAGAAACAATCTCCAAATGACAGTTAAATCCCTACTGTGTACAACAGTAGCATACCTATTTATGATTTAGAACAGATAGGATGAGAGTCACTGTAGTTCTCTAGCAGTAACTTCGTATCCATGTCAAAGAACAGGTTCTGAGGGGTCACCTTTGCACTCGACGGAAAGATGCTTATGCTGACTCCAAACAGTGATCGCATGACATCTACTGAAGACAGCAGCTTGCTTTTACGATTCACTGTTGTCACAAAACGATGTAATTGGGTAACTGCACCGGTAAAGAACATTAGCTTGGTAAAGTTTGACACATCATTTGAAGAAATTCAAGACATAGTAATAACATTAACAAGAAATTCCACATATTATCTTTGACTATGATGTATGCAAGTTAACGAAGAGCTATGGTTGATGCCAACATGGCATGTATTTTTAAAAAGCAGGCAATTTTCAATGTTACTAGGTTCATGACACTGGCAGCTAGATGTAAGGAGTAAGTGAAGGAGATGGAGTGGGAATACATTATGTAGAAAATTTATATATTTGGATTGAGACATGACAATTTAAGTTCAAAAGGACAAAAAGTGCCTGATACGTGTTGGCTAGCGATGAGAAACTCTGAATCAGTACAGAGCTGTCATTAGATTTCACATGAGGTTGAGTGTGTGCAACTGTTGCTGTAATTCTCAATTATGTTCTTGGAAAGAAACCTTTTATACAACCAAGGATGCACGGACACGGACACGCGTGTCGTGTTGGACACGGACACGACACGACAACTCGGCAATTTTAAAAAAATTAGGAATCGGCGACATGGCGAAACGGTCAAATTTTTATTTTTATTAATTTTATTTTTGTATAACTCGTATGAACATAAACAACAACCTAAAGCTTAAAATTGTTTAAAATTTTTACTTTTGAAGCTGGAAGAGGAGAGCTTAATAAGAGAGATAGAGAAATTTACAGAGATGCTCAGATAGTCCAAATTTACTAGGGAGTGTATCTAATTTACAAATTGTTTCAAAATAGTGTGTAATCGTGTATCTAAGAGCAAATTAGTAATCATGAAACAGATAAATCAAATTACAGAGAAATTATATAGCAAAATACCCTTTTGTGTATATTGTATCTAATTTAGAGCGAGGGAAGAAACGACCTTGATAACGCCTGATGTACCATCAAATGAAAATGTCAGTCAAGAACCCTCAGATTGAGTACGGTGTGAAGAGGTACTCTAATTGAAGCAATCCCTCTCCCCGACTGAAGGAATTGAAAAATTGGTGATTGCAATTGAGTGCAGTAGAACTGGTGTTTCTTCAAGAACTACTTTCGAAACCAGCAGAGAAAAACAGGATAAAAGAAAAAAAAAACCAAGAAAAACAGGAAAAAAAAAGAATTGGCCTTGTCGAAGCCGAGTCGAGGCCGTGTCGGTCTCAGTCAACGTGTCTTGACCGTTGACCGCGTGTCGGACACGGACTCGCGTCCGACACGTATCCGACTCTCGAAACAGGGGTTTTCCGAAGAGTCTGTGCATCCTTATACAACACCTTAGCATTTTGTGTAATTGATGAAGTGTATCTTACCGACTAAGCCCTATGACATCGTGAATGTTCAATAAACCCCTTTCAAACTAATTGCACCGTCCTATGTGTAGAAGATATAGGTCACAAGTTTATGAGAAAATAATGTTCAAATAGAACAGCTACAAATCATCTTGGTCTGAAAATCTAACTCTAGGTTTACCAAAAGCAGACTCTTATTCATGGGCTCAAGTTTGCCTCCCAATTTTCCAAGGGTAGGCAATCTCTTTCAAGGGCATGCCAACAAACAAGGATAATCCCTAGACCAAGGATGACATCTCAGTAAAGAGATAACTGTATTTATCTAAGCCTCCATGCCATAGGACAATGATTGTTGTTCATCCCATTCATTCCCATATGATTCCCTACTCCCTTTAGTATTTCCTCAAAAGAAACTCCCAAGCAACTCGCACAAAAGAACTCATCCTAGGAGAAAACCGATTGAACGTAGGATCATGAGTCATTTGCATGTTGGAAACACATCAAAAGCTTCAAATGGGGAGCAATAAATACATGCTTCATAGGTCGATATAGCCATGATGAGCTTATGACATGATTAGAATTGGCTTTAAGTTCCCTAAAAAGCCAATCGAAGCAAGAACTCTTTCAACATGAATTGATAATATTTTGCTATGATGTTTGGGGCCGAGGCTCAATTTTTTCTTCAAAGTCCCTCGCCCGAGCCTTGGATTGATGCAATGGCACACCTTAGTCAAGGTGGAGAGTGACTAAGGCTCCTAAGACTCCCCTAGGTGTTCTGGAGAAAACCACTTAAACAAGGTTTTTTGAAAGAAAAAAAAAACTTAAATCACAATCTATGTTGCTAAGGGTGAAGGGAAGAGTGAGACGACCACAAGCGTCTTTGTAAGTCAAGGCACCGCCACGATGGAGCATTTCTTTAAAGGATAGAACTCTTAAATGTTCGTTTATTTTAGATTTATTATGTCGTTAAACTGTGAAACAAATTGGGTTATGACTAAGTTGTTTTCATAAGGATTTCTCTTATTAGGAGTTGTGGTCACCCTCCACCAGGGCTGGGGTCAGTGATTGGAAAAAAGAAAAGAAATAGAACTTTGAAGTCTTGGCATTGACTGTGGAGCCCCAAACAACATTGATCACAAACTAATTTGTTTTCTCACTTCAACGTAATAAAAAACCTCGAATAAGTAAAAAATCCAAGTCTACCCATTAAATAAGACACATTGCTGCGGTGCCTCGCCAAGGCGCTGACGGCGAACCTAGGTGCTTTGCACTTCGTCACACGCCTCACAACATAGTTAATTCATGTAGTGTAATTCATAAATGTTACTAACAAGCAACTTGCAAAACATTATATACTGACTCTTCGGCAAACTAGAATATGAAGAAAAGAGAAAGGCAAAATAATGTCAATTTTGTGTTACAGAGACTTACTTCCATTTGAAGGATTCAATAATCCCTTCAATATTTCCTCAAAATAAATCCCCAAGTGATTAAATGGTTAATTTCTCCTTCATCTGATGAAAAAAGCTCATCCTAGGAGGAAAATTAAACTTAGAATTGTGAGAAAGTTTCATACTGGATACTGCATTAAAGCTTTTTCCCAAATCAAGCACCAAAACCTTCTAGTGGAAAGACGTTAAATACATGCTCCATAAGTTGATAAAGCCATGATGAACTTAGTTTTGACATAATTATTGTAATTGACTTTAAGTTCCCTATAAAGACACTAGAAACAAGAATTTCAATATGGATTGATAGTAATTCGTGGATTGTACTTTGTAAGCATTATTTACAAGGAACATGCAAAATGTCATATACCGACTCTTAGGCAAAGCTAAAATATGAAGAAAAGAGAAGGCAAAATAACAACAAAAATTGTGTTAACAAAGACTTACTTCCATTTGTTATGGGGTATCACCGTCGAAAAGAACTTCATAAAACCGCTTCCTTTCTTCTGGACTGTATAAATTCCTTTGCTTCCCTCCTCCATCACCTCCTTCAGACATGGGGGACCTACTTTTTTGCTCCATTTTGCCTGATCTTACCATAGCCATTCCTACTTTCTTTTTCTTTTCTAAATTCAATGCGTGTCGCCTTCTATTATATTCATGAAGCCCTTCCTGCATCAATTCTCCAAACTTCTCCTTGACAACAACAAGTGGATCCTTATCAATCAACTCCGACCCATTGTATCCATCTCTAAGAACAACCGTATAAATCTGATACCTATTCGACACATAAAAAATTCCCGGGTGTTTTAACAACACGACATTCAACTTCTCCGGCAAATTAAACTCTCGTCTAAAATGACCCAATTTCATAATCGAAGCCTTTTTCCACAATGTCAATGACAACAACTCATGAACCAACCCCACTGCCCTCTTCTCCATCTCCTTCGACCCCTCCACAAAACCCCTCCCATCCAAATACGGCGAAATGTACGGAGTCCCATTGAACTCATTAAACCTCTCCCACGCCTTCACCCAAGTTTCCGGTAAACTACAACTAAACCGCGGCTCCTCCTTCCTCTTCCTAGCCACATTCTCAATCACAGAAACACCCAAATCATCCTCCCAAGAAACAAGCTCAATCTCCATTGACACTCTTTTTCCACCATAATTAACAACCCGAAACATCTCCGGATGCTTAGCAACAATCCTAATCAAATAATCATCCGGAAACCCGAACCCCCTCTTCAATTCATTGAATTTCACAGCATTTAGCCTATTATTGCAACTCATCATTAACAACTTGGCTAATCTCTTAACAAGAACAGATTCTTGACCCTCTTTTACACTCTCTTCGTCCTCTACCAAACTCATCATTCGCTTAGTTAACTTTAAATAATAGTCATCGTTTTCTAAATAAACTTCGAAGCAACAAGGGTACTTTTTAAGCCAGTTGAGTGCGTTACCTTGAAGGTCTAGGGTTTTGAACTTCTTCTGAAGGAGACGAACTGGTGCGACGTGGTTAGGGCAGCGAAGGAGGATGTTTTTTATCTGGTTATTCACGATCCATCGGCGATTGCGTGAGAGGGAAGCTTCGAGTGCGGGGTCCTTCTTCATGGACCAGAGAGAAAAGGGTCGGAAGAGGAGGTGGAAAGGGGAATTGGGGTTTAGGGTTCGAAGAATTGTGAGATTGGTAACCATTGATGATGATGAGCTCTGTGAAGTCTGTGAAATGTTGGAAGAAGTCATGGACTAGTCTATGTGCATCCACAACTTCCTCTTTTAACGCCCACATTGCGTATGTGACCTTTGTTTTTAGTATTGGTCAAAATTTTGGTCATGGATTCGGAAACCGTAGCGCTCGAGTTTCATCCCCTTCTCATCTTTCTTCCTGATTCAACCATCACCATCATCGCTAAGTGACGGAGCCACATATAAAGAAAGGGGGCAATTGCCCCCCTAAATCTTCCAAGTTTGTTCAAATAACATAGAGATTTGTGGTTCCCCAAATATCACTTAATTATTGCCCCTTCAAAATTAGGCATATTATCATTGAGCAAAATTTTGCGCCCCTCAACTAAGATACGATATACTTTGTTCCGTCAAGATGAAAATCTTGGCTTCCCCACTGCCCTCGATCCCTCATAACACCAACGGGGCTCCTCTAGTCACCGCCACTACCCCAAACCTTTTATTTGACCCTTATTCTTCATGATTTAGCTACCACCACTCACCATCACAACCCCTTACGAGGTTTTGTGCTAGCATCCACCTCCGGCGACTACCACCACCATCTCCGACCGTCAAAACCCTTATTTATAGAGTTTTATGGTAGCACGTACATGGATTGCACGTGCAAAGGTACCAAGTCGATAATAAGTTTTTTTTTAATCTTTTTTGAATCACAGGTACCGACATGACATTCTACGTTATTTTTGCTTCTAATTAGAGAAAAATATTTTAATATCTTATGAATGTTTGATGTAAACAACAAGGAGGTGTTTAGTGAAGAGAAACAAACATCCCGTACTCAGTTCGAGTCTTAAGAGAAAAACAAGCACCCCTTTAGTTTCACTCATAAGTTACGAATTTTTTTTTTCAAAATATATTAAGGTTGTGAAGTAGAGATATTACAATACAACTTGATGAGCAACATCATGGGAATCATATGCTTTGCAAGGAGTAAGGAGTGTGATTATCATATTCATGAGACTTTCATTCCTCAGTTCGAGTCTTAAGAGAAAAACAAGCACCCCTTTAGTTTACTCAGAAGTTTCGGGGTTTTTTTTTTCAAAATATATTAAGGCTGTGAAGTAGAGATATTACAATACAACTTGATGAGCAACATCATGGGAATCATATGTTTTGCAGGGAGTAAGGAGTGTGACTATCATATTCATGAGACTTTCATTCCCCATATTGATCACAAATTCTAATGGTAGACGATAGATGTTATCTCAATTTAACCTTAATTGTAAGGGTCTCTCAATTTATCCAACCTGACACACACTTAATGTTCGAAGGCAAGTTAATTTCCCTATCCCAATTGGCATTTCATGTAGGGAAGAACCATCTCGGATGTCAAGGTGTCTAAGGCTCTACTCATTTATCTCATATCTTTCAATAGTGACCTAAGCCAGTCACAACATGCAAATTTCAATACCTGAACATTTCTTAGCTCACAAATAGAATCAGGTAAGCATGTCTTTTGAGTACAAAAAAGGTTGAGATACTTGAGGTGTTTCATATTACTTATAGAGTCTGGTACTTCTTCAATCAAGACCAATGCTCGTAAGCATATAAGATGTGAGAAGATGAAATGAAACTCCTCAGTTACATTCCTTCGATATATCTATTTGAGGGAGCGGGAATGTAAACATTGTTCAATTTGGCATAAACTTGAACCTGTTTGGTAGTATGTTGCAAGGAATTGACAATTGATGAGTTCTTCTGCAAATGATTTTTGTGCTTTCGATCACAATTGAACATTCATCCCCTGCAATATGAAATGGCAGATCATGCACGAGGTCATGCATCTTACACTTTTCTAAGTTTCCATCCTCTTATTTTGTTAGGTCCTAAAAGATGGACCTCCATAGCAATTCGTTAAAATTTTCATTCCCAGCATCTTCCAACTAGATTGCACAAAAGCAATGGTCATCCATTGATGAATCAATTCTTCCCTATAGAATTCATGATCTTTTGGAAATATCGAGCAATGCACTCTTTAGTTTGTTCCATTGGTCCTTATTTTCTTCCCAAACACCACGGGAAGCAAAAATCTCTTCCCATGTAGCTCTTCCTGGTGGCCTTTTTGCAAAGAATCCAATTCTTTTAAACCACATACATTTCCTTAATTATAGGCTATTATTGATCTCATAAGATGTTTAACATCAAAATTTGTTGATACACAGACCCAAGATCAGTATGAAACTGCTTTGCTACTTGCTCGTCCTTGTACACCAGTTGTGCAAGAGTTGTCTTTCCAAGTCCACTAATACCGACTATGGCACAAGTAGAGATGTTATCATGGCTATTCACATTTCTAAACAATGGGATCGCACCAATTGGGTGTCTTCCTTGGGAACAATACTGACTAACAGTATCCTCACAAAGTTTTTCTTGTCTTTCTTTCTCCCATATACTTGTGGTTTAGTACTAGAGAACTAATTTCTCGACCTGGATAGATTTTGGCTCTCTCTTCTGCAAGTCTTTTTCGAAATTAAGTTGGCAACATTCTGTAACACAACCATCAAACCTCTCCATAAGGACTTTGAAAGAATCAGTTACCTTAGTATAAAGTTGTTATTGCTTGTTCCCGGGGATAGATGCATACCTTCTAATGCCCACTCCTCCAGAGCGTCATCAGCATCATAAGCCGCATCATTTAATTCCGTTAGCCAATTTTGAATCTCCAAATCAATGACTTGCTTCTCCTCTGCATCAATAAGAACATTTTTTTTTCCGATAAAGTTTTGTAAAGCTTCTTCATCTCTTTCTCGATACCCCATGCTACATCAAATTCCTTCTGGGTTAAAAAGGTCAGCTTGTCAAATGTTGCTTCAAGGAGTGGAGAGACTACCACTTGACCTGTCATTTCCTTTTGTGCAACAAAACACTTGTGGAATTAAGGATCACTGGTTCTCTTCTTGCAAGGAAATTTGTTACAACTCTGTTGGGATTTAGTAACTGCAGCACGTAGTATGATTTGAGTCAAGTTTATGGTGTGTTATTGTGCTCCCTTGCATGTACAAATGGATTACGCGTTGCTATGCTCAGTTTGTTTTTGTAGTCAAGTTATGTCTTTTTATTGTTGGTCATCTTTCATCGAGAATAAACAACATGTTCCTTTCCCACCATTTACTAAGACATGGAGACATATTATATCCTCATCTTCAACAAGGTAATGCAGGGACCCTTGAGTGAATCATTGTCGTTTGTTCAATGGTTACTGTTTGTTTTCATTTCTCTTTTTTTTTTATTCATGAATATCAAGATACTTATGTAGGGTTTCACATATAATCGATGCTAATTAAAAAGACTATTTTTGGTTTTTATATTAAATTTTTTGTCCTAAATCTTTTTTAATAAATAAAACAACAGAAATAAAGAAAAAGTTTTTTGTACTTTTTATTTAGTAGACATTGAACACCATTGAAGACTAGTTCTCAAGGGAGAAGATTGGTTGGATTTCGATGTGTTTTAGTGAAACAAAGGGGCTTTCCTCATCAATCTTTAGTGAGTTTGTTTTTTCAAATGGAATCAAACACTCGAGATGAGAGGATGAAGGCTGTGAAAATTAAATGAACCAGGTTCACTAATTCGAGATCAGTGACATCTTTTTCCCATTTCCATGCTCTTGATTATGTTGCAATTAATCCACAACAAGTTTCATTAAGTTAAGGACCTTTATTTTATCTTGCAGGTGTAAAGTTGGTTTAATCAGTTGTGTAGGTTTGGTTCGGATACTAGATAAACCATTTTAACTGAGAAGATTGAGATTGATTGTAGTCACCCAACATTCCAATGTCTGATTTGTGCATTGACATGCAGATGGTTCTTCAGAATTAGGGAATGGTCAGACATTATGTTCATGACAGAGTACTTCAAGTGCTGGTTTATGTAAGTAAAATGTTGAACTAAATCGGATGAGATTGATATAATGTGCACCACAGTCCTTTCATTATGGTCTGGAGGAATGAAACGACATAGCTAATTGTATCATCTTCTGTCTAAATGAACACTTCTTTCCTTATAACCATGAAAGTCCAAAAAGAAAATCTTTGTCAACAGAAACAGTACATGGAAACAAATTGAAGGCACAGTGAACTAAAACCCACAGTCCGACGTTCTTTATCTCAGACAACGAAGATGTGTTTCTTCATATAAATAAGAAAATGAAGAATATAAGTACAAAAGAAGGCTTCTGCCCTAGATCTTAAGGATAGATGGGTTCAATTACAAGACAAGCATCTTCCATGGGTGTTGCTACAATAGTGAAACATTTTGGAATCAATTGGAATAGCAAACATATTATAAACTAATTAGCGAGTTTGCAACATCTAATTCATGATTATGAAATTTAATGTGAACCTTTAATTAAGATTTTATTGAACTTTTACGACTACATATAGCAACTTGTACAACCCAAATGTAGAACAATACACCAGTCATTTTTGTATGACAGACCAACATGTTAGAAACCTAGTACACATTAAATATAAAAAATAAAACTATGAACCCAATAATCTTCATCTAATGTTAACCTTCACCTAATGTGACTGAATTTTCAATCATCATTGAGTCGCGACTCCAGCCAACAACCAACCTTGATGATCTTAGAATCTGAAGAACCTAATGGTGAAGTTCTCTGCACACCTCGAACTTGTGGCATGCTCCTGGTCTTGCCTCTGTGGTACGAAGGTGAGAAATATCAGCTTCATTTCCAAACATCATCGAGTCAGGGCTGCTGCCATTAGCTGACCTTGATGATCTAATCAATCACGCCAAAAAACTGGAAGTAGACAACTGCATTGATCCAACCTTGATGATCTGGTCTTGCCTCTGTGGTAAGTGTGAGAAGTATCTGCTTCATTAACAGATACTTCAATTTCTCCTGATGATCCTCTTTACAAAATACTTTTATCTTTCCATATCTTCATCTGATGCGGCTGAAATTACCAAATGGCTCCGATTTGCTCTTGGGTGCAGGTTTGGCCACTTCAGGAGTCCCAAAAACATTCCAAAATCTTAGTGTCTCGTCTCCTGCAGCAGTTGCTACGGTGCACCCATCTGGGCTCTGAGCCATAAGTAGAACTCTGGAAGTATGACCAGTGAGTTCAGCCATTTTTACCATTGTCGGCTACTTCCAAAGAGTTAATTGATTGCTTGTGAACCATGTGAGCTCAAAAGTTCACATTCCTTCTTGCTCCATAACAAGGAGCAGACCTGGGAACCTGTATTTATTGAGTTCAGGCATGCACCAGTATGGGTGTTCCAAAATTTTATGCAACAGTCATCTACACCGCCACCAGATGCAAGCAAGTTACTCTGAAAAGACACCAAGCAAGGGCCTTGACTGCAGCAGTGTGGTCCTCAATCATGTGAAACCACTGAGTTGGAGAATTTGATGATGCCCCGGATTGATCCCATATGTGGAGAAGGTTATCATTCCCACCACTTGCTAGTTGTTGTCCTGACGAAGACCATTTCAGCCCACAAACCTCTCTTGAATGCCCTGTATATGTGTCCACAATGTGTGATCTAACTCGGATGTCGTTGTTGATGATGAGTTCATCCCCACCCCCTGTGGTAAGAATGTGACTATTCCAATCAAGTGACCCTACTCTGGATCCATGCATGCCTAGTAGAGTTCTCAGTTGTCGGTTTGATGCAGTGTCCCGTGGCTGGACTTCTGAATATTTCAAACCAACAACAATATTCTGTCCATCTGAAGCCCAACTCACACTCGTTATGGGCCCATTTTCTTCGTCGATGGTCACAAGGTCAGATGTGGAGGAATTAGAAGCATCCCACAGATAAACAGTGCATCCAAGTGCAATTGCTAGAACATTGCTGCTACCAAAGCAAGGATCCTGGTTCTGTTCATATGCATCGTCTCGGCAAGCAGTTTCCTGTAAGCTGATGGAGAGCTCTCCACTTGTTTTTCCTTTCTGTCATGAACCAACCAATTCTCCCAAAAGCTCGAGCTGTCCAGGAGGGGAAAGTCCATGACTAGGATCGTAACATTGCCCCACGCTAGCTTATCTCACCTACCAGTATTCAACAACTTAGTACTATGCCCATACATAATTTTAAATTATTTTAATCCAGCCTATAGGTCGCCCCTGTCGGGAATCGAACCTTGGATGTGGGGTTTGGCTCTGATACCAATTGTCATGAACCAACCAATTCTTCCAAAAGCCCGAGCTGTCCAGGAGGGGAAACCCCAATTTTCCAAATCGAACAAAAAACACCCCCAAACACTAGATTCACCCACCCACACATCATAAACCCTATCTCCCCACAAAACACAAAAATTTACATTTAAAAAATACTATAAAAAATCTACAAAAAAAGAAATGAAGAAAAAGAGAAGACCAAACCTGGCCCTTCACTTTCAGACTGATGTGCGAAGCCTGAACGTTGGGCTCTATATCCTCTTGGTTCTGGTTCGGAACAGCAGACATGTTTCGTTTCTTCAACAAAAACCCGATACGTTACGTTACAGTTTTTCTCTCTTCTTCGGCAAAGAAAACCTGCAAACACTTGAAGCCTACTTCGTCGTTTGGACTCCTCTTAGTATTTGTAGTTATTTATCTCAGTGCATGACGTATAGAAGTTGATCTTTAAACATAGTATGTACTAATTATTTTGGAAACGAATGCAAAATGGACGGTGGGGGCTTAGCACCAGGCTAACCCTCGGTGCACTAAAGAATTTTCGCAATAAATTATAGTGTTTCTTCCACAACAAAGGAAAGTATTTTCACGAGATTGCCATGACTGATGAGTATGTATGACAATAAGCTATAGTGTTTCTTCTACAACAAAAGGAAACTGACAACTAATTACAAGCTACGGTGTTTTTTAAAATTATTCAAAAAATATTGCAAATATCACTTTAACTAGATATCTCTTTAACGAGGAATTCTAAAGGGATATCGCAAAGTACATGGAGAGATAGAGATATCGCAAAACAAAAAGATATCGCAAAGTTCCATTTATATAAACGTCACTTTAACCAAAGATATCTAATAACGTCACTTTAACAAAAGATACACTTTAAGCAAAGATATCTAATAGAATCACCGAATCTAATAACGTCAACGTCATTTAGAATCACTGTAACGTCAACGTCATTTAGAATCAATGTATCTAAATGATATCACCGTATCTAATAACGTCACTTTAACTAAAGATATCGCAAAGTACTAAACGTCAACGTCACTTCAACCAAAGATATAGCAAAGTCCATTTATTATAAACGTCACTTTAACAAAAAAAAATAATAAACGTCACTTAGCCAAGTAAGAAATCAAATCAAAGTAAGATATTTCTCGTAATCTGATTTCTTCGTAATAGAGATTACAAATTTCTCATAATCAGAAGTAAGAAATCAAATCAAAGTAAGATATTTTATGTAATCGAAGTAAGAAATCAGATTTTGTCATAATTTGATTACGAAGAAAGGCATACCAAAGAACTTACTTCGATTTCTTCGATTAAGAGAGAAATATATTCGATGGGGAGAGAAACAACTTCGATTTATTCGATTCAGAGAGAAACAGATGGGGACAGAAACTCTGTCGAAATATGGGGATAGAACTTTGCTTCGATGGGGAGAGAAAACTCTGTCGATTGGGAGAGAAACTCTCTTACCAGTTTAGGGTTTGGAGCCAAAAATTTGGAGCCAAAAAACTCAAAATTTCGTTGGACGGTTTCTTGAATTCCGCATATAATATCACATGCGAGCGAGTCCCTCCCTCGTTCCCTCCCTCGATACGTAGAAGGATTGCTGGAAACACTGATCACTAACCGACGATGTGATAAAGACAGTAGGATTTAGAGTCAAAGCGGTCCACTCGGCAGTTTAAAACGGGCGAGTTTGTCTGCCAGGCGGGTTTGTTTAAACAGCGAGGGAATGGGCGAGGAAACCAGCGAGGGAGGGGGTGAAAGACGTTTACCCCTTCGAGATGCGTGAAAGCGCCTCGAGACACGGACTTACACGCATTTCGATGGGGATGAACGGCTTCTCCCCCCACCCCACCCCACTGGTTCCCTCTGACATTTAGAATTTCCCCTGCCAGGCTGAGCCGAGAAGAGGCGAGAGAGCGTAGCGTTGGTGTCAGAGAAGAGAAGAGGAGATCACAACTTCTTATACATCGCGACGTTACAATTTCGACATTTCTTCAAATGGTGAGCCTGCTTTTCTGATTTAGATCCCTCTCTCTCTTTCTCTCCCTCATCTGATTTTGTTTTAATTCTATCTACTGTTACTGGTTTAGTTTGTTCACCTTTGATCTAGGGCACACTTGAATCGTATCGAACCGAATCGAATGTACGTTTTATTTTATTTGCAGTAGATGGATTTCAATAGATAGATTGATCAGATTCAGGTTTCCGATCTGTTTGATTTTGATTCATATCACTGCCTCGTAGATCTACCTAATATAACACTCAAAACACTACCACCAAAACATTCGCTCTCAAGTGCCTTAATTTCAAAGCTGCGATTTGAATTTATGCATGGGTCTTGGATCACGAAGCAATCCTCACCACTTTCATCTTATTTCAGATCAACTAAATTTTGCACATTTAGACATTCTTTATGATTAGATGTAATCTGGTTTGGTCTTTGAGGTGAGTATTGAGGGCTGGGTAATTTTGAATCGAGGGTTTTTGGGTGAGTATGAGATTGATAGATAGGAGTAGGAGTAAGACTCCAAGGGAAGACATCGTTTTCGGGTATGCTAGAGTGGAGAAAAGGCTCTTCTGATTGAATGCAGCAATCAGATAGGTCATGGATTGGAGGCATGTTGTGGGAAATGAAAAGAGAAGTAATGGGTGAGGAAGGGTGTAGTAAATTTGTTCTTCCACACCGATTTGGGTAAAGTTGGATGAATTGGGGAGCTTTATGCGAAGAGTCATGTGTAGTTGAAAACTTTGGAAATTTGAGAGAGACAAAAAGGGGTTAGAGACGATGGAAAGGTGGTCTTTTCCTCGCAGGACTGAGAAAGTAAGTAGAATGGATATGTTACTTGTTAGACTAATAGGGTAATTAGGAGCCAGCTCCCCATTTCACAAGAAGGATGTGAATAGCTGGCGAAGAGGGAATACTTTAAGTAGAACTAGAAGAATGAGATTGATGGCGTTGCCAACTTATATACGAGAGGTCTGGTTATTCCAGATTTGGATTACACGAGCAATTGTAGTTTGGGCATTGAATAGGTGGTTGACTGTTTAGTGTATTAGGTTGGGCTCAGCATTTTCGATACATCTGGAAATGATGACCTTGGGTTGGGAAGAATATTGAGAGAATGCAGTCATTAGTTTTCTTGTTGGGGTTGTAATGTTGGTATTTTGTCTATGGTAGGTTAGCTTTTTTCAATCTTAAATTCTCCTCGAGGTTGTCAAATTTTGAGGGCCTTGATTCTGCAAAGATCCTTTCTATCAATTGTACTTCTTTCTCATTGTCTCAAAAAATAAAAAATGGTAAGTCTCTGGGAATGGTTTTATGATATCAAGAAGTTTTATGATTTTGTCCCTAATTATTTGATTTGAGGTGCTTTCGTTACTATTTTTTTGTGCTATATGACATAGACAGTCATTTTTATCCTCATCATTTGATTAGTTTTGGTTTTATTTGAACCGTTTCCTAATATTTCATGTTTTCTTGTGCCATATAGGAGCCATGCCCTTTTGTGAAGAACATTCTTCTTTTGGATTCAAACGGGAATCGTGTAGCTGTCAAGTACTTTTCAGATGACTGGCCAACATTGAATGCAAAGTTAGCTTTTGAGAAGAGTGTTTTTACTAAAACTCAAAAGACAAATGCTCGAACTGAAGGTTACATAATATCTGATTAGTAAATACATCACTTTTCCATTGTCAACATTACATTGCACATGCTCCCAGTAATTTTTAAACTGTGAAAATTGTTTGTATTACATTTTGGAAGCTAGTTGGAATCAGATGTAAGGTGTATATAGGTAACAGAGTTTCTAGGAATTCAAGAAGCCAGTAGAAAAGCGTCACCAACTTCCTTAAGATTTCCCACATTCTGAGATACGTTTAGTCTTATAATAGAAAACATCCCTACAATGTGTTTGTCCATTATGTTTATTTTCTTCATAATGATGTGTTTGGATGATGGTTATTGATTACTCGATATTAGAATGGTACTGGTAAATTGATAAGTTATCACAAATAATTTGAAAATGTTTAATAATCAAGCTTCAAGGCGTAAGTGTGGTGTATCGTAACACCCACTATTTGTTAACCTTTTCGGTTGCAAGAATTTGATAACTTATTCATGGAATTTTCCTTTTTCCATTTGGAATATCCTCTAGATAAAACATTGTAGATATATTTTCTGTTGCCTATAGTCCTATTAGGTGTTTGAGATAATCTCACAAACAATTATCCTGAGACTTTTCAGTTAGTTACTTTGTTATACAGTATCAGATGGAAAAGGTCTGATGTAGACCTTTGATGGTTCTTATTGATGATCTGTAGCCACTTTGTGCATTTTCACTCACAAATTTGAGTTACTAAATGCTGATGTTTGCCGTGACAATTGACCAATGGTGGCAGAATGTTTACTTGGTTGGTAATTACTGAACCCAAAGTGATTTTTTTACCAATGTTTAACTTGAACCAAATGCTAGACATTCTTTTCACTGGGACTCTAGTCTCTTTGAGATAAAATGTCAATTCTAGACATTATAACATCGTGCATGCGAAATGCATATCACTACTGTAATCCTTTTACCTGATCCTTTCATTGTTGAGTTCATCATATTAGCAGTTTTATTTCTCCAATGTCATTGCATAGACATTACTACTGAGGAATGTAAAGGCACATCCAGTTCATAGCAGTATTTTATTTTTCTCCTGGTTAAGTAATTCTTATTTCTTAGTTCCAAAAACATTATTTTTCTCTTGCTATTTGAAATGTTGAAATTTCATGCTCTGCAGCTGAGATAACAATGATTGAGGACAACATTATTGTCTATAAGTTCGTCCAGGACTTGCACTTTTTTGTTACTGGAGGTGAAAATGAAAACGAGCTCATCTTAGCCACAGTTCTTCAGGGATTCTATGATGCAGTTGACACTATCCTCAGGTCTTAGTATTCTATGATCTTTGGTCTTTTGCCTCTCCTAATGTCAGTTGACTTATTAAGATGTTGATACCTTTCATCCTTCTCCATCATCTTGTCTAATCTCTTAAATTGTTCTTCCAGAGGCAATGTGGACAAAAGGGAGGCACTTGAGAGCCTGGATCTTATCCTATTATGCCTTGATGAGATTGTTGATGGCGGGTATGGAGACATTATCTGCAATTACTTTATTTTTCTTATTTAATTATTACATAGCTATTAGGCAGATTATTATATGATTCTGCAAATTCAAAAGGATTACTTGTTATCTTGTGTTGGCGTGGTTCATGTTATCACTACCTCAGTCACACTTTTTGAAAGCATTTGTGGTTAAGATAGATATGTACTTGATCACATAAGGATAGGATACTACGTTTTACCATTTTTAAAGATTTGTGCTTATGATATTTGATCTCTATTCTTCCTTGCTCGTAGTTTTCCGTTTTCTCTACTAAGTACTGACCTGAGTAAAGTATTGGTGGTAGACTCACTGTGAATGTAAAAATGGGGGATTGATAGAGGGTTATTGCAAGATTTTTAATAGTTTGAATTAAATTAAATATGTTCATAAAGTATGATCCCCTAGGACATATACCTCTTTTTTCATGAGATTTGAAATTTTTTGTTAGGTTTTCTGGGGTGAAGTTGCCTTTTTCCGCTGACCTCGTCGTTGCTTTCAAACCATGGAAATGTGCAGCTTTGTCTAGGAGTTTCTAGGAATCACAGTGAAATGGTGCGTTGAGCCTTCAGTCGAGGAAAGATGAGATTGAATTTCCTTGACCACAATTATAGCATCATTGCCCAGAAGATTCCAACATTTCTTTAAGAAACCCATAGGAAACCCTTGTAGACTAGGAGTTTTCTCTCTCCCACAGCTATGAACATCAACCATTTCTTCCCAACCCAAATCCCCATTGAGTTTTTTTTTTTTCTTCAACCCCTAGAGATTAAATCAAACTCTTACCCTCCTAAGAAAGGCCTTGCACTATAATACTTGTAAAGTTTGGAAAATGTCAACCACATGGCTTTGAATATTGTCTCACCTCTAGAAACACTCTATCAATCTGATAGGTCATTAAAGCATGTTTTTCATTTATTCAAATTTTTTGTTTTGTTTACATTGTTGTCTTCTTCAAGTCACCATTTAATCCTCAAAACTTCCCCTCCTTACCTTTATCATCTTTATGACTTTTCCTACTCCACAGTCCACATTTTTAGCTGTTCTGATAGCCAATATCTCAGGCAACGTTGGATCACTTTCCCGGTTTTTATCAAGGAAAGTTATGTAACTTGCAGAGCCATCACACTTATATTTTTCCCACCAGTGCCACCTTCAGAAAGGATAGGGTTATGATCTGACCCCACTCCTGTGAGAGATGATCCATAGTTCCATGTTTAGTGAAAAAAAAAAAGAAGAAAAACGCTAATATAGTAGAGTCCGTGAGCAATCCTTTACTAGTTATTTCTTTTTTCTTTTTTTTTGTCCATCCTATACTTTGAATTATCTAATACTTAAATAGTCTAGTTGTCCAATGGGTATAATATACATTGGTTTACAACATAATGATTTTTGAATTTGAATAAGGTTCTCATTATTTGTTTCATTTTCCATTTATTTATTTTTATAAAGATATCCGATTTGTTTCAAACTCTCAACTTTTCTTATTAATTTAAGGTATGTTTAGTTGCATGGAATCTCATTCCATGAAATGAAACTCTTCTGAAAGGCTTATGCAAGAGTGTGATTTTTATCAACCTTAAGATCTTTTTGAAAAATATAGAATTCACCTTACCTAGTTTCTTAAAAATATGGGAATCACATTGTTTAGGGGGACGAGGTTGAATTCTAAATAAATGGGAATCAGAATGGCATGCTCGACCTCACTTTTTCGTTTCATTCCGTGGAATGAAATTCAAACGTTTTACCTTTAAGGGTTTTTTTTTTCATCAATGGAGTGACTAGTGAGGATAGAGCTTATGACCATCCATTACATATCTTTTCTCAAATCATGGAAATAAAGCTTTTTTTTTTTTTTTTTTTTTGGGGGGGGGGGGGGGGGCGTGGTTGTGGGGTGAAATAATAGTTCTCCATTGGAAAACTCAGGAAACAGAGCTACTTTGAATATCATGGGCTGAAAAAACTTCTTCACTTACTCTCTTATCTTCACTATTTTTTATGGTTTTCAATGGAAGAAAAAAGAAGCAAAACTTGAGATGAAACATCATTGCCTTAGTTGAATAGTTAATTTTTTATTCTTATGAATTTGATTTCCTTTTCGCAGGATAATTCTTCACACTGATGCAACTGATATTACATCAAAAATACCAGGCCACGGGATGGATTCTGCTGAGCCATTATATGAACAGGTGATGCAACCTTTCCTGCTATTAATTCTATGCAAATAAGATTTGTTTATTTGCATGTACAATTGTGAGATACCTTTTAAGTGCTAAGCCCAATGATGCTTAATAGGTGGTATTTGACATTCTTTTTGCATGTGCAAGACCACTAATAATATATGTATTTTTTGCTAATAGATAGATAGATCCTGACTTCGGCCAATCACATTTCACATTCTTGCAGACAATATCTCAGGCGCTCGCCACTGCAAGAGAACATTTAACAAGATCACTTCTCAGCTGAAAGAAAAGGAAATGCAGTAAACTCAAGGGAGATGAACAAAAGCTTTAAATTTGTTCCATCTTCATTTTTCTTAAATTTCAGGGGTTAGGTAACACCATTGGTTCTCTGGTAATTTCAACTTTGACAAATATGATTTCACCTAAAATGGGAGAACCCAGAATTTAGGTTGAAGATATTGAACTTAGGACGTCTCATATGTACGTTAATTTGTATGAAGAGGCATTGGAGAAGCTTGCAGGTTCTATACCCTGTTAGAGAACAATAGTTACAGGATGTGTATGGTTGACTAAACACTAAAGGTCACAATTTAGACCACTCTGATGACAGTTTTTTCTGTTTGTTTCATTTAAAAGTCATATGTAATGGACCAGTTATTGTATGGTTTTATTGTGCATTACCAAAGTGCTTTATCACAGAGTGCTAAAATATGAAAAAAAATTCGACATTACTATAGAAGTGTTAGCAACCATGTCTTGCCAACAAGCTGGGGAGTCTCCTTCCTTCCATTGGAATGTAGTTCACCAGGTTTGGCCTTTGGCTTTTGACTCCAATTCCTGTTATTTTTCAGTAATCTTCTCTTCAAGAAGATATTGATCTTCTACATGTCTGATTACACTGTGTCAAGGATTGTGGTTTTGTTTTTCGAGGTAATTTCGGTAGGGGTGGGCATCTGATCCCGATCTCGTTCCGTCTCGATCTAGAATGGGATGGAATGGGATGAAGATTTTTCCGCCAATCCCATACTGATTTTGTAATATTTATTAATAATAATTTTAATATTTATTTTATATATTTATTTTAGAATTGCAATTGTTTGGATGCCCATATAAAGTTTGGGCATAATGTTACAGGTTGTGCATTATTGTGTTACAGAATGAAGTTTATTATGTTACATATTGTGAATGAAGTCTATGTTTATGTTATAGATTGTGAATGAAGTTTATGTTACAGATTGTAAATGAAGCCTAGGTTTTTTTATGTTACAACATAGTAATATGTAACATATTACTATGTTTATTATGCTAGAGATTGTGTTTATTATGTTTTGTTGAAATATATTATTATGTTACATGTTGTAATATGTTACAGATTGTGTTTAATATGTTATAAATTGTCAAAATAATTTATCAACAGATCGAGCATGTTGATCTCGTTTCGTCCTGAACCCGTTTGGGATGGGACAAGGTCGGGATGAGGTTTATCCCGTCCCAATTTTGAATGAACGGGATGGGATAGGGATGAGTCCATCCCGTCTCGTGCCCACCCCTAAATTTCGGTACGCTGATTTTAAGAAATATTTCATTGTGTATAAAGAAAATGTAAAAATTTCGGTTATAATTTTGAAGTTATCAATATAATTTAAACCTTTTAAACTCTTACATATTACATATAGTCCCACGGGACTCATAATGTCAAACAAACTGTATATTGAAGAATCACTTATATAACAAAACTTTAACATAAATTAAGGTTATAACAAGTTAAAATGTACAAAATTTGAGATTGGCTTGATGAAAGATATAAATCTTTCGGATTTCGAAAAAAAAATTGGTAACTAAAAAAATCATATTTCGTGAAATTTCGACATATTTCGAGAAGTCACATTCCTTGCACTGTGTTATGTTACTGCTTTATGGATTGTTTTGTTTCTAATCTGCAACTCAACATCTAAGACGGATCTTTCCCTATTAGAAACTTGAGCTATAGACCAAGTACCGTAGATTAGTTCTTTGGATATATTGACAAGGATATTCAATATTAGGTCATTTGATATCTAGTCGGATAATAAATGGCATAAACTAGCTATAAAACGGAACACTTAAAGAACAAGTGTCCCCCCTATTCCTCTTCCTACAAGGGTGTGCGAAATACACAAGTTACTTCACATTCACAATGGGAAAGGAACGTATGCAATGAACAGAAGGATAATTAAATAAGACTAGTAGTATTCGACGCACGCAATGCATGCATACATCCTCAATTTTTTATTTTTTATTTTAACCCTCGATGTGATACTTAACTGTGAATTAAAAAATTTAACGCCTATTTGAGCACGCAGCATGTGTGTGTGATTTTTGTGCGTTTTTATCAAGTGAATTGTATATAGTGGTTAAAGTGTACCTAATGTGCCAATACCTAAAGATTAAAGTGTACCTAATGTGCCAATACCTAATGTGCCAATACCTAATAAGGAAGATTAAAGTGTACCTAATGTGCCAATACCTAAAGATTTATGGAAGAATAAACAGACACTCAAGAAAAGGTTTTGATGCTATTCCCATCGCCTTTTAGTGATGTATTCTTTTTGGCGTTTTAGCTTGCACTTAAGGATGCTAAGGGTCATTCTCTATCATTTTCATTCGTACTGTATAAAACTAGAGTATGCTCCGTGCCATTGGCACTCCATATAATTTTATTTTTGCTAAATATTTTGTACTGAACACCTCTTTCACTATCCCCATTTTGGTTCTGAATCATTATTGAAGTGTAAGCTTATTTTAAGGTAAAAATATATATTATAAATTTTAGAGTTAGAGTCAGTCAAATTTGAATCAGTTGGAAAAAAATTTGAACGGCAATAATGAATTCTCCCCCAATATTTGAATTCGCTAAAATATAAAGTTTAGAGTTTTTGTTTAAATGTGCATTAAAATACTTGACTCATTTTTTTTGGTATGATCAGCCCATTTCATTGTTTTGAAAAATATTAAAATTGTGAAATGCTTTATATATTTTTTAATTATAGAATATATATATTTAAAATTTTAGCGCTCGTGTTGATCATTGATTTTGTTGGAAAGATCTTAAAAATGCATTTCAACAATATATAATTTACCAAAAACCGATAATGATGTAGATAGTTATGATAATTTTCATTTTGCTAAAAGCAAAACACAATATTTTCTCTTTCCGCCACATGTACATTCCACAAACTTTTTTCAAAAGTTTTTCATTATTCTTTCGATTTGACTTTGTTCTAGTTAGCAATGAATAGTAAAACACCACTATGAATTGTAATACAGATAAATAGACAAACAAATAACATAGAAACTCGCATAGTTGTTGTTTGATCTTTTTTTTCAACTTTGATTATAGGATAGTGGGAAGGAGGCATGATGTAGTGACGTTGGGTACCTTTGAGAGTGAAGATACTTGAAAGTGTGAGGAATTTCATTAGGGTTCAAGAAATGGTGGAAGGAATATGGTGTCATTGTAGAGTTAGAGTGAACAAGAAAATGGGAAAAAGGTTGGTGGCAAGCAAATAGGTGATTCAATAAGAAGTTTCAAGCTCAAACTCGTAGCCATTGTTTGAAATATGAAAATGATATTTGCAATATATACACAGTATTTGTGAATCTTCACTAACTATTGCTCAATTAAAAATATCGGTAGATAATTGTGTTATGGAAATTAGAGTTAAAATTACATAATGTATTTTACAAATTGTCGATCTAGAAACTACAAAAATCAGCGACTTTTTGGCACCATGGGTTTTGTTGAATGACACCACCACCCTTTTTTAATGTGTTGAAAGACACCACTAATATAAACCCATCTCTATCAATTGTTCCTCTTATTTATCGGAAACAACAACCTGCTTAACGTCGGGCCGCACCAACCCGCTACTACCTTTCCTATCTTCTTATTCTTATTATTTGTTCTTTTTGCTTTTCTCATCTCTTCCTCTTATCTTTTCTTCTTCTCTACCGCCAGCGACACCACCTCGCATTGCCTTCTTATTATCTTCCTATTCTCCTTGATCTGTTTTTTTCTTGCTTTCGCGAAGGCTCATGCGAATGGGAAACCCCATTCGCATAAATCTAGTTGAGGGAAAAAACAGATCGTAGAGAAGATAATAACATGAGTAGTAAAATAATATAGGAGATAAGAGGTGTGATCGCTCGGCGAGCGAGCGAGCGATGCAGTGGTGGTGGTGGTGGGCGAGCTCGTGCAGTGGTGGTGTTTCCTACGAGAGAAGATAAGTCAAAAAGAGAGGGGGAGAGAAAATTTTAGAATTTGTGTTTGTATTGGTGGTGTCCTTCAATAGGTAGTGGTATAATTCATAAAGTAAAAGGGTGATGATGTCTTTCAGCAAAATTTGCAATGTAAAAAAGTCGTTTGCCGGCACCACAGGTTACACTTACCCATACCACCATTAAATTTTTTTTTTTTTACATTCTCTCCCACACCACCCATAAAACTACTATTCATCGTCTTCTTCACTCAACACCTCTTCTCAAGAACAAGAACAACAAAAACAACATAAAAGTGGGTAGGGAGGAAGGGGGCGATCAATTGCGAGGGACGGTGAGAGACGACTAACGACGGTGAGACATAGAGAAGATTGAGTGACAACCATTGTTGCCCCTTCTCCATCTTCTTGTTTTTCTCCTTCCCCTCTCCATCTTATTTTTCTCTTCATTCCCCTATCCCAGATCTCCCACTATTTATTATTCTCTCACTTCCCCTCTCTTCTTCTTCTCCCACTATTTATTAAATTTTTTTGGTCCTCGCAACAACCAGTGCGAATGGGGAACCCATCCTCGCACGGACCACAGCGAGGGCGAAAAAAAAAGTGCGAGGGGAATAAAAATATGGAGAGGGGCGACGACAAAATCAAGTGCTTCTTTGACTTCGAAGGGTGCTTTAGGGGTGACCTCGAATGGGAAGGGAAGATAAGAAGATAAATGGGAGAAGAAGAAGAAGAAGAAGAAGAAGAAAAAGAAGAAGGGTGGTGGTGAGAAGATATCAAGTTGGGAGGGGAGAGGAAGCTTTTGATTTTTTGAATTTGGGATGGGAGAAAGATTTAGGTTTTTCTTTTTATGGGTGTTGTGGAAGAGAATTGTGGTATGGGACAGAAAATGCATGGTGTGGAAAATAAATAATTAGATGGGTGGTATGGGTGAGTGTAAGTTGTGGTGCCAAATAGTCGTTGCCTTTACTATAGGTAGGAATGATTGGGGAGTAGCTGCCACGTTTTGGCAAATTACTTTTCAACTTTCTAAATTCCAACCAATTGTCCACCTTCTGCCAGCTAATTTACAAAACAAGTAAATATAACATAAAAAAAAGTTGCTACGTGTACCAAACCATTTGGTACGGTTGCACCAATATTTTGGGATTTTCGATTTTGTTGTACCAACCTGAAATATGTAATACCGACTTACCATTTAATGGTGAAGTTTTCTTAATTTAATTTTTTGGATGTACGATTGTTTTAGGTTTTAAATGCAATTTTTTTCCAAATACAGTATAATAGTTGCAATGATTATAAAATTATGTATTTTTTTATTTATTATTTTAATATGAATTAGTTTTTTCCAACCCCTTTATGGTTGATGAATACTATGAAATTTAATGAATGTTTGACTGAATTTTAGTTTTAGATAATGGTTACTTTTATTCTTTCATTCAAGTGTTAATTAATGTCCACATACATTAATATTGGTAGTGGTGGTGGTGTTGTTCCCTGAGCAAAAAAAGGGGGCGAGAGAAGGGAGAGAAAATTTAAAATTTGTGTTTATATTAGTGGTTTCCTTCAGTGGGTAATGATGTAATTCACAAAGTAAGCGGATGTCGATGTCCTTTAACAAAATTAGCAGCGACAAAAAAAGTCGTTGTCATTTATTGTAGGCCATAAACTATTTGACACCACTGATTCCTCTCACTCACAAGACCACCTAATTTTTTCTATTACATACCACCCTCTTTCTATCCCACACCACCACTTACACCACATTTCTTCCACACCACCAAATTTATTATTGCAAAAACTCTCCCTCTCCCTCCCAAATTAATTTTCTTACCTCCTACTCGACTGAGTCTCCTACTCCCACCACCGGCACTCTTTCTTCATTTTCTCAACAGTTTTTCCCCCAATTTGTAATCATTTTCTTCCCCGTTTGTAGTTACTCTTAATTAAGCAAAATGATAGATATTGTCCCTGAAAATAGGGTAATGTTCCTGACTTTGGACCAATTTATAAGCCCAATTGAGACCAATTTTCAAGTTCATCAAAACAAGAAAATTGTAATATTCTTAGTCATCTAATCAACTCAATTTGAAGAAGTTAAAAATGTTTTGAATTGAGCAAGTTATGATCAATTTACTACAATCACTCAAATTTGTCCTACAAATAAAACAAGGCACCATCCTGACTTTAGGCCAATTTTTACCATCAATTGATACTGATTCTCAAGATTATCAAAACACAAAACATTATGGAGTTTAAGTTATCTTATAAAAAAAATTGAATCAATTATAAATGTTGTGAATTAAGCAAGTTATGGTCATTTTACTAAATCACTCAAATCTATCGGGCAAAGAAAACAGGTTACTGTTATTAACTTTGGACCTGATTCTCAAGATTATCAAGACACAAACATTACAGTACTCTGATTTATCTTACAAATAAATTTTGAATCAGTTAAAAATGTTGTGAATTAAACAAGTTATGATCATTTTACTAAAATCACTCAAATATATTCAACAAAGACCAAGTCGCAAAAGTTCAAGCGCATGTAAGTCTCTCACTCGCATTATCTACTGTGAGGGCGAGTTTTCCACTCGTAGGTGCCTCCGCGATGGTCAAATTTGTTTCCCTCGCAGCGGCC
Organism: Berberis vulgaris; assembly: GCA_963556465.1. Lineage (NCBI taxonomy): Eukaryota > Viridiplantae > Streptophyta > Magnoliopsida > Ranunculales > Berberidaceae > Berberis > Berberis vulgaris. Next base: position 6,271,791 of record OY747128.1, read on the forward strand.
TCTGCGAGTGGGTAACCCAGCCTTGCACAGGCTGTCGCGAGGGCGAGAAAGAAAATTAAAAGTGGGAGGGAATGAAAGGGGGCGACGAGTTGTGTGAGAAGAAGAGAAATTGAGAGATAGTAGGAGAACAGGAGATAGTGGGTGAACTGGAGAGAGAAATTTGAAGAATTAGATGAAGATGAGAAGGAGAAGAAGAAGATGGAGAAGGGTTTTCAATAGATAAACAGTGTGATAAACAGTGGTTTACGATTTTCAATAGATAAACATTGTGATTTGGGTCACCAATAATTGTCTCCGATTTTTCAACAAAGAAGTAACAACAATTTATATTTTGATAAACAATGTGATAAACAGTTTTCACTAGATAAACAGTGTGATTAACGATTTTCAATAGATAAACTGCGTGATGAGACGAAAGAAAAACAATGTGATAAGAGAGTATAATAAACAATCAATTTGAGTGATGAGAAACCAAAACCAATACATACATTTTTTCTGCTTGCTTTACGGTGTGGTCTGTGCGGCAGAAAAGAGGATAAAACTAGGGTTTATACATAGTAAATGTGTAGGTCTTCAAATTTAAATTTAATTTCTTATTTTTTCCTTGCATATTCTTAGTAATTACTACATATAAAAATCAAATGAGTATTTTAATAAATTATATTACATTTTTTGAAAATTAGTATTACATTTTTTTCACACTTTTGCCCACACAAATCTAACTTTAATTTCCTATTTTGTTCTAACATGATTTAAAATGTACTATTCTTATTACATTTTTTTTACCAAACTTCAAGCTCATCAAAACATAAAAATTGTACTATTCTCAGTCATCTAATCAACACAATCTAAATGAGTTAAAAATGTTTCGAATTGAGCAAGTTATGATCATTTTACTACATTCACTCAAATATGTCAAGGAAATAAAACAGGGTACTGTCTTGACTTTGGAACAATTTACACCATCAATTGAGACCGATTCTCAAGATGATTAAAACACAAATATTATAAAGTTTGAGTTATTTTATAAAAAAATTTGAATTAGTTATAAATGTTGTGAATTGAGCAAGTTATGGTCATTTTACTAAATCACTCAAATATTTCCAACAAAGAAAACATGATATTGTTCTTGACTTTGGACCAATTTATACCCTCAATTGAGACCGATTCTCAAGATTATCAAAACACAAACATTATAGTACTCTGATTTATCTTACAAACAAACTTTGAATCAGTTAAAAATGTTGTGAATTGAACAAGTTATGATTATTTTAGTAAAATCACTCAAATATTTTCAACAAAAACCAAGTCGCAAAAGTTCATGCGAATGTAAGTCTCTCGCTCACATTATCCGCTGCGAGGGCGGGTTTTTCACTCATAGGTGCCTCCGTGAGGGTCAATTTTTTTTGCCCTCGCAGCGGCTTCTGCAAGTGGGGAACCCAACCTCGCACAGGCCACCGCGAAAGTGAGAAAAAAAATGAAAAGTGGGAGGGAATGAGAGGGGTGACGACCTGTGTGAGAAGAAAAAGAAAGTGAGAGGGGAACTTAGAGAGAGTGAAAGAAGATGAAATAGTGATAGAACTAGGAGCGGGGAATATGAAAAAGAAGATGAAGAGGGGAAGAAGAAGATGGAAAAGGATTTTCAATAGATAAACAGTGATTTATGGTTTTCAGTAGATAAACAGATTGATTTGGGTCACCAATAGTTGTGTCCGATTTTTCAACAAAGAAGTAACGATTTATATTTTGATAAACAATGTGCTAAACAATTTTCAGTAGATAAACATTGTGATTTACGGTGTTCAATGATTTACAATTTTCAACAGATAAACAACGTGTTGAGATGAAAGAGCAACAATGTGATGAGACAGTATAATAAACAGTCGATTTGAGTGATGAGAAATATAGAGAAACCAAGACCAATACATACATTTTCTCTGCTTGCTTTATGGTGTGATCTGTGCGGCGGAAGAGAGGATACACTAGGGTTCATACATAGTAAATGTGTAGGTCTTCAAATCTAATTTTAATTTCCTATTTTGCCCTTGCATATTCTTAGTAATCACTACATATAAAAATCAAATGAGTATTTTATTATATTACATTTTTTTGAAATTACTATTACATTTTTTTCACACTTTTGCCCACACAAATCTAACTTTAATTTCCTATTTTGCTCTAGCATGAGTTAAAATGTATTATTCTTATTACATTTTTGACCAATTTTCAAGCTCATCAAAACATGAAAATTGTACTATTCTTAGTCATCTAATCAACACAATTTGAATAAGTTAAAAATGTTTTGAATTGAGCAAGTTATGATCATTATACTACAATCACTCAAATCTGTCAAGCAAACAGTGTATTATCATGACTTTGGGCCAATTTATATCATCAATTGAGACCAACGTTCTCAAGATTATCAAAGCACAAACATTATAGAGTCTGAGTTATCTTATAATTTTTTTTTGAAACAGCTATAAATGTTGTGAATTGAGCAAGTTATAGTCATTTTACTAAATCACTCAAATATGTACAGCAAAGAAAACATGGTATTGTTCTTGACTTTGGACTAATTTATACCCTCAATTGAGATCGATTCTCAAAATTATCAAAACACAAACATTATAGTACTATGATTTATCTTACAAACAAATTTTGAATCAGTTAAAAATGTTGTGAATTAAAAAAGTTATGATCATTTTACCAAAATTCTTCAAATATATTCAGCAAAGACCAAGTCGCAAAAATTCATGCGAATGTAAGTTTTTCACTCTCATTATCTGCTGCAAGGGCAAGTTTTCCACTCGTAGATGCCTCCGCGAGGGTCATATTTTTTTACCCTCGCAGCGACCTCTACGCGTGGGGAACCCAACCTCGCACAGACCGTCGAAAGCGAAAAAATGAAAAGTGGGAGGGAATGAAAGGGGTGACGGTTTGTGTGAGAATAAGAGAATGTGATAGTGGAATTGAGAGGGAGTGGGAGAAGAGGAGATAGTTGGAGAACTGGGAGAGGGGAATGTGAAGAAGAAGATGAAGAGGGGAAGGAGAAGAAGAAGATGGAAAAGAGTTTTCAATAGATAAACAGTGATTTACGGTTTTCAATAGATAAACAGTGTGATTTGAGTCACCTATAGTTGTCTCCGATTTTTCAACGATTTATATTTTGATAAACAGTGTGATAAACAATTTTCAATAGATAAACAACGTGATGAGACGGAAGAGCAACAATGTGATGAGACAGTATAATAAACAATCGATTTGAGTGATGAGAAACAAAGTATTTTAATAAATTATATTACTTTTTTTTTTTTAAATTACTATTACATTTTTTTCACACTTTTGCTCACAAATTCAGATTATTTTTAATTATAAATATGTCATTACATCTAATTTTTTAACACAACTCACACGACCCGCTGTGTTTTGGGCAAAAAACAGAGTATGGTTTCTATTCAAATGCAGCGGTAGTTGCAAAATGTATTGATATACTTGCGGTGCCCACTGTGTTTGGATAGAAAATAGACTCTATCCATTTTTATTTTTATTTTTATTTTGTATTATGGGAGAATATGAAGGAGACATAAGACAATGACTTTGGGTACCTTTAAGAGTGAAGATACTTGAAAGTGTGAGGAATTTCATTAGGGATCAATAAATGGTGGGAGGAATATGATGTCATTCTAGAGTTATAGTGAAGAAGAAAATGGGGAAAGGTTGGCCATGCAAATAGGTGATTCAAGAAGAAGTTGCGAGCTTGAACATGTAGCCATTGTTTGAAATATCAAAATGATATTTGCAATATATGCAAATTATTTGTGAATCTTCACTAAATATTGCTCAAACACCGGCAGATATATTGTGCTATGGAAATTAGAGTTAAAATTACATAATGTATTTTACACATTGTTGATCTAGAAACTACTAAAAGCAACTACTTTTTGGCACCACAAGTTTTGCTGTAGGACACCACCATCCTTTTTAATGTGTTGATGGACACCACTAATATAAACCCCTCTCATACCATTGTTCCTCTTCTTTATCGGGAAATATAACCACCACCGCACTGCCCCGCCGCCGGTCACACCACCCCTTATGACGTTAGGCCACACCACCGCGCCACCACCTTTCCTTTTTTCATATTCTCCTTTGTTCCTTGTGTCTTTTTTATTTTTATTTTTATTTTTTGTTATTGTTGCTTTTTCTCCTATCTTCTTTTCTTTTTCACCGCAGGCGACACCACCCCGCCATGCCTCATTTTTCTTTTCCTTTATTCATATTATTCACTTCTCATTGATTTGTTCTTTTCCTGCCCTCGTGCAAGCTCCTGCAAATGGGGAACTCCCATTCACACGAAGTTGGTCGAGGACAAAAAAAAAAGATTGAAGAGAAGAGAAGAAAATGAGAAGTAGAAGAAGAAATGAAAGGAGAGGTGTGACCGCCCGACTAGGCGGTGGGCAAGCTGGTAAGGTAGTGTTGTTCCCTGAGAGAAAATATAGAGAGAAATTTTTTTTGAATTTTTTGTTTATATTGTGTCCTTCAGTAGGTAGTGGTGTAATTCATAAAGTAAAGGAGGTAGTGATGTCCTTCACCAAAATTGGCAGTGTAAAAAAAGTCGTTGCCATTTATTGTAGATAGCGACTAGTTGACACCACATATTCCTCTCACCCACACCACCTAATTTTTTTAATTAGTACCGATTGATCTACCACCCCTCTTTCTGTACCACACCACCACCTACCACCACCTCTCTTTCACACCACTAAATTCAAACTTGCAAAAAATCTACCTCTCCCTCCCACTCGACTGAGTATCCCACTCCCACAACTGTCACTATCTCCCCCATTTTTTCAACAGTTTTCCCCTCCAATTTGAAATCATCTTCTTCCCCATTCGTAGTTGTTCCCATTCAAACAAAATGAAAGGTCCTGACCCTGAAAAACTGGGTACTATTTCTGAAAATGGGCCAATTTATACTCCCAACTGAGGCCAATTCTCAAGCTCATCAAACATGAAAATTGTACTACTCTTAGTCATCTAATCAACACATTTTGAATGAGTTAAAAATGTTTTGAATTGAACAAGTTATGGTCATTTTACTACAATCACTCGAATCTATCCAGCAAAGAAAATTGGGTACTATCCTTGACTTTGAACCAATTTATACCCTCAATTGAAATCGATTCTCAAGATTATCAAAAACACAAACATTGTAGTAGTCTAAAATATCTTATAAACGAAATTTAAATCAGCTAAAAATGTTGTGAATTGAACAAGTCATGGTCATTTTACTAAATCACTAAAATTTGTCCAACAAAGAAAATCGGGTATTTTCCCTGACTTTGGGCCAATTTATACCCTCAATTAAGACCGATTCTCAAGATGATCAAATACACAAACATCATACTACTCCGAGTTATCTTACACAAATTTTGAATCAGTTAAAAATGTTGTGAATTGAACAAATTATGATCATTTTACTAAATCGCAAAAGATCATGCGAATGTAAGTATCACACTCGCATGATCCGCTGCGACGACGAGTTTTCCACTCGCAGGTATCTCCGCAAGAGTCAAATTTTTTTGCCCTCGTAGCGACCTCTGTGAGTGGGGTGACGGCTTGTGTGAGAAGAAAAGAAAGTGAAAAAAGAAGAAAGGGAAATTGAGATCGAGTGAGAGAAGAGGAAATAGTGGGAGAACTGGGAGAAGGGAATGAAAAGAAGAAGAAGAAGAAGATGAAGATGGGAAGGAGAAAAAGATGGATAAGGGGTGACGGTGTTGTGGCTATTGCTCCAACTCCTCTATCTCTCGCTGTCGTTGGTAATCTCTTACCGTCCCTCGCAATCGATCGCTCCTCCTCGCTACTCCCTTTCATGCTGTTGTTGTTATTCACGAGAAGAAAGGGTGAGAGAGAAGGAAGATGAATAGTGATTTAAATGAGTGGTATGAGAGAGCAGGCAAAATAAAATTGATTTAGTAGTGTTGATGAGAGTAAGTTGTCACCAAATAGTCTCCTCACTTTATTCTACGTAGGAATGGTTGGGTCGTAGTTGCTACGTTTGGCAAATCACTGTCCAACTTTCTAAATCTAACCAATCGTCCACCTCATTCCCAGCTAATTTACAAAACGAGTAAACATAACGTAAAGAACAAAAAAAAAAAAAAAAACAGAGATGGAAGAAGGAGGAGGACAGACCGGGAATTGCTGAGATCAGTTTTAGTGGAAAACAAAACTGAGACAGCGAGCGAATGAGACATCTCTCACGTACCGGCAAAAAGTCCTATTCTCGCTCCTTTTTTCTCTCTCCATTCTCTTTCCTCTCTAATCTTTCTCTGTGTTGTGATCTCAGGTACGTCCCTCTAATGGCGATTAATTCTTCTTCGAACACAATTTTCTCTTCTTCTTAGAAGAAGAAAAACAAGAAAGGCGAGGAGGTCATTCCCTCCCTTCCTTGTTTTTCTTCCCTTTCTCTAGGTTTGTAATTCTCTTTAACAATCTATCTGCATGCATTGCATTGTGTTATTCTTTCACCATGATCGTTTTTAATTTTTGTACCTGACCAAGTGATTTAATTGATTTTTTTTTTTTTTGGATGGAAAATTTGGATACCCTTTCGACATTTAGGAGAAATTAGATGTATAGTTTGTTGGGGATCTCTTGATATCCTTGGTTTTATAGTATATGAGAAGTTAGCTGCATTTGGATACCCTTTCGATATTTGATTGTTTTTCTTAGGCTTTCATCTCACGTTACTGCACATTTAGGAGAAATTAGATGTATAATTTGTTGGGGATCTCTTGATATCATTGGTTTTATAATATATGAGAAGTTATGATTTCTGGAATGTCGAGCTTAAGTGATTCATGATTCCTTGAAATTTGAAACTTTGGGGAAATATTTGGTTGTACTGTATGGATTAAGCTTTAATGTGCTGATAGTTATTTTTCATTTGGGTCTCCAGGATTCATTCTATATGGGAAAGTTTGTATGGTTTCTGTGGAAAGATTCATCAATTTGTTAGATGGCATCAGGCTAAAAAAAAGATAAATATTATTTATTAAGGTGAAACCTTAAGAGATGGCACGGGGAGGCAGGATTAAGCGGAAGCTCCGTTTGAGCAACCTCTACACTTTCTCTTGCCTCCATAAGAACAAGTCTTTGCCGCATCCTCTTCAAGGCCCAGGTTTCTCACGAGTCGTTTGCTGCAATGAACCACATCTCCACCGTAGAGCGCCACTGAATTACCCTACAAATTCTATAAGTACAACCAAATACAATATCCTGACTTTCCTCCCAAAGGCTATCTTTGAGCAATTTCGCAGGGTTGCCAATCTTTATTTTCTCATGGCTGCACTTTTGTCTCTTACACCTATAGCCCCATTCTCTGCTGCGAGTATGATTGCCCCGTTGGCCTTTGTTGTTGGGTTGAGTATGGCCAAGGAAGCTTTAGAAGATTGGCAAAGATTTATGCAGGATATGAAGGTTAATAGTCGAAAAGTTAGCATCCATAAAAAAGATGGAGAATTTACATTCAGTCCATGGCAGAAAATTCGTGTGGGAGACATAGTCAAAGTTGAGAAAGATCAGTTCTTCCCAGCCGACTTGCTTCTCTTGTCATCAAGCTATGAAGATGGGATTTGCTACGTAGAAACAATGAACTTGGATGGTGAAACAAACTTGAAGCTTAAGAGAGCAATAGAAGTAACACTGTCCATGGACAGTGATGAGTCTTTCAAAGATTTTACAGGAACAATCAAATGTGAAGACCCCAATCCTAATCTCTATGCTTTTGTAGGTAATTTAGAGTACAATGACGAGGTCCATCCTGTTGACCCTAGTCAGATTCTCCTCAGAGATTCAAAGCTCAGGAACACAACTTACGTGTATGGAGTGGTTATATTCACTGGCCATGATAGCAAAGTCATGCAAAACTCAACAAAATCACCATCTAAAAGAAGCTCAATTGAAAAGAAAATGGATCAGATCATCTATTTTCTTTTTACCCTTCTTGTTCTGATTTCGTTGATTAGCTCAATAGGCTTTGCTGTGCTGATAAAAGTGGGGATGCCGGACTGGTGGTACATGCAACCGCATAATACCACACCTATGTATGATCCAGTAAAGCCTGCTTTGTCGGGAATCTATCATCTGGTGACTGCTCTCATATTATATGGTTACTTATTACCCATCTCTCTCTATGTTTCAATTGAAGTTGTGAAGGTTCTCCAAGCATCATTTATTAACCAAGATTTGAATATGTATGATGAAGAAACTGGAGTAACTGCTGATGCACGGACATCGAATTTGAATGAGGAACTTGGTCAGGTTGATACAATCCTTTCTGATAAAACGGGCACTTTGACATGCAATCAAATGGATTTTTTGAAGTGTTCAATCGGGGGTGTTTCATATGGTGCGGGTACCAGCGAAGTTGAACTCGCTGCAGCAAAGTTGATGGCTTTCGATCTTGGAGGACAGGACTCAGATGGTGTTGGTACTCCCATGCACAGATTTGAGCCAGAAATTGAACTAGAGACAGTAATCACATCAAATGATGGGAAAGACTTCAAACATGCAATAAAGGGTTTTAACTTTGAGGACAGTCGCCTTATGGGTGGAAATTGGGTACAAGAGCCCAATGCAGATAACATTTTGCTATTCTTTCGGATACTTGCTCTATGCCACACAGCAATTCCTGAGCAAAATGAAGAAACTGGCAGTTTTAGCTACGAGGCAGAGTCACCAGATGAAGGAGCATTTTTGGTTGCAGCAAGTGAATTTGGTTTTGAGTTCTGTAAAAGAACGCAATCAAGTGTGTTCATTCGAGAGAACTATCCCTCTCATGGAAACCCCACTGAAAGGTAAATATAGGTTCATTCCGATAAATAAAAAAATGAATATCTTCACATGTCTCATATGTATTGTTTTCATCTAATGCCATTTGTGTTTTAATTATTTTTTAGGGAGTACAAAGTTTTGGGCTTATTGGATTTTAGTAGCAAACGAAAGCGAATGTCTGTTATTGTGCAGGATGAAGATGGGAACATTTTTCTTCTATGCAAAGGTGCAGACAGGTCTGGTTCACATTAGCAATTCTGATATGCATGTTGTGTGTTGCACACCACAAAGAAACTGCTCTAATGATATTGTGTATGGTTGTGCACCTCAGTTAAACTATACCCTGTCTTAAGAATATACTAAACTTACCTGTTTAGCTTTGGTCAGTGGAAATACCACAAGTTTGCATGTGGCACTCAAACAGTGCCTCTAGTGTCAAATTCTTTATTCTGAGATTCAAACTTAATTTGTGACATGCTATACTTAAAAATATAGATCCAGGGACCCCACCTTCAAAACGGAACATCATTATAGAATTTATGTTCTCAGCCTAGAACTTGTTACATTCACTTTGGAACTCTTGTGGTTGTGTCTTTTCCTTTGATATTCTCTGTCACTGTCTCTCTTTCTTTCTTTTTTTCCTATTTATTTATTTATTTATTTATTTATGAGGATTGTTTAGACCAATTATATTAAGTTTTTTTTTTTTTTTTTTTCATTTCCTTTTTTAAACTTTATTCAGTTTATGAGGATTAGTTTTTAGGATCAGAAATGGATTGATGACCAATCTTTGAAACCGTCCTACCCTGCTATTTACATTGTTGCTTCAAACAAGCAAGGGAAAATCAAAGATTTTTGGGACAACAGTTTGAACTGTTGGAACTTTCAATTTGGAAGAAATCTGAATGACTGGGAGCTTCCCAAATGTGTGACCTTCTTGCTCTCACTGATTCTGTCTCCCTGGATTTGGAACCAGACAAATGGCTTTGGCATGGGAAAAGTTTAGATTTCTCAGTCAAGGAATGTTATCAATTATTGTCACCCCCTACACTTTATTCTACCCTTCTGGAGAGGGTAACCAAGCCCCATTCTTACATTTGGATGAAGAGGGATAATTTCTTGGTTTGGATGGTTCTTCATGGTAGAACTCTCAATGTTGACAACATTATCAAGAGAGTCATTATGCTTCCAAACCATTGTGTTCTCTGCCAGCAACATGAGGAATCCATTGATCATCTGTTAATGTCTTGTTATCTTGTCAATCAACTATGGGTGCTTGCTCTTTCTGAGTTTCATGTCCAAGCTAATTTCTCATAGTCTTTAATGGAATGGGTTGAACATTGGCATTCATTTTACTTCTTGTATGTTTAGTTGGCACAATATTCTTCTAATCTAGGAGGATGCACATTTGTATATCTTTTGTATTAATTAGTGCCTACACTAATCCTTTTGGCTCTTGGCCTATACTTGAATATTATATCATTTTTTCTGATGAAAAAAATAAAATAATATATATTCAATTTGTTTTCTTCCATCTCTCAGTAATAACATTCTCTAAATTCATGTAGCATCATATTTGATCGATTAGAGAAAAACGGGAAAAAGTACCTGGAGGATACAAGGAAGCATCTAAATGAATATGGAGAAGCTGGCTTGCGGACATTGGCACTTGCATATAGGAGGCTAGAACAATCTGAGTATCAGAGTTGGAATAGTGAGTTTCAAAAGGCAAAAAGTACTGTTGGTGCTGATAGAGAAACTATGCTTGAACATGTATCAGAGATGATTGAAAAGGATTTGATTCTTGTGGGAGCAACTGCTGTAGAGGACAAATTACAGAAAGGGGTAAGATATCTTTAGTCCTATAGCCAACGTCACTTTGATAATGTTGAGCTAGCCAATAGATGGACCCTTTCTGTTCACTTTATCTGGTCAGCCCATTATGTTAAGACCATCCAAAAACCTACTGATAGTTTGTCTACCTCATCCAACTGATATTTGGATCTAGGTGTTCCCAATAGTGTATGTTCTATAATAATAGTTTTGTAGTTACATCATGAACATCTTATATTTTTGGCTGAAGATGATTTATTTTACTGATCTATTACAGTTAGAATTGGAATAATTTCTTAAAGTCTACTTAACCCATTAAGGGTGATTATTAGTAGTTTTGCAACTTGTCCAAGACACGGTTTTAGATTTGTCACATTTCTGAAATATATTTCCATTAAGATGAGCATTAGATTAACTGATAGGTATTTTCGTATACATTGTCGTGAACTGTATGTTCGTTTCTAGAAATATCATGTGAACAATAATGCACAAATAAGAACAAATTTCGATGAATGTGTATTTTTTTTGAATTACCCATTTTAATATATTGAAAATAAATTCATCTAGCACAGTATGATCATTTTGTCAAGTACACATCATACTTATGCATTGAAAACAGCAAAGAAGTATGTTTTATCAGATTTTACACCATCTTTTATGTACCTTGAGCAAATTAGAACTACTTTAGTGGTTCAGGTATGAGCAAGAGATTGCTCAAAAAGCTAGAATTTGAGAAAGCTCCAACTATCTCGAACTTGAATTTCAGTGTTAGCCGCAGTCGACTCAATCTAATGCTTGCACGTAGAAAACGCTAGTTCTCAAAGTTCAGTTTCAGCAGACAGGTGACTTGATTGATGCCTAGACACTAACATTAATGATATTGCAATATGAGACATGATTCTTTCAGTCGTTTGTTTGAGGAGCTTTAAGAAAGGGTTGCAGCTTAATTGTGTGACCCTATTTAACCATATGAGACTGCATATCATAGTTGAGCAGCTTTGAGATAGGGTTGAAGATCCATTTTCCCTTCTCAAATATGCTATAGCATTCGATATTCAAATGAGATTGGATATTCTCAGAGCTCCTATAGTCAGAATGCTGGTTATAGTTTGGAACTCTCCGTCCATTTTGTCTAGAGGAAAGTGCCCGGAGAGGATGTTCTTATTTTTCCATTACATGGATGTTTCTTAAGAAGGTGCATAAGGTAACTTGAAAGGAAAATAATAATTTACAAGATATAATCATTACTTTCCAGAGTTTCTTATTTGGGTTGGTATTAGCTCCAGTGCTTTCCTGGTTGTGGTTTTGGTAGATAACCCCCTCAACTAACTTATCTCTCTCTTTTTTTTTTAGCTTCTTAATGATTAAATATTTTATCCATAACAGAAATTGTTTCCTCTCGCTCCAGTTTTTTGGTCCATCAAGTTTTTGTTGGGTGTGACATCTTCATTGTGTTACTATTTGGGTGTGCACGCCTTTCTGTTATCAGTCTTTTTTTTTAAAAAATCTTTCTCATAGTCATTTTTTCATCTTGATAGGTGCCTCAATGCATAGATAAGTTGGCACAAGCTGGTTTGAAGATTTGGGTGCTGACAGGAGACAAAATGGAAACTGCTATTAACATAGGGTTTGTTGCTTGAGCACTCTGTAAACCCTTGTTATTTATTTTGGGTTCGTTTTGGAAAAGATTATATCATCTAGGTTAGCTCATTACATTGGCACAATTACAAAAATCTAAAAAGAAATCTCTTTTATATGTGATGCAGATATGCTTGCAGTCTACTTCGGCAAGGCATGAAGCAGATAAGCATAGCGATAACAAATACTGAATCAATTGGCCAAGATGTTGATGATGTATGCATGGTTCGCTTGTAGTCCAGTTATTTTGAATTTGAGTATCATAAACACACGCAAGCATCTTGTTGATTTTATTTAATTGTTGAACAGGCTGTGAAAGAAGACCTTTTGAATCAAATTACAAATGCAGCCAATATGATCAAGCTAGAAGATGACCCACATGCTGCCTTCGCTTTAGTTATCGATGGGAAAGCTCTGTCTTATGTTTTAAAGGATGACGTAAAGCATCATTTCTTAACTTTAGCTGTTGCTTGTGCATCTGTTATATGCTGCCGTGTCTCTCCAAAGCAGAAGGCACTGGTAGGATTTCACTCTTCTCCATTTTTTGATGAAATTTATTATAATCTGATGACGCTTGCATAAAAACTGATGATGAACAATGGATCTTGTTTTCCATTTTATTTATTTATTTTCCTGATGATATGATGTTTATCTAAAGAGATGCTTGAGTTTACCTTTTTGCCTGTTGGGATTTGTCATCAGGTTACGAGGTTGGTAAAAGAAGGAACTGGAAAAACAACTTTAGCGATTGGTGATGGTGCAAATGACGTAGGTATGATTCAAGAGGCGGATATTGGCATTGGTATCAGTGGGGTAGAAGGAATGCAGGTCGGTAATATTTCAAGCAGTTTCTGTACCTTCGAAAAACATCATCGCATTGTCTGTTTTGCACTTTTTTGTTACAAAACTCGGAACCCCTAAGTTTAGAATTTGAATAAATAATAGAATCTCCTTAGAGTATGCCGAAATGTCCTGCATATCTGGAGTTCTGCTTGCCTGCCTGGTATGGTTGTCTTATTGGCGGAGGCGCTGAGCATGGTTTCTTAGTGAGACAAAGCATTATATAATAATGGAGATCACACAATTTGCAAATTCTATTGGGCTCACATCATAACAGACACACTGTAACTGTTTCCATTTAAAAAAGTAATTGAAATAATTTTATCAATAAATTGGTTCTAAAAATATTAAATCATAAACTATTCTACACTTAAATATATTGTAATTTTTAAACTCAAATTTGTTAAATAACAATGAAAAATTACATTGACTCCAATTTTATTTGCCAAAGAATAAAAACAAAGACAGAAATGCAATAACTTGTGGCATCAAAAAGAATATTACTAAACTTAAATTCATCATACATTCAATAAATAATTGAGTCATACGCACTAGGGAGCTCCCAGTATTAGAGTCTTCAAAACTATTTGAAACTTTCTGTGGTCGACCGCATCTTATTTTGCTGTTTTGAAGTTGGAAAATCTACGATAGAACAGTGGATGCTCAAAATGATTTTCACATTTGAGAGGGACAGAATGAAACAGAAATCTTATTTTAATATATAAAATGGGGAAGGGATTTTATTAGAAAAGAGTTGGGCAACCTAGTCTAACTGTGGGTTAGAAACAAACGCCTCTGGCATGTCCGCCACTTATTGTCTTTGATTTGCTGTCTTCGGTATTTGCCATCTGTTACCTGACTCCAATTTGTAGACATCTCTCTGTCGGCCTACATATGTTTAATTTGAACCCCATGAGAATGTCATTAAGAAATTGTAACCTTTAACTTAGCACCACAATGAAACAATTGTGCCTACTGCATGCCCACAGTACGGCACTACTCAATCTGTTAGCTACACCTCCTAGAAAAGAATTTACTTGACAAGATCATTTGCTCTTGTTGACTTTCCATTTATGTTTGATCTATGCGATTAAGTCTAGTAGGCATACAGTTATCATTTGATGTTAGTATATTGCCTGCCGAAGCTATAGCCAAACTCACAAAATTTCAGCTTTTTTGCAGGCTGTAATGGCTAGTGATTATTCTATTTCTCAGTTTCGGTTTCTGGAGAGGCTTCTCGTGGTCCATGGGCATTGGTGCTATAAGAGGATCGCACAGATGGTAAGAATCAAAGGGTGACTACTTGGTGTTATATTTTTTATTTTTTTGTTGTCTTTTACTCTTCTATTTATATTGTGGATATACTTGGAGCAAATGCACCACACACACTGCACATACAAAGGCATGTACATTTTTCAATAGTGCGTCATGAATACAGTAGCATTCAGTAGTTGAGTGTTTTTACTTGCTAGTTTTAATCCCAAATAGAATAATTATGTTTTTAGCTTTGATATATTACTGTCAAATAAAGTTTGTTTCTTTTTCCTAGATATGATACTATGTTAAAACTAAAATAATGTATTTGTAACTTTCTCTTGGAGAAGTTTTAAAATTTAAACTAGGGTGTCACGGGATTTCATTTTAAATTTCAAAGCTACAAGGCATTGGGTATTGAAAGGTTTAGAGGTGGATAGCTTCAAATTGTACATTCATTAATCTCTGAGTGTCTATAGTTACTAAATATCCTTGAAATTTTTTCCCTTCCAACCCTTCAGTGTATTGTTTCAGGTCTGCTATTTCTTCTACAAGAACATTGCTTTTGGGCTCACTATCTTTTATTTCGAGGCGTACACTGGTTTCTCTGGGCAGTCAGTGTATGATGACTGGTACATGATATTGTTCAATGTTATTCTCACTTCATTGCCTGTCATTTCGCTTGGTGTATTTGAGCAAGATGTTTCGTCAGAAGTTTGCTTACAGGTTAGCTCCAGAATATAAACCTAACTAATGTTTCATCTCCTCCTTTTTCACGTGTTTACTTCACAGCATCTGTTCCAAATTGGTTAACATATCTACTATTCCTTTTACAGTTCCCAGCATTGTATCAGCAAGGACCGAGAAACTTGTTCTTTGACTGGGTTAGGGTATTTGGGTGGATGGCTAATGGTCTTTACTCATCCCTCGTCATCTTCTTTCTTAACATAAGCATCTTCTATAATCAGGCTTTCCGTATTGAAGGCCAGACAGCAGATATGAGTGTTGTAGGGACCACAATGTTTACCTGCATCATTTGCACGGTCAACTGCCAGATTGCTTTGACAATGAGTCATTTCACTTGGATACAGCATGCCTTTGTCTCGGGCAGCATTGTCACCTGGTATATCTTCCTCCTAATCTATGGAATGCTCCCACCAACATATTCAGGGGAGGCATACCAAATCCTTGTTGAAGCTCTTGCTCCTGCAAGAATTTACTGGTATGTCACTGTCCTTGTAACCTTTATGTGTATCCTCCCATACTTAGCTTACCTTTCATACCAAAGATGTGTGAACCCCATGGATCACCACATAATCCAAGAAATCAAATATTACAAGAAAGACGTGGAGGACCAGCACATGTGGAAAAAGGAAAGGTCCAAGGCAAGGCAGGAGACAAAGATAGGGTTCACGGCAAGGGTGGAAGCCAAAATTAGGCAGTTGAAAGGAAGGTTGCAGAAGAAATACTCAACTTTAGGTGTAAATGTAGCATCTCTTACATAGCAAATCTGTTTTTTTACTTTCTCCATATATTTTGTTAGGGTTTCAATGCTTTATGCAGTGAGTTTAACTGTTTTTTGGCCCTTTACCCATTTATCACTGAGCATATTTCTCTTTTCATTCTTTTGCATGGCATCAGTTTGGGCATTTTGCCCATTACGCCGATGATCCAGTAATATGTAAAATATTTATAAGATCTTATGTGTTGAGGCATATGAAAAAGGTTTATAGAACAGTTTTATTTCCTTCACCTCCCAATTTTTCCTCCCAGTACTTTTTGTTCCATTGTCCAGCTTATTGCGAACAAAATTTAGTTAAATATATCTTATTTACTCCGATTGTTTACTAGGATAAGGATAATTGCAGTGTCCCTGCTCCTAGTTCTTGATGTTTTGGGTTTGGATATAAACGATTCCAGAATTCAGATACTGCAATGCTAGCTGGGAACGACAAAAGTGTAGATAGTGTGTACCATCTGAAGTGTATCATAAAAATATAGATTCTGCCTATTCTGTACCGACGAACTCAGTAAAAAATGAAACCTTAGAATTTACCGAACCCAGGAGGAATTCATCATATCAGTGCGGCTTGACCATAGTTTACACCTTTGGCCACCCAAGTTTTGGCTCAGTCATTTATAGGTTCCTCACCCGAGTAGGCACCCCTTCGCCTGTGCCTTACAATCTGAACCGTGAGTACATATAACTCCTTAATCAGTTGGAGGCAGAAACCAAACATGCAGAAATGCTGAAATTCTTGAGGAAGCAACATGGTTGTGATGAACATGATTTGCATGGACTCAATCTGTTTGAACTCATGCATCTTTATGCCTCCATGCAAGAACTTAGGAAGAAAGTTGCCAAATGTATTGTTGAGTTAACCATTAACAACAACAGTACTTCGCCTTCTTCAATCCTTGATGTGAATGACACGAGGATGTTTAATGGCTACAACAATGCTTCTTCTCTGGGTCATCAAGTGTTTGGTTTTGATATTGAACGTAGGCTATTTTGCTGAAGTTTTGGTTGTTATGTTAAAATTGTCCATGGTTTATCGATTAGGTGGATTTTGTTTGAAGATTATATAATGAGGAAAGATTTTGTAGCTGATAATCTAAATTTTGGATTCCATTCTAAATGATTTTGTAACTGCACCTGTCCGTTGAACATGCATCGATCACTCTTTTTAGCACAAGCCGAGCTTGTAACTTCTAACTCTCAAGCATACAATCTTTTGATCGGCTTGAAATATTTGATCTTAGGTGCATTTTCCATGTTTGTGAGACTTCTATTCCTAATAACAAAATCAAATAGTGCATGTTGAGTTTCACCTCAAATTAGCCTAAAACATAGGGGTTCTTTCATGAATTTCCATGACATAGGATTCCATGCAACCAAACACACCCTTATTGTTGGGATACGACCCTTCACTTTTGAACTGGACCCTAGCTAATTTTTCATATTTTCAGGGATTAAGGGTCTACGATACGAGGACTTAACACTAGCTAATTTTTCATGCTTAATTTGTCCATTGTATTGGACATCACTTCTATCATTTCTAGCAAATGATGTGTAGAAGGTGTTATTTTTCTTTCTATAAAAAAAAGTCAGGTTTCACTTGGTCATCTTAAACTTGTGCTGGCACATGTAGATACAAGTTGGTCCATGTTGGTTCCAACTTCAGAACAATGGTAAGGTCCTCCTTATCAACTCTAAGGCTGACTAGCTAGATATGAGTTTACCTAGGGTTGATAACCAACTTCCAATTTGGTAAGGTTGATCTAAGTTGCCTCTAGGGTTGAACAAAAAACAACTAAACCATCAAAATCGAAGTGATTGGTTCTGTTTTAGAAAATTCAAAACCAATATGGATGGTTTGATTTTCGTTTTTTTTGTGATTTTAACTATAAAACTAAACCGATCGAATATATATAATAAATAAAATATATTTTATGTAAAAATAATATAATATGTTTAATTTAGTCGGTTGGTTCGGTTTTATTTCGATTTCAAACAGTTTACATAAATTAAAATCAATTCGATTTCGATTTTCTTCATTCAATTTCGGTTTAAAAAATTTGAAACCGACAATAGTCGGTTCTGTTTTCAACAATTGGGGTTGACGAGGCAACTCTAAGTCACCTGAAAGGCGATTTGTCAACCATTCCACAAGCAACAATTATAGGGAGTCAAGTTTGGGAGCCACTTTTGATTTTTTTTACATTTCTACCACTAGTGTTTGTGGTTGTGTTTTAAAGAAAGAGGTAAAAACTATAAATAAAAAAATTTAAAACTTTGTCCAAAAGTGACTCCTAAACTTACTCTTCCACAAGTCACCCTTAGGCTAAGAGGCCATCTCATATTACCAAATTGCCCATAGAAAAAAATGCTACAATTCTACTCAGCCAAGTTTGGTAGCCCTTTAGGTTTTTTTACGCTTCTACTCTTCTTTGTGATCGTATTTTAAAGAGAATGGATAAAAAGTGTAAAAACAACTAAAATTTGGTCAAAAATGACTACCTACTAAAAAAAATGATAAAATAAAGTAATAAACTAAGGAAATTACCAAATAGGGAAAATCCAAGAGAATACAAGATTAAAAAAAAAAAGAAAAAAAAAAAGAAAAAAAAAGGATCCATTAAAGCAAATAGTAATAAACTTCATCCCACCAATAATTAAGGCAAATAATAATAAACTTCATCTCCAAGTCTCTCCAACTCATAACAATACGATTCCCACTAAACCCCATCCATAATCTCCTCTCTACACTACAATTCCGTTACAAATCTCAAGAACACTAATAATTAATCTCCTCTTTAGATTGATTTTGTTGTTGTTGGGTCCACCCACCACCACCTCCTCTTCCTTTCTTGTGGGTCCCTCTTTCTAAAAAAAAATAAAGGACTCCTCCAACTCTCCTCTCCTCCCAATAATAAAAAAAAAAAAAAAGTCCCCTATTTGCCCTAAAAATCTTTTCTTTTTCTAATTAAGCAGATAGATCCTCCTTTCAATAGTCGATGAAAGTCTTCTTCTTTTTCTTCTCTCGTCTCCATCGATCGATAGGATCAAAGCTATGAGAGGTGTTCGATTAGTTTCCATGGCGACTTCTCCTTCGCTTTCTCCCTTCCCCTTCTAAGTCCCTCCAAATCTCCTCCTCCTCCTCCTCCTCTATTGACTCAATTCCCCCCCAAATCAATAAAAACCCTAGATCTCCCCTTTTTCATCCAATTCGTCAATCTCAGTTTATTGCTATCTCTCTTTTGTTTAGGAAATGGCCGTTGATTCTAATTGTAATCTTATTCGCGAAATCGGATAGATAATTGGTTAAAGTTGACGTGCTCGCGCTGTGTAATTAGGGTTTCAATTCCTTTTTTTTTTTTTTTTTGTTTATTTTGATTTTCCCCCAATTTAGAGCTTAGTTTCAATGGAGCCTCGCGTGGGGAATAAGTTCCGGCTCGGTCGTAAGATCGGTAGCGGCTCCTTTGGCGAGATCTATCTCGGTTCGTTTTCTCATACATAAAGTGTTTTTTTTTTTTTTTCATCTTTTCTCGCGACTTTATTGTACAAGTTTTGGGGATTTTAGATTGGGTTTCTCAATATCTCAATCTTATTGCTTTTGCAGGCACAAATATTCAGACCAACGAAGAGGTTGCAGTTAAGCTTGTGAGTAGTAGTAGTAGTTGGTTTTCAATTTTGGGAATTAGTTTATATGGGAGTTTTAGTTGTTCATTCTGTTTGATTAGTTGGCTGCTTTGGTTTTTTTGTTACTTGAAGTTGTTCGATATCTGTAGAGGTTGACATGTGCTCCTTGAGAACGTTTCAATTTCGAAGAAAATCTGTTTCTTTTTAACAAAATTGAAGCCATCTATGTACTTGTGAAGAGGTTTACATAGATGGTACTTTACTGGAAAAGGTTTCGGTAGCTATGTAGGTGGACGTTTGTTGTAGACTCTTCTAGGGAGCCATTGACCTGAAGGGTCTATGAAAGTATCAACTTTATTCTGGATTGAAGGTTTGTTGAGTGCAAGCAATGGAATACAAAAAAAAGAAGAAATAAATAGGTTGTGTAAGCTGGGAAGGTATTACATGTTTAAACCTACAATGTTCTGAACTTTGTATACCTGAAAGTATTATCTGGGCTTATGATTTGAGGCAAAGCTAATTTTCTTGAGTGTCGAACGTAGATATGTGGACTGCTTGGCAGGCAATTGGTTACAACACAAAATCTCTCCCTAAACTTTACCTAGAGCCTTTCTTTGGCGCCTTGTTTAGAAATAGATCTGTTGGGGTTTGTTTCTGTAAAAGCGAGATTCATGATAAAGATGGTATGGTTAAAGGACGATAGTCTCCATTCAAAAGAAGACTTGTGTTAATTAGGATTTAGGAGTTTGAAAGGATGATAGTTACCACTAAGACGAAGGCTCATATTGATAGGAATGATACAAGGTTATTATCTGGTAAACCTCTAGGAACAAACAGGTTTCCTTGGCTCTGAATATGGTAGAGCGCGACAAACAATTCAATGGCCCCAACTCTGTGAAATAAACAAAATGGAGAGAGCTGAATGAAAGGAAGCGTCAGCTCAAATAAGCTTCTTTTGAACTGAAATCAGTCTTGCTCTAATGCCACCAGTTAACAATTGATGTTTGACTACTATATAATCCCAGTTAGACACCTCCCCTTTGAATACACAGTATACACTGTTTACGTAAGAACAAGTACATTTGGTTGATATGATTATATTTAAGTGACAACTTCTGATTTCATGATTGTTTATGAGAGACCCCACCTAGATAAAAGAGCAACTGGGCGACCTCCGTCGATGCGCTATGATAAAAGAGCCGTAGGAGGATTTATCTTGGTAGCATTTCTTTTTTGATCTTTCTTTTATTTAATACCGACAATGCGGATATCAATGGAAATGAGGTATTCCTAAGAACAAAAAATTGAAAAATTAATATTTTGAATTAACCATGAATGTCAAAGTAAAAAATAATTACGCCTTTTGGACGAGGCACCCTTGAGGTATTTTGCCGAGCTGCTCACGGGACATGTTGGTGCATTGCTTTGCCTCGTGGCTCATACAACATAGGCAGTACGGAACAGTGACCCAGTTTAATAGAACTTTTCAAACAATCGAAGATTCCTTGTCAGCAAAAACCAACATCATATTATGGCTGTGGGGATGTAGTTGGGACAAATTTGGAGATATTAGGGCATCTATATGTATGTTTAGTTGGGAATCTCTTATACTGAACAACTGCACTTGCTGAATACTTTTGCTGATCTCTTTCAGAGTACTTTCTCTAATTGGTTCCGTTTTGAAAAATACAATTACTTTTGTTTTGCTGATAAAAAAAAAAGTATTTTGTAAAAGTTCTATTCTAAATATGCTTTGGAGTTTGGATGAATACTGTTTCCCATACATTATTTAAATACCGTGCTTTTCCCTCAGGAAAATGTTAAGACAAAGCATCCCCAGTTACTATATGAATCGAAGTTGTACCGGATCCTTCAGGGAGGAAGTAATAAAATTATCTTGCCTTTTCTTGTTTGCTCTATATGTTGATGTATAACTTCACTGGAGTTTGTTTCTTAAATTGCTTTTTGACGTTGCAGCTGGAATTCCAAATGTGAGATGGTTTGGAGTTGAAGGGGAATATAATGTTCTTGTGATGGATTTGCTTGGACCAAGTTTGGAAGATCTTTTTAACTTTTGTAGCAGGAAATTGTCGTTGAAGACTGTTCTTATGCTTGCAGATCAAATGGTATGTTTTGTTGTATTTGTGTATCCTTCGTGGTCTCGCATCAAATACCACTTCTGACATGTTTTTATGTTCCTTTTAGATCAATCGAGTTGAATTTGTTCATGCAAAATCTTTTCTGCATAGAGATATCAAACCAGACAATTTCCTCATGGGCTTGGGAAGGCGTGCTAACCAGGTTTTGGTTTTGTTTTATTTTTCTTGAATCTTTCTTTTCCCCGAATTTTCATTTTTATATACTTGTTCCATTTGTATTTGTAGGTGTATGTCATCGACTTTGGTCTGGCTAAGAAGTACAGAGATACTTCAACTCATCAACACATTCCTTATAGGTATAATAGCTCGTTAGATCTCTTTCTATCTCTCTAAATGTGTGTATCTATATATATGTGTATGACCTCCTTACCTTTCAAACAAGATTTTCTATTTTTAATGGAACTCAGAAAGAAGTTGACTGGCTGAACCCTACTTACAACTGTACATAGAGACTCTAACTTGATATTGAAGCCATGATAAACAACAATCTGCCCAAGCCACATGATCACTCCCGCAAGATGCTGCACCTGATTTATGTTATTTTTCCAACAGCAAACTCGGACGCAAAGTAGTTTAACAATAACAAAAAAAAAAGCCTAGGATACGAAGTAGTATTTCATTTTCCTTTTGAAGAAATAGTAGTATTTCATCAACATGAATAGTACAAATGAACACTTTTGCGATAACCAGAAAACACTCCCATACAGCATACTGCCCTCAACTATCCCTGCAGCTGCATCAGCCTATATGTCCTTAATGACATCAAAACCGAGGACGCTTTAGATGGAGGATCTTGAGTACAGGAGGTTGTTCCCTTGAACATGTGGGCGTTGACAGAAATATATATTTCTGATTCTGATAACTGGTTCGTACCTATATCCATTGCTGTACCTCTACCATGCCCTACCAACCTGCAAAATTACATCTTTACGAACCTTATTCATATCTTCAACCTTCTTACCTGAGGAAACCCTAATTTTATCGTAAATACAGGCTACCTCACGCATCTTTCTGAATTGACGTGGCTATGGCCACTGTACCACTCGCTCTTGTATCCAACTCTTTTTGGTTTCCTTAACCGAATTGTCCAAAACACCTTATTGGTATTAATGGTTTGACATTTGTAACCTTCCACCACCTTCTACCATCTTATAGTGTCCTTCTTTCTTTCTCATTGTGGTCGATAGTGGAGGCTCTCAATCTTCCACCACCTTGAAGTCTTTCTTTCCTTCTTCCCCTTAGTTGCAGTTCAATAGACAGCATCTGCTGCTCACTGAGTGAGTGATGGTAGGATTCCCCTATCCATTAGTACTCTAATGACCGTCATCATTAATATCCTCTTCGGACTCCCAAACAGTCCAGTAACTGCAACAAATGACAGAACCTACTTGAAAATAGAATATCAGCAAGGGCTGTACAATCAAATTCCCATGCTCTGAAGCCAGCTTTCATGCATGAGTATGGCTTGTGCCGCACCCGGTTTCTTTTTTCTATTCATGTAAACACGATTAATAATGATATCAGTCAAAGCAGTGATCTGATTAATCTTGTTTATGGTTTTGTTGTATTCAAGTGTATGTGCTTTTGCTTGAATTAAAATTTGAATTTTTGTATAATGTTTCAAAGGATTTAATTTTTGTCATGGTACTTAGATTAATTGTTGAAATTTTAATAATATTAAAAACATAGGATTGATCTGAGTGTAAATTTTGCAGAGAAAATAAGAACCTGACTGGTACTGCACGATATGCAAGCATGAATACCCACCTTGGAATTGGTATGTAAAGTGAACTTTCAGTCGATATTTCTATTGTTTGAAAGCTGTTAAGCGGTATTTATGTGCTAGTGTCTAGCTGTTGATAAATATTCTTTTGTGATGGAGCTAACTTGATGGAGTATAAGACATTCCTTTATCATTGTTCTGTTCTGCATGTATGACTTATTTCTTGGTTTGCTTAGAACAAAGCCGAAGGGACGATTTGGAATCTCTTGGATACGTTCTCATGTACTTCTTGAGAGGAAGGTGCAAGTTGCTGCCAACTTATTCTATCAAGTTTAAAAGCTTTCTTCTCTACTGCATAAGTTCTTTAGTCATACCTTCTTTCTTTTTCTAGTCTTCCTTGGCAGGGACTTAAAGCGGGAACTAAGAAACAAAAGTATGAAAAAATCAGTGAGAGAAAGGTTTCCACATCTATTGAGGTATGG
This sequence comes from Berberis vulgaris, assembly GCA_963556465.1. Classification (NCBI taxonomy): domain Eukaryota; kingdom Viridiplantae; phylum Streptophyta; class Magnoliopsida; order Ranunculales; family Berberidaceae; genus Berberis; species Berberis vulgaris. Next base: position 6,295,701 of record OY747128.1, read on the forward strand.
TAAATTGAGAAAGAATTTTGATTTACCTTTTTTTATTTTGCATATAAAACTAAACAAACTGGAGTACTGTTTCTTTTTCCCCAGGCCTTATGTCGCGGTTATCCCACAGAATTCGCATCTTATTTCCACTACTGCAGGTCCTTACGATTTGATGATAAACCTGATTATGCTTATCTTAAAAGGATATTCCGCGATCTTTTCATTCGTGAAGGTTTGTTTCGTTTCGTTTCGTTATTTTATTCTTCTCCTCCCTCCCCTCGTATAAAATGCGGCTAGGAGGTGGAAAAGCAACACCAGCTCTCAGAGTTTGATATGATGTCTTCTGCATGTGTGTCAAGATGTAATGACATTTTGAAATCATCCTTTTCAGGTTTTCAGTTTGATTATGTGTTTGACTGGACCATTTTGAAATATCAGCAATCACAAATTGCTGCTCCACCAACGCGTGCTCTTGTAAGTAAAGTTGTAAAGCCTGGTTTACTGCTCGAGTTCACTAAACCTATAAGCACCATAATAAAATTGATTATTTTTTCTAGGGTCCTGCTGGAACTAGCTCTGGAATCCCCCCTGCTGCCACTAATGCTGACAGACAGACAGGTATTCATTAGAATTATGTGATTATTCTGTGCTCGTTGACCTCGAGTGTTAAAAAGGACTCAGACTCAATAAGATAGGGTGGGAGATCTGTTATTAATGTGCTAGTTTTTGCGGATGGGAGAACGATGTCTGCCTTTATGCAGATTGAACTTCAAAATGCAGGAGAATGAGTTGTGGTTTAAAAGCTGTTGGGAAACAAAGAATCAGTCAACATCATGCTAACTGAATATACATTTTTTGCAAGGATCGGTGTTTTGCTTTTTCTTCTGATGTATGCCCTTCTATTTGTTTGCAAAGACAAACAGGGTTTTTTTTTTTTTTTTTTTTTTTTGGGGGGGGGGGGGGGGGGGGTCACCCTGTATTGGTAGAAAGAATGACCAACTAAACATGACATGCCCAAACCTTGAACAAAACAAAACCAACAAATAAACTAAGATCAATGAAGAATGTAGCATCACAACATATCCTTCAAGTTTCATTGGTATAGCCTGACCATATTTGGTATAAGTTTTAATGGATAGCACCATATTTCGTCTCTTTGGATGCTTCGTACATTCTAACTCCTTTTTTTTCTCCCACTCTGACTTTTGTTCACGATACTGTTATGTCACTAACTTTTTTGTAGGAGCCATCAAACGATAGGACCTTTTGAGGGGGAATGGAGCTTCTTTGATGTAGTTACCCATATCAAAATCTTATATTTTCTATGATCAAAGCTTTGGGAGGAGTAGTGGTTTATATTTTTACTCTCCTCTTTTTGAAGAGGACAATATTTTGTATTTTGGGTGAAGTGGGTTTTTTTGTTTTCTTTTTTGGAGTGCTTGATCTCCATGACCTAATGTACTTTTGAATTCTGGTTCTACAGTTATAATGAATCTTTCTTGACTGATGAAAAAGTATTTTTTTTAGATCTCTACGTTACCTAACACAAACATGACAGTGATTATGTAGTCAAATATATTAATTGAAGCAATCTAATTGAAGGTCGCACGGCTTTCATTTTTTGTGGTATTTCATGTATTTTCTCTTCTTTTAGCATTAGTCCATGTAGACTTGGACTTGACTATTGATGTGGTGGTTTTTAGTGGAATGTGAAATGTTAGATGCTCTTTCCAAGGTATATCTTACATTTGGGAGCATAACTATTTTAGTCAATAGAATTAAGTTTTAGTTCTGTGATCCGGAACTTGTTGTAAAACTTCTTACTGATATTTGTACTTGCAAAAACTCTATTTCCTTGTAATCTTCTTGTGGCTTTTTGCTGTCAAGTACCTGAACTTCATGTGCAATATTCTCCTTTCCCTAGTTTGCAAGTTTAAACTGGCTTAGCTTATATGAAACTGTAGCAGGTGGTGAAGAAGGTAAACCACATGGTTGGTCTTCAATGGATCCTTCTCGTAGAAGAGTGCCGGGCCCAGCAATAAATGCAGCAAGCTTGTCTAAGCAAAAAACTCCGGTTGCAACAGATTCAGCTGCAACTAAAGATGCCATGGTAAGTCTATTTGGTTATAGTCGTAGTTGTCTCTTATCCTGGTTTGATTAGAATCTGCTGGTCAATTCTTTTTCTGTACCTGCTGCCATATCCTTGGTTTTCTTCTCCTTTTTTAATTGAAAATTTTCATTTATTATATAAATGTACATGTATGCTAGCTTAAAGATTATATGCATTGGACTTTGATAAGATTTTTTTTTTTTTTTTTTCATTTTCAAAAATATAGTTTTCTCTTTCATATTTTTATCATTCTCATTTTGTAAAGTAAAAGTGTTAAAACTTCGTGAGAATATAATTCTATTCGAATATCTTTTCAACATCCTTATCCTAATGTGAAACTTCGCAAATGTCATTCTTATTAATGCAAAATTGGGAGTAACGAATTTGTCAAGGCCCGATATGGAAATAATCGCGAGTATGTCAAGGCTAGATATGAAAAGAATTACGGGTTGTATTGTCAATTTCTTGTTAATGTTTTGTGGCATACTGCACTGACGATATGGAAGGAATTGCGAGTATGTCAAGGCTAGATATGAAAAGAATTACGAGTTGTATTGTCAATTTGTTGTTAATGTTTGTGGCATACTGCACTGCCTATCTAAGACACCATCCAGCTGGTGGAAAAAAGCAGCCTCTGGAGGTGTGGCATGAGCAGTGCAGTACTACCCTAATATGTGGGGAGTTGGTGCAACAAATATTGTTATAGGTGGTTATTTGATATTGTCTGGCATCTCCTGTAACTCACTCCCAGTTAGAAAGACACAATTGAGAGACATTAACGACCTTGTTACCTGACAAGAGAATGCGACACTTTTAGACTTTAGAAATATTCATTTTTCCTTATTGCTATCCGTTTCCAGTATGCCCAGTCTTCTGTGATTCACTAGTTATTCGTGTCAATCTGGCATTTTTATAGAAAAACTGATTTTTTTTGTTATTGATGGGAGTTGCAACCTCTTGCTAACAAGTATCTGAAATCATGCAGGTATCTAGTTCCAATTTTTTAGGCCGCTCTAGTGGATCATCTAGGCGCGGTGCTGTCTCTAGCAGCCGTGACCCAATGTTGGTTGGAAGTGAAGGTGACACATCTCGTCCTCGTACCACAGAGGCAAGCCCTGGTGCATTCCGTAAGGTTGCAAGTGCACAGAGAAGTACACCAATAGGCTCTTCGGATCCCAAGCGCGCGACTTCTGCTAGTAGGAACAACCCTAACATAAAGAACTTTGAGTCTACTCTCAAAGGCATTGAGTGCCTCAATTTCGAAAATGATGAGAGATTGCAGTATTAACTGCCTGCCAAGAGCATTGGTAACATGTCCTCGTCTCTTGTAAATCAGTAACTGGGTATCAATACACTATTAAAGTTGGAGTGAAATTGGTGTATCTGTGAGCTGTTTCTGAGGGTAGCTGTGATTTGGAATATAAGATATAGCTGGTTGGAAACTACAACAGAAGGTAGATAACAATGCCGACAAGCTGTAACCAATTGAACTACGCAAAGTTATCCCAATGCCACTTGGGTTGTGTTGGTGCGGCTTTACTCTCGTGTATTACCCTTTGGCTTTCTTTTTTCATTGAATTCATAGTGTTAATGATCGACATTTTAAAGGTATGTTTGCATTGAGAAGTACTGCATATCTGCGAAACCTGTGAATTTGAAATAACTTGCAAATTTTAGAGCGAGTGATTAATTCAACATGGAAAAACGTATCTTGTGAATTACTGTCTTTTCTTGCTGATTCTAGGGGGGCGAGGGAGAGCCACTACCGCCCATCCTCCTCGAGATGCACCTAGAAGGGCTCTTCTTTTCTTTGTTTACTGCTCGTAATGTTTTCTGCTGTCTTTACCAACATGTAGATCTGCTAAAGGTGACTGATATCGATGATAGAATGTTCAATGATGACATGAGTTAATTTTTGTATCAGCACAGATTTAAATGAAACTTGGTTCCATATTTTGGTCTATTAAGCATTCGAACCCTCGTTGAAGGTGACTGGAACTTTGCCATTCCAAACCCATTGTAAAGCATATGCGAACCCTCTTTTACTTTTCGTGTTTTCCTTCTCCCTTGGATCAATACGATGATATCACTCCTCCTTTGATTCGACAAAAACATTGCAAACCATTTCTACTTGACGCACCTCCTATCTAATGAGAACTGAAAGGTTAAACCCTAATTTTGATATAAGGGCAGGTAAATTGGTTACTTATTGTGAGATCATCACGACGAAATACTATATGTGCGCTACACACTTGGTTTTGGTTTAAAATGGTCCAAGGGCAAATGGAAACATAAAATTACTCCCTTATTGAATACTCTTGAAAATTATAAACGATGGGTATGTTATCAAATACTCTTGACAAGGGTTGAATCTTGTACTTGCTCATGCGCGCATACAAAAATCTCTATACTTGCTCACCCAATCACTCACAATAAGCCCATTTTAGTGTATATATTAATTAATTGTTGTTAGTGAGTTGGCAAATTTGACAAGTATATTTTCATAAGCGAATGTGCCATATAAAACTAGGTGAAAAACATCGACATTGATCCATATTGGCCCTAAACATAGCAATTTGAGGGTACATAAATTTTGTTAATTGTTAAGAGATATTATTCTCATTAACTATTTTTATCTTGAGTGAGGCTAGGAAATTAGGTTTTGCAACCAGGATGATGTGGCATTATTAGAGGAGTTTTTTACAATCTCAAGATACACATAAAATCTTTGGAGATTTCATCATTCTTTCCAGATCATGACACGTCATCCTGGTTACAAAACATGGTTGCAAAAACCTGGTTTCCTACCATTTTTGTTTTATCTTATAATAATTTTCGACTATTTTATTGACAACTACCTGTCGATGCTAAGCTAAGGTATATGGCAACATTGACAAATTCCATGGCTGAAATATAGATAAACTGAATCGATTTGGATGATTTTCAGCAAACAGAAAGTTGTCATAGGAAGAAGCTTGGCCACCCTAGATAGTTTTGTTGGATGTGATGGACATAAAAATGTAGGGAGTTCACTATGTGTATCTAACCATTTGGTTCAATGCTCTTAACTTTATTTTTTAGATTTATCTTTTAAAAATTGCTTAATATACCCAATCATTTTTGTTAATTAATTGTTGATTTAAGACTATGTACAAATGATCTTATTATAAATTTTTGGATGTAGAGGTTTTTAGGTTTGAATGCATTTTTTTAACAGTGTACCACTTACATTTCTTTTAATTTACTTATTAACGCTCTCAAGAAAATTTCATCACTGAATGGTTTTCATTGATTAAAAAAAGGTAAGTGGATGTTACATCTTTTAGGTTAGTGCAACAAAATCGAAACATCTCACAATATCAGTGCAACTAAGAGTTGTTACAACCGAGCCAAATAGTTGAATAGACATAGCAAAGGCCCGAAGGAGAAAGGTTTTTACCTCAAACATGGAGATGCATCATGCATGGATGTCCATCGAAAACTTCAAAGTGATCCTCATTATATTTCTAGATTTTGGGTTATAAAAGTGATGAAAACAAAATCCGTTAATAAAATCACATGGAGAAAGAGAATATACATAATTTTCTTTTCACACAGTTATTTTTCAAAGAGAATACACTTGCCAAATGTGTGATGGCTCGGTGAGTGAGCAGTGGCGTATTGTATCACTAGGTCACGAAGTCGATCCCAAGCAGCATCATCTGGGGTGGGAGGGGTTAAGGGATTTAAATTTTAAAAAAAAAAAAAAAAAAAAAAAAGAAGAAGAAGAAAGAGAGTAGACTTCAAAGCTTATTGAAGCTTCCACAAAAAAATACTATGAGAACAACAAAATGTTAGTGTCAATTTGGATTCAAAAATTATTTCCATGTCTTGAACAATCAAATGCAAAGTTGGAGGACATTTGAGGCTTGATAGCAAAGATGTCTGCAAGTGAAAACTCCTGAGAGTAGAGGCATTTTCTCACACCTTATAACCTCCAAGAATTAGATCGAAACTCCTCTCACCATCTTATACTTTCAAGTTTAAATCCTTCATTAAAAATCATATTCGCCACAACCCCGGTGTGAGTCTTTTCACTTCATCTTCAACTCAGCTCCCTTCGTATGCTTGACAATCCATGTCAATATGACTTTCTTGAACAATTCTTAAGAGTTAAGAGCCAGGCCCCTAGCGCCAAATCAGCGCTAGGGGAGCCTGAAGAACGTGATGAAGATGAAGAAACAAATGAAGAACAGAAAAAGAAGAAGAATAGGATGATGACGGGTCTTGAGGCTCCATTGGCGCTAGAGGCCCGACTCTTAAGAATTGTTGGACTTTCTTACCTCCCCATTTCCACCCTCTTGACAACTCCTATAAGTAGCACACTAGTTCACTCTTATTTATCAATAACCTTTTTTTTCTTTTTATTCAAAGTTCCAACAGTCTATCACAAATCAAACATTTAAAAGTTCAATCCCATCAAAAGGTTAGAACTAGGCACTTCACTAGAATCTCATAGCTGAATCAAACAAATGTAATGAGATGCATTATATCAATATTTTTGTACGAAATTTAACCCTTTTTTCCCAAAACATATGTGACATTGTCATCTTTATTACAATTTTTACAACGAAATCTTTACAAGAAAACAACGATTGAAAGATGCAGTGAGGTTTCACTGCACGCAGTATATAGAGTGACTACAATTGGAATTCCATAAAACGGTTAGAGGTCTTACTGAGTCCTCATGGCTTTAATCCAATCAATTTCCACTCTAAAATCACCTGGTCCAGATTTAGCACCAGAAAACCCACCTTCTGCATTTACAGAAAGAGACATGCCAAGCACACGTGAGGGATTCATCTCCATCTTTGCATCTATTACGTTTCCTCTCCATGTTGGTAAATATCGTTCCAAGGGTATCTGAAAGTACCATACTATCAAAATCAGTATGATGAAATTTAGGCATGATAACAGGGTGGAAGATATGTCAAGTGATGTTTTCTATATGAAACATGACAAGATTCGAGAAATATTTTCAGTTCTGGCCATATGGGCCATAAAAATTTAATAAGAAAAATTTATCATACATATATTATATAGCACAAAATGAAATAGAACTTGATAGCAACAACAAAGGGCAGCATTCAGCATTCATCAGGCCCAGTGTTTGTCTCAATCAACAACAAATAAAAGTGAAACAACTTGGGCCAATCAGTTTACATGAAGATATACCAGACCATTTCAAATATGGAAAGCAATCCATTGACTAGGTATTTTGTCAGTATGTAAGTCATCTTTGAAGTACTCTTAAAATTCAAAAGTCATTGAAATTTGGTGAGGCATAAATATCATTGCCACCACATATCAATGTATTCTGCTCTTTGTAACCCCGCCAAAAGTGCTCCATAAGTTGACAATTACAGACCGTCCATTTCACTGTTAACCTAAAGAACATATTTGATGAGGCCAAAAATTTGCAAAGAGGCTAATTTTTTTAGGAAGTGATCTATATGAAGAGGTGATCATTTTCATGAAAAGTCAACAATTTTCAAATTTTCTAAGTACATCAAAAGTGACTTCGTGGAGACTTCATACAGAAAGAAAGAAAAAAAAATGTTTACAGATCCCATCTCTTCAAATATTTCATTGAACAAATAAGACCACACTTGAATAACAATTATATATGTCTAACAAGGTAGTAAGAGGCAACATAGTTCAGATAATATCATATTTTTCCAGCAAAGTCAAAATCAGATAGTATGGCCATCAAATTAGATCTTACGAAAGCATACAACAAATCATGGTGGGACTTTATTCATATGTTTTCAAATCTTAGGATTCAAGGGAAATAGTGCACACTTGTTGTGGAATGTACGGAACCAACCTCTATGAACATCACAAAATTATTAGTGCTCCGACGGATTTCTTAACCGACTAAAGGAATTAGATAGGGGGATCTGTTGCTTCCTTACATTTTCATCATTCACACATTCCTATGATAAGAACTTAGTTGGAGACCTAGCATTGTAAATTGTTTCAATGAAGTCACACTCATTGATCCACGACCCTCTGGACCAGAACAGTAAATTTCTCTAAACAACTCCGATTCAATAGGATATTGTTAGTTCCACGTGTCGTGTAAGAATGCAATGGCAGGCAAATGTGATCATTGCCATTGACCCCATGGGTTTTCATTGGCAGTGGTGATGGAAAAAGAAAACTTCAATAGAGTTTCCTTGGGGATAGTTTTTATTTATTAAAGAAGGTATTGAAAGGGAGAGAAAAAAGGAAGGGAGAATAGACAAAATAGGGAAGCTTTGGTTTGTGGGAGAGTTGAAACACAAAAAGATGATAGAGAGAAATCTCTAATTGGATTTTACGACTCAGCATGTTTTATGTCCATTGGATATTGTTCAATCTTGTGGCTTATAGACGTTTTAGTTAGTTATCTCAACAAAACACACTCACCTATATCAAGTGTGTAATTGGTTATCTATTTATTTGTCACCCATATCAAGTGTGTAATTGGTTATCTATTTATTTGATAAGGGGATTGATAGCGGAACTGACAAATTCAAGTGTGGTGATCATCCAACAAAAAAGCACTAACAGAAAAATGAAATGAGAAGTATACCTTTGTAATATACCAGCTGTCTTTAGGCATAAAAATGAAGGCTTGCCATGAATTGTCTTCTTCCTGCCCCGGGGAATTTACCCAATTTTCTGTATAGATCTGCATTCAAGAAATAGTTTTTGAAGGTTTAATAAGAACCACCCAGCCCCTCCTGTTTCTTTCCACACCCACCCATACACAACTTTTCACCTTCCTTTAATTTGGATATATATGACAGGGAAAGGGACTCACAGTAGATATGTAGCATCTGCCATCTCCTTTAAGTTTCATTGCTATTGTATCATACGAATCCAAGTCAATGAATCCATCAAACTGCAAAGTATAAATTGACATTAATAAATAGCATAAATCAGGAAGAACTACTTAACAAAAGAAAGCAATTTATAGTGTCCTTCATGCTTTCATGGCATAACAAGATAGTTCTTTCTAAACACAGTGTATCTTTAGCTACTTGATGATCAGGATGCTTCGTTGCAAAAATGCAAACTCTACGCTCAGAGCAATTCTCATTTCTCTTAAGCTAAATTTGTGGACTTGGGGCAGCTGAAAACATTCAATGGAGGACAGGATCAGCAGAAATGAGGAATCAGTCATCCATTTATTCCCGAATTATTTGTATGCTAAGGCTGTCTATAAATTTCTGGCTGAATCCAACATCACCCAGACAATTTGCTGGGAGCCTTATTCAGTGACCGGTGGACTGGAATTATGGGTACTGAATTAATCTTATTGGTGTGTGGCTGTGGCAGGGAGTGCCTCAGCGGTGGCGTAAGCGCCACGCCACGATTTTTATAAGAAAGAGATTTTGAGCAGCTGATATTGCAAATTACATGCTTGGTATTGGGGTGACCTTACTATGATAACAACAACCTATCTTCAGACAACATCATGTTCAGGTGGGATGGTTTGTTCTTGACTAACTGGGTGTGGTTTGTATTTTGTGTTTGTTAGTGAGGCCCTCTCTCGCTACGCAATATTTTCCTCCGACTAATGAATTTTCTATTTCTTACCTATTTAAAAAAATAAAAATAAAAACATGGATGGCAACTACTCCAACAGGCAGACCATAGCAGAAAAACAAAAAAAATACTTGATCTTATGGCCTAACATCCGAAGCCAAGATGTCCAAGTTTACAATATGGAAAATACTTAAAACTGCCTTTCCTTTAAATTATCCTAATTTACTATTCAGAAGCGTCAACTGATCCTGATCGATCGCATAACAGCAATTGTCATCTGCAAATTGTAGACAATAGAAAACATTTTTTAAAGAGTAGTAGTAGTAGTAGTAGTAGTAGTGTAATCTGTATTGTGACCAGGCTTGATTACAGAGAGAATGATTGGTAAGGCACTACTCCGGTACCCTTGGTGGCTAGAATCCAAGTTATGGAAAGTAACCCATCTCGAAGGCAACAATGTTATCATTGTCAACCTTCAGATTTTTGAAAAAATATAATAATCAAATTCTTAAAGTTTCTAATAAATATGGCAACTGAATAAATACAGGGAGGGGGAGTATGTTAGTACAAATGGAAACTAGAATATTATCTTCAACCTCACTTCACTTTCTTTCCTCTTTCCTCTTTCCTCCTATCCACTCCATTTTCATTCCCCTCCTTCCAATGGAATTGGATACTATGCAAACAAACACACCTTAGTGTGCATTTAGTCGAGAAAGTGAGAGATATTTACGATGTTAAGACATCCAAGGAGGTTAAGAGGAAAATGGATGAATTTAAATTGAGAATTTTCATGACTCTAACGATACAATTTCGGACCTCCATCAGACAATTTGAAGATGATTGACGAAACCCATTTAGCTTCAGAGAAGTTTTCCAAAACCACAAGGGTCCAGGAAAAGCGTATCATGACAGTCTCACTTGCAGGGATGAAAACATACAATTCCAAGGTCATATCTAGGAGATCTACGTCCAAAGAACAATTCAATTAGGTGCTTTCACAAACCATTCTAAACTCTTTCTGCTGAAAGTCTCAAATATTTGACCTTTTTTTTGTTGAGTTGAAGCTAAAATGTATATGACATGCAATATCAGGCCATTGTAGATTATATAGCAAAGCAGCCATATAACATAAACAGGGCATCCATGATGACCTGGATATTGGGGTGCAGGATAATGAAAACGTGAAGTATTGCTCACCTTCTTAGACCGCATCCCACAAAAACCGCTACGTTTCATTCTCCACTTTGAATCTTCACTTAGATCCATCGATAAGTTGCCAGAAAAGACCCCTAATAAACAAGAAAAAAGAACAACATATAAAGAAATGGGAGATGCCACTCAAAGGCTATTTAAAACGCCAGAAAACCCAAATACACACAAGACCTTCTGCTTTAACCGTTTTAAGAGGCCGAATTATATATCCACAAGACTCGACCATAGAAAACAGTTGAGAAGAACATAATAGTTAAATGTAGCATCCTGATCATAAATCCAGGTGGTAGTCTACAGCTTGAAGAAGTGTGAAAGAAGCAAACTAGACAAGATAAAGGCATCTAAACGAGTTTTTTACCACGATTACTCAAAGCGATGGTGCAAGTACCATCACACACGAAGAACTATATCTGTGCCATATTTATCGATAAAACAAACTTCATTGAAAAGGAAGAGAAATAATTCAAATGAGCAAGCAGCTCAACAGAAAAAACAGCATTACCATTAATAATATCATAGAATTCCAATGGGAATCAAAAACGAAATCATATCATTCACATTACCATTTGATCCATTTTCACCATCTTTTATCTCTAATGATGCTGAAGACAAACCTGCAAAAGATCAAAATAAAACATCAAAACTAAAGATTTGTTCAAGAAAACATTGGATACAAGCACCGTGACCCACAAGCACACAAGAGCAGATCAACATAGAATTAACATCACTGAGATGCCACAGAAGTGAGAAATTTGCAGCGGCCTAAAAAAAGAGGAAGGAACAACAAACACAACCCTTAAAAAATCTCCCAAACAAACATAAACATGGTAAAAAAAACTTTGCAAGCCCATCTCCGCATCACTTCTTTATTTGACAAGAACACCTGCTGTTGGTTTCTGTAGATGCCACATACACACATGTATATAATGTAAGCGGGTTAATTAGGTTTATTTAGGTAGTATTATTTGTAATTCGGCCTAGTATGTATAGCCCATATTAGTTAGGGCTAGTTACTTGCCAAAGAAGTCATTAGGCTTATAAATAAGGCTTGAGAATTAGATTGTAGTTGGGTGATTGAATGAATAAAATATTTGGCTTCTTATTTATCTTAGAATTATGGTTTATCATATATAAAGCTTTGATCTAACTTTAGTTGTAGTTTAGAGTTCATCATATATATATATATATAATAATGATGCTATGAGATCCCCTAACCAAAATCAGTGTCCCAACAGAGTTACATTGTCGAACTTCAAATCTTTTTAACCATGGTTCCTATCACCAGCTTACTTCTGAATTCCTCTTAGAGTATCCCACAAATTTCTTGGAAGGCACGCCCCAGGAAAAGCGGATCAACGGTCTCTTCACTGCTATTCCACATAAAAAATCTGTCTGGTATTGTGACCCCCCCATGTTTCAGAGTATCAACAATAAAAGGAAGATCTTGAGCCAAATTTGCTTATGATTATGAGGCACAAAAAAAACTGGAATTCGAAACTTGATGGGGCTGACATGGCTTCGAAATAGTGTTTAACCATGAACCCCTTGTGGGTTACCATCCCATTGAGATTGGCCATTGCTGCTGAGGAGAAAATTCTCTATTTCATCCAACTCCAAATTGTTGACAGGTCGTCTCAAGAGCCTTTTGAACCCTCCTCTTCCACAATACAGATAAATTTATGAACAAGTGCAGACATCTTTTTGCTGAAGGACATTTTGAAAAATGTGAATAGATCCAAGTCTCATTATAATCCTTAGTTATACACTTCATGCTAGCCCGGTGGCCCGATCCAATAAAATGATATCCAAAAAGATTCCCTGCTTCTTCCTCTTCTGATTGGTTGATCTATAAGAAGAGTGTGCCATTTGTTTCTGCTGTGAAAAGGAATAAAAGGGGAAAGTTGGGAATCTATCAACAAAATCAAATATAGCATAAGGTTCGGTACCCCTCTTGTGTTTCTCCCATCACCAGAGCCCAATGGCAACTCCAAGATGGCATACATTCATTTAGACAGGGAAAAGGAAATCAATTGAGATTGGCTATGAGATGAGCAGTAATTGATGCGGCTCAAAGTCTGGGGTTCTCTTTTCGAGCCAATAGAGTTAAGTCATTGGTTTTAAGAGAGAAGCAAGCTGAGACATCCGACATATGGGCGTTGGGCTTGGTTTAGGTCCTAGGGGGAGTCTGAGAGTTTACACTGACTATGACCTTGATGATAAATTAGAAGGATGTTTCCATAAAACCCAAATGATGAGTTGGGTTTATCATTATGGAAGGGGGGTACTTGAAAAGGGGGGCAATACCAGTAAAGAAGAACTCAAGTAAAATGAGCATAGTAGAAATAGGATAAGTGTCCATTGTGTCACGTAGTTTCTTCGTATGCGTCCAGGCTTACACGATATAGGTCGGTGGTTTGGAGTTCTATGGTTTTAGCATAATGGGTCCCCCAGACTCTTTCCTGATTACAACTTAGTCCTTAAAATATATGGGATTAAACAAAAGATCAAATAAAATCAGTAATATTTTTGCAAATGCTTCTACCTATTCTTTCCTACAAAAGTGCAAGTACATATACAGTAGCAACAAAAGTTATGGGCACAGAGACAAAAACTATTGGAGTTAGAAAACTAGAACCATGAGTAGGCTTTTGAGGACTAAAGTAACAAATGAAAATAAGATAACAGACAAAGACCACCACAGTTTGACAGTGTGAGATTTTACATATGTAAGTCAAATACTATCCTGAAGTGACCAATAGGTATCCCTCACCCATCCTACTACATGTGGAAGATGAATAACAAGAGTATGGTCATACCTCCGTATTCAGAATCTGAATACAGATGCCACCTTTTCAGCTCCTCTTTCGAATTGAAATTGAAGATATATCTTTCACTTGGAGGCATCAGATCCTCGGGACTCCATGTAAGAGCTACAGTTTAAAAAAAAAACCATGAGCACACAGCATTCAAGAAGAAATTGTAAGAAACTGATGAATGAGAAAACTAAAAACTGATGAGTGAGAAAACTAGTATACGACAAGATGAGTAGTGCAGAAGGGTATCACTCAAAATAAAGTATCCAATGGGAAAACGGCAGAAATGTTGGATCTTGAGAGAGTGATATCACAAAAAGAGAAACAAAGATACTACTTCGTGATCCATAAAGAAAACCAAAATGTGTCAAAGCATAATTAGAGGCTTCACTATTATTTGATGAAAATATAAATTACTCTTAAAGTCAACATTTCATTTTCTTCAGAAGCAAAATAATTAGAGGCTTCACTACTATTCTCAAAATTCACATTCCCCGAAAAGTATACTGTATGCTCCTACATAAAAGTTTTTCATTGAGATTATATAGGAATTAGTATGTCCTTATTCAAAAGGAATATTGATTACTTTTTCTTCATCAAAACGACCATTCCAGATAATGCCTCTAATAACAAAACCCTAATGAACACCTTTGGAAATGTGTGGCATGAAATTTCAATTTAGTTATCCAAATGCTCTCTCACTAGCAGTGAAATTTGTTGTGTTTTCTGATTAAAAAAAAAATTTAATTAAAATTTAAAAAAACAAAACTTAGTTGTAATGTAATACAAGTATACAATGTCTTCAATAAGGGTCGGCGGGGCCCAAGGGGGTAAAAAGTTTAATGTATTGATCTCTGACAAAAATTTATATAGGTGTTAAAATGATTAAGAGTTTAAGACCCAAAAAATGGCATCCCAATTTACAAAGGATAACAAAAAAATTATTAAAAAATAAAACCCTCATTAAACGCCGGTAAATAAGAAACTTGGAACATTCGTCAAAATTCACATTAGGCATGTAGCCTTACTATTGAAGATTATATTGTTATGTTCCTTCTCAGATACCCAAAAACTAGGAAAGGTGCCACCTGCCAAAAAATCTTCCCTTTTAGGGACAGAGACAATGAAACCTTCCAACACCCCAAGAGCATTTCTGTTGACTCAAGCATCATCTGTTGACTCAAGCATCATCCATTCCAACTGAAAAAAGTTTCAAAATGTCTCCAAATCACACTCACCCATGCCCAGTGAAGGATAAGGTGTTTAGAGCTTGGTTGGGTCAATATAGTGTGAATTCATTTCTTGATCAGTGTGAGTTGGGTATTGCCCGATTTTGTAGAAACACTGTTAAGAAGTGGGAACACACCGAATCATCTTTCTCAAATAAGGAAGGCGTTAGGGAAGTTAATTCCTTTTGCAGTGTGGACAGCACACTGCAGAAGGAACGGAATAATTGAATTTTGAATAATAAAACATAAGAGATTGACTCGGTGAACATGGAGTTCTTAGTTACTCTCTAGGGTCGAGTGTCTCACCTTCCCTCTTTCAAAGATTTTCTTTGAGAATTTATTTGCTAATTGGGATACTCTTGTATTGGAGCCTTATTGCTCTAAGGTCACCGTCTTGTAATTCCACATTATATTCATGAATAAATTGTACCTTTAAAAAAAGGTGTTTAGAGCTCTCTATATCTGAGTTACAAATTACAATCAGGGTCAACCCTCTATTCAAAATGGACTCTTTGTATGGAATTGTATCCCATACAAAGCTCCGCATAAAGTAGGAAACTCTTGCTGGAATCTTCTTCCATACTAACTTCAACAAAAAATCAGGAAAATCATTGATAGGTAGAATGTTTCTAGCCAAAAGTCATACATGTAATGAAACACCCAATATTCCTTCCACACCCAAGCACCCTCTTCCCCATTCAATTGAAAATTCTCCATCAAGACAGAAAATGGTAAAAGCTCACTATATTCCAACTCAAAGGTTTTCCTTCCCGAGATGAAGCAGCACTCCCATTATCCATCATACCAAACTCTTCGATTGAACCATGAACCGTGTTTATCATAAGAGAAAGCATATAGTCTCAAGATTCTATGTTTCAAAGACTCTTTACCCACCCATACATCATTGCCACAATTTTACTTTAATCTCCCTTCCAGAGTCACTTCCACCTCTTGAAGAAACTCATCCCTAAAATTCAAAATGCTCGTCCGCGTGATGATTCCATCAGATGTAATAGGATGTCTTGGAAGCCAATTACTCCTGATGGACCATACACAGCTTTAATCACATCCGTCTACAATCCTCCCCCTCTCCTTAATAAATCTTCACAACCATTTGCATAACAGAGCTTCATCCATGAGACAAACGGAAAGGTTGAATACTTGCTTGAGCCCTTTGTCTGCCTCCCCTTCACACCAAAGAAAGCTTTTTATCATCCATTCAGGAATCACGGATACATGCTTCCGCTTATGAAATACAGTAAATGGGAATGTTCAAAGGGCACTCCTCATAAAAACCAACCTCCCTTGTTTGGAAAGGAATTTGTCTTTGTGGTGACCAATCTCTTCCCCATCACTTCCATCACCGGATCCCATAAATGTTTGCATTTGTTCTTATTCCCCTGCAGAAGACCCAAGTAGAGAGTTGGTAACACCATCACTTATAAATAAATACATATTAAATGGGCATGTTCAGAGGGCATTCCTCATAAGAACCAACCTCCCTCGTTTGGAAAGGAATTTGTCTTTGTGGTGACCAAACTCTTCCCCATCACCTCCACCACCAAATCCCATAAATGTTAGCAGTTGTTCTTATCCCCGTAGAGAAGACCAAAGTAGAGAGTTGGTAACACCATCACTTGGCAACCCAACGCCTATATCACTTCTAGTCCCATCTCCAACCGCATAGACATGCATATTGTGGGAATTAATCTTTAGACCCGATTCTGATTGGAATATGATGTGGATGGGCTTGAAATTCTCCACCCAAGTAATATCATCATCCAAAAGAATAATGTATCATCTGCAAACTGCAAGTCGTTGTGCGATCCCCTGGAGCTACCAACAACCCAGACAATGTTTTAGATAGTTGACAACAAAAATCACATAAAGATGTAAGTACTTTCCATTTGTTCCAATCGCTTAAGTAAAGGTAATTGTTAGGATGACAGACTAGGTTTGACTTATTCAAATCCCTTTGGATAAGATTATTTGTATCATTTTGATGTCTATTTCTAAGAGTTATTTTCTCGAGTTTTGTTGTACTCAGCCATTGTAATCAGTGTCCAATGATTAATATGATTTCATGAGCACAAACAAAATAGAAGTAGTCAAATCGTTAAACTGATTACGTTAATCCGATCTTAATCGGTTTAGGAGTGATAGGAGATAAATCAGAATTTAATTGGATTTAGCCTATATTTTATAAACATATTTTATGTATCCTTCCAAGCAATGTGTACTACAAGAAAATAAGGATGAAAAGTAATGCATATTAATATAGTAAACATCACATGCCACTATTTAAGGCAAATTATAACAAAGTAAACTTTTCAGCGACCTCCATATTTTTGGTTATGCAGCTTATGCTTGCTATTTTACTTTGGTCATTTTTCTCTATACTCTTCAACCTTTTTTACAAATTTTCTTTGATCTTCTCTCTCTAATCTCTTCACACACTCTTGGTATTACCCCATAGGTAAGTATTAATGAGGTTAGGGAAAAATAAATAAATGAAATTACCTTCTTTTTTTATAACATATTGCCAAAGAATGACTAATCATTCTAATTTTGAACGAGATTAATCAGCAACTCGGGGAGAAATCACAACTACTTGCCTTGAGATTATTCAAACGATTAATTCAAAAATCGTAACGTTCTACTAGAAAGAAGTGATTGATCGGGGATTAATCGTTGATTAATCAACGAGTTAATAACACATATACACGAGTTATTGACAATTCGGTCTTTTATATGGTATCAGAGCCAAAGCCTCATCAGAACTAACTACGATATTGGTTTTATTTGGACTCGCTTAGAATATTTCCTCCTTTATTTAAGGACTCTCTCCTGTAACGTTGTCTACAACAACATTTCCTATTTGTTTTACCTAAAAAAATTGTCAACATCATCTCTTGTTTCCTCCTCTAAACAATTCAGCCACTCACCAGTTGTTACTCCAACACTAGTATGCACTTTTATGAACTTGGTTTCAGCTCGCTTGGACCATAAGAAATTTGAAATGGAAAGCAACTTCAAACTAGATAGAGTTAGGATCCGTTCAAGTTCGTAGATGAATCATTTCCACCACCTCATGAGGTTTATCAAATATGCCGCATCAGATGGCTCACCTCAAGCACTGGTCAACTTGTATCAAGTTGGATCAATGGAACTTCAATAAAATCAGTTCTTATGAAAGTGAAAAGCTATCGCACCATAAAAGGATGGTGCACTTGAGGGAATCTACTCTTCTCACTCGTATTCTCAAAACTATCCTCCCTTGACAAATTGACAACCCCCCTTGAAGCATTGCTTTGATCAAATAAAAGGTATCAGTGATGCCTTGATACAGCCGGTGCACTTATTTCAGATGGTTGTCCTGATTTTTATCAATTAATGACAAGAACCTCAACTTGAGAACATCGCCAAGAGGAATTCTGTTACTCAATTAGTTTTTTTCTTGCGACTAAAAACAAGGTTGCGGAAACTCTAATGGGTCACAACCTGGCAGTCAAGTTTATCCTAATCCATACGCAGCAGAGGATGCTTGTGTTAGACAACTTCAACTACTCAAGAGGTAGAGGTCGTGGGGGCATTCATTTCACATGAAAGGAGGTAACACTTATTTTTATGATCGTGGGTATTTGTCTTCAGTAATGTGTCAAACTTGGAATAAGAGGAGAGAGTGCCTTAATAGCTGGAATATTAAATACCATGCTTATGATCAACGACAATTCTTTGCCATGGTTGTTGTTGGTATGTGTTGGCGTGCTAATATTGGAGCCACCAATCACATAAAACCTGATACTTTGCTTAGATCAAATCATTCCATTTACAAAGGCTCTGATCAAGTCATTATAGGTAATGGAATGAGACTTCCTACCCACGGGTCAGGTCCTATATCTCTGTCTACTCCTAATTTCCAAAATGTCTTGCATGTGCCTTATATTAGAAGGAAAAAAAAAAATACTATTGATTTTGGCGTTTCTTCTTGTCAAAGATAATAACTGTATCTTTGAATTGACTCCACTAGTTTTCTGATAGATGATAACTGACACTTGAACAATTGTCAACTCAACTGGAAAAACAATGGCGCTGATTTATCCTGCTAACAATATGAGAACAGTTGCTTGCTCCACCTGTGAAAGCTGCTACATCAAATTCAATGTACTACACATGCTTAAGGCTAAAAATGCTAGATCTAATAAGGAGGGATTTATAACAGTCAAGATCGAACTAGTAGGATGCTTCCGGTTCAGTAGTAACTGCTGATTAAACTACTTTTAATGTTATTTCTTAAGGTGGTTGCGAATAGGATCTCAATTGAGATATAGATCTTCATAAGTTTGAATAAAGCTCTAAAAGAGCTCAAGAAAATTAAGACGTCTGATTTCCTGGCTAGACAAAAACATTTGATCATTTTATCGATTCCCTACTCAGAATATTTCAAACTTTTACTTGCAAGAGTTATTGATAATACACCTCTTATCAAGATGAGCATGTGGATCCAGTAAGTCGGTTTTAGTCCTATCACCCTCTTTCAAAAAGTCCATAATTCCATCTGTGTATGTCTTGTCTTCATCTTGCAGCTCTCTTTCACAAGCAACCTCCTCCACTCTCTCCCTATCTCCTCCTCTTCAACTTGCCTCAGATAAAAACACACCTGAAGCAGTGGTCGCAAAGCTATGGGACCGACATAACATCTCCTCTCTATCCCTTGATTTTTTTAGGGAGGGGGGACACAGCAAACCAGTGAATTCAATTGAGAAAGAGGGAGAGATTACAAGAAGAGATTACCTACTTACAAGTTGATACCAATCAAACATAAAATTGTTGAAATCCACCTCCCTGATTGTTCTCCATGAACTTCCCATGCCATAGCACTTCTTTAATTTCCATGACAAGTTGGTTTATGTTCCTACTACTCCCATAAAAAAATTTCCCTTCTTTCCAAATACACCACATTATTGACCGAGGAATCCACATTATCAATTGAGATTGTCAGTAGTAAAATTCTCCCACAAGCGACAATCCAAACAAAAATATTAAAGCATTGGAAGGAGTCGAGAGCGTGTCATAAAATTCCTTAACTAAGTACCCAGTTGCTTTGCCATTCCACTGAAGATTGTCCACCGCACCTCGCAGCATTTGTTGCTCTAAAATACCAATAAGGGAAGTTGTCCTAGAGGGATCCCATGTCAAACAGTTGACCCCAGAAGATCTAAAATCTTAATCGGGAATCGAGGCCTCATAATAGAGATTCCATGAGGTATGAGGCGTAAGCCTCACTCGATCAATGTATGATTTAATAAAGATCATTTGGATCAACTGAGACAGACGTTTTCTCTATTTTCTATTGGACCAGTAGCTTGGTATCCAATCAGTTAAATACTTGAAGCTTTGAAGAATGAAGAGAATACCATAGGATCACTTGATTCACTTGTGACTTGACTAATTGATTCACTTATTTAATACATTTCAATAGTCTTCTCTTCCCTTCCATTTAAGACCATACAACCAAAACAAGAAACTTCTGCAAAAACTTCTCTTTTGGAGAACTCTCTTCTCTCAGCTTCTCCAGATCCTCCATCTTAGGGCAAACAAAGGGCTAAGGGTTCGAATTTGGTTAACTATAAGCCTATGGGGCACATCCCTTACTTCGTTAACCATAAGCCTCACACTAAGGCGAGCCTCAAATTTGCAACCTCATAACATTTTTTTAACCATCCTACCATCAATCTTTTACTAACCTCTTTTTGTATAAACATAAGTCAAACATTTCGGGAAAATGATCTTTGAGAGGATAAGCAAAACACCACTTGTCTGTCCAAAAACCAACATCAACCCAGCCTTGCACTTTAGAGAAGTATTTGGGTAGAAAGAGTTTGAGACGAACAATTTTTTTTCAAACAATAAAACCAAAAGGAATGTACTTGGTGTTGGCGGACCATTCCCATTTAGTATTCCCATACTTATCAGCAATAACTTACCTCCATAAAGCATCCGCTTCATGAGAAATACACGACAACCACAAAGGCACAAAGTCAAAAGAGGTGCATTGATCAACCTGATGCGGCAAACGCCAAACCATCCTGTCTTTTGGGCAGCACACCTTGTCGCGAGAGATTAAATGAAATTTCCTTGAATGGGGACTGGATCCTCATCTTTTCTTAACAACATTTCCATGGATAAGGAATAAATCCTATCTCTTCTTAATTTCTAGAATTTTTCCATATACTAGTAGTAATAACTCCAACTGTCATGTGAAATGGGCCCAAATCACTACCAACTTGAGTTTATGTTTTCTTCACTAATCCCATCCATTAGTTTTGTTCTGTTTTCGTGAGGATGACAAAAGAAAAAGGGTGATATGAATGAAAGAGAACACACCTAAGGGGAGCAACAATTGCAAGAACACAATACCATCTTGAACAAAGCAACCCTCATACATGTCCGAGCTTCAATCATTTCAACCATAAAAACTAAAAAAAAAAAGGTGCCTAAACTTGTTTCACGATTCTTGATTAGATATTTGTGATTTCCATCAAGAATGGCACATCCATTTACAAATCCGACAAAAAAGTCAATTCCGCGCATATCATGAATACAGATTTCAATCCTATATCGCGGTACCCTAAACAGATACCACAGGAGTTGGATACTAAATCCAATACCCAATTCAACCAATCAAGCTAAACTCTCTACCCATTGGGTCAAAACTCTAGCTATCTCTTTCACAAAAGAAAACAGTGATTTCAAATGAACCTCCAATACCCAACATGAGAAAATGAAGGAAATTATAAGTACGTACATTGAGATTATAAATAAGAACTAAGAAAGGGTTGTAAAAGAGTATTACCTTTCTTGGTTGCATCTACAGATGCTCGCCAAAGTGCGCGAAATCTCGACATCTAGAGAAGTAATGATTCCGAAACCTCAAGAAGAAATGACTCTCTCAGACTAAGAAGAGAGCTGCCTTTGCTTTCTACTTGCAAGATTGTGAATACAAACGATAAGTGAGTGTTGAGTGAGTGAAGCTACAACAAAGTTCAGAGGAAATTAATTTCTCAATGGAATCTAAGTGCAGCTACAACACAACCTTGTAGAGAGAGTGAAGGAGAAGGTTTGCGGTGGTTTTGCGAGGGTTTGTTGCTATCTTCACCCACCCTTCAAACACATTACTAAGTACATCCGCATTCAACAACAACAAAAAATAAAATAAAAATAAAAACCCTTTGTTATGGATTAAGTGGAACTTGAGGAAAATAGTAAGAGGGTTGTCTCATTCGTGTTAGGCTAGGGAATTAGGTTTTGCAATTAGATTATGCAATCAGGATGATATAGCATCGTCATTGTCAGAAGAGATTTTTACAACCCCGAGATACACCTGGTTGCAAGAACCTGGTTTTCTAATATTTTCGATCTCATTATTAGCATAAGGGATCTTGTGACTTGAATTGTGGTTGCATCAACATGGTTTGAAATACATTCTCGATTTTTCAGGAAGTGGTCTTTGATTGATCCAGGTTGGTTTGTCGTGAAAATTTATTTTGTAATAATACAATAAATCAATATACTGCTGTTCAAAATTTTAAAATGAGAAAACAAACATTATTGTGGGATTTGTTGATGAAGATTGATTTGCTTTAAATTTGATAATAATGAAGTAGAATTTGTTGATGACCAATTGAATCATTTTCCATTGTTAGAGTTCCATTGCATTGCTGTGGTTGAGATTGTCGCCCAAAAGTTTGGTGAACGCTACAATCACACATTCCCACATTTATTTTTTTTCCATTCACAGCCAACAATCAGATATTCCTCCAATAAAAAAACTGAGAAATTTGTATTGCTATTCATCTTTTCCTTTGGCTCGAGTGTTTGCCATCACTAATGAACACACGAATTTTTTACAAAAATAAAAAATGCAATAGATAGTGCTCAATGCGAGAACACATGAAATGGTGGGATTTTGTAAGCATACCACCACAACTAGCTATTCGAGGGCACATGGCTTCTCTATTTTACGTTACTTCCTATCTAAACCTACTAATTCTTCATTATTTGTAACAGCGGTTGAAATCTCTCTATTTGGTCAAATTTATACATAAAAGCTTTAAAAAGTTCACGACTTCAGAAGTCATGTGACCATGTATAACAATATGGTATAAAGTTATACCATATTGAGGATGCATAGTGAGTGGTATAAGGTTTTATATTACGAGTTGAGTTGATGACCATTTTTGTGGTACACCAGTGGAGTTGGTCCAAGTATTTTCAATTTTTCTAGAAGGCACGGGATGAGAATGAGGCATGCTATACAAACACCATACCTTCGTAGTCCATTTTTGTTCCGGCAAATAAAAAAAAAAAAATAACTCAGAAATGACAATGGGCAAGGGTAAAGATTTCCATAGCACCAACATACCAAAATGAGAAAGGATAATGATATTTTGCAAACTAGTCATACTCAGAACACTTGGTTTCAAGAGAAAAAGGATCGTTATACATATACTTGGCAAACAAATAAATGGAATTAGTCTCTGTACAAAAAAACAGCTCAAATCGCTAATTCAACACTGACTTCTCGAACCATGTTAAAAACACGGTAAAAATCAATTGCCCATACGACAATCTCGCAGTTAAATAAAGCATGGAATGAGACTAATAACATGCATTTTAGTTTTGAGTACAACAGCTACCAAGTAACAAACAACAAAGCACTTGAACCAATTCTTTGACAGTCACTATCATTGACAAAATGTGGGTTGGAGATGCTCCATTTCAGTAGATTGGAGCAGCCAACATCACAACTGACCACTACATTGCTTTGTTTTGCTCAGAATCATGCACTATAACAACAATTGTCAGCACTTCATAATTTGTAAGCTTAATCACAAGAGATACACAATCTACATTGTTAAAATCACTGCAGACAATAATCATCCAAAGGGTGAAATATTTTGTAAGAGAGCACATTATGAAAAACGGCACCTCTGATAACAAAAGTCTAGTTTATCTCCCACGAAGAAGGATTGATATGGGGCACCCTGCCATATATCTTCAATGTCAGTTTACGCATATTTGCTGTCCTAATTGGGTGACCCATTTCAAGATGGACCGTGAAGAGCTTTCATGAGTATCCGTTCCACAAAGATCTTCCACATTGTATTTTTTATTATTTTTCTCCACTACCCTCTGACTTTGGAAGAAATCAGAACTTTCACTGTCACATTTAAGATGGTAAACTCTTCTTCGTCAAAATCCAGAATTAGAATCATATTCAAACGAGCCAAATTACATATGAGAAGCAAAAAGAGCAAACAGTTGATGGAGCAAAAATGAACACCTGGCTGGATACCGCAAGAAATCATTTCCGGCTGCACTTAACAGGGATAAGTAAGCCATACAAGAGTACTCATTTAGATTTGGAATAATATAGGGATTCATGGACAAAGGAAATGAAAGAAAACCATACCTCTACTCTACAGAAATCCTTTCAGACCAGGCAGTGAAAAATTAAAAAATTACTGATCCAGAGTGACACGCCTGATTTTGCACACAAGGTGAGCAGTTGCAACATCGAGCTGGCTACCAGCATCTGCTTTAACAATATCTGGGAGCTGATCTCTTGGAGTGGAGAAACAAGTATGGAATGTGGCCAGGATTGGAGGAATTGGCATGGATAGAGCTGAGAGGACATTACTCAAGTACTCAATATCAGCTGACAGCTGTTGTGCGCCCCGGTCCGTTATATACTGAATTCCTCGCAACTGCTCCATGTAAAGTGCAGCAGCACCCTCCGCAACCTTATGCATTTAAATACCAACCAAAGACAAATACATTACTAATTTTTTTTCCTTCTCCCAAGTTATATAAACAGGAATACAATCATAAACAAGCAGGCAAAAATGTGGAAATAAGATTGCACTCAGCATGCATGTGTAACAAATGGGGCATAAAAATGGGTCAACTTTCTCTGACATTCGACTCAATCCTGTCTGTGCAGTGTCCTTCCTATAGTCCTTACGCTCTTTACCAAAAAACAATACTACTATTAATAATATAATAATAATAATAATAAATAAACCTTTGAATTAAGGCCCTAAAACTGATTGCAGCCTATTTACGGCCCATTTGCAACCCAATTGCAAAAAAAAGATGTTGCAACCCACTCTATGGGTTTTGTGTTTCTTTTTGTAATATTTGATAAATTTGATAAAAACAAGATAAAATGTTTTAAAGTTTTGATAAATTTGTTGCACTTTTTTAATTATTTTTTGGAGAAAACATACCATGTTTTGATCAACATCAATCTTGATTTTCATAGCATAGTTCAATATTTTTTATGCTTTTGGAATACCAATAGTGATCATACTTGTGGATTTTTACCAACCATTCCAACAATTTCTTCAAATAAATGTTCAATATTCTCTAGTTTCTATTCTTTCAAGATTATTGATTGTTAATAATTTAGTGGATGTTTGCAAGTTACTTGACACTTATTTAGTGCATATTTTCGTTATGTTATACAACTTTATCATATTTCCATTTTGATTCTAGGTAGTTGTGTCACTTTTTGTACATATTTGCTTATGATATTTATCAAAATAATGATGTATAATACTATGCTAATATGTTTAAATTTATTATAAAAATTCTTTAAAAAATGTTAAGGCTGCCTCGCCTCACGCCTCACGTCTCACGCGTTATCAGGCCCGTCCACCTCGCCTCCGCCTCAACACCTTAACTATAATATCAAGTGACTATTTAGGAGAGAGAATATGTTTTGACAACACTCAAAAGTCAAAAGTACAAGCATGCTTTACATGGAAACATGCACAGTTGGAAAGTGTACATGGAAGAGTTTCTTCAAATGCACCAGGTCCTCTCCTCTCTGTTTCTTTCGTTGGCGATATTGGGTTATGTTCAAGTTGATGACCTGGACTTTGTTGAAGCTCTATCGTAAGAAATCCAAGAGATTTATAATATGATAGACTCCCCATTCCACGTGTTGCTGCAACTAGTTTTGTATTTGGATTGATTCAGTCAGTTTTTGGTGAACGCGAGTATGGGTTTTATATTTCGTGGTTTGTTTCGAAGGCGAATAAGTTCATTGCATGGTTTTAGCTCAACCTGATTTTTGCCACACAGAAGAGCTATTTTGCAGCAAGTGTTATAATCATACCATTAAATATCAGTTCATTCCAATGATTCTAACTCCATTCATGTATTATAAAAAATAATGGTGAAAACCAAAATCAATAGCTTATAAATCACTCAACCATCATCGAAATGTGTTTTTTTAAGGTACCATCATGCTTTCGAGGAGATTACATGTAATCCAAAAATCTACCCTAGAAGCCCTAAAAACTTGAGTTATAATCATAGTTGTCACCAAACTAGTTGTCACCAGATCCCAACCCTTTCAAATTTATCAGATTTTGATGTTTGATTCATTTCCAAGGAAAATTGATTACCTGCACTGGGCTGTTTATTATGGGCATAAGGTCCACCTGTCCTCTTTGTTTTGTGAATTTTTTTTTCTCGATTACTGGGTTGTGTAATTAAACTACTGAGATTGATGATACTCATCTTCATTGTGCTTTTACAGGTTTTTGTGGAAAACTTTGTTGCTTGATTTAATGGACATTACGTAAATTAAATCACTGCAGTGTCCCAAATGGTTGCTTATCATCAAAGAAATTTAAGAATATGATTAATCAAAGAACAACAGAAGCGGAAATAGTTATTGCTTTGATGAAGTGTCCCACTGACCCATGGGGGCTTACTCGTCTAAGAATTCTATTGATTAAAGAACAGTAGAGGAATAGAAACTTCTACAGGGGCATATAGCTTGAAATAATTACATTTTTCGAGGGTTTTTTGAAAATTTTAGAGGCTTTTTCGTAAATTTATTTTTTTTCGTGAAAATACAAAAACCACCTACCAAATTTTACATTTTTCTAGGGTTTTTTCATAAATTTTGAGGTTTTTTTTCTAATTGTCATTTCTTCTAATTATTTATTGATTTTTTAAACCACCCCCATAACTTTCTAATTATCATTTTTTCTACTTATATATTGATTTTTAAAACCACTCCCTTATTTCCTAATTATATATTGATTTTATGTTTTTTCATTTCTTGGTATTTAGGCTTCATTTAATGTGTTTAATAGATTTATTTATTTACATCTTATTTTTCACATATTTTTCATATACTCACAAAATTCATTATATATATTTCATCTATTCTTGAAATTAGTACGTTTTTTTCTTTACACATCGAAATATTTTTCGAAATTTTTCTTAAAATCAGGAAACCGAAATTAACACGAAAAACGAAATCACAATCCTTGTTGTTACCTTGAACATCCATTCAGTTGCGAAAATTTGGGCTTCATCGGTGTTGGCATCGGTGCTTGAGATGCCCTCAGCAAGCGGCTCCAACTGCTGCGGCAAAGTAAGAAGATATTCACCAACACTAGTAACATAGGACTGGGGATAAACACTGAAGCTTGGGAGAGGGTAAGCGCTTGTCTCCTCTGCAGCAGACCATATTGGCAATCTAGCTACATCGCTCAAGCGTTGCCGTACTTTGGATATGAGAACATCATAGACGAGATCATTTACTGTATCAGCAAAAGCCGCTACTCTTTGAGAAGCAAGTGGAAGTGCATGAAACCGAGGATCTTTTGACTGCAATACAGTATCAAAAGGGTTATTTGCTAAAACTAACAAACGACTGTCTTGTTTATTTATTTATCTGAATGACATAGGGGTAAAGTCCTAGCCACTGAGAGGTGACCCAAGACTAACCCAACACAATTGCATCATACAACAGTTTAAAATCAAGGGTGTCCACAATTAAACACGTGACCTGACTGAACCACCACCAATTAAACACGACACAAAGAATTCAGAAAAGAACAACTATGGTAGATAAACCAAACATACAGTTTATTTGGGCTAAGCTCTATTCTCACTTGAATAGAAGCCATCACAAATGTCACCTAAATTCATATCCATTGAATCATTTACTGTAAACAACTTTTTCTGAACACAGCTAATGTTTGAGACTTTTAGCCTATTTCATAAAATAAGGGGAAATTGTTGAGGAGTAACTTCTGAAAATTATGTGATACTACCAGAACATTTTAGTAATGCAGTGTTACTCTTTATAAAAACGTGTGCACCTAAATCCATGGGAGACTGTTATTTCCTATATTACCTTTCATAAGATAATCTCGTCATCAAACTCTAAGGAAAGAAAAACTTAAAAAAACAGTCTTGTTCTGCTTAACATGATGAACAAGGTCATATAACACAGCCAAAAACGCTGTGATGAAACCACATATTCTTCTCAACCTATTTTCCATGGTTGCTTCAAAGGGTTTTGCTGAATATTAAGAGCAAAAAATTAAGTTACTTGTAGGGCAGAGTGCGATGAATCTGGAAAGATGGAAGAGTTTTGCTATGTTTCTTTCTTTAATCTCTTTTTCTCCGTAACTTCTTCTTCTTTTGGCTATGTTCTTTAAATTAAACATATCTTCCTTCACAGATCATAAAACAACAAAATTGAACCAAATCCGGGCCATGTGGTTCGGCTCGGCTCAGTTTCGGTTGTAGTAAATTGTAAACCAATATCGGTCGCAATTGATCGAAACAGTGAACAGACCTAGGTGAAATATGAAAGTTGCATGAAGATACAAATATTTTAATAAATCTAATATTAATGGTAAGAAGTTTCGTATACTTCAACAGAAATAAACTAAAAAGCCAAACTTTTTTTGACTATTTTGTAAATGATTTATATGCAAATAGCAGCTGTTGGCTTAAAAGTTATATTTTCAGTGACTACACATTACTTGAAAACCAAAGGTCAGAATATTCAAACTGCATCTACTGCTTATATTGTCTTGTCCACTCCCCACTGCTACAGGTAGTTGTCAACGTGCAGGTTCCATTGGTATAGTCGTATAGATGCACATGATTAATGTAGTCAATGACATCTTCATCATTTACATAAGCAAAACCAGAGGATATAATGCACTTAAATGGTAGAAGGAAGAATGTATAATGATACCTGATCCAAAAGGTTAAACAGTCTCCTAGCTTTTTCAGGAACATCAATAAGCCGCAAAGCTGCCACATCCAAGGCAGATTTTCCTGCCAAAGATAATTCTCCATCCACATCATTACTAGCCACATGTGATTGGTTCTGATCTGCACTTGAACCATATACTGAAAGGGACAAACTTGTACTAAGCCTGGCAAGGGTACTTCTGAGGGAAGCTTCAAAGACTGCAGACCTGCTGGTTAGACAATTTGCCACCGTTAGAATCTGCAATGCTCCTTGGACCATAGACCACTCCTCCTCATCTGACACTGTATCTGTTTTGCGAGCACTATGAGTTCCTTCCTTTCTGTCAGGTCCCATTTCCTTCTTGGGACCAACGCCATCACCTGTATTATCCACTCCACAAACAACTCGTAACGATTTTAAAGTCTCTTGAAGGATAGATATATACTGCAACATGATATCATCAAGTGCAAGAATAAGCTCTTCCGCCTCAGATCCCCCAGTAAAGCTGATGCATCTTACAACAGCCGCTTCAAGAAGCACAATAACTTGCGGAATGGATTCCTCCATCCTTCTAACTGTTTCACTGAGTTCAATCCCCTGGGCCCCTACACCACGAGTGACAGCTCCCCTTAGATCTATTCCTGCAATCTCCGAAGATAAAATGGCACGTTCCATTTGTCCATACCTAGATATCAAAATTTAAATGGTGGGCCACGTGATAGCAGACATTAAGAATTGAATTCCTAAAACATTGGATAGAACAGAGATATTATTGAAAGAATGAACAATGACAAGGTCAAATGAAAAACAGTACCAAAAGAAATCATTATTACAAAAAAAATGATTTTTTTCACACTCTCTACTTGTATCATACAGTCTAACAAATGAGCAAGTGATTTTTGGGTAAAGTATGATCATCCATCAACGAGTCCAATTGTTGCTGCCATAAAAGTGTTTAGCAGCATTTTTATTTTGCACCAGCATAGAGGAGCAACCAAAGTGGACTAAATCCAAAACATTTAAATCCAGTCTGGGACAGCTAATTGGGACAATAAAATGACAGAAACAACCTTTTATGTTTTAGGTAAGGCCTACTTAACAAGGATACACCATTCTAAAGAGTGTGCCTTGTCCAGACGCCTCAGCATGCTCCACATGCTAGACACACACATACAGTGTTTCATTAGCCCAACGTATGCATCGTGACTACCCAGGCTTTGAGCAGATTCATGCGAAAATGGTAAAAGGATTCCATTGATGGCTTTCCAGTTGACAATGATAATCTCATCATTTTAATCTCCAGAATTCTGATAATGAATACACAAGAATATTGAAAATCAGGTATGTAAGATCACTCCTTTGATGCTCCTAGCCAATATTTGGTTATGTAAATGGACAAAATCAGAGTTTGAGGTCCCACCATCCTAGGACTGTCCATGGAACCTGAGGTGTGAGATGAAGATATTAACTATCTGTTCATTGGTCTTTCAGTGGGGTTTCCTCCCAGAACCCTCAACCTAACAATTAAAGAAAGGTTTCCTTTGAAAGAGGAGATCTATATAAAGAAATAAGTTGACAATTACTAAGAAGCTTATTATGCTTTACCATTCTGGTATCTCTGTTTCAGTATGGTGTACACTACTTGTGGATGCCAAATAAGATGAACAGCAAGAGATAAACTAGGTTTTCAATAAACCCTAAAAGAAGAACCTGAGTTCTTTAGTTCACAAAGACAAGAATGAATGAAACCCTAAAGGCCATTAAGAGAACTAGGTCAAGTCTTCAACAGAGTAGATCAACAGTAATAAATAAAATTTATTCAAGTAGAGGATGTATGTGCGGGACTGGCCTATATGTGGTGCACCTACATCACAGTCCGTGCCAGTGCCAAAGAGAAGAAACTGATTGAGAGAAACTCACTGAGTCACTGGACAATAACAAGTGGTCCAGAAACCACCTTGTAGGTAGGAATCATTTCTATAAAACCGACATAGGGTGAGGTGATAAGAATAACACATAACTGAAACCTCAGAACTGCTAACTCTAAGAAAAGGTGGAACAGTGGTGTGCGGATCAAACATTTGTCCCACATCAAATATTCCGAAATCCAAAATTATGGTGGGATCTCCTGAAGTTGTAAATTTGGGATAAGGTCTCTTAAGATTATCACATCTCTCCCCATGCTATGAACTTCAAAAACTATAGGATACCTACATCTTCTACTGCATTGTAATAATCCAAATGCTGACTAGAACATGTGGTTGGTCTTCTTGCAGTGTAGTCCAGGCACACACAAGGCACAATACCCGCTTTGAACCTAAGGCGCAAGGCGTGTGAATCAGGACGCATGCCCGAGTGAAGTGAAGCTTACACCAATTTTTATTTTTTTTAAAGTGACAATAATCAAAAGTAGAAACAGAAATAAAGCATGATATGACCGAATCGAGAAATCAATTTAATATAGTAATAAACATTTCAATCATTGAATAACACAAAATCGTCTCAGGGCCAACAATTGAACTAGTGTATTCTACACATCTTATGATGTAGAACTGAAGTCAGAGTGAGGCAGCATGGATTGCTACTCAATAAAGAGCCTATGCGTAATGGTAGAATGGTTTACTACCAATAAAACCATATTTTCAGAGTACTATCCTTTTTCTTTTTCATTACTCAGGGACCTCTATTTATAGGTTTTCTATAGTACACCACGATTACTATCTAGCGTAACCCTAATGCGATGGGCCTTTGTAGTGTGTGTGCCTCTACCGCTGTTGGCCCATGGAGGGTAATAGAGCATTCCCTCAAAGGGGAGCCGCCACTACTAATGTTCCCGGGCAACTCCAATTATGGGTGCCCCCTTGTTTTGCCTCTCGGTGTTATGTGATACCCTTGTTTGTGTACCAATTTTGCCTCCTCCCCCCACCCCCCCCCACACACACACATGTTATTTTATACTAATACACTACGTAAACCCCGAGTATATGAGATGCCGTTTTAAGCATAGTTGTCATGTCCTACAAAATTACTGTACTTTGATGTTGCACCAACACCCTAGAGGCCTATGTTATGCTTTGCAAAAAGGGAAGGGAGCCCTTCTTTGCAGGAAGTATGGAAAGACCCTACCCTTTATATGATTTCGGAAAAATGAATATATCAAACCATCATAAAGGCAACACCAAATGTTGTGGTTGAATTTCTTATGTCTTTATTTTTTTTCATTGACGGGGAACGATTTCTAAAACATTAACAGTCAGGATAATTAGCATGTGGAAGTTAAATTTTGCATGTGGAAATTTTCAAGGCAACACCAAATGTTGTGGTTGAATTTCTTATTCTTTATTTTTTTTATAGACTGGGAACAATTTCTAAAACATTAACAGAGAGGATAATTAGCATACAGATGTTAAAATTTGCACGTGAAAGTTTTCGATTGGCAGGGTACTATTTCTAATTTATGATGATTATTCTTATCAATATCTTTATAATGGTGTTAGGACCAAAAAGTTCTGGATGTCATCGTTTAATGGAGTGTCAAGAATCATACAACATAGCATATAGCATTTCATACCA
Organism: Berberis vulgaris; assembly: GCA_963556465.1. Classification (NCBI taxonomy): domain Eukaryota; kingdom Viridiplantae; phylum Streptophyta; class Magnoliopsida; order Ranunculales; family Berberidaceae; genus Berberis; species Berberis vulgaris. The sequence goes on from OY747128.1 coordinate 6,328,278, forward strand.
ATAAAAAATAATTATCATACAACATAGCATATAGTATGGAAAGACCCTACCCTTTATATGATTTAGGAAAAATGAATATATCAAACCATCATAAAGGCAACATCAAATGTTGTGGTTCAATTTCTTATGTCTTTATTTTTTTTCATTGACTGGGAACGATTTCTAAACCATTAACAGCCAGGATAATTTGCACACGGAAGTTAAATTTTGCATGTGGAAATTTTCAAGGCAACACCAAATGTTGTGGTTTGAATTTCTTATTCTTTATTTTTTTTATAGACTGGGAACAATTTCTAAAACATTAACAGAGAGGATAATTAGCATACGGATGTTAAGTTTTGCACGTGGAAGTTTTCGATTGGCAGGGTACTATTTCTAATTTATGATGATTATTCGTATCAATATCTTTATAATGGTGTCAGGACCAAAAAGTTCTGGATGTCATCGTTAATGGAGTGTCAAGAATCATACAACATAGAATATAGCACTTCATACCAATAAAAACTAAATATCATAAAACATAGTATATAGCAATCATACCACTCAAAATGATGATCATGCAATCTGAGTAATCTTCAAGAATACCTTTGTTTGTATAATTCATAAGGAGAATAGGTGGCCTTTAGTGTATCCAGTAAGGTTTGAACTTCAGATCCAGAAAATAGGTGTTGGATATTCCTTGCGAAAGTTCCTGTCATGCTATGCAATTCTATCAGTGCCTCCAGATGCTTAGCTTGAACCTTAGTACCTTTAGGCATATCACCGGATAAGATGTCCAATATGCCTGAAACACGTTGGATAATGGATAAACTTCAGGATAGCATGGCTATGACAATTAGTCATCTAAAAAAGGCAAAATCAACCTTGCACCAGTAAATTTTGAACAAAAGCAACACCAAAAAACAAGATCTTAAATAATGTCGATAAAAGTTGGCACTTACAGGACGAAATATTAGAGTATGCACAATTAAACAACAGAATCACATGGGCACAATTGTGGCTTAAATGAAATCATATATGCAATATGATTGATCGTAGGGCTGAGAAGATGTTTAGATGCTACCTTTGGCCAATGCCCTTGTTTCAGGAACAACATCTCCAGATGCAAGATTGATACGGGAAACAAAACTTGGACTTAGGGTCACCATTGTCTCTATCAATAACTTTGGAACAAGAGTTCTATAATCATCGGGGAAAGCAATCGCACACCTGTAGATATCAATTTTAAGCCTCAATTTTAGAATCCAAAAGTAACAACTCATGCCTTTTCAAATTTCCAACACTTCTTTGAAGGCTTACCTGAGCTTCATCTAGGAGAGGAAATAATAATGAATAAAGAGGCAGATTCGCTTTAAAAGAAAAACACATATTTAAGTAACAAAGAGCGAGCTCTAAAAGAAGAACTGAACAAGTCTGCAAATATTTATGAGATGCATTGGAGTTCATATGGTTAAAACTATTGTCTTGTTTAGAGAATTCTTGAGATTGAGTCATGCAGATGCTCAACGAAAAGCGAAGCATGAAATAGATATCCCTAAGGGGGTAAGAATGAATGATTCTGTAACTGAAAACAAAATTATGATGATTGATTTTATTTTATTTTGTTATCAATCAAACAAAGAGCAAATATATTAAGTAAAGGCAAAGTGACTGAGCAGGTCACCGGCCAAAGAAAGTACACAGTGACACAGATATCAGATTAAAAAACTTCCCCAATAAAAAATACAGCCGTGGAATTTTGTATTAGTGATTATACCACAAGTACAACCCCAGTGCCACACAAGGGCTTTAATGTCAGTACAAATGTCATCTACAGTCTTACAGTTACTCTTAAAAATCCCGGAGTTTATTTCTTTCCATAAATCCACATTCCTGCAACAGAACCCTCTTCCACAACCAGCTTCCTTTAAGAGAGATAACAAATCTTCCTCATTTGGCATGAATATGATTGACTTTAATTTAGCAGGAATATGAATTTAGTGAAACAAATTGTTTAGATTGAACGTAGTGAAGCATTATAGGCATAGAAGAAATTGTTGTACATTTAACTGTTGGATCCAAATGCTTTTCTGGTTACAATTGGTTTACGACAGGGTAAACCGTGATTCCATATCCTATCTCATCGATGGACCGAGGAAGCATTGACACTCCAAAAAACTCATCAAGTCGGTGTCCAACATGTGTCGGACATGGATTCTCCTCCAGCATGTGGTGAACACGTGGTCAACAATTTGGTGGGTGTTAATCAGGTCAGACACAGCACGGACACAGTCAAGGCAATGCAGTTTATTTGTTTTCTTTTTTGTTCTTATTCTTTTGATTATCAATATATTGCTTGTTATTTGAGTTTAATAAATAAATAAATAAAAGAGTGCAAATTAGGTTTACCCCTTTGAATAGAATCAACCCCATCCAATCGCAAATCGAGAAGTAAGAGAGGGAGACGGAATGGGCTAGCATGTCTACTTCCTGCGATGAAGAACCAAGAAATTATTCTCTGTTCTTTTATACTTCTCTGTTCTTTTCTGCTTCTACTCTTTGTTTTCTTTTTCCTCTGCTCATCATCACTGGGACTGGCTTTGTTCCTCGATCAATTAACAATTTAGTGGTTAAAGATTCAACTATTCAGGCGACATTAGATTTGAATAGCGCCAATATCGAGTAAGTTCTATTTCTCAAATCTCAAATTTCGAGTCAGTATGCTAAGTTTTCAACGGGGTTATCGAAACTTTAATAAAGTGATTCGGTAGGAGATAAACATATGTGGAACCAAATTGGTGGATTCCACATGGTTCTTTTGCACCATTGCTTCAAAGTTTATATTTGAAGTTGTTTTGTTAACCTTGTTCTACGTTGACATGTTGTGAGAGAATTGGAGTATTTATCATAACATCAACTAATTGAGAGGGAATCAGATGGCCCCACAAGCTGACCGAGATAGAAAATAATTGAATGCAGCTTATGAAAGAATACTAATATAAAAGATAAGAAAATCAACAGACAAGAAAAAAATCCAAAGAAACGCTTACGTTTCCATATCTAATGATGGACATGCCAAGGAACAAAACTGGAAATTTTTTATTTTTTTATTTGATAAGCAAGACAACATATACTGTTGAAGAATTCCAACCCTTTGAGTAAGAGACTTGAAGGGAGAGGACGCAGGGCGATTACAACAAAAGAAAGAGCATTAACACTAGCATTACCACAAAAGAAAGAGCACTACCAAGTGGTAATGCTATTGAAAATACAAAAGCAAAGTTACACAATACTTCCCAAGAAGATGCCCAACGCCATAAAATAACTTTGATTTCTTTTAAGAGCTGAATCATTGAAAGTTCTTCAGTTTATTTCTTTACACAAGGCCCACAGAATGGCAATAGGAGCGCTTTCCCACAGCCAAGTATGGAAGTTTGATACAAGCCTCTGCTTCCATTGATTAATGTTCTCCTCTAGAGTTGGAGCAACTTGCAACGTCAAACCCATACTCTCCTATTTTCCTGCTCCAAACCTCCTTGGAGAAGTCACGGCCAAGAAAAACCTATTGCAAAGTCTCTAGTTCCATCTACTAAAAAAATCATTTGGGCCAAGATTATCTGTAGTAAGTATTTTGTTCTTTTGCCAAACTCCACAAGAAGAAGTTGGCTCTAGTGGGAGTCTACTTCTTCCAAAAGAAAGAATTATCAATAGTAGGAGTAGAAGGGGGTAGATTCACACTTAGCAGCAAAGAACATGTACATGCTTTTGACAGAGAATGGACCTTTTGGATCATCCCAACACCACTTATCCTCCTCTTGGTCGATGGAAATTAGAGAGAGCTCTTCAAGAAGTGCAGCAATTACCGGAATGTCCCAATCTCCTAAACCACGCCGGATACGGAGGTTGCACAAAGTTCACTGGAAGGAGACATAAACTCACCAACTGTATCCCTCATCTTAGTAGTAAAGGAGAAGATGGAAAGGATGGAGGGGATGTTTATCAACCATTGTCATGCCAAAAGTTAGTCCTTTGACCATTGCCTAAAGTGATAAACACATGTTTCTGGGGCTCCTCTTTGTTCATCATGATACCTCTCCAATGAACACAACCATATGGTCTGGAGAATCGAAATCGGTTTGGTATACCATTGCACACAACCATATGGTCTGGAGAATCGAAATCGGTTTGGTATACCATTGCAACTGATCCGTCGCATACTTATCTATAATAACTGGCTTCCAAAACAATTATTTTCCATGTCAAATCTCCATATCCACTAGGAGTGGAGAGCTCTATTAAAGAGTTTTAAGTTCCTTATGCCAAGACCACCTTCGAATTTTGGTCTACAAATATCTCCCCACTTTGCAAGATGAAATTTTGGGAAATGGATGTGGTGCCTCAAAGGAAATCTTCCGAGCCTTTCTCAAGCTCTTTGGGAATAGACCACAAGCTCTTCGGCAAAACACCAGGATGATCATTGTAGATGTTAAGTAGACCTGGATACTTGAGAACATAATATTGGGCGACACAGCCTGCTTTAAAGATATATTTATCTTTCCAGGATGCTAATCTCTTCCTTCACTCTGTCCACTACTACATACCGAGATCTTTTAGCTTTGAACTTGTGACCTAATGGAAGGCCGATGTGAGAGGAAGGGAGAGAGCCAACTTTGTGAAAGAGAGCTCCATCAAAGGGACTACATTACTGATCTCACCCACAGAATAAACCACTGGGATATTTAAGTTGATTGAGCGGCCTGAACTCCTTCAAACCACATGACCGTTGATTTGACCACTTTGCATTAATGAAGGTTGTCCTCAATGAAAATGATGGTGTCATTCACATATTGAAGTAAAAGGATTGCTTTCGAACAGTATGAGATTTTAAACCCACACAAAACTCCTAAGGAATTGGCTTTTGCTGTCATGATGGCTAAACCCTGAGAAAAGTGTATTTTTTGGAATACACAAAGTTAAAAGAAAAGTGTCCTTTTTTGGAGGTTTTGTAACCAACAAGTTCCAACCAAACTAAATGGAATGAGGTAAACCCAACAACAATGGATGGAATGAGATGAGGTCCTACCTTTCATAGTTACCTTAGCCCGGTAAACCCAAAAAGCTGGTGGAAAAAACGTCCGAGTTAACATGACCAGCAGGATCCCTTAACTCTTGTGTTCTGTGTGCAGCTTTAACGCAGAACTTAGATTTCCATTTATTGAGTTAGTCAATCCAGCCCAGCAGTTAACTAATAACAGAGTTAACATGACCAACTTGAACATCGTTCCGAGAAAATTCATCAGACGAATGATCCAAAACGACTAGTAGGGGAGAGTGGACCTTATCCCATTACTTCCTCTCGTCTGGAATGGAGGGACAGGCAAGCTGACAACCTTGTGGAGCTAAAAGTGCCATTAAAGTCAAACTCTACTTTCGGAGTCCTTCATACAACCTAGGTTTCAGTTTCTATCTAGCCTCAGCTTGGCGACTAGAAGCAAGATTCCATCAGCTAATTACATAGCCTTGTTGTTTTATTCTACAGAAACTAAAGGAGCAAGATCTAGCTAAAAAATAATCCAATCTAAGACTCTCTTTTCCTGCCTTATCTACTAGAACTTTAGAAAAGCTTGGAAGCTACTTGCAGTGAATGAAGGAATGCCTTCTTAGGTCATAAGCTCATTGGTTTAAGAGCTACTCCGCTTCTCGCTAACAGCCCTATTCGCTTAGCTAATTGACTTGGGCATTCCCATTGCTTCAGGTATTTTATTACCAAACCAACCGTTGCCACACATCTAGCTACAAAGAAATACAAAATGCATTTATAAGATGGCAGGAACCCAAAGCCAAGCTTTGTTACAGAGCTGAATCTTGGTTCATACGCTATATCAATACCCAGTGAATTAGTATTGGATAGATGAAGATGTGAAAAGAAATTTAGGATTGGCTCCATTAGTAAGCTAAGGGTAGTGAGAGGAAAAAAAAACTTGAATAGTAGACTTTTAAGCTTCCATAGCGTATCACCTATCCCAACCCGCGCCCTGGAAGAGATAAATGACTCAGACCTTGCGACAAGATATCTATCATAGAATGGATAGTAAATTTTTAAAAACTATGCTGTTAGGTGCACATAACCCAGAACAAACAAAAGAGAGATGCAAAAAAAGCAACAAGGAGGTCCTGTATTCATACCATTTCCATTCATTTTCAAGGTAGAGAAGCACTTCATCATAGAAGTTTGGCAACCAACTCGAAAATGAAGGCAGACCAGATGTTGACTCAATAATGTTTGCTACAGTTTCAACGTGCTTTTCACTTGCAAACTTATTAGCTCGTTGCCTGGAGTCAAAATCATCCCAAAGTTGCCTTATAGGTTTTAGGTGAATTTTAGCGTAGTGCAGCTCCAAAGATTTGAACCTCCCAATTCGATTCAGGATTTTCCGCAAATCTTGGACAACTTCAACCTACGGAACAAGGATTAGAATTAAAGAGACCAAGAGATGAGGAGGGGGAATAGAAAAATATTATGTGCCTATAAGAAAATATAATAGCTGCAAACTAAAACGGACAATAGATTGAGTGAAAAAGTTGAAGGAATGTGGAAGTATTACTTTGCGGTTAGATAAAGCATCTGATAAGCGAGGCTGAACCATTTCCTCTAATCTATCTTCTTTCACTTCAAGCTGTTTTCTGACATTAGCAAATTCTGCAACCTGAAAAGACAAAGATTACAGTGAATCTAAACTCAAATACATATATCAGAAAGGCAAACTGTGTCGATATATGAAATAAATCAAACCAATAACTTACCTCACCGACGGCAGACAAGCACTGTCTCATATTAGCTAATGTTTCCGCAATTCGTGGGAAGTCTCGGCTAGCAAACACTTCCTCCAGACTAGCACTTAATTCAGTCAGACCCGCAGCATCCTTTTTTAATCAATAAATAAAATGAATAATACACATAGAAGAGAAAATGGAAGGGTCATCAAGTGATAAAATGGAAAACCTGCAATGTTTTATACGCTGCTTCCATTCTTTGCTTGACAGCGTCAACTTCAGCAAGGGCAGTAATAGATTCCGCTGAGGAGCCTTCTGCCTGCAGTTGACAGTAATTTGCTTATTTATTAATTACTTCTGTCCTAAAACCATGCAAAATTTGTCCATCAACAGTTGAAAACTATAAGATGGCACATGAAATAACATCTGTGTTTAGTTTTTGAAAAAAATGGTTCTAGGGTAAAAGGAAGGCAGAGGTGAGAACGAGATACAAAACAGATCCCTTGAAGTTGAAGATGGCCATGTACTTCTTTTTTTCCCACAGTATACATTCCTCCCCTACCCCTACCCAGAGGAAGATATTTACACAATCTGGAGAGAAAATGTCTCTTCGACCTCAATATATTTATTTTGTGTGATTGAGGTGAGTTGGAATTATTCCAGAGACTCTCATTGTCAACAAGCACCATATACAGGGAACATAATTTGTGGTTCGGGCAGATCTTTCGAAGTCTTATACTGAAAGATGATTTAATACAGAATGTTGATATAGAAAAAAAACCTAAATCTCTGAATATCAAAGTCTAGAAGAAAAAAATTGTTAGATTCATTTTAAAGATAATTGAACTTTCATCAAAGTCTTTTACATGGTAAAGATGTTAAAAATTAGAAATGTAAGAAGAAAGATTGAAATTTTGGAACACTTAAAGCTCTCACTGTTCAGAGATACGCAATAAAATATTGATTTTGTCTAAATACTTGACATTGAACACTGGTTCAATTCAGATTTCAGACGCGTTAACAAACACCCTTCAAGTCTTAAGTGATAAAATATCAAACACAGGGTCTTAATCGAATTCGAGAAACATAGCTCCATTTTCTGAACATACAATATTTGATGAAATGAAGTGATTGCATTGTGAGATTTGGTTACCTTGTTGAGTTTGAGGAGGATACCAGAAACGGAAGAGCGGAGAGAGAGAGCATCATCGCGAAGACGAAAAACATCTCGAGTGGCTCGAGGGACGCGAAGGAGAGATGCGGCGCTCTGCTCCTCAAGTGAAGCAGCGATCTCTTCGGACATCATCTGAAGCTTCATCTCTAGATCTACTAATTGCTTCTCTAGTGATGATGACTCTTCTTGTGGGTGACGAAATTGGGTCGCAACAACACTGTTGATCCATTTCTTTGCGTCGAATTTCTCTTCTGCGAACGCTCCCAAATCTACCATCATCTTTGCTCTGTTTCTTATTCTTCTTCTGGTTTCGGTGGGTAACCATGAGCAATACTAATATAGTAAAGGTGGTGATTTTTTGATACCACCATTTCCGCTCATTCACACCACTGCTCTAAAAAAAAAATTTACATTTATTACCATACTAAGTGACACCACCATTAAGGGCCTGTTTGGTTCCACGTTGTAATGGAAACAGTAATGGGAGTAGTAATGGGAGTGGTAATGGGAGTAGTAATGGGAATGTAAAAGGAGTGTTTGGTTTAACTATGAATGTAATGGGAGTGGGAATGTGACTTTACCAATATGCCCTCACTACAAAGCATAAAAACTTCAACACAACAACAAAGATGATAGGGCAAATGAAGTCATTTTGCTTTGTTGACCATTACAATGACCAATGTAATGGCCATTCATAGGGTGGGAGGATGTAATGGCCATTACAACCAAATTGGTAATGGGAATGGCTATTACAATGCTTTTTTGTGCCACCAAACAAATGAATGCAATTAGGGGTGGGCACGGGACGGGATGGGACGAGATATGCCCATCCCTATCCCATCCGGTTCATACGGGATCGGGACGGGACGGGATGGGAAAAACCTCATCCCGACCTCGTCCCATCCCAAACGGGTTCGGGACGGGACGGGATCAGCGGGAACCCTGGACTGCTGGAAGTCTGCTGCTGCTGCTGGAAGCCTGGAAGGCCTGCTGGAAGCCTGCTGCAAGCCGTATTTCCTGACGCTGGAGCAGCTGCACTTCTGAAATATAGATGGAAGGATGCAACTTTTGGGTTTTCTAGGTAATTTTCCAATGTTTATATTAAATCTGCAGCAAGAAATGAGAGATCAACAGTCCAGTATGTTACTTCATATCTCCCTTTCAGTGTTGCACGAACGACACACTAATCAGGCACCCTGTTAAGTTGATTCATCTTTTAGCTAAAACTGTGTGCATGCTTATCTTCATTTGCTCATTTCCTAATTACTATCTGATTTAGCTCTATCTGTACACTTTAGTAAGCCTACCTTAACTTTGGTATATGAAGTGTAGTAATTTAGCATTCATTCAGCAGGCAGCGCTTATCCTAATGGTTGTACCTACTTTTCCTTTCATAAGATTTGACTACTGAATGCTCTCAAGACTTAGTAAGTTGTGCTGCTAATGTCATGTTTGGCTTAGAAGCATGAAATCTTGGATTTCATATGTTACCCCCAATAAATGCTCTATGAATTGGCTTATATTACTTTGACTGGTTTATGTGCTTAGTTTCTGATAACATTCTTGAATTTTAGGTTAGTAAAATAGGGTTTGAATTATTGAAAAGCTTCCTACATGTTGTGCAGCTTGAGTGACCGTAAGCCTGTAGAAAAAGAAGATGAAATTGTGGTTATGGTGGTTCCTGATTATCAAATGTTGGGATATGTAGAAAAAATTGCAGCATCACTCTCAGATGATCCAGTATGCTCCTCATCTCCTTATTCTAGTTTTCTGGAAACATTTCAAATAAAGTTTGCCTTACTACTTTTAATCTGGTATGGTGTTGAGAACTTTTGATTATTATATTTTTTATTTATGACATTTTTGGATCAGTGAAGTAACAAAACTTGATACAAGTATGAAAGTCTGTAGATAGCAATGCCTTCCAAAGAAAGAGGCATGATGAATTGAGCATAAGGCATAAGCTCTTCATGGTGATTTTCATAAAATAAATAAATAAGTAAATAAAAATATTAATAATTAATATTAAAAAATTAGTTCGGGACGGGACGGGATTGGCGGGATTGAAAATCTTCATCCCATCCCATCCCATTCTAGATCGGGACAGGACGGGATCGGGATGAAATTATTCAATCCCATTAAGACCCGAAAAAATCGGGACGGGATCGGGACGGGAACGGGATCGCGGGATGGGATGCCCACCCCTAAATGCAATTGACCATTGTAATAGCCATTACATTACAATGGTCAAAGGGGTAACCAAACATGCCCTAAATATTGGAGAAAATCTTTATTTTTCATCTTATATTCTTTTCTATGCTCACTCGTGGAGAGAACATAATAGCATGCCTCTCTTATCTCTGTGGGTGATTGATCACTTTTTCTTCGTCGCCTTTGTCTTTCTCTTCGATATGTTTTCAATTCTGTCGTCACCACCCCTTCCTTGCCTCCAAATTAGACCATGTGTTTTCTTCTATAGGGAACAACAGACCACTTAAAAGGACCATTTTAAAAGCTAATTAACTAGTAAATTCAGCAGTATAATCAGAATAGTCACTAATTAACTAGCAATGGTTGTGTCCACAATTACTAGATCAATTAAACTTCAATTTGAAGCTCTTGTAAATATCCCTATGAAATAAGCATGCCACCTCACAATGAATTTTACGACTACGAAAATTTTAAGTGATATCGTATAGATTCCTGCGATTTTACTTCAAAATCTCGCAACTGGGAGTTTCCAATGAAATTTTTAAGAGATCTTGCATGGGTTCTTGCAAACATATTTCAAAATCTCGCATGAGTTCTTTACTCGACTGATTTGACTGATTGTAATAAAATGAAATTGGCCCATTTCTTGTATGGTGCCATAGAATGAGAGCATGATGAGTAGATTTTCATATTATACTTTTTAATAAGTAACTGTTTTTTACATAGTACCTACTTTTATTTTCATGGGCTTTATCTACATATCATGTATTCTACAAGATAAGGTGGTAAGGAAGAGTCTATTCACCATATTATTTTGATAGATTCGCGGGGTGTTTGCTTTGCATTTATTCGTTATGCAAGCACGGTAGTGTGCTCGAGATTACCATTCAAGAGATTGCTTGTTACAAGGAACAAAGAAAAATAAATAAACACCTTAAGATGTCAAAAATATTTTTAGGAAACGAACAAAATGTACATGTATTTGTTTCATCAAACTTGAATTTACATCAGGGAGCCCCAATTGCTCAAATAATATGTCGCCTTCTAAATATAATGGACTCTTCATCATGAATAATATTGAAACCAAATAAGAAAAAAAATAAACTAAAAATCTTTAAGCCAATTTATCCTTTTCACTCAACCAACCATGTAATGACTTCCATGAGTCAATTTAACCAAGCTTATCAAAGTTCAATTTTTATTGGCCTAGAATTTGTTGATTTTCTCATCCCAAATCAAATCCCGAAACCGAAATACTTTTAATCAATTTCACTGAAGATCAATTATTTCTAGGAGTATATCTAAAGGAAGATACTTTGCAAGTGGCTTGAGAGTTCGACTTCCTCAATTTTCACTTAGGTCACTTTTGCTTGTGTATGCATAAGGCTTGTTCGCATGTTCATTTCCATTAGATATTGATGAATGTTCATATGTATTTTTACATATTTGACCAAGTGTATACTAACCTTTCAACATTATCACGTTCAGTACGTGAAAGATCACTAAGATATGTTTATTGGATGATAAATGCTTGGGTTAAAAAAAACATCAAATAATTTAATAATTCAGTAAGTGTAGTAGTGGATAACTCTCTTTGACTGGATCAAATGCCCCTTTCATATATGTCTCGGCTATTTTAGTAGGGTAGCTTGCATAATGCATGAATGTATGTCACGAGTAATTGTGGTAGTGGATAACTCTTTATGCTTGGATCAAATTCTTTTCCTATATTTGTCTCGGTTATTTTAGTAGGGTAATTCGCATAATGAATAAATGTTTGTCACGAGCATCAAATATTGAAAGGGGAAGACTTGTGACTCAAATACTATCCTATTTTATGGGATATACTATATGGAGGCCACAATATTTTCATAGTATTTTTCTTATACTTGTAATATGTATTTGCACGCGCAACATCTTCTATACGTTAGTTTATACACCATGGGGGTAAAATGTGTGTTTTACACAATCCAATAATTATTATATCGTGCTTGTATGTGCAATGTCAATCACAATCATCAGTCGTGAGCATGTCGTGAAATCGAGTTGGTTTCAAGTCCCAACAATTTCAAAATCCAAGACAAAATAGGAATCATGCGAGCCATGAATCCAATCCCCACAATGAAGAAGAAACAATTTTGAAAAGGCTCTGACTTTTTGACACGACCACCTTTTTATCTCACACACCATCCATTTTTTGACACCACCAATATAAACCCAAAACTCTCAATTTTCATTTTTTTTGTTTTCTCCTCATCTCCCATTCTCAACGGTTTCTCCTTGGAACTATAACAATAGTTGCTTATCTTCCATTGTCGTCGGTGTTATTGTTGCCGCCGTCATCACTTATCTCCCACTCGCCCACACCGCCGTCACTGCTCGCTACACATTTTCCTTTTTTTTTCTTCCTCTCTTCCCCCTATTTTCTTTTAATCATATACTACAATAGTAACATCAACTAATGTCGACTGCCCCGCGCATCACCCTTTTTGTTTCTCATTCGCCTTCGTTTTAGCCTCTACGAGTGGGGAACCTTCACTCGCGGAGGGTAAAGTGAGAGAAAAAAACTCGCATAGGCTAAAGCGAGTGTGAAGGAGAAACGGAAAAAAAAAAAAAAAAATGAGACTCAAAAAATAATAAAATAATGGCCTATCGCAAAAGCAACAACCGATTTTCTGTCATTTTCTACCCTTGTTTTGGCCAGAGAAGCTAGTCACAACAATAGGAGCAACCAATAACAATGATTGACATTCATTCATTCTTCTTCTACCACCTCCTTGTTTCTGTCTGTTCCCAACTAAAACAAATAGGGGTGATTATGAGACTTCAAAGGATGAGAGGCGGTGTTCGGGAGATTTGAACCGAGCAAGGGAGAAAAGATACAGTTGTTCGTTGGAGTTATTTTGATTGGTTTATTGTGGAGTTCTTTTGATTAATTTGAGTTGTTGGGTATGTTTGTTTGGTAGGGGTTTCACTGGAGAGTGGTGGCAGGATGTGACAGCGACAATGAGGGCAGTGGATTTTATATTGTTACTGCTATTGTTGTCCTTGATCACAGAGGGAAAGAGAAGATAGGAGGAGGGAAAGGAGAAAAAAAAAAGGTTTTCCCTTTTGTTTGTGATGTCATTTAGTCAGTTAAAAAAAGGGATGATGATGCAAAGAGGGGAATTGGTGACGTCAAATAATCGGAACCATTTCGAAGTTACCTCAGAATATACAACACAAAACCGTTTTAAACAAAATCTAGCTGACCCACCCCAAACGTTTTATCGTTGGCCAGTTCCACATTCATTAAACGTACCAGATCTCCTCAACACACAGAGTGCCAATTCACTACACTGCACTCGGCTGCATCAGATCACCAATCACATGTTTTAAACAATGTCTCAAGCGCTTCGTTTGATTAGAGAGAGAGAGAGGCAGAGAGACCGTGAGAGAGAGAGGCCGGAAGACGAAAACTTCCAGCTTTTCCCCGAAATCGGCCAAGTTGAATCAATAAAGAACGAGTTTTGCTCTACCCCTTTTGATAAAAGACTCAGCTTGGCACTCTCTTCTCTCTCTCGATAGCTTCAACAATTTCTTTCTGATTTCAAATGGGTATTGCAGAAATCATCTTTGATTCATGCACCCAATCACCCCTTTAAGAAATTCGGGTCCGATTTGACCAACCCCTCTCCGTCCGGCTGTTGATGAGTCTTCACATACCCCCCATATATGACTCCGATTGGTTTTTGACCAAGTTCATACTCGTATCTCTTCGAGAGACACATGGGATAAGGAATTTGCAAGATTGCAGACTGGGTAGATCAAAATTTGACCAAAATTATAATTTTGGTCTTGATTGAGTTTTTTAGGAGAAAGATTAGATTTTTAAGGGTGCGATTCAAGATGGGTTCTTCCCAAGGGTCTACATTGTCGACTAATGCGGCAGAGTTGGTTGACGGATCTTCTTCTCGTCAAGAAGTTTCCTTTATTGATTGCTTGCCTGTATATGCTAAGGAATTGATTGCTGGAGGTGCTGCCGGGGGTTTCTCGAAGACGGCTGTAGCACCATTGGAGCGAATTAAGATACTTTTGCAGGTATTTTTTGTTTCCAGTAATGGAATTTTACTTATATGTTTGGATTTATTTGATGATTATCTGTGCCTCTAAAACGAGAAATATGTTGGATTCTTACTTCTTAGGCTTATGGTATGGTTGCTAAAATGAATACATCGAAATAGGGGGGTGTGTGTGTGTGTGTGTGTGTGTGTGTGGGGGGGGGGGGGGGGGGGGGGGGGGGGGGGGGGGTGGTGTGGTGTGGTGTGGTGTTAGTTTAGGGCTTGGACAATACTCTTAAGATATCTGCAAAGCTTCCAATATGATTATGTTTGCTCTTACAAGTTTTTATGTTCTAGGAGGATAAATGTGGTTCAAAGCTTGGAGCCCTCTGGACAAAGTTCCAGCAAAGGGTGCAAGAAAAACACTTGTGGGTAGCCTCTGTTCTTTTTCATATTCTTCTTTGTGTTTTTGGTACAATTTGCTCTCTATATCAAAATGTTAGAGAGTGTACTGTAGTATGAATTAGTGGAGATTTGCATTTTGGGGGGAATTTATCCTATTTTATGATAAAAATGGCATATACATCATTTTTATTAGTAGGGGATATCATCTATGTTTCTTATTATATACAAAGTACTTCGGAAAGTCAACCATGAATGTAAGACTAACCCAATAATAAGTATGAATATGCTCATATCTCATCCTCAAGAGACCCTTCTAATCTCTTTTCATATGCATGGCACAGACAAGAACTGAAGGTTACCATTCTCTTGGAGTGTATCAATCCTTGAAAAAGTTGTTGAAAAATGAGGGTATTCTAGGATTTTACAAGTAAGTTGAGAACATTTGGAGTTCTGATTTACTATAAGTTGTTTTAACCCTTCAACAATTTATTTAGGCTTGTGTGTTTTCTTTCAGAGGAAATGGTGCCAGTGTTCTACGGATTGTTCCCTATGCAGCATTACATTTCATGACATATGAGCAGTACAGATGTTGGATTTTGAATAACTATTCTGCATTGGGGTCAGGGCCTGTTGTAGACCTTTTAGCTGGTTCAGCAGCTGGAGGAACTGCAGTTTTATGCACCTATCCCTTAGATTTGGTTCGAACAAAGCTTGCTTATCAAGTAAGTATGAACTTTTCTTTTCCTAAATGGTTGTGTGAAATTTATCTGGTCTTGCCCTTGTCGTTTGCTAACCAGATGCAAGAGAAAGATAATATTAAATTAATTGACATGGTATTCCAAGTGGGCATTCGCATTTGTGTGGATGAGTTATTTGAACGTGTAACACGCGTTCTTTGTATTTTATGGTTTTTGGGGGTTTATATGTTATTACTTATTATGCATATTACATTGCTCTAACTCTTTGTTTCTGTCTTACATTCACTAGCAAACCCGCCATCTGAGGTGCAACGATTAGCACAAAATAATGATAGTATGCAGTTAAATTTTAGTAAAACATGAAATGGAATTGAATTAAATTATTAATGGATTGTAACATCTTGTAATTCCATTTTTTTCTTTAACTGATGTCTGAAGGGCAGATTTTTCATGCAGTGAATCATAAGTTGAAAAGATAAACTAAAAAAAAGGAACTCAGCCATCAATAAGTAAAATGTAACCTAAACTACAAACTAAGTAAATGTAAACAATAGATAAGCAAAGCTAAATAAAATTAAATAATCTCCACGGGAGTTTCTTCATTCATCAAAAACCAATTACAACCAACGGCCTTTAGGCCCTATTTATACTAAACCTAACTTGCAAATGTCAATGTCACATAGTATCTGTCGCATAGTATCTGTCTGGACTCTCATCCGCCCTTGTTTTTTCTTGCTCCCTCCAATCATTGAAAAATGCCCCAAAAGAGGTAGTCAGTCGGTTTTCCACTTCATTGAATAAAGATGTAGTTTATTTAATTTTATGGTGTTATTAGGATTTTGCCTATAAACTTAGATAGTGAAAGATTTTGTTTATTTATTTGAATTGTCCCGCTGCATTACCTATCAATTGGTATCAGAGGGACACTCGTGGTAGAAGAAAAAGCTTGGAAAAGTAGAGGGTCAACGAAGACGGACGGACAACCCCATTGCATTTCATATGTGTTGAAGAATCATGCAAACAACCTTTTTGGTTTCCCGTTCGTGTTGGAGAAAAAGCCAAACTTTTTTGAATTTTTAAACAGGTCTCTTGCAATTAAAATCCCTGGTTCTAAATTTTCAGAAAGGTCCCTATCCAGTCTGGTTAAGTGCACCCCTATTGTTTGCTTGCACCTTGAGCCAAATTTCATAGCAGTACTAGAAATTATGAAAACTTTGCAATTTAGTCTGTGACAGTCTAGTAGGTTATTTGCACCCATAAATCACATATGAGTTACCACACATGGTACCCGCAAGACATCCCAACCCAATATCTAGGTGTCTTTTATGGTAGTTACCCAACCATGATGAATGTTCCACAACCGTCGTATGGATTTCACCCTTATACTGGCACCTACCATCTGCAAAGTTATGTCCCTCAACCTAATTAGTATTACCCAACACCAGTACAATATGTTAATCACAATGCTCCAAATGCTACCCCTATTGTTCCACCGACTACTATACAGTTAGTTCAAGATGTTGAAGAAAGGTCATAAGTTCAAAGGGAACTCAAGGAAGATGAACATATTAGAACTAGATGAAATGATTAGAAAGTATGAGAAAGACACCGTTGTTGATTTGAAGGTTTGGAACAATTTTCTTTATTGGATTTTCTTTATGGGTGAAATTACACGTGCTAGGTTCAGTCAAGTGCATCATTTGATATGTGTGACTTTTCCCCCCATTTTTGGGAACGAGGTAGATGATTTGGAGCCAAATGTAACATGTAGTAATGTTTTGCTTGATCTGTATTGGGAATCATTGGTCGAGAGATCTTACGTGAAGAGACATATTCAGAAGGTCTTTCTCGAGTTATTATTTGGGCTACACTGTAGCATGTTTGAGTTTGTTCTTTAATCCATGGTGAGTAGTTCCCGAGGCAAAATTCATGGATGTTATATGTCGCAAGTTGTTGCACTGTGAGCTTACAAACCAAAACATTACCGAAACTTGATAATCAAGAATCACAATTTGAATAAATTCTCAAAACTCAAACTAATCTGCTTCAACTTATTCTTCATGTCTGTTTAAACTCAATAAACCCTAACCTAATTTAATTGGACTCGTAATCCTACTTGGGCTTATCATCGATCGGCCCAATAATAAAATAAATACAAAAATAACCCAATATTACATCATTCTCCACCGCTTTGAAAAACTTGTCCTCGAGCTTTGAGGATGATATTTTTGAAAGGTGTTTTACTAAGAGTTGACCTTGGAATTTCCCTTGGTAATTGTTCATAACATGAAAAATCAAATCAAAATGTTGCCGCAAAAAATAATATCCCACGTAAATCCTTGTCTCAAAAGATATCCATTGCAAAATTTCAATATTCTTGCATGTAAACTTCTCGAATTGAACTTTAAAACTCTGGTACAAAAGTTGTGTTGTGGTGTTGAACAATCACTACATCAGAGTCAAAATATTCAAAAGTTTGTCCAACGGCTTTAAATAACAAAAGAATGACTTTAAATGACTGGTGGTACTGATTGATGTTGGGGTGTAAATAACACCCACGAACTTGGAGATCTTCTTTTCCAAAGAACTATAACAAGTCCAATTGGAAGGGGTGTTGGCATGATGGTTTGTTGATCGATGGGGTGGTCGGCGGCGAGCAGATTCTTGCATGAGCATTTCACAACATTTTTGGCGAAGGTGAGTTTCTGGTGGTAGTTGAATGTGGTGAAGATAACAGGGTTATTCTTCGATGCCATGATTGTTTGAAAACAGTCTAATGAATGTCATGGTGGTAAAACCAATCTGGAGTTCATGACTGTTGGTTTTGCGTTAAATTGGGCACTATTATTCCTTTGGTTGTATCAATTTCTTCTTCACCATCTTCTCTTCTTCCTCTTTGTTTGGGTATAGTTAGGGTTCCAAATTGCAAATCGACATTTAACAAATTGGGAAAATTAGGGTTATCATAGACAACCATCCCGTTCTTGCGAATTTCTTCAATTTTTAGATTTTCTTTCACGTGAAAACCTGTCAAAATTTCGTGATGTGTTTCGGCATCACAATGCAACAATTTGCAGATTACGCACATCAAATACGAGTGATTTCTCCCAATCAACAATGACTTTTCGCGACATCTTTCTCCAAGATTTTACCGTTCAGATATCAAAATTTGATGGGTTCAACGGAAGCTTACAAACCACAAAGCTTCACATAATCGAAACTTGATAAACAAAGTTTCACAACTTGAATAAACTCTCAAAACGCAAACTAAACTGATTACAACTTATTCTTCATGCCTAAACTTAATAAACCCTAAACATAATCTAAATTGACTCATAATCCTATTAGCGTTATAATGGACTGACCCAATAATAAAAATATACAAAAATAACCCAATATTACATCAGCAATAAATGAAAACTTGGTGGTGCGTCTTGAATGAGGAGAACATGTTTAATCTAAAAAAAATGACTTATGGATCAAGAAGCAAAGTACAAAGCCATAGGAGGAGGCAATGCTGTCGAGGCATTAGTAGCAATTTGCGAATGATGCAATCATTTATGCTAGCATAGGTGCAAGATCGTATCACCTTTACATCACTATGTTAAGCGAGGCGGCCAAGTTGTGCATCAGACCTAGGCTAGCCTTTGATAGCACAACTTATATGGCATTGAGATAGCAAAAATACGAGGAGTCATCGTAACAGGAAAAAGAAAATGTAGCTATGGGGTTTCCCAAGATTAACCCGTATTGATTTTTTAACACTTTATTTAAGCAACTGCCAAAAGAAAATCATAACATGTTTTTCTCTCTTTATTTTCGTCACTTTTTTTTAGCAAGGGGTCAAGACAACAACACCCTTTACTAAATGAATTTTACAATTCGACCACACAATTTTGGTTACAAGTTACAACTTGTGTTTGACTCTTGCTAATTATGAAAGTTGGGTGTAGGGAAAACACAAACTTCCTTGATTTTCATTTTTGTTCTACTTTTATGCTATAAGCCTATAATTGTACATGTAAATTATAATGTCATGAAATCAATTTCATGGTTCTGTTAAATCCCAACACACAGGTCCTTGAAGTTTTCAAAGTGCAATGCAACAAAACTAAAAGGTACTAATAAATATTCCTACATATTGACAAACATATATGTATGCTTACAAGTTGTATATAGATTTGTTTGGATGGAGTTTGATATCTTATTTTGTGTTTTGTCTGAACAATGTGGTAGAATCTACTATACTTTTTCCTTGGTTTATTAATTTTATTATTTTATAAATTAATCTCTACTGCCTTATCAGGTGGTAAATACAAGAGAAAGTTTTGCCACTGGTATACGTGGTTCTCCTCTCCAACCTCAGTATCATGGTATAAAAGATGTCTTTAAGGGTGTTTACAGGGAAGGAGGGGTATGTGCACTGTATCGAGGTGTAGGTATGTGCTTTTCATGTTATTCTCCATTCTGTTATTTTATCTTATAGTACGTGTGTAATAAGGTTGTGACCTGGACAAGTTAAATAAAACGAAAATGAAAAAATCAGCAATTAGGAAATTAGATGAATAATCATGGTGGTTCCAAGAATACAACTACATCATTGACTTGCACCAGTGTTTTTTAATCGTGTGATTAATAAATATTCCTACTTTGAGCAGGTCCGACACTCATTGGAATCCTCCCTTATGCGGGTCTTAAATTTTATATATACGAGGAGCTTAAGAGGCATGTCCCTGAGGAACACCAGAAATCTGTCATGTTGCGTCTTTCTTGTGGAGCTTTAGCTGGGTTGTTTGGGCAGACTATGACATATCCACTAGACGTTGTTAGGAGACAGATGCAGGTGACTTCACTGCTTGTTTTCTCATATGCTGCTTTTTTTCCTGATTTAATGCTTTCAAATTCCCCATTGGTTAAGATGCACTGTAGTATTTACATTTTTAGCCGACTCTTTGATCAACCATCACCTGTCTAATTTGACCTGGTTGATGATGTAGCTATTTGTTTAGGCAATTTCTGGAAGAATGTAAAACTGTAGTTGGTTGAGAAAATAATTACTTCTTTCCATTTCCTAGAAACAAAAATATTCGGATTTGCAAGCTGTCCATGTTGTTTGGTTTCATGCCCAAACGGGCCCATTAGATGTGGTGTCACTTATAAAGTTTGATGCATTGGATCATCAGAACATTGTCCTCTGTTAAACTTCTCAAAATGTTAAAAGTTTTTGCTAAAGGATGACTATCTACTGATAGAATCAAGGGTTCTAATAACACAAAGAAACTTTAAGTGAAATTTGCATTACCCCTATTAAAAAGAATCTTATGAGAATTTGGCTTTGATATTGCACTTAACTTTGATGCAATTTTGATTTGTTATCGATCTCACGATTTTTTTTTAATCAAATGGGGGAATGGCATTCGGACATGAGAATCACACTCCTTACTTTACTCCTAAAGAATGTGATTCCTATTTGATTATAAATCTAGATGTTGAAGATGATTGCAACCTCATAATTGCCGTAAAGGTAAGTGGTCCCACCATAGATTCCCTGCAACCAAACACACTCCTAGATTTACTGGTAAAGCTTGACTAAACCTGTCCAAAGAGAAATTGTGGTTGTTTTCTCATTGAGGTTGAAGATGGCATTCTTATTACCATTATCTAGGAAACATACAACTTGCTTCCCACAAAAATATTTATTTCCTATATTTTACGAGAAACTTGAGAATTTGATTGTAAAAAATCTAAGGCTGGCCATGGTCACAAATAGACTCTTTGAGTGAGTTACTCTCTTAGGAGTTGAATTCTTAGCACCGAGGTACCCTAAATGCTTCATAACAAGAATTGAAGTTACTGCCATGTAGTTGGTGCCCCCTTTTCAGCTATAAGTGTACAATATTTCTTTGGATGCGAATACAACATTACAATTGAAAACCAAAATGAGAAAACACCTTAATTCCTGTTAAATAATTTGAATCAATCTTTCAGGTGCAAGGCATGCAATCAACACTTCAGCAAGGTAGTGTAGGATACAGAAGTACAGTGCATGGGCTTACCACCATCGTTCGGACTCAAGGATATGGACAGTTATTTGCTGGTTTAAGCATAAACTATTTGAAGGTAATGAACCAGAATATATTCTGCTATTCTGCTATTCTACTACTACTACTACTACTACTACTATTATTAGTATTATTGTTGTTGTTATTATTGTTGTTGTTGTTGTCGTTGTGGTGGTGTTTTTTTCCCAGTAAAAAACACAGATTGTCCAGTGAAAGATATAACAAGGGATTGAAATAGATGCTTTCAATCATTTACTTGTCTTTATGGGGACTCTCATTGAGTAAAGTTTTAGGCTGACTTTTGTAAAGATACGACCCATGAAAATCATCCTAGCAAAAGTTCACTTTATTACGACATAATGAGGATGTTGTTGAATTTAAAGCAGAAGGGAAGATTGAGATATGTAGCATTCAACCGAAATCATTGTGATATGTGCGGCTAGAAAAGTTGAAATTAGCTGATTATCCATAAGAATGGTTTTCAACTGGGAGGCTTGGGCATAAGATCATAATAAGAAGATATTAATTATTACTTCTACTAAACTAAAGTGAGTTTCATAACAACCTGATATATTTGGATGTATTATTATTATTAATTAGTTAATTAATTTATTTATTTATTTATTCTATTACACCAATAGTCCATTATTATTATCAGTATCCAAAGGTCATCCAGAGGATAACATAATGAAACATCAATTTCTACTTTTCTTTGAAGTATAGTTCTTGGTAGCATGTCCTCAATAATATACGAAGTCCACTGAATGCTAAGTTAGGTCTATGGAAGATACTAGTCTACAAGAGAATACTTGTTAAGCTACAATTTACACTGCGTTTTCTTTTGATGAATCTTGATTGGTACTTAACCAGACTTATTTAATCTGTATTGTAGGTTGTTCCTTCTGTGGCCATTGGTTTCACTGCATACGATGTGATGAAATCGTGGCTACGAGTTCCACCGAGACAGAAACCAAAACCTGCATCCGCTGCATGAACACAAATGCTAAATTTGACAGCGTAGCTAATGCACATCATACAATATGTAAAACGCGACACATATCCGTTTGAAGATCTAAGTGGGTAACATATAGCTGTTTGGATGAATGTCTTTTGTGATCATAATTTATATATGGGTAGGTTGAATCAGCTTCTTGTTTGCGATACAGTATCATATTCTTCTGTTAATATAAACTTCAGGCGTGATCTCAATATCACGTTCTTGTGTTAATATCAACTTACCTTGAGGGTTTGGGGATTTGAGCAATAGAGAGGAGTCTTTGTATGTACATCAAAGGCCGTTCCCCCATTTTGAAACTCGAAAAATGCAAACAAAACTTCAGGTCATTAGAACTTATACATTTAATAGTCGATTCCTTTTACTTACATAATATACAGGGACATGATGGAGATCATAATTAGCTTGAAGAATGAGTGATGGATTTAATCCTCTTTCTGAATGTCCGACTATGGATTGTAAAATGCAGCCCCACATTTGCATTCCCAACCTTCTGGTTTATAGTTTGCATATTGGGTATCCAGTTGATCAGTGGCTGTTGGTACTTGTATTGCATTGCATGGAATGCATCCTCCACACCTATGTGCACAGCTTGGTGGCTTTGATCCAAGTTTGCTTAGCCCTTTATATGCTCCTTCATCTCCCATTGCTCTTTCCATTTTCTTCACAAAAACCTTCCACACACAAATCAGATAACATTAAAAAAAAAATCAATGAACTAAATAGACCCCATGTCAGAGTAGATTAGATTGAACAAAAAATATACCTGTTTTGAGTTCATTGTAAGTGGGGAGGACTCTGGAAGTGAACCTGTATTTGATAAAGCAAATGAGGTCAGTGTAGTAGTAGTAATAGTAGTGGTTGTAAAAGTTAAAAACTAGGAGAGGCTTGAAATGAACCACACAAATTGGATTTACTGAAAAGTTAGGGGCAAAAAAAAAGCTTTGTCAAAGTAAATGGGGCTGAAAAGATAAAAGTTGTAAACTTACCTTGTTGATGTCCATTATCATTTGGTGTTGGCAAAGGTCTGCTTGTTGCAGAAACCCAAACCAGAAGTTGCAGAATGAGTATAACCACACCCCAAATTCTTCTCTTCTTCTGTTCCCCAGAACCCCACATTGTGATGATGATGATGGTGACAATAATGTGTGTGAAAGAGAGTTTGAGAGTGAGAGATGGAGATGGTGATAGTGGTGAAGAACCAATCAAGATTTCAAAGGAGGGAAACTAGAGAGAGATGTGCATACACATTTTACTACTAGAAATACTAAGTTTAAATGGGTGTTGAAATGATTGTTGAGGGTATAAGAAGAGAAAGGTGAAAGGCATGCAGGCTGACATATTCCCAAAAGCCTAAACCAAACACCATTTGTCAATCAATCCATCCCACACTGACCTTTAAAAAACAAAGATTTTTTCCTTGGGATTTTTTTCAATGGGCTCTGGCTGCAGGCTGGCTCTCTCTAGCTAGATCTTGCTTCAGTCTCAAGTCACTGATGATTCTCCCTCCTTTCCAGTCAAGTGAGAGAAATTCTGTGACAACTCACTTGAAAACCATATGATTAATCACTAAGTGTCTCTCTTCTTCTACACTGATTCTACTTTGGGATCAAGTCTCCTTTGTAGTATCCCACACACATAACCAAAAGCCATACTTGGTGTTCTGGTGGTACCCTGGAAAAGCAGCTCCATATTTTTTGTTACAAACCTACAAAAATACTTGACTGAAAATTTTAACAAGGCCTGCCTAGACTGCAGTGCATTTTCTTACTGCTATAAGTAGTAAACTGTGAGAACCAAGAAAAGGTAAAAGGTAATGGGATAGCTAGCTGAACATTACAGGTTGGAGGAATGGGATAGCTGCACCAAAATTTTACTGTAAAAAGGGTATTACACAGTAGAATTTCCTCTGGATGTTAACCCATCAACAAGGTTAGGCATGGACCTGGAAGATCATGCAAATCCCTCTTTTTCTTTTAAATGAAATGGTGTCAATAGTTTAAAATGTGTAATAAGTTTATAGACATTTATTTGTGAGCGTTATCGTTTACAATTCATCACCCTATAATTAATAATCATGAAATGCAACTAAAATGATAAAAAGTTATTAACCAAATCTAACTCGCTCCAATTTCCAGCTGATCTAAGCTCGGTCCATCCGCTTTTATGTATGTTGCCATAAAATGCAACTCACTTAGTCCATTTAGACGTTTGTTTCTACCTTTCATATGATCAATGCTCTTCATTCGACATCCAGATAATATGTATATTAGTCGCTTTGGACCTTCTTCCAAAGCGTTTGCTTTCCAATGATCGTCATTGCCTCTTTTACAGTTGTATAGTTAAATTATTTTTTTTTTTTCATGAAATCTTATTCGTATATCTAGATGGGATTTTGTTTATCAATCAAGTCACGATCACATTTCTTTGGATTTACTTGCGTTTGGCTTCAACAATGAAAGTCTAGACCATGTCCATATATCGAGCAATAGATGGTTATGATGATTCGGTTGCCCTACTCTAGTCTTAATGTTCCTATTCCCATCATCATGGGTGTTTGTAGTTTAACGCAACAATTCTATATATCATTTTTGTATCATACAGACTCGTTGTAACCAAATTCGGCAGAAATAAGTAACCCCTGTTTGAGGAGATGGGAACCCTTGAAAGGGATATACAATTGCACCTATATATAGGCAAGGGAATAAGGACGAGTCGTCTATTTGAGTTACTTATGGTTCCCACATAGATGCCCATTTGTTAAAAGATTGGGCCATGAGATAATGCAAGTGCACATGTATAAGTTAAGGAGGTGGGTATGGAACCTACACCACCTCATACTTATACCAACCCGAGGGTTTTTTTTTTTTATCTTCTTCATAAAACTTGAGGTTTTCTAGCACACACATATTAACAACTCCAGCCAACTCATCTTGGACAATTTGAAGGTTCATTGTGTTAGACTGTTAGTTGAGTTGCAAATTGAATGAAGAAGAAATGAAAAATGGATGATAAATCTTAGGCAACGACTACACCACACTACCATTTCCTTTTTCTCACACCACCATTGAGTTTTTTTTTTTTTTTTTTCACACCACCAATAAATATGCATAACAGAGAAATCCAAATTCAAAACATAAAACAGGGTAACTTTCGACCAATTTAAACCCTCAATTGAGATTGATTCTCAATTTCATCAAAACACAAAAGTTGTAGTAATATGCGTTATCTAATAAACACAACTTGAATCACTTGAAAATGTTTTGAAATGAGTAAGTTATAGTTATTTTAATAACGTTGCGCAATCTGTCCGAAAAAATTTATGTTCGCAACTGCGGGGTATTAAGATAACTTGCGCGACTTTAGTAAAATGACCATAACTTGCTCATTTTACATTTTCAAGTAATTAAAGTTGTGTTTATTATATAACTAAGAGTGCTACAATATTTGTGCTTTGATCAACTTGAGAATCGGTCTCGATCGAGCACATAAGTTGGCCGAAAGTCAGGAACACTATCTCGTTTTCATTGCGAGACAGATTTGCGCGACTTTAGTAAAATGACCATAACTTGCTCATTTCAAAACATTTTCAAGTGATTCAAGTTGTGTCTCTTAGATAACTAAGAGTACTAAAATATTTGTGTTTTGACGAGGTTAAGAATCGCTCTCAATTGAGGGTTTAAATTGGTAAAAAATTACCCTGTTTTGCATTTTTTTCATTTTGAGTTTGATTTTCTTTGTTACGTTAAATTATACATATTTATTGAGTTTGGGTTTAAGGGTTTCGACTTTGAGAGGATTTTGAGAGTTTTTGAGGGATAGGGAGGAGATTTGCAAGAGATTTGAATGTGGGGAGAGATTTTGAAGAGATTTGCAAAAGATTTTGAATGGGGAAGGGAGGAACCATTGTCGATTTGAATGGTGAGGGGAAAAAATGGATGGTTTTTGTTTATATAGGTGGTGTGAGAAAGTACGGTGGTGTGAGAGAGAGGAAATGGTGGTGTGGTGTAGTCGCCGCCTAAATCTTACTCTCATAACAAAAATCGGTGGATGAACAATAAATCGCCTGCTCATATTCATGTCGAACATTTTTGCCCCTACCATTTGACTTTTGAATGTGTTTTTCCATTATACAATTAGGGGTGTTAATCGGTTTGAAATTGGATGAAAATTGAACCAAACCGCACTTGGGATTCGGTTTTCGGTTCGGTTCGGTTCAGTTTTCTGATTTTTCAAATAGAAACCCGTAACCGAACCGACCAATTCGATTCGGTTTCGATTTGTTTTGGTTTTTCTTTTTTATTTTCTATTTTTTCCATCCTCTTTCTTCTTCTTACTAAAACAATTATGTGTTGTCATTAGCATACAGCTAGACCTGAACACAAAGATAAAACTTTTTCACGCATACAAATTTCAAATAAAATTTGAACTTCAACAAAATTATATTATCCAAAACAAAAAAACAAGATTATACCAGTTTTTCTATTATGATAAAACAGATTAGCATTAATGCATTCTGATAAAACAAACTCGAATGACCATACAATTCGACAAAACTCCCAATAGTGCTAATGGAAAAAATTAGCCGAACAAAAAGAAAAAAAAAGGCTCAGACACACGGTGCCCAACGAGTTCCCGAACCTCCGCCCAGCTTGACCGCCGAAATTGAAGACCCAATTTAGCATGAGCTTCAAAGAGTCACATTTCTCGGCTGATTTGATCGGTCTATGGAACCCTTGGCGGCACCAACGATGGTGCCAGAGAGGTACTCACTGCTTTTGTAATAGCTGAAGTTCTCCGACCATGTGCAGCACTGCACGGTGACTTCTTCGGCGACGAGGAACTCTGGCGATGTTGGGAGGTTTTTGACATATATATACAACAACTCTACAGCAAGATGACCAAAATCACATGAAGATCATTTGTATCCAGTTGTTATAAAACAACAAAAACTCTTTTCAACAACAGAGCAGAAGAAAATTTCGAAACAAAGCTTATTTACTAGATTATCAATAATGGATCTTATCACACCAGACTCACCTATATCTATGATATCCATGGAGTACATTTCTACTTCTCTAATTGGATCAAATCTCTATATATTCACCCTAGTTGAACTAAATGGGGTAGGTGGAAATTAAATGGGGGTGGGTGGGTTGGGAATTGAGTTAGTGGGGTTGGGATTTGAGAATTAAATAGGGGTGGGTGGGGTTGGGAATTGAGTTGTTTGTGGTGGGTCTGGGAGTTAAAAGACAGATAAAAATTTGATACGGTTCGGTTCGATTCGGTTTATTCGGGGCTAAAAAAACTCAAATCGAAACCGAACTGAAGTAACTCGATTCGATTCAATTTTGGCAATTTGGTTTCGATTTTCGTTCGGTTTTGTTTTTTTTTTTTTGCTCAGTTTAGTTCAGTTCGGTTAATTTCATCGGTTTACATAGACCAATTAACATCCCTATATACAATACCTTGGTTTAAGGGCATGAATGTCAATCAATTGGATTTAAATATTATGACTGTTAGCACTCTCCACACCTTTACACATATACTATTAGTCATTTTTTAGTTTCCATAAATAGGGCCCTCAATCAAAGTTAATTTCTCATAAAGACTCTACTTTTTTTAATGCATATTTGTACTTAGCAGTACTGTTTTTCTAATTTTTTCCACCAGAAAGATTTTTCATATGGCTGAGATAAGAGAAAAAAAAAAAAAAAAGTATTAGTGGAACCCATGTTTTTGTTGGGTGGTTGTTCTGATAATGATAACTTTCAAATAATATTATTTTAATAACGTTAGAAATAATCACCAAATAATTATTGTTTAATAAATATTAAAAACCCTAATAGAAAAAAAAAACTTTTCCCACATTGTTCTAATGTGTAATTATACTAAAAAAACTTATTCAAAAGCCACAAAATAAAGTCATTAGCAATATATTTATGGAGGCAGGGGGTGGGCGAATAGAATATAATCGTTGCATCAAATAATTTAATTTTATTACTTTAGAAATTCTATTAGCTAAAATAATCAGTCAAAGTTTTTAAATTTCTCTAAAAAAAATTGTGATAGTTAATAAAAAATTGAAATTCACTTGCACGCGTAGCAGATGCAAGGTACTAGTGGTAAATAAAAAGTGTGAAAACTTGTTGAGTTCTTGAAGGTGTTTCACCTGCAGTGAATAGGTGAATGTGAACATCATATTTCACAACAAAATGAAAATACACACTAACTAATATTAACAAAAATCAAATAAATTTATGAGCATCTTTCAAAAAATAAGGTAATATTATTATGTTTCATGAACAATTTCACATGAAACCTGACAGACAAATCTATTAGCCGACTTGTTATACTACTTCCATTATTCTATTTATTATAATGGTGCATAATCAATTAGTCAATTATTTGTTGATTATGTTTCACAGATTACTTCGTTGTAATTGCATCAGATCCACAGTTGATGGATTCACTTTTTTATTTTTATTATTATACATATAGATTTGTAAACATTGTGCTAAATGAGTTAGTTTTATCATACTTAATTAGTTGCAGGTCTTAGAGCATCTCCAATCATTCCCCTAAAATAGTCAAAAAACTATTTTAGGGGTTTTATTGAAAAAAAAAAACCCTCCAATCATCCCCCTAAACCATCCCCAATAATAGCTTCCCCTTCAATTCCCCCCTAAATTTTGGGGGAAGTTAACTTTCCCCTAAATCCCATATAATAATAAAATAAACCCTCAACTACCTTCCCCTCTTCTTCAACTCACGGTTACCTTCCCCTCTTTTTCAACTCACGGTTCTTCTTCCCCAGGTTCTCTTCCACGTCTCTTCTTCCACGGCGTTATCTTCCTCAACTACCTCCACCTTTTCTTCCACAATGTTCTCTTCCCCAAATTCTCTTCTTCCACTGCGTCTCTTCTCCAGCTACCATCTCCAACAACTCATCTTCTTCTCAAGGCTATTGATGTACATATTTGCTTGATTGCACTGTCTTCTTCCCCATGAATTTGAGTTTTGATGTACATATTTGCTTGATTGCACTGTCTTTTTGGTCTTTAATTTAGAAATAAAAAGATATTTTTCTTTATACGATAAAACAACAAAATTTTGGAATATTTTGTACAGAAGAAATTCTTGATGTTTGGATTAGTCATTTATTTCGGTTTAGTTGAGTATTCCATGTTCTATGCAGAATTGGATATATGCAGTGATGTTTTTGTATTTGGTGCAAGCTCTTGAAGTTAACAATTAAATCCAAACAAAAGGAGCTTAAGGAAAGTGCTTAGTTTGGTGACCTATTACATGTGATAGTAAAGTGTATACTAGTTCACGTGCAGAAGGCTATTTCATACGATATGAGTTTGGTGTCACCATTGTATGAGTTTGAAGCCTATTGGTGTGTGTGACTGATTTTTCATTTGTTTTTAGTTTCTCGACTGAAGACTTGGACTCACTGCTATTGGTGTGAGGTGATAGGGAAACCTTATCTTAAAAAAAAAAAATGTGTAAACTTGATTTAAATGTTGTTGTTATAGTTTTTTATTTGGAAATTTGAATAACATGTACAAATGACTAATTATAGAAAATAGTAACACAGATTGGATACTGACAGGGGAAAGTCCCAACCATAATGAAATGTAGAACATGTTCATTTGTTAGACTCCCAATAGTTGATACAACTTACAAGGACTGGTTGGTTAATTATTAGTAGTGTCTAGATGGTTGTACAAGGATTATCATCAAGACTCGAGTCTATTTGTCTATGTTAAGAAAATGGAATCCCTGATACATGCCAACTTTAATCTTGGCCACAGATGAGGGAATGATAATCAGTGTGAATGCGAATCAACAAATAGCATAGAGACAAGTAATTATTTGCAATAAATTTGCAGTTACATAGAGATTAGTCCTGATTTTATAACACATGAAAACAATATGGATGAACCAATGGCTCACATTCAAGCGGAGCTCCACTGGTCTAGATTGTCCGTCAGTTAATGTTGTATTTGCTACTGAGAGAAGTGAGCGAGCTCCACTGGTCTAGATTGTCTGTCAGTTAATGTTGGACACTTGAGTATTTCACACACATGGTTCTAGACTCAATTATTTAGCCAAGTTTTGCTACTGATTTATGTAATTGTTCGTCTTTATTTGTATTATGGTTCTTGACATTCTTATCATGAATTTAAATCTTACATGTGATGTTCTTCATATTCACTACATTGAGTATTTTTTGTTTGCAAAAATGTGGATTTGAATTATTGTTTTGATTCTGGTGATGGTGTGTTGAAATTTGTTGATGAAGAATATTAATGGTTTTTTTATTTGATTACTTTTTGTTAGGACCAGTAAATAGACTAATTGACACTCTCTATTTTATTTTATTTTATTTTATTTTGTTAATGTAGATGGATTCTGAAGACAATGTTAATTTCGCCAATCTTTTAAGTGGAATGGCTAATATTGATGATCAATTGTTCACACAACAATATAATGGTCCTATTGAAGACAGTCCTATAACTCAAGGATCCGCAAAAACTCCTGCTGCAAAAAGGAGTCAACGAGGTACAAATTTATCTATTGAAGAAGATCTTCTTCTTATATCTGCATACCTTAATGTTAGTGTAGATGTGATCCATGGCAAAAGTCAAAATTTTGGAATGTATTGGAAAATAATTTTTGACTACTTTCAAGAAAACAAGAAAGTTGATTCTGATCGTACCCAAAAATTTTTGACGCATCGATGGCCAAATATCCAAAAGGAGGTAAATAAGTTTTGTGGATTTTATTCCCAAATTGAAGGAAGAAACCAAAGTGGTATTACCGAACAAGACAAGGTACATAGTTATGATAGAGCAAAGGTGAATAAATTTTGTGATTTGTAGTTGTTTTGCATATTACCATATCTTTTTTTTTCACTACTTTCATATTATGGTAGCTCAACAAATGTTCAAGAATATTATAGGTCACTCGTTTCAATATCTACATTGTTGGCATGAATTGAAGTATCATCCAAAGTGGCTTTTGTATCATTTTAGTAATAAGAAGGCCAAGACTTCAAAACATTCTAGTCCTTCATCTCCAGCCACTCCGAATTTTGTAAATTTAGCAGAAGATGAAATCATATCTAACAATGTTGATCATATGGAGCGACCAACTGGTAGAAAAGCTCAAAATGAACGTACTAAGAAAGGCAAAACAAATGATACTACTATTGAAGGTTTAAAGACTGCAATTATTTTGGAGGAGTATAAGGAAGATGGGAAAGAAGCTGAACGCCAAAGAGGTGAGCGCTTTGAACGAGCTTGTATTATACAAGAAGCGATGGTTAGCCAACAACAAGAGTTGATTGCTATTGAGAAAGAAAAGTTAAGACTAAAAGAAATGAAAGAAGAGGAAAGGATTATGACCATTGACACTACTAACATGGAACCAATGTAAGCTGAATACTATGAAAGTGTAAAGTTAAACATCTTGGCAAAGCGAGTTGGTGGCAAGAGTTAGCATGCAGGTTGTTGTTGCGGACTGGGCAGTGAAAACAATGTTTGGTGGAGTCTGTTAATGTTTATTTACATATGCTATACATTTGTTTCTTTGCTTTTGTTGGCTATAGTTGGTAGAACCTGAATCTATATTTTGTCTGGTAAATACTTGGAGATATCTATGAGAATACAAACTTTTGTCAGAGGGCCTATGCATGTGCCTTGTGAGATCATCCATGTTCAAATACTTCCCAATGGATTCAGCTACTACCTTTACCAATTTAGGTAGGAAGAAAATTAATGGGATTACTAAACTTATGCTCATGCCTAGTTTCGTATCACTGAACTTTGATGTTGATGGAATTGACTTCACTGAAAGGCACTGCATCTATGGGATTTGTCAGATTTTTAACATATTAATGTCAAAACCACCTAATTTTCTATATGGATGCAAGTTTTATTAATGGTTTTGGTTATTTGGAAACATAGTGTTTGGAAGGCTAATATACTTAAATAAGCTTATAAGGATATTTATTTTAATTTTTTAAATAGTTTAGAAAATTACATTTTCTACTATTATGGAAGCAAACGAATTTGGTTGGTGACTAGTTTACATGGGATAATAAGCAAGTAATAAAACAATACAATGTTTGGTACAATACAAGTAGTTATAATATCATAATACGATATTTGTGATACGATACAAGTAGTCATAATATCATAATAGGATACAAGTAGTTATTCATGAAAGATCCACAAATGTTCTACAAGATCAGCTTGAAATTGAGAATGGGTTGCTTTATCTCTGATTTGCTAATGAGTTTGAATGAACTCTAGCATGTCTGGGGTACGAGCATGAGATAGCGATGGAGTGGGAGTTGCATCCAATGTATCATAATTAAAGTCGATGTCATAATTGTCCCTCTCGTCCTCAATAATCATGTTGTGTAATACGATACAAGTAGTCATAATATCATTTAACGTTTGACGCTCCAAAAAATGTGTCGATCCACGCACAATCGCAAAACAGAATTGGAGAACCCCGAAAGCTCGCCCAACATCCTTTCTTGCTGATTCTTGGGCAGCTGCAAACATTTTCTTTTTGTTTCTTTATGGTGTTGAAATTGTTTTCACAAATGTTGATCATGATGGATATATACCATCAGCAAGATAGCATCCCGTGGAGTAATTGTTACCATTAATAGAATAGTTCACAGCGGGAACACGGCCTTCAGCAAGTTGATTAAAAAGAGAAACTGATCTAACACATTAAGATCATTAAGAGATCCATGTAGTTCAAAAAAGGGATGCCAAATTCAAAGGTCTTAGGAAGCAACGACTTTTAAAATAATAGTAGGTTCATGAACATGACCAGTATATACATACCTTGCCATGCTGTTTGACAGTTCTTCCACCGCCAATGCATACATTCAATACTCCCTAACATTCTAGGGAAACCACATCTTTCATTCATCGCCAATAATCTATCAACATCATTACTGTTTGGCGATCTTAAGTATTCTTCACCAAATATTTCAATAATTGCCTTGACAAATCTTTTAAGACTTTCAATTGCAGTGCTCTCTGCAATTCGAACGTAGTCATCTACAGAGTCCGCGGATGCTCCATAGGCAAGCATCCTTAATGCAGATGTTACCTTCTGAAGAGAAGATAATCCATGAACCCCACAAGCATCTATTTTTTGTATGAAATATGGATCATGGGCTTCAACGGCAAAGACAATTCGATGGAAGAGGGAACGACACATTCTAAACCTTATTCAAAACATATGAGGAGGGTATATAGGCGATGCAACAAAGTAGTGACGATACAATCTTTCATGACCCTTAACTCGACCACGCCAAATCATAGCATGACCAGGAACGGAACCACGACGGCGGACTTGACGGCTAGATTGCATCGCCAATACCTCTTCCTCCATTACTGCTGCAGCGATCAAAGGGAAGCCACATCAGATTCATCCTCCTCGAGAATCATTATTAATTCGAAAATTAGATGGATCCATATGTATCTTTATGTTTACAACAATAACAAGTAGAAATATGTGAAATTGATCTCCTACATGGCATTTATTTATAGATAGATTCATAAATTATGAGTATTGTTTACAACCATACAATTCAGCTACCGCATTTTCTTATCACCACATATTTTCGCAACATTTTATATCCACATGTTTCAATTACAACTTTTTGTTTTAACCACACATTTAAACAACTCTGTTTACATCCATACGATTTAACTACTTCGTTTACATCCACACGATTAAACTATTTCGTTTACAACCACACAATTCAACCACCACATTGTCTTTTAATCTTAGTCAAATGATGAAAAGTGATTAATTAAAAATTATAATTACTTGCTTTTATTTTATTTTATTTATTTTTAAATAAATAAAAGTGGTAATTAATACAACATCAAAATATTACTATCTAGTAGTTGTAATTATTTATATTAATAATAGTATAATTGAAATGAAGATGATATAAAAAAAGTGGAAGATATATTTAAATAATGATAAAAAAAACTAATTATTAATACTAATTTTTTTAAAAACTCCCAAATCTTTTAATTAGTCAAATTTAAATTAAGTTGAAATTAATAATGGTATATATTTAATAATATCATAATAACAATTGAAACTAATAATATTATAACTATATTAAGTTGAAATTAATACTAGTATAAATGAAATTAAATTGGTATAGAAAAGTTGAAGATATATTAAAATAATGATGAGAAAGCTAAAATAGGGAATGTGGTTTGAGTGGTGAAGAAATAGGGGGACACCTATATTTAGCTTTTGGTTAAAACAGGGGATGGTTTGTCACATACCAGAAATTCAAATTCCTTTTTGAAATTTCAGCAAAACAAAGAGCGGGAGATTTAAATAAAAAACAGGAGATTTAAAAAGTTTGTTACCTTTGTAGTAGGTCCCTCCACTAGCTCATGACACGTGTTGTAATCTCATTTATGCATTTCAAAATTCTGTTGTAGTCTGTTTCATTTTCCCTATTTAAAAAGGGGCTTTGTAAGATCAAATGGGGAGGAAATAGAATTGAGTTTTTAGGCTCATGTTCTGTGTGAACTTGAGATTTCTCTCTCTCCCTGATTTCGTCCCTTCTTCTCCTTATCTTCCTCAAATTTACCTTATTGAGATCTGATCCAATCACTCAACATCATGGAAACCAGATCCAAAGAGCACGAAGCATTCATCAAAGAGATAAAAAAAAAGAACCATGTCGAAACCAGTAATCATATCGAATTGTTGAGAACTAATTTCCAGAATTTGAGTATTGTAACTGAGAAATTGAGTCTGATCACAGAGACTCATGGAAAACAGCTCGACCAGATTGTTCAACTTCTACAATCACAACAGTCAGTAGGAGTATCTACTGCTTCCTCATCTGGAGTTCATGAGGCTAGCACGTCAGATCAGAGGAGATGATCTCCTATACTTCCTTTTCCAGATGCTCAAGGTATGGTTCCTCGCCCTCCTAAGTCGGATTTTCCTTCATTTGATGGTGAAAACCCGCGTGCTTGTGTGAAGAAGTGTGAGAGGTACTTCGATTATTATAATATCTTAGATTCACACAAAGTTGTTATAGCTTCATTGTATCTGCAAGGTAAAGCAGATGTGTGGTTCATGGACTACACCATTGGTAAGGGAACAATACAGTGGACTACATTTGTTCTGGACCTCTGTGTTAGGTTTGAAAAAACTGCTCTAAAGAACTATGTTGATAGCTTAAATCCTTAATTGAGTACCATGACAAGTTTGTTAAACTTAAATCCTTAATGCTCTACCATAACCCTCACCTTGATGACACCTACTTTGTACTTAGCTTCCTTAGTGGATTGAAACCAACTATCAAATCTATAGTTCAACTTTTACAACCTACTACAGTCACTCAAGCACTGGCTCTAACACGAATGCAAGAGTCTTCCTCTATCATTCACACTGCACCTTCAAAACAAAACTTCCAGAATCCTTATCAACCTAGATCTTCCAATTATAATTCCTTCAATACCACCAAACTAGCCAGTTAAAATTACCTGCCATTACCTACTCCATCATCAACTCCTTCCTTGTTACCTGTTACAAATAACAAACCTATTACCACAAACAATATCATACCCTTAAATAAATTTACTCCTACTTCTCCTCATTTAATCAAGAGACTTACTCCAAGCCAAATGAAAACAAGGAGAAAAGGGCCTATGCTACAACTGTGATGAGCTTTATAGGCCTGGCCATCTTTGCAAACAGCAGTACTTCTACATGCTTATTCCTGAATAAGAGCCTTTAATCGAGGAGTCTGTGTTAGAAGTTGAAATACTTGATTTAGCTCAAGAGGTGCAAACTGGTATGAAGCTTTCCTTACATGCTTTACAGGGTGGCTTGTCAGCCAATGCATTATTGCTCAAAGGTTATATCAAGAAGAGGTCGATTTCTATTCTCATAGACACTGGGAGTAATAGCTCCTTCATTGATCCAAGTGTTATCAAGGACACCAATTGGTACACTGAACTTACACCTCAAATGACTGTCAAGGTAGCTAATGGGCAACAACTCATCAGTAGTGTTTTTTGCCCTTGTTTACAGTGGACTATGCAGGGTCTGAATTTCCAAGGGCAGATTAGAGTACTACCTCTTGGGTGCTATGACTTGGTGTTAGGTATAGATTGGTTAAAACCTTTTAGAGATATCTCAATGAACCTTCAAAAACTCCAACTGACCTTGACCATTGAGGGTCATGCTGTCACTTTACAAGGGGGAAACGGTGAGGCCACTTGTAGTATGATGGATTCTAGTGATTGCAGCAAGGTTCTTACAAGACACACCCCTGCCTTCATTGCCCATTTATTTTCCATATCAACCCCTGAGTACCCTTCACAAAGCCATCCTACATTGACCCAACTTTTGCAAGAATTCCAGGACATTTTCCAAACACCAACCTGTCTACCTCCCCACAGACCTTTGAATCATAGGATACCCCTTAAACCTGGTGCTATTCCTCCTTCCCAGATACCTTATAAGGTACCCTATATGCAGAAGGAAGTGGTTGAACAACTGGTAACTGAAATGATGGACAGTGGGTTAATTCAACATTCTCATAGTCCTTTTGCAGCACCCATTTTGTTAGTTAAAAATAAGGATAACACCTAGCGTTTTTGTGTGGACTATAGGAAACTAAATGAGCTCACTATCAAGGACAAATATCCTATTCCTCTAGTGGATGAACTCTTAGATGAATTATACAGAGCAACCACCTTCTCTAAATTGGAGATCAGGTATGGTTATCATTAGATATTAGTCCACCCTCCAGACATCCACAAGACTGCCTTCCGCACCCATCATGGCCACTTTGAGTTCAAGGTAATGCCATTTGGCCTCACCAATGCACCTTCAACTTTCCAAACACTTATGAACCACATTTTTCAGCCTTATTTAAGGAAGTTTCTCCTTGTGTTTTTTGATGACATACTCATCTATAGTAAGTCCCTGGCAGATCATTTCTCTCATCTCCACCTTACATTCACTATCCTTAAGAATAATCAGCTCTTTGTCAAGCTTCCTAAATGCTCTTTTCTTCAGCCTAAGTTAGAGTATCTAGGACATCTTATTAGTGCCCAGGGTGTAGAGGTTGATCCTCAGAAAATCTCTGCCATGTCCACTTGGCCTCAACCCTCTACTCTTAAACAACTTAGGGGTTTCTTAGGTTCAACTGGGTATTATAGGAAGTTCATTAAAGGGTATGGCCAAATTGCACAACCTCTTACTGAGCTCCTAAAAAATAACTCTTTTAAGTGGGGACCCCAAGCTACGCAAGCTTTTCTCAACCTTAAACAGGCTATGTGTCAAGCTCCCATCCTAGCCTTGCATAATTTTCACTACCTTTTTCCTTGGAAATTGATGCTTGCTCCAAAGGGATTGGTGTTGTCCTTTTCCAACAGGGTAGGCCCATTATTTATTTCAGTAGAGCACTTGGTCTTAAGAACCTTGGATTGTCT
Organism: Berberis vulgaris; assembly: GCA_963556465.1. NCBI lineage: Eukaryota > Viridiplantae > Streptophyta > Magnoliopsida > Ranunculales > Berberidaceae > Berberis > Berberis vulgaris. The sequence goes on from OY747128.1 coordinate 6,366,163, forward strand.
ACCTATGAAAAAGAACTCCTTGCTATTGTATTGGCAGTAAACAAATGGAGATCTTACCTGTTGGGCTCCAAATTCATCATCCACACTGACCATGAGAGCATCAAATATCTCGTCTCAGAAAGTCACTACTCTTTTACAACAAAAATGGATTTCTAAGCTCTTGGGGTATAACTATGAGATCCATTACAAAAAGGGCAGTGAAAACACTGTTGTTGATGCTCTCTCAAGAAGACATGCTAGTTTGGATGGTCATTGTGCTGCTCTTACCTTAATACAACATCAGTGGCTCAGTGATGTTACTGACAGTTATCAGGTAGATACTATGGCTACTTTTTTAACTCAGAAATTGGCTATTGCTCCTAACTCTCAACCTCCTTATACAATCTCCAATGGTTTACTCAAGTACAAGAGCAGGATATATGTTGGAGCTTATTTTACACTCAGGAACCAGTTCATTTCTACTCTTCATAATGCACCCATTGGAGGTCATTCAGGTGTTACGACCACTTACAACAAAATGAAGCTTTATTTTCACTGGCCTGACATGAAGACTCAGTTGACTGAATATATTACCATCTGTGATGTATGTCAACGTAATAAGGTCGACCAATCCAGTTATGGTGGCTTATTGCAATCATTACCTGTTCCTGAACATGCGTGGCAGCATATCTCAATGGACTTCATTGAGGGCTTGCCTATTTCACAACATAAATCAGTCATCTTGGTAGTGGTTGACCACTTGACAAAATACAACCACTTCTTGGCTCTTGCACATCCATATACAGCTTCATCTGGGGCTGAATTGTTTCTTCAAACTGTCTATAAGCTCCATGGCATGCCCACTTCAATAGTTTCAGATCGGGACAAGGTCTTCATCTCAACTTTTTGGCAAGACCTTTTAGCTGCTATGGGCACCCAACTGGCCTTAAGCACTGCTTATCACCCACAGACCGATGGGCAAACAAAATGGACTAACGTTTGTTTGGAGAATTACTTGCGATGCATGGCTGGTGATAGTCCTCATCAGTGGACACGCTGGCTCTATCTAGCTGAGCACTGGTTCAACACCAGTTTCCACTCTAGCTTGAAAACCACCCCATTTGAGGCCTTATATGGCTATTCTCCTCCACTATTAGCCCTACCACCAATCACTTCCTTAGCCACTACTGATGTGCAAAATTATCTCAAAGGTCGTGACCACATGCTTCAACTTCTCAAGGATAGATTGGCCAAAGCTCAGGAGCTCATGAAAGCTTATGTAGATAAAAACAGAACTGAGCGTACCTTAGATATGGGTGACTGGGTCTACTTAAAGCTCCACCCTTATTGCCAAACTTCTGTGAATCTACGCAAAAATCAAAAGCTCGCCTCACGTTATTATAGTCCATTTCAAGTCTTAGAAAGAATAGGACAGGTGGCTTACCGACTTCAGTTGCCCCCTGCTTCGAAGATCCACAATGTGTTCCACATTTCTCAGCTCAAGAAAAAAAATGGACAGACCATTGTACCTTCGCCCCAGCTACCTCTCACAGACCACCATGGCAACTTCAAAGCTGAGCCTCTTGCTATACTTGCTCGACGTCTTGTTCCTTGCAACAATCAGGCTCTTACACATGTACTTGTTCATTGGAGCAATTCGTCAAAGGAAGACACGACTTGGGAAGACTGACCAGTGTTTTTGAGACGCTTCCCTTCGCTTAATCCTTGAGGACAAGGATCGTTTCAAGCAGAGGGTATTGTCACATACCAGAAATTCAAATTCATTTTGAAGTTTCAGCAAAACAAAGAGCGAGAGATTTAAATAAAAAGCGGAAGATTTAAAAAAGTTTGTTACCATAGTAGTTGGTCGTTCCACTAGCTCATGACACGTGTTGTAATCTCATTTGTGCATTTGAAATTCTGTTGTAGTCTGTTTCATTTTCCCTCTTTAAAAAGGGGCTTTGTAAGATCAAATGGGGGGGGGGGGGGGATGGAATTGAGTTTTTAGGCTCCTGTTCTGTGTGAACTTGAGATTTCTCCCTCTCCCTAATTTTGTCCCTTCTTCTCCTTATCTTCCTCAATTTTACCTTCTCGAGTTCCTGGTTGTGACATGGTTCATCCCCCATTTGAACCTTTATCATTGGAGATGCTTTTATATGGTATTAGAGCCTATTTGTTCCACCGAGTCATAAAACTCTCATCAATTACTTTGGTTCATTCCAATATTCTCCAAAAAATGATTAATAACTCATCTACTTCTGATTTTCACAATGTCATCTTACCTAATTGGTTGGCGAAATCACTATACCAAAGGCACTAGTACTCTCAATCAATGTCATAACTCAATTATCATTCAAACTAGAGCCAACAACTACTCAACCTCGAGAACCCAATTTTATAATCTCCTTTGTATAAATGATCTAATGAAGTTTGGGCTGAAAGGTCTTTGTTTTGCAACGAGTTTGCATTGGGTGTTGATTAGTGTCACTTGGAGGATGATGAATATGAGGCAAATTGAGAATTATACCTGGGAAGTAGAGATGTCACAAGGGGAGGAGTCGGTGAAGAGCTAGCCATGTTCGAGTCACGAGGAGAGTCCAATGCTTGTGACGGAGTGGAACTTGGTGCAGCTGTTGCAGGGGATGCAGGCTCCCCAAAACTGGTAGTTTCCTCATGGGGGAGCTCGGGTGCATTAGAAGGAACAAAGGTTGGTTGATTTTGGGAAGATGTATGTACGAGAATTTCATTGGCTAAGTGGGAGAGGGAAGGAGAGGCGATCGTCCAGGTGTGTAAGTCAGAAGAGGATTGGGTGGAATTTGCGAGGGGAAATTGATCCCCAACAAAGACAACATGCCTAAAAATAAACATTTTATTCGTGGAGATGTCATAGCACTTGTAGGCTGTTGGTTGGAGTAACCGAGGAAGATACATGGTCGATAACGTGACTCAAGTTTGTGAATGGTGTAGGGACGTAACCAGAGATAGCAAATACATCCAAAATTTTCAAGTTTTGAGTAATTTGGGATTGAATTAAAAAGGTTTTCAAAAGGTGTTTGAAGATCAAGGAGATGTGTTGGAAGTCTGTTGATCAAATATACAACTGTTTGGAAGGCATAAGACCAAAAGGTGGGAGGCATTGAGGCTTTGTGAAGTAAGGACAAACCTGTCTCGACAATGTGGCGATGACGACGTTCAGCGGACGAGACATGTTGGGGTGTGTGAGGTGGAGAAACCAAATGTTGGATACCATGAGATTGAACTAATTAAAGTTGTAAGGCCTTCATATTCGCCACCACCATTAGTGTAAATGGTGACAATTGGAGTGTCAAAGTATTTTTCCACCATTACTTTAAATTGTGCAAAAAGAGATAAGACATCAGATTTTTTTGCCATTGAATAAAGCCAACAATACTTAGTATAATGATCAACAAATAGAGCATAATAAGATAATCCGTCCAGGGATTTTACTGGAGAAGGTCCCCAAACATCCGAATACACAAAATCTAAAAATTTTCTACTTTTAAGAGAAGAAACACTAAAGGGTTGTTTGTGACTTTTGCTGCAAAGACAAGAATCACAAAACACATTAGACATAGACTGATTGGAAAGGAAGGGAAGTTGTTTATTTGAAATCAGGTGACTAAGAACTTTGGAGGAGGGATGACCAAAACGATTGTGCCAGCTACCAAGTGAAGTCTTGACTCCTACACAAGCAAATTTAGACTTTGATGGTGACTCATGTATGGCTGACCATTCATACACATCATTTTTGTTCCTCCCTCGTGCAAGCATTGCCCCCGTAGTAAGATCATTCACAATAAAATAAGAGGGAAAAAATTCAATGGAGGTATTGTTTGTATTGCAAAATTGTGAGACAGAGAGTAAGTTTTTATGCATATTAGGCACATAAAGAACATTATTCATTAGAAAGGATTTGGAGTGAGAGTGAAGAGAAGATGAACCAGTGTGTGTGATGGGTAGACCTGTACCATTGCCAATGACAATGTTATCGGATCCGTCACAAGGCTCGTGAAGAGAAAGATTGCTCAGATCCGTAGTGACATGGTGAGAAGCACTGGAGTCCACCAACCAACTTGAAGATGCATCATTAGAACCTCTAGTAGTAGCATGATTGGCAGTCGGAAGATTTTCCAGCAACAAGATTGTCTTTGCATGATAACATTGCTTTGTAGCATGCCCACGTTTTCCACAAATTTGACAAACCACATCAGATTTTTTGCCTCCAAAATTGTTATTATTGTGGGGATAGTGATTACCCTTTTTGTTTGGAGCATGACCATATCGAGTTTGACCATTGTTCCTCTTCGAACTGCGATTGTTGCTGTAGTTGGATCGAGTGTTATTGGTTGTCATAGGGGCAAGTGTAGTTTGATGTTCTTCCCTTTTTAGATAGGTTTCATACTCAATCAGTTTATCAAATAGTTCTTCAAATGAGATGATTGTGTCTCTGGCACGAACAACTGCAGAGATTGGATTAAATGATCTACCAAGACCATTCAAAACATGCATGACTAGATTGAGATTACCGAGAGGAGCCCCAGCCATAGCTAACTCATCTGCAATGACCTTGATTGCTTAGAGGTAATCTGAAACAGAGGAGTCCCCTTGTTTGATTTGCATTAGGCTCTTTTGGAGACCCATGATACGAGATGTAGAATTATTGGCATAAAGGCTTGTAATCTTTTTTCCGAACTTGTTGAGAAGAGCCAGAGGATGCTACCAATGGAATGATGGTGGCATTAAGTGAGCCAATAATGGCTAGGAATAATAACTTATCTTGGTGAACCCAAAGATGATGATTTGGGTTTGAAACTGTTTTTCCATCTACTTCAATGGTTTGTGATGGACATGGATGAGTGTCATCAACAAAGCCAAGAATATCATACCCCAGGAGAAGTGCATCAAGTTGAGCTTTCCATGAGGGGTAATAGGCGGAGGTGAGTTTCAATGGCAAATGGGTGGAGTTGAAAGTCATGAGAGTAGAGGATGAGGTTTCAATGGTGGAATGGGAGTTGATTGATGCCATTGAAGATTTTAATTCTCGTTAGAGATCTTGGGCTCTGATACCATATAAGAATGAATGAAGATTTCTAAGATAGTTTTCATGGAATGATTTTCATTGCTTTGTATCAATATACAAGTGAGTATTTATATACAATGAAACTCACAAAATCAGTCTAAATCTATTCCATGAATCAGGGAAGTAATCATGGAGGAATTGATTGAATTTGTTAATAAACATGTGACTATTATTCCATAAATCAGGGAAGTAATCATGGAGGAATTTGTTAATAGGCATGTGACTATTATTCTTTCCTAATAGCAACAACAAAATAATAATTATTTAACATCACTTCTCAATTCAACAAAAAAAAGCAACAACAACAAGTCTAAGGGGAACTACAATGGAAAAAAAAAAACCAATGAACAATTTTTAGCAATAACTATTAAGGTATCTGAAATCAACATGATAACTATTTTCCCAACTCAAAAAAACTGAAATTTCAATGCTAATAGAACCCTTAGTCTGTCAACAATAATCAAAATCAAGTTCAATGTCAACTTTGTGGAAAATTTTGATACATAACCAAAGTTTGTAGATTTTGGTCTCCAACATCGTTTGAGTGCTACAAACCAACTTCACGACTTAAAGACCACCAAATCCCAACAATAATTGGGTGATGAATAATGGAAAATATCATCATATAGCTTCCGATCTTCAAAACTTGATAATTCACTCTAAGTATAATGGTAATAAAAAGATACTCGTTGGCGGCGATAATTGTGTTCCAACGAAAACTTTAACTAAGAAACACTAAATTCCAAACAGACACCAAACTAAAAAAAACACATTGTTTCTAGTCTCTATGCCAAACTCCAACACGTAAGTATGAACAATTTTGAATCCACGTTCACACATGGTACATAAAATGAAGGTGGAAGTGTTGTCATTATTGCATGGACCAAGCAAGGAATATGAAGAATTACTTGGTCTGTTCGGGCATCGTTAATAATGGTGTAAGCACCATAGGTGCAACATAAAAGTAGGTCACCTTGGTGTTTAACACCGTCCAATGCAATGGAACATTTGAATAGTCATATACAAAGTTTCAAGGGAATGAAATTAGATAAAGAAATTACAGGACGATCTTGATATTGCCTAAAATCATTCAATTGTATCGTGTTCAAGTGAAATAGTTAGTAGCAATCCAGTTTTTGGCATCTCTTTCATCTTTGTTTTGCGTCGTTCTTGTTATTTTATCTCCTTATAAATAGATGTGTGGGAAACGAAGTTTATATTATAACAAATTTTTATTTGAGTAAAATTAGGAAACGATATTCTGAATTCAAGAGGCCTACCTAGTTTTTAGTTTGACGGGTTGGTTTGACCCACTTTTTTTTAAGCTTTTTTCAGAGTTCATTTCATTATAGATCAAATACATGGATATGGGATGGGGAAGTAAATGCAAATAGAGTCTCTCATCTCCAACTTATTTATCAGTTACAATACTTTGAATAAAAAGTGTTAATGAGTTATAAAAAACAGTCATCATCGACATGACAACAATACAAACATGAGATATGACCTTGTATGGTGCAAACCCCCCTTTGAACTAGACATTGTCCTAGAAGTGTAACTTAGAGCATTGTTCTGCACTCATCCTTCAGTGGTTTTCAAGCAAATTTAATGTCACGTATTAGAAACTTCTCATATTTAGGGTGACATTTTGACAAACTAATAGAGTTTAGGTTGACTTTCTGATAAATAAATGACTTGATGAAGAAAATGGTTCGGTTCAAGTAGACCATTGTAAGATAAAATCTGAAAATTTGAGTTAATTTTAATGGTAAGAAAATAACCTAAGCCAATAGTTGCCACAGTACAAGTAATTGTTAAATCGATCACATTTGAACAATAAATAAAAGAAAATTTTGAAGAAAAATCGAAGAAGATGAATGATGGGTTAGTTAGAGATGAAAAACAGTACAATTGCATGTTGGAGTTTGACATAAAGACTAAAAAACAACTAATTTTGCGTTTTGTAGTTTGGCATTGCGAGTTGGGAGTTTAGCATATTACTTTTTGTTGTTTGTTTGTAATTTTTGTTGGAAAACAATTTTAATTGTTAAAATTTCAAATTTTTTTTTATAAAAATTTGATTTTTTCTAAAATTAATTATAAGAGCTTTATTAAATTATATATAAGCCCCTATTAGTGTGTGAGTTAATTTGGGTTAAATAGACGAGGTGGAGAAAGTATAGCTAATATATCATATTTGTTCTTCCATGGTCTATGGTCTGGATGATCCACTATCTATTTTACTCCTCTAGTCTATGTACTATAGAAAATACTAGATCCTCTCCAGCAACACACATTCCCTCTTCTACTTCAACGAGTGTTCAATCTTCCAAGGAAAGAGTTGACGACTCTCCAAATAACAATCTTCACACAAACTCACCTACAACGATTTTGGATAACTTGTCTTTGAACTCTACTTCAACACAAGTACCTCTACTATTTTCTTCTTCATCTCCTCTTGTCAATCCTCTTCCTTATCAACCTCACGAGATAGTTACATAGTCCAAAAACAATGCATTAAATTTTTTTTTACATGGCCACATCCACTACTGTAACGACCCAATCTACATGATACAATATTGTCTTATTTGGGTCTAAGGTTTGCACGATTTTAAAATGTGTTGTACCAAGTGGATCCAACCTCGCACATATATAACACATCATTTTCCCTCACCTAAGGCGATATGAGACTATAGCACCAAGGTAGCTTGTTAGCCTCTAAACCCGCCCACACAAGGTAGTCCGTCAGCCTCAAAGTTCGCCCACATAAGGCTGTTACAATAGGGCCCAACGTCATAGCTGCATTGCCATGTCCCACAATGAATATTAATAGTCAAATTGGAGATCCTGTCCATGTTTTTACTAACAAACAAATGAACTGTGTATCAACACATTAATGCACCCCAAGGACTTTAGTGTAGTTTCCCCACCCTACATTAAAAATGTATATATAGTGGCAATGTACTTTGTCGTATGCATAATTTTCTTTCTATGTGAAAAGGAAATGATACAGATGAGTGAGGAATTTTAGAGGAAGTACTCCGAGAAAAGATATGCCAACCGTATAGTGACACTTGTATCATTTCAAAGTTTCATGCCATCAAAGGTGAAAATGAGCATATAGGTGTCAAGATCTCATTGGTTCAAAGTGCAGTAAATGTTATTACCTGGTACTGGGTCTACACACTAACACTCAATATAAAGTTGGGTGTAAATGGAGCGAAAACCAAATGGGTCTGTGGAACGTTATAGAGCTTGACTAGTCGCTAAAGGTTTTCGCCCAACACTCTAGTGTTGTCTTTCATGCTATATACAACCCTTTTGTCAAGTCCACTGTGATTCGAGTAATTCTTCCTCTTGCTGTACATTTTGGATGGACTCTTCATCAACTAGATGTCAATAATGTTTTTTCTACAAGGCATACTCAATGACAATTACATTCAACAAACAACCATGTTTCATCAATTCTCATTTCCCACATCATGTTTGCAAGTTGCGAAAGACAATTTATGATTTTATAAAACTCACAGAAACAATTTAAACATAGCCTTTGATTGCAATTTTTTTAGCTATCTCGAGACATTTTGAGGGTAACTAGTTATATCAATATAAAATATGGTGTTACTCAGATTTGGAGACACAGATTAAACTAGGGGTGGGCATCCCATCCCGCAATCCCGATCCCGTCCCGTCCCGATTTTTTCTGGTCTTAATGGGATTGAATAATTTCATCCCGATCCCGTCCCGTCCCGATCTAGAATGGGATGGGATGAGATGAAGATTTTCAATCCCGTCCCGTCTCGAGCTAATTTTTTAATATTTATTATTTATTTATTTATTTTTATTCATATAAACTTACAGATGACTGACAGAAACTCATGGTGTTTGCAGTGGTAACATAAATGTTACTTCAAGAAATAATATTCATTAAGCAAGAGAAAGATAACAGACTGTTGCTTGAATTCCCAATAAAAGTGGCTCCAATTATTTAACTTACAAATATTGATAATACCCAGGTGAAGATGAAAAAAAAAATTAACTGAGTAATACATATTTAGAAGGGAACATTCAGGGGCGGAGCCAAGAATTTGAGATGCCCCGGGCTGTAAAAATATTTTTTTATAATTACAATATATGTATTGATGGTAAACCATTATGAATATGTTAGAGCATCACCAATATGTCTAAATTTATTCCCTAACAAAAGATGAAATGTCATTTTGTCAAAGAACCATGAATTTTGTTTCCCACTGTAATGAAATTGTAAAATCAGTTGGGAGGCCATCATAGCGACACAATACTCTTAGTGGGTCCCATTTATCATGTCATTTTCTAAAAGTCAGCCCACTCGACTTCATTGTTAGAGGATTTAGTGGTTACCCTTATATTTGCATGTCACATCTATATCTAATTATAAGAAAGTTATTTTTCACGTTCTTATATGATGATAATCGTCGCAGCAGTCACAGGCAGCACGCTGATCCCGTCCCGTCCCAATCCCATATGAATGGGATGGAATAGGGATGTGTATACCTCGCCCCATCCCGTCCCGTGCCCACCCCTAGATTAAACACTGGGTTCACATTAAGGGTGGGCACGGGACGGGATGGGACGAGATATACCCATCCCTATCCCATCCCGTTCATACGGGATCGGGACGGGACGGGATCAGCGTGCCAATCTTCTTCACTTGCAGAATTAAACAATAAACTGCTGAACTTCTTCTTCAGTATTGGTTAACAAGCAAATTTCACAATAAACTGAAATGCAAAACTGCTGAATTGCAGAATTAAAGCATAACTGCTGAAATGCAAAACTGTTTACAATGTCCTAAAGCTACATTTCAGCAAAATAACTATTGCGCACATGCACTTTATAGTAGCATCTTGCATTTTCTCTACTACCACTAACACAGTCGTGCGTACTTGAAGTGTTCAATGGATAAATACTTGGCTGAAAGAAGCCAAGCTCTTATTTGCAATTTAAGGTCATCCCCCTTTGAATTTTAACATACTCCAGTAAGTCTTAGCGCATAGCTGCACGATTCTGTATCGGTTGTGCCCTTTTATCAAAATTATCTTAGCTAGTTTTCAAAAGTTCTTAGTAGTTGGGTATTATTCGGCCTCAACTTTGCTAAGTAGGTTCAGAACTTCAGATTGACCTTGTGGGTCTCTCTATTAGGCTTCCTGAAGTCCCAGGCTACCTTGAACCGGTCAAGAAACAATTCCACTCTGCCAACTTTTCTCCAGCTCTGAAACAATGTTAATGACTTTAATGTCATGTGGCTTCGAAGAGCTGTTGTTGAAGATTGAGCATATCACCAAAGGTAGCAGCAACTAATTGAGAATTGAACAGTATTACAAAATACAAATTTAGAGATGTGTGAGAGATTCATTGAGATGCTAAAAAAGTAAAAATGTTATATACATTAGTATATTTGTATGGGCATCCACAATTCTAAAATAAATAATTAAATAAAAATATTAATAGTTAATATTAATAAATTAGTTCGGGACGGGACGGGATTGGCGGGATTGAAAATCTTCATCCCATCCCATCCCATTCTAGATCGGGACGGAACGGGATCGGGATGAAATTTTTCAATCCCATTAATACCCAAAAAAATCGGGACGGAACGGGACGAGATCGGGACGGGAACGGGATCGCGGGATGGGATTCCCACCCCTAGTTCACATAGCACGGAACGAAAAAATAAGAAAACGCGGCCATCGCTGAGAGAGAGAGAGAGAGAGAGATGGGTGACAGTCGAAAACACTCGTGCAAGACTGCAACAGAAACCCTAGAATGGATAAACTCGATCATCGATTTCTTCAGACCTTATAGGCATCTTTTGGACGCTCATGTCGTCAATTTCTTCAAGGTTTCTCTTCACAACCCCTAAACTGTTGCATAACTTGAAAAATCTTCCAAAACAATGAACTAATGAATGCTTCTCTTTGTTCTACTTACTATAGGATAGGCTTTGGGAGTCGATTGATAAGCAATGGATGGACTGCCTCCGTGTCGAACCCATTGAGAATCTTATCAAACTTCCTTCTGGAGTTGTTCAGGTAATTCCTTTCATAATTCTTATAAAAAGGTAACATTTTTGTCATCATTTTACTGGGATATACAGTTTTAATGAATTATGACAGAACTCCAAACATAACTAGTAAATACACAGATTTTCGGACGTGAATTGTTTACTCATCGAGCTTGAAGATAACTACCAATGTATTCTGTAGCACGACAAACGTTTTTTTTTAAGATGCAATTAAGAATTTACCAAAGCATGATTCAGAACCCCAAAGTTCCTTTTTTGTTCTTAACTGATCACATAACCCATTTTTTTCCACCAAATCAACTAGGCAGCTATTAGCTTCTTTTGTAGGTTTAGTACTTCTACAAGGCTGAGATTGGTAATGTACCTGACCGAAGTGTGTATTTTGTAATGAGCAAAACTAGCTTTACCCGTCGTTAATTACTGTTGTAGCACTATATGTTAAGTAATGACAAATCTAAGACGATATACTGAAGATGAACAATGGAATATATATAAAGAAAAAGCATATGAAAATGTCAAAAAGACATTATGAAATACAATTGTACTCATTTTTTTCCATAAAAATTAAGAAAATCCTAGGCCTTAGTTTTGCTCACCCTTATGTCTTTTGCCATGATTTGATTCGCGTGCACTTAAGTCGCACACGATTGGGGTGTATCAAGGCACTTGATTTATCCCTTTCCCCACTTTTCCCCTCAAGCCTTGCTGCTCGACTACATTTGAAAGCCAGAATGTGATAAGAGAAGAGACACTAGCATGATGCCCAATTTAAGTTGGAGAATCTCGATATATCAGCAACATATCTTCCATTTTGGCACTCAATTTCCGCGGCAGACACATACTTTATAATATAACTTCCTGAAGCACTAGAACTACTCTGTCACTTTAAGACGTGTTAATGTATATATTAAAGATGCAAATCGTCAGGCAACACAAGGAATATTATCCTTTGCTGATGTTCGGCGGAATGCAAAATCCACAGACAACATATCAAACCTGACAATGCATACAAGTGAAAAATTGATGTTGTTTTGGTCGATTGTTGACACTTGAAGTAGGATGTGACTGCTAAACTTTAGTATAGAAGAAACGGATCCTTTACCACTCAATAAGATACAAGAATTGAGGAAATATATTTTATAACGTCGAAATAATCTTTGTTTATATTTAGTATTGGCACAAACAAGGTGCCGGTCTACCTAAAGTTCGCTATACCAAAAGCTAAAGAAGATTTAAGATAATATGAGTAGTAGAGATTTATTTTTTCCTGTGAAGATGTTAATTGAAGAAAATATTGATGTTCTTTATCAGATGTTTTATTTCATTTTTTTACACACACGCCTCCCCTGCAAATGGTTATTTTGAATTGTAGTCCCTCTAGAGTGTGGCTCCACATCTCTGGTTCAGGAGAAGAGTCTGGAGTAAACTATTAAACCTGTTCTGCAATCCTCTTTTGATCTTCGACAATGATCCTGTCATTTTAAATGTTATCCATAGAACTGTTGATTCATCTATGGTTTGGTGGACAATTGTAGTGTTTAGAGAGAAAATCAACTTTCATCCCCATTTTTGTTGTCTTTGAATAACCATCTGTTAGTCTATTTTGAATATCTCCGCCGTTCATCTGCATTTAGATATCTGTCTCCCTCTATCAGTCAAGTCTTGCTATCAAAGATTCACACTTTTGAATCTGTTTTTCAGTACCACCAAAAATCTGATTATTCCAATTTGGGTTGGAGAAATCGTGCTACCGAAATTTAAAGTTGGCTAAACATTTCTGCAAAAAGCATGCCAGTTGGAATCTCAATGTCAAAGTTCACGGTTTTAGATTCCTTAGTTTCATGTTGTTTATCTATGCTTAAAGAAAGCATGTGAAGAGCAAAACTTAATGCCACCAAAAAGCAAAGAACGTTGCTAGCAACAGTTAGAGTTTGGCCTAGTGTTGATTTGAGGAGCCTTCCATGTGAGATTACTGTCATTGTGCAGGCCTTTTTTTTTTTAATGAAACTTATTCCTTTGCCAATGATAAAGAAAGGATCACTTGCCTAAAAATAATAGATTGCATTAATGCATCAGATTTGGACTTTTCTTATTTTGTTGATTTTTTAAAATTAATTAAATTTTTTTAATTTTTAATTTTTAATTTTTAGATTTTTTGTTATTTAATTATTTTTATGAGAATCATTTCTATTGAAATTTAGATGAACGAGTTGTTATGGTTACTTCTCGAACTATGTCTCATCTTCAGACTTGTGTGTCTGTGCGCACAGTGAGGGTCATAGACTTGAGCTTGCTTGTCGGGTTTGGCATGCATGTGTGCATCTCTTTGTGTGGTGTATTTACACTCACAAAATACACATGTTTCTTCTTCAGTGTGTCTGTTTTAAGTGGTGTAGTATCATCTTGAATTTTGCTTCTCTTATCTTTAATATCACAAAGTAGTGATATCTACTCTTTGATAATGCTAGGATCACTGGCCTGCTTCACTTAAGAATTTTGTCCTCACCTTGAGATCTCTTGTTCTTCCTCGAGGGCAAGAGTCGCTATCAACGGTATGCACATTTTATTTATTTCACACTGAACCCCCTTATATATTTGATCTGTTTTCTTAGTTTATGTAAATCAAACTGCACTGTGGTGGTGTGATAAGATTCTTTGTTTGAGATGATTTGGCAGCTAAAATGTTGCTTGTTGAGCAAAACAAAAAATATTTTATCGGTGATGAGAATGCTCGAGACGGAGAAGAAAACTAGAATATTGCATCTGTGAAACTGCGTATCCGATAAATAGTAAACCTACAGAAAGTTCATTGAAATATATTCCTGAGAGAATAAAGAGTATGTTATTCTGAGATTTAGAATGGAAAAAGGATGTGGATTTTGTACTATCATCAGATTTAAAGGAGTTCTTTATCAAGTTTTGGACAGCTTTAGATGGACTCATCCTTTACTCTGGAACATCTGGCTTTGAGTATGTCCCAATGATTTCAAGGTAGGGAGGATATGGTTATTACTTTTTCAGGTGAAGTGGGTTTGATGGGTCATGGGTGTGTTGTCTGGAGTTGTACTGAAATTTCACTGTAGTGCATAGAATTTATGACCTTTAGATCTTTCAAGCACGTTGTGAAATTTGAATCAAGAATCGGTTTAGGAGGTGGAAGAGTTTATTGAAAGAGGGTGTTTTGGTGGCAGGATTGGGGCATGGAGTGGTGGCGAATGATAAGGTGGAGGGTACAGATACTAAGTGGATGGTAGGTTTATGATTGAACAGTTCAATGGTGATGACAATGGCAGCCATGGGTTGGGCAGTAAGATGGAGGTGGAGTGGAATATCATAGCAACAATGTAAGTATGGCTTGGGTAGAGATTTGGAGAATAAGAACTGTATGGAACTGAAGTTTGTCAACAGAGTGTTGCATTGAATTAAAGTTTCTCAATCAATATCAATGGTAACATTGCAAGCTATTTCCTAAGTTCCAAATGTCTGAGATGAGGAGATCCTTTGTCCCCTCTCCACTTTTCAATTGCCAGTGAAGGTTTAATTCTGATGGTGCATTGGGCAGTGGAGCTGAAGCCGATTAGTGGTTTTGGAGTTGGTTATCAGAATCAATGGTAACAATCCTTTTCTGTGATGCTAAGGAAGACTGGGTGAGTTCTTAAGAACATCATTCTATGGTTTGAGGCTACATCTGGCCTCCAAATTAACTATCCTAAGTCCTCCACTCCTCCTTACATGGCTTTTCATTCTCCTAATATTTCCATTCTTACTCTCATTATGGGATGTAACTCCAAAACCCTCTGAACCAAATACCTTGGTATCCCCCTTGGAGCCCACCATAAAGCTAGGTCCCCTGGGGATGAATTCATTGAGAGAATGGAGAATAGGCTGCCATCTTGGAAATTCAAATATCTGTCCAGGCTGGGATGGTTGTGTCAATTCAATCCACTTTAGCTAATATTCCTATCTACCTCTCTTCCCTTTGCACCATCCCAGTTTCTGTTGCTAAGAGGATGGTGAGAATCAAAGAGATTTCCTTTGGGGATCATCCACTGATAAGAAAGCTTTCCACCTTGTCTCTTGAGACAAAGTTTGCACTCCCAAGAACAAGGGTGGGCTGGGAATCAGGAAGATTAAGATCTTTAATGAAGCAATGAAAAGTAAATGGATTTCAAGATTCCACAAGGAACAAGGTGCCATGTGGAGGTCCCTCATTGCTGATAAGTGATAAGTATGGCCTCTTCTGATAAGTGGATGCAATTGCCTCATGGCTGTGATATTTGGAAAAGGATACAAGGGCTAAACAACAACATTCACAATCTCATTACCTCTAAATTAGGTAGAGGGGGAGCCATAAGATTTTGGCATGACAAATGGTGTGATGGAGCTACTCAAGGGTACATTTCAGAATATTGGGATAGCTCAGGTACTCAGCCAAATTGACAATAAAACTTCAGGAGGAACCTCTATGAATCAGAATTGACGAGTTCAGTAATTTGCTTGCAATGATCACCAATGAGGTCCCCATTGATTCTGATGATTTGCTTTGGGATGGCAAGGAGGAGGGTTTCTCAGGGACTCTTTGAAATTCTAAAATACTCCTCACTCTACTCAGCATGGGAACAACTTTATTGCTGAAAACCTTGGCAAAATTTGGGTGAAAGCGTTTCCTCCCAAGTTAAGCTTCTTTCTGCTGCCTGTTGTCCAGGGAAAAATTCTAACTGGATAACTTAAAAAAAAATTCTGACTGTAGATAATTTAAAAAGGAGAAGGGTTCAGACCCCAACCAGTTTGTGCTGTGTTCTAAGGAAGAAGCCTGTGACCACCTTCTCCTCAATTGTGGTCATGCTAAGGTGTGGATGAGCTTTCTGAATGATTCAGGCTAACAATTTGCAAACTGGAAGGGAAATAGGAGTGTTTGAATGGAAGATGGTCACTCCTCCGGAATGCCTTATACTTAGGAGTGCTTTATATTTATGAAGGAGGGTGTCTGGCAATGGGTAGAACCCACTCGTCCATCTAGCAACATAGATTCATATTTAGTTGGGATGATATGCTCAATGTCGAACGTCTTTCTTTCTTCTTTTCTTATTGTATTGTGAGCAACGCTCACCTTTGTACACTTTTTTCTTATCAAAATCCACCGTGTATTTGATCAAATGCGTGTTAAGGTCGTTTGATAGCCCAATATTTTTCATGGCTAATGTTCTCTCTAAGGAATATAAACCTCACTTTAGGCAATTTTCCCTCAACTCTAATTCATTCACTCCATTAAGGAATAGAAATCAAGGAAAATTAACCCTCTTAACCTTGACGGTTGACCAAGCTTGACTACTGACTAGAGTTGACCGTGGTTAGTCTTGACTGTTGACCTGAGTTGACTATGGTTAGTCATGACTGTTGGCAAGAGTTGAACATTGACTAGGCCTTGACTGAGCTTTGATTTATTTTGATCAGGCTTTGACCAAGTTTAAATGCAAACCTTAACTCCGATTTCGACACATTTTTCGCCGTTGCGATCCTCGTGATGAGATCTATTAAATAAAATTGTTGTTTTGTAAATTTTGGTAAAATTAAATTTTTAACTTTCATAGTAAATATGCCTTCGTATTCGTGTTTTCAATCTATGACTGAGCATCTAGAGCTATGATTAGATAATAATGATATGTGATATGTCAGTCAATGCTTACCTTTTGTTCATGAATTGAATGATGAATTATAGGAATAGTATGCATATCAGAACTTGTTTATCTATGCAGGGATTAGTTGTTATGGTCCTTTTGTTGAGAAATGCTTGTCTGAGAGCGTCTCCAATGCCAAAACCACTTTTATGCCTAGACTTAAGTAGAAAATAAATGAGAACATCATGATATCAACTATTTGATGAAATAAACATGATATGAATGTAATAAAGAAAAATTACCTTATGAGTACTTGTTTTGTTATGTTATAAAAATATTCAATTTTTCAAGGGAAAGTGTTTGCTGTTCAAACAACACTCAACACTTCCATCACAATTTCAAGCAGACCCTAAGATACAGTGAATTCTCAAGGAAAAGGAAGATTTTCCTCGGAATCCATTCTGCGCTATGCTGCTATCAAACAAACCTATGCTACAATGAATTTCTTGAAACTGAACGCTCTTAAAAGAGAGGTGGGAGACACACAAGGAACTCCATCCACATCCATGAGAACACTATCTTTAGACTACATAATCAAGTAAAACACCTTCTTGTTCCTTTTTTTTCTAAACGAGCCACACAATTGCATAGGGAATGAGAGCCCAAACCATACCACCTATGCCTTTAGAGTAGGCCAAACTTCCAATATCATAATAAAAATCCACTATGGAGCTTGACATAACCCAATCTACCCCACAACCTCAAATGGATTGGACCAAACAAAACCAGCGAAGTCACAATGGAGAAGGTGGTCCCAATTCTTTACACCACCAACACATATGGGCAGTCTGACTTAGTGGCCAAACCAATGGGTCAAGGTATTCCGCGCAGCTAAATGGTTAGTTGGTTACATAATATTTCCAAACAAAGAATCATACTTCAGAGTGAATACCATTTTCCAAATACAAACAAAAGCGTTGAGAAAATTAGTTCTAGCACCCAAGGAGACCTCATATCTGATAAATGGTTGTTTCAGGAAGAAACCTACAAAGACCCATAGTTCATCCAAGCCCATTTCCAAGCATCCCTATCATTGTCCGGTCTCCGGTGTCAATGCAAGAGCCTTCACCAACCTCCCAATTCCTCCAAATCATGAAAGGCTCTTATAGGGTGAAGGTTCCATCCACCCCCATTGGAATCCCTCACATAGATATCATATACATCTCCAAATTTTAGCACACAAACACTATGAAGCCTAAGAAACGTTCTTTGGGGCCATTGAGCCACACCACTTTTCATGCCAAAACCAAATTTTATCCTCTTTCTATGGGATATGTTCCACCACTATTTTTGACACTTAATATACTTCAAGACACACTAGTACTGGAGGGCCAAGTAGGTTGAGGAGGGAGCCAATCATTTCCATTTTGGTCATATTTAGTTTTGATAGCTCTCTTAGAAAGGCTATCCCTCCAAATTCCTAAGACACTTTTGCAATAGAATAATAGTCATCTTCTTAAATGTCCTAACCCCAAGCTAACCTTTTCTTTCAAAAGAGCCACCAACACCCATCTTAATGATGATACATCTTTCCACCATTCACACTCCCCACAAGAAGTCTCTTACAAGTTGTTCACTTTATCGGTGATGGACATGGGCAACAAAAAGCAATGTTTTAGAAAACGTTTTCCAGTATTGAGGCGGTCAAGTTTTTTCAATGCAGCGCATTGATGCGTACTAAGGCGTACACATCTACTTTTCAAAAAAAGGAAAATGGTGAAAAAAAATTAAAAATCATAAATAAATTAAAAAAAGTATGAAAAAATCATCCATGCAAGAGATGACATGAAACCAATTTTAAAGTAGTAGAGGTGTCAAAGAATAATAACAATCATCGTGCGGATGATTTTTGGCCGCTTCGCATCAATGTGGCATTGATGCATGCATACCTTTTAAAACAGTGACAAAACGAGACGTGTTATAAATGGGGATGTTATCCAAAGGACTTCTAGCCAACATGAGCCTTCCCCTCTTTGAAAAGTAGTCTACTCATTCGAGTTGCAAGCCAACACCTCAAAAGCCTATGAATGGGTGGATTGGGACTTTCTATTATATTCTCATGGTAGAATTGGGTTTCGGGATCAATGGAAGAGATGGATTAGTGTATGTCTCTCCCGCATGTATTTCTCGATGCTGGTTAATGGAGCCCCAAGTGGATTATTTAGAAGTGGTAGGGGTATTTGGCAAGGAGATCCCTATCACATTCCCTTCTTACGGTGGTGGTGGAGGCTTTGAGTAGATTAATCATTTTCTCTCAGGAAACATAGCCATGAAGGGAATGGTTGGGCATGAACTTTGGTTTAGGGTGGAAAATGAAGTTGGAGATTTGGACCCACTCTCATACCAATTGAAAGCGGGAAGACAGGGTTAGGGTGGAAAATGAAGTTGTTAGAAGCGGAAGGGGAGACAAGCCTCGCCTCTACAAGCAAGAAAAATAAAAACCTTTAGTCCATGTGGAAGAAAAAGAAATAAAGAAATGCCTATTCGACGGTTCTACCTACATACATATTAAGTTTGGCCCAACCAGCGTTAAGTTTGATATGCCAGTAGTCTCTTTTCCTGTTATTAATTGATGTAACTGCCACCCGAAATGACCTCCTCCTACTTTTATGATGGGTGTCAGCCTAGTAGCAGGTCCTTTGTTGTGTAGAGGGAGGCAACTAATCTCAACACTTATTTTTGAATTTGATTATTAGCATGAAATACTGTCATGATGGAACATTTGCCACGAGCATTAGATTATTACACGGTTACAAGTTGGCGACCCAGTAGTGTTTTTGTCACTATTTTTTTTTTCATTCAGATACAAACAGAAACAGGAAGAAGTTGGACACTGCTATGAAAAGAACTTTTAAGTGATTTTATGTTTGGTAGAATTTTTTATTGCTATACCTGCAGTAATCTATTTCTTACAATGCATGCCATGTTATCACATCATGTTCAAATGTCTTACATTCACAGAAAATGCCTGTTTGTATAGCTTAAAATGTGGCCTTTCAATTTGATGCAGATAGTACCAGGTGTACAGGAGTCTTCAATCAGCACTGTCCTTGCCCAAGGCATGAATCTGAAGAAGAAACATGAAGTATGTCCTTAGATTATCTCTTGCCCAACTCTATTTTGCGTCTCACTGTTGAATAACAGGATTATAAGTTATATGGGGGATATCAGAATAAATTAAAGGGAAGCTTTATTTTATTTTCTTGCAAGCTGGTTTATGTAAATCATTGCATCACTAGTGTTTGCAGGAAGCTTTTAAAATATAAATAATGGCCTTCCTGGTTTTCTAAAAATGGTAATGGTTTATGTAAAGGAGACCTTTCCCTGTTTCTCTTCACCTTGGCTGTGAAAGCGTG
This sequence comes from Berberis vulgaris, assembly GCA_963556465.1. NCBI lineage: Eukaryota > Viridiplantae > Streptophyta > Magnoliopsida > Ranunculales > Berberidaceae > Berberis > Berberis vulgaris. The sequence continues at coordinate 6,386,341 of OY747128.1, forward strand.
GCGTACACTCTTATAGGATTTTCAACTTGGAAGTGTGAGTTCCTTTGATAAGGGTAGACTATCAAAACGGCGTTTCCGACATTCCGATATAATATCTTCTTCCTGTTGCCTCTATAGCTTACAAAATGGAAGCCTTGTCCCACAATTTTCTTTGGAAAGGATCTGCCAACTCCAAGGGTTTCCATGAGATGGAGGGAAAGAGAAAGAGCCAGTATGCCTACAAACCTTGGTGGCTTGGGGTGCATAATTTCATAACTTCAAAAAAGGAATGAAGCATTTGGAGGAGAGTTAACAGAGTATTTTCAATAAGTAAAAAGCCAAATAACCTTTGCAGGAGAGTTGTTAAAGATAGGTATGGTTAGTTCTAGGATAGGTCGACTCCAAAGCACCCAATTAGACCTTACAATGGGAGCCTTTGGAGAAATATTTCTAAATGTGAAGGAGGATTTTTGGAGGGGCTTATTTTTTCCTTGGGTAATGGGAAGAGCTCGAAATTTTGGCATGATCTGCGGGTGGTTTAGTCTTCATTGAAATCCTATTTCAATACTATTTAGAGCTTGCTCCTACATCTTACAGAATGGTGTAGTTAATTCTTTGGAGAAGTGGAGTGGATACCTACAAGGGATTTTTCAAGGAGAAGAATGCTAGTGAGAATGGTTATGTGCTTTGCGAAGATGTGGAAACTAGAGACCATCTCCTTTTACGAGTTTAGAGCTTTATTGTTCTTGGAAATGCAAAATCTTATGGTTGTTGGGTCCTTGTGTTATTTGTTGGGTCATTTGGATTGCTAGAAACGGAAATAGTCTCCAAAAGGAAGGAATTGGTTCTTAGGAAGCTTTTGGTGGATGTTGTCTATTGTGTTTGGAATTGAGCATCTTTAAATTCTAAATTTCGAAGTGTGGGTTTTGAGGATCTTCTTGTGGGCCAAAGGTGGCTCGGTCAGTTGAGTTGGCTAAGGCAGCGTGGGTTTGACCCCCACATCTTGGGTTCAATACATACCAGTGGCATGGGGTGGATGGGTTAAGGATTAAAAAAAAGAAGAAAAAAAGGATAATTTTGAGGTCTCTAATGCTTGTTTGGAGTCCATTGTATAGATGTATTATTGTATTTCTCAAAAGAATAATGGATGTAATTAGCTTTAAACTTCGGCCAATACAATTTGGAGGGAAATTGACTGAACACTATAACATAGCTGTTCACTTGCTTATTTATTTTTGATAGCAAGCAAAGGGAGTTTATAGAAGAGTACAAGTGAGTGATGAATAAGATAGACATTGCAGCAGAAAATCAAACAAGCTGGTTATTTTTTTTGTTTTATTTTGTATTGTCTTTGATTCCGGAAATAGGCATAAAATACGAGGCGACACTGAATTATAACCATCTAATCCTTGAAAAGATTTGTTGAATTACCCAGAGTTGGCATGTATAATGCTTTTTACCATCAGGTCTATTGGTTCTAAACCAGAAAAATTCTAGCAAGATCAAGAACTGCTGCCTAGATCACTGCCTGTGCACCTCTCACTAGGACTCACTACTAGTTTACTTATGGTAACAAGGTTTTAACAACTGAACTGGATAATATGTAACCATCTCATTTCTAAACTTCTCTTGGAAATATTCAAATGAATAGACCTGAAAATGGCTGTACAGTGATTTTGACCATAATGTCTATTAGTTGTAGTCTAGAACACTGTCTAGTTGTGTCAATGTGCATCTCTCACCAGCTGGATTGGATATCCTGTTGGTGCCACAGTCCTTGTTCTTTTCAAATGGTTCACCGGATTGCTTGGCTCAAAATAGTAACAAACAGTTTATGGGGACCTTTGGGTCAGTAGTACAGATATTCCTTGTTTCTGTTTTCAGTTTAACATTTCTTTGCTGAATAGTGTTTTAGTGGAACAGGTAGAAATACTAGCTGCTATTGTCAACTCTATTGCAATAAATGCTGAAGCTCAGACAATTGTGGATGTTGGTGCTGGTCAGGTGCTTTTTCTTTCCTCCTTTTTCTCATTTGATTTGATTATATTTTTCTAGATGTGTTTTCCCATTTGCAGTTCCTACCCCAGCTTACCTGCCAAAATGGAAGAGTGATGAAAAAAAACTTTATCATCTTCATATTTGTGTTTTCTCAAGCAATTCATTCTTTGCATTTTTAATGTGCTATTGTTTAATTAGTGATTTGCCCGTGCCTACGATATTCCCTGTCAATTTGGCATGAGTCAGCTGTCAATTTGGAATGCGTCACTAGTGGTACTCACCATACTTTATTACAGATTAACATGCTTTTGAGATGTGGATGTTGTATATCTCACACACTTTAGCAGCTTCCAACATTCTTGTACACCCAACTCGTGTTAGCATGACAATTTCATCACAGCGAGAGCCTGTACCTCACTTCACACGTGCTCTCAAACCCTAGAATTCGATATATATAATTTTTTTCTTCTCTTTGATCAGTTTAGTTTGAAAGCTATGTAGTTTCTTATTTCTTTTTGGGTGACACTCACTGATCTCGATCTCACTTTGGGGTTTCTCTGGTGATTCCTTTTTGTCTTCCATTGTTTTTCTTTCTTCATCTCCATTGGAGTCTTATCTCAAAGAAAAAGACGTTTACAGCTCTCTCTCCTTTCAAACATTTGTTCTGTGACTTTTACTCCTGCTTTGCTCTTATATACTCTTTATTTACTGACGCCGTCAATAGAGTGTGGCAACTTATTCTTTGATCTTTATGGGGGAGTCAATCTTGACAGTCAGTCAGAAACATCCGTTACCTCAAGCACATTATACCATCTTTGTGTCCTTTGTGGCATTCCCCCGGCACTGTTAGGTATGTTGATTACGACCCTCACTTTCAGTTTTTGAAAATTTAAAATTCTAAAATATCAGAAATTCCAAATCGCATGACTGTCATATATTAAATATATTCCTTCCACAACACCTTTGAAAATAAAAGTTTAAATGCATGGCACATTGATGACAGACATGCCGATCCAATGCATGAGGTGCCAAACTTGAACTATTGCGAATGTGCCTTCTGCATGGTCATCATGTGCATGTACCAACTGGTGCTCTCGACGAGGTTCCATGTTTTAGCTTGTTATGCACTGTACAGTTTTAGAATGCTAAAATTATAATTTGAAAGACGTCAGAAATGTCTTGCGACTAGAAAGTGTTTAAAGCAAGATTTACGCCAGATTTTTTTTTTTAAATATTTTTTATTCAAACTTTATTGAGAAGAAAAAGAAGAAAACTGCACAAGAAAATGATTACAAAGGACAAAGCCCATTCTCATGAGACCAAGGTATGAACACCCATGAATTGGACATACTAAACCCCCTTGAAAGTGCAAGCGAGCAACACAAATACCAGAGAAAACCCATGACATCCATATGGGTTCGGTCTGGAGATAAGAATGAAGATCCGAAGGTGATTCCTTTCTCATCACAACATCCAAACTATGACATATGGAATGGGGTTTCTCCTCATGTGTGTTTGATAGATTGGGATCCGCTCAATCACTTGATTCCCCTGTATTTTGTCTCTTTTTTTTCAGTTTTTATTATATATTTTCTGAGTTTTATTGATTAAAAAAATAAAATTTATGACCAAATCCATGGGGTAAGTGTTTGGGATGGTTCGTTTTTTTTTTTTTTTTTTTTTGTGGGGATAATATCTGTGTTGAGGAGATCATCTACAAAAAAATAGGCCCAAGTCAGTAAATGGTATTTATGTACTTCTAACTTGTCTTGGTTTTGTAATTAATGAAAAAAGGAGCACTGAGTAAGGATAAGTTACGCGCTAGGAGATTTGAAAGTTTTCTTTTAATCAGCTGAAATTTATCTCTTTGGCAAGAACTTCCCTTTCCACTGCCACAGTTCCTTCTGCGTCATGTTGTGCTAAATTATGTAGAGATTGAATTTTTTATTCATCTATATGCTAATATTTGATACATAGATCTTTCTACATATAGGTCATGAACCTATATGTTTAAACAAATAAAGTAATATTAGAAAAATAAACACTAAATAAAATTCAAACATATTAAATCCAGACATAAGTTTTTATTTGTAATGATAGGTGGAACTTTTTTAGATGTAAGTAGTTTATTTGTTTTCATTGTGGTTTGAAATTGTGAATAGTTCATGACCTTTTGCTTTATAATTGATTTGTTAGGGTTATCTTGCACAAGTACTATCCTTCCAATACCAGCTTCCAGTAGTTGCAATAGATGCTTCTTATCATCATGGAACAGTTACAAGTGCACGGGCAGAGCGGATTAGGAAGCATTTTGCTGCTAAAATACACAAATCTCAGTATGTCAACTATTCTTTTGGTTGCTATTTTCAACTAGGATATCCAAGTATGTGTCATAGGAATAGGTAACCCTACCTATTGCCACATGCAGGACAATGGGCTTGACATTTGATGTAATTGTAACTTCTGAGACACTGTACCATTTTTTTTTATCACCCAGAGCATGTGTTTATCAATTTTTTGGCCACCATTCAAGTAGCTTATCCATTTTCCTGCAAGTGTGCCACATATGGCTCTTCCGTTGCAACTTAAATTTTGACACTCCCAAGTAGGCCTTCCACTTTTTAATGATTGGCAATGCTTTTTTTGCCAGGGCAACAGACACACAGTTGAATGTACCCCGGACAGTCGCATGCCGTGTCCTATCAAGTGACATGTTGAAATCCTTGAGTGACATAATATCACATGAAGATCGTTTTAAACAACCTCGGGGGATTGAAGCTACTTTACGAGAAGCTTTCGTTGAAGGTATGGAAGTGGACAAAGTGAATCCCCTTCCATGTGATAATCTCGGTATGAAGTCCGTTAAACAACCGCATGGGACTGAAACCACTTTAGGAGAACCTTTCCTTGAAGGTTTGGAAGTGGACAGAGTGAAGTCCCTTCCATGTGATAATCTCCATATGAAAACTTCGTTGGTTCTTGCTGGACTTCATGCTTGTGGAGACCTGTCTGTCACAATGCTCAGGTGACTCCCAGCTTTTTAAACTCTCTTATTTCATATTGTATTGTATAACAGATTTTTAAGTTGATGTTATTGTTGTTGTTCATAGTAATCACGTAGATAATACACATATATTTCAACTGAAGAGCGGTGGGCCTATCTGTTATCTGTGATGTCTTTACTTGTGATGTCTTAACTGAAAGGTTTGATATCAGTTTTATAGTAACAAACGTGTGTATATTGTAATCGATAATAAAATTCTCGTTTGAATATTTTCTTATTTGTAATCCTCATCTAAGTTGCAGTGATAGTATTCATAATATCACTAGATCAGTGACAAACATGAAAAAGTTGATAATGATAATTTTGTGGATTTGTTGATGTAAAATACAGCCTAACATGGAGAGTGTGTCAATGAACCCAGGACCTTTTTGGAGTGTAAGGAAGTTAAAGCAGTTGTTAGCATTGGTTGTTGTTATAACTTGCTATCTGAAGAAGGCCTTGACAATTGTAGTTGCCAGTGTGGTTTCCCAATGAGTTGCGGTGTTAGTTTAACTGGACTCTCTATGGGGAGAAGTGCACGTGATCTTGCTTGTCAGGTAAATTACTGTTTCACAAGTGTAACTATTTACTTTATTTTAGTTGTCTATCACATTGGGCTTTGCAAGAGCTGGACAGAAGAAACTTGAAATAAGATACTTCTAAAACATGAGGTTACCTGATGGATAATCAATCACTGAGGAAGGGAATCAATCAATGTCAACTACAGAAAAATCTTTCAGAAATTTAAGTTATAGAATTTAAGAAATAATACTCGAGTAATTAGATACTTCTTTCAGGCCTGGGCAGCTAAATTAGAAATTATGTTTCTAGTTGATCCAAGAGTATGTAGTGAGTAGGAGTAGTCAGTCAGGGATTGATTGGGATTAGTTTTTCTCTGTACCATTAAGTAACATTTTATTCTCAAAAAAATTGTCTGCATAAATCAATGCCTATACCATCATAAATTGCAAAAAAGTTATCTAACTGTGAGACAACCAAAAAGATTATTTATGAAAAATCAAAACCCACAATTATTAACTAGCTAACTTAACCACAAGTTAACATGTAACATATTAAGAACTATGAGAAGTATTTGAATCGTCAAACTCAAGTACATAACATCCCCCAAATGAAAAGACTTTATTACTTCATGCCTGACAGTTGAAGAAAGGATGCCTTAAACGCATTAAGGTCCCTAAATTGATTCTACTCATTTGCAACCTCAACGTTGACATCACCATCATTTGGCCTTCCTTTACCATGGTCTCTAGTCTCTACCTTCCACTTCCACATTAAGATGCTTTTGACTTCTCTGGAGCTTTTGATACTATCGTTGGTCATATTTGAATCTTGATCATGTTTTGGACAAATGGTTTTGGTTCTATAGTTAAGAGTTGGGCTTTGACAATCATCAAAACAACTTCCTTCCCCATCAATCTGCATGGCACTAGTTGGGATTGGTTTACTTAAATGGAGAAAGTGGTGTCATCTGCAAACTGGGAAATAAGGACAGAATTACCATCGTTGGTAGCTTAGAACCTACTGATAGTGGTTGCAATGGATCATCGTTGTAGTGAGAACTTCTCCCACGGAAAATAAAATTAGGAGAGATACAGGATCTCCTTGTTTGACCCCTCACTAAAATAACCTTAAATCAGTGACATGGTTCGAAGTGGTTTCAGGGATAAAGTCAATTTTTAAAAGACAGTAATGCATCCCATTGTTGAAGTTCCAAACAGAAAAGAGTTTATGAGATTTTTTCCTTTTTGGTTGTCGATGATGATAAATTGCCATCAAGTTACTTGCGGCTTTCTTTGGTCATAGTTACAAGATCAGAGAAGTTTGGGATCCAATCATGCAAAGACTTCAATTTCGCCTTGCAGTGTGGGAAGATATCTCTCAGAAGCAGGTTGCCTTAGATAAAGAGCACAATGGCAAATATCCCAACTTTCACTTTCCATCATTGTTGTCCCAATTTCAGTAGCAAACACCACGGAGAAAAAATCTAGTGACTTTCTTTGGGGAATCTCTTCCACTGCCATAAGTATTACTGTCACCTTGTCAATTGGGGGAAAAAATATGTCAACCAAAAAGCGAAGGGTTTTGGGTATTCGGAGAATCACAGATATAAACAAACTCTGCTAGCAAAGTGGACAAAAGATAATCCTCAGCGGAGATGAGTTATTCAAGAAAAATATGGTTTAGATGGTTTTGGTTGGTTCACAAAGAAAGTTAATAGTCTTTATGGTTTGCAATTTGGAGAAGTGTGACAAATTTGAAGCAGAATTTTGAAACCAAAATTTCTTTCCAAGTGGGACATGGGAGAAGAATGGATTTCTGGAAAGACAGATGATAGCAGATAGGGAATTGTTGTCTGTTTGAGGAAACAGGTGCTATAGCAGAATGCATAATCAGAAATGCTAATTCAACCAACTGGGCCCTAGCCCCAAGAAGAGGTCTTGCGAGTCTGAGGTGAACCAACTAATTGAGCTAATGGTTCTTTTAGAGGTACCCTCAGTTGATGAAAATGAAGACACATGGATCTGGGATCACATAACTAGTGTTTTCTCGGTGAAGGACTACTTCGATAAGTTCAATTCAAATGTTGTTACTACGAATCATCTCCTTCAGTGCCACAGATCAGTTTGATATATGACTGTGTCTTCTGGAGAAAGCAAACTCCACCTGGACCGAAGTCTATGGGAGAGTTCTCACTTTAGACAGCCTTGCTAAAAGAGCTCTTGTCATCGCTAATCTATGTACTCTTAGTAAAAACACTCCTCCCCCCCCCCTTCTCTCTCTCAGAGAGCTTTCATAATCATGAATGTGATGGTACATTTCGATTCCATGAGATATGAAATGATTATCATATTCCTAGACAAAATTATGTACTGTTTCACATAATTCAGAAGAAAGCTTTCTAAAAATTGAATTAATACAATCAGCAGTGACTCTGTATTTTTTTTATACACTTGGTTTCAAAAAAGACTATCGTGTTCAATATTTTTTGTGCCCTCCATGCTTTACAGGGGTTATGATATTAAGTAAACTTTAAGTAGCAGCAGTATCCTCAAAGAAAATAACCTAGAGATTCGAACCAAAAACCTGATAAGCAAAAATGTTGATTGAGAACTTCAATAATGATAATTATAGTGACATCATGCTTTATTTTTTCTGTCTATATGCGGGTAGGCTGCAGAGTTATGATTACAAAAGAGATTGTCATCTGACTTTGCTTTTGTCAGAGTGCAGAGAGATGGAAGGTTCTAACCAAGGACGGCGCTGTTCAGAATTTCGAGTCACATGCCTTCCGTGCTGCCTTTCAGATGGTACACTATGATGATAATGTGGCTTTCACTGCTTTTTTAAAAAACATTTCTAATATTGTGATTGTAATGTTAGCTGGAGATCAGAGTGCAATTCACAAAGAAAGATGTGAAACTAGAAGGAGAAATAATATCTCCATCTTTCTAGTATCTATTACGTACGAAAAAACATGTCATGATCAAAACACTCTTATTAGAAATGTTTAAGATTCCTCAAGTTGGTGCATAAACCATGAGTACCCAACTAGGATCAACTGAAACAACTACAAGATTCTTTGCACGAGCAATGATCTTTTCCTTATTTTGGCTAAGCTATTATTATGGTGTTTGAATTTTCTTATGACAGCTTTAATGTGGACAGTTGTTATTACAATTGTTGTTGTTACTACTGCTACTGCTACTGCTACTGCTACTGCTACTGCTACTGCACTACTATTACTTTTATTTCTTTGCATATAGAGTAGATATCATTTAAAAAAAAATCATTGTTTATCCAAAATAATATTAGGAATTTTTAGAGTATAGACACTCATTGGTTGACCTAATTAGATTTCCAACCATAGTTACTTAGGATTTAGACCTTACATTATGAAGAAGTTGTTAAACTAAATATGAAACAACCACAATATCTTAGATGGTATGTAATGCTTCAACTTATGAAGCACTTTTTGTGGGGTTACAATTATCGAAATGCATAAAGATTTGGTGGTAAAGAAATTAACCTCACCAATGTAAAGGGATCCATTGACCAGGGTTAGTTTTACTACGTTTCCTACTAAGTCACCTTTGATGTACTTGGAAAATTCAAAGCTCGTTGACTTTCAGTAAGGTTGAGCTCTTTATGAAGTATTTAGAAACTTCAAAACTCAACGACTTTTGGAAAGCATGTATATCATTGCCACAAGATAACAATGCATTCTGGTATTTGCAACCCCACAAAAACTGCTCATAAGTTGAAGAATCGCATACAGTCCATTTTACTATGATATTTGTGATTTGAATGGGCTAAAATTTCCTTAGCAAATGATATTCTGAGGTGATCTATCGGCAGAGATGACCTATAAAGCTATAATTACAAATTCATAGCATGTGATTTATGTCTATAAAGAGATACCATCCTGTTGAGTTTCTTATTTTTTGGTCTCCTTTGTTTCTAACCTATCGTTTAGAAAGCATATCCCTCAAGAAAGTAATTTCCCAATATGATGACACTAGGTTTTGTTCTTCTCAAAAAAAAAAAAAAAAAATTTGCCTACCAGATAAGGTTTTGTTGTTTACCTACCAGATAATTCATGGCTTGCAATCTTGTTCCTTCTTGCATTCAGAAGACTTGATATAACAGTTTCGATTTGCATTATTTGCTCTTTAGTCTTGAGTTCATAATGGAAATTGCTGTTTTGAAGGTTCTTCATAGATATCATCCAGAAATCTTGAAAGGAAGTCCTTCCATAGGGCGGCAAGGAAAAGCGCTACGTCGCCAACAGGTAAGAAAGGCCATAGAAGATCATCTCAAAGTAGAAGAAAGTACCAGTTCATCCGTGACCTCACCCCTGGAACGTTGCGTTCTTGAAAGAAGTTGCTCGATTCAGAAGAGGATGGAGGTCGGAACTCAAGATTCGATCAATGACATAGCACTAGGAGGTATGTAGTACTCCATTACATATTACTTGTACTTTAGCCTCTTAGCTCTTCAGATTGGGAATATTCTCCCCCAAAATTTTTCAATAAATATGGTTTACCAACTTTAAGCTGATTTATTACGAATATGCCAACCTTTCATTTGATACATATCATCTTGAGAAGCTTGTCTAGTGCATCAAACCATTCTACCAGTATAACAAGAAACCAGATTGTCTACTCCTGGTGTAGCTTCCCAGGACCCTGTTCCTCTTGAAAAAGGCTTGGAAGTTGGAACATAACAATCCACAAGGGACTTATCCGTGTTTTTGGGAAGGATTAAGGTTTTATTATTGTTATCACTATTAATTATATTTATACATAATTTCAAGAGGCGTGGACTTTACACAGGTAGATGATCTAGAGTTGGGTAATAATATATTAATGACCAGACTTTTTGTTATGCTTTATTTGTCAGACTGAGCACAAACAGCTTAGTCTATAATGTATTGTGTTGGTTGGCACATAACTTTATCTACCTGTAGCAGGCTCCTCTTATGTTTTATTTATCTATTTATTTATCTCTTCTGCTTGTTTGAGCTTTACTTATGTGTTTTCTTTATGAAAATGCATTGCAGATGGCAACTTATCATCTACCATCGGCACAGATGCTCCTCCTCTAGAGACACCTTCAAGTCATTGTACCACTTTTCCAGGGATTCAGCCCTTTGATCGCTATTCCCTATTCAAGAGTTTCTGTGATTCTGGATTCCTTCGTCTTGGCCTAATACCTTCTGAGGGGATTGATTTTCTTCAACTGTGGACTGAAAGCTATCCATTCGCAGTACGTTTCTGCACTGATCCCCTGAACATTTTAATTCAAATGTTATGCATATAAATAACACTACATATATTTAAGAGTTTCCTTCTATACTAATTTTTGTCCTTATTATATATATTAGAACAATAGACCAAACAAACAAATGCATAATAAACATGTGTGATGAATATGCATAATGTTATGTTCTGTTAAATAGTTTAGTTACCTCAATGCAAGTTAAACTCATTTATTTATATGAAGAGAATAAATAGATTTTACACATGCCCTCAACCCTAAAAACACCAAGGTGACTATGCAGGAGTGTAAAGCTGAAGGGGACCCAATGACTTAATGAAAATATATGAATAACAATACTTGTCTGCTTGAAGATAGTTGAGTCAGAAAAAACATTTGCTCTGACAAATAATTTTGGCAAGATAGGACAGTAACACTTGTACCTCTTTCCAACACAGAAGAGGACACACAGTAAATAAATACTAAGGAGTAAGAACTGCTTCAGGCCAGTATATTAGAATGGACACGAGGCATGCAGCTACTTCATAATTGGTCAATTATTGCATTCAGGGACTCCATTTTCTTTAGAAATGGCAACACAAGAAGTTCATCATCATGTGAAATTATCTGCTCGTGCACTTGACCTAGAGATGTTACAGGAGTTACCTAGACACATGTTTGAAGTAGTTGATTGATTTTTATTTATTTTTGTATGGGGCACTTGATCTAAAAATTGTATTAGTTATATGTTATAACTATGAAAGCAAAATTCCTGTGACAACGACACGGACAGGGGTATTGGTATCCGATACGAGGTGTCGGACACGCTGGCAAAAAAACACAATATGGGGACTGGGGACACATTGCGGATGCACTTGTATTTCTAATATTATTTATTTATTTATTTAGCAATAAGTTTGAATTATTAATCATTGTATTTATTCACTTATAGGTCAACATTGCTATTCATGTACTACTAACTTACCAAAATATGATTGTAATATTTGTAAAGAATTTAACTTTTTCAAAGATAGGTATTCATGAGTGTCAACACGCATATCTGACACAATACGTGTCGACACTCCCTTTTCTTTTTGGTATAAATAGAGTATCTTTGTTACATTGCAAAATTCTAAGAATGCGGTATCAGACTACCAGTGCACGTGTGGTGGGACACTTAATTATGGGGTTGTGTAACAAGGGTGCGTTTTCTGAATATGTAGGTTCACTTGATTCTTATAACTCGCTCTTAAGAACATTTTTTTAGTCAAGTGGTGGTATGTATGGTTTGAGGTGCTCACCTTCTTGCCTGTATCTCCGTTGACATGCTTTAGTGAGAAAAAAAGAAGACCATGGTAAAATGTTTGTTGGAATAATGAAGTCCACTCCGTTGTTCATGGGATTTTCTCCATGTGTTTATCAAAGTCAATCCCCCTGTGTGTTTATGGTGTTGTTGTTGTACCCATTGTTACCCGCCAATATATATTGTAGTCCCACGTCTCTGCTTCCACTTGATGCTTGGATAGATTTGCCCCCTATACAAGTTCAAGCTTAAAGAGAGGAGGCTAATTTCTTAGTTTTCATCATGAAAGCTTTTGTTTTCTCTCCTTTTTAGTATTTCCATTATGTAAGTTGAAATGTGTTATGATTAATATTACTGAATCCTTTAGAGTCCAAATAATTTATTCTAGTATAAGACCCTAGCAGTTGCTACAATTCCTTTTACTTCAATATCTGAAAGCAGTAAGTACGCCCTAGCTTGCGTCCCCTTCATACAGCATGGTTACTCTGCACATGTTCAATTCGGGACCATCTGTTCTTTTTCGCATGACACTATCCATTGTAAACCAGTAGTTGGTGTTTACCTTGGTGTAAACAACATAATCACTATTGTTTTTACACGTGTAAAAATGTCCTGAAGTATAAGAACTTTTGCTTTCTTTATTTGAATTGCAGAAGCAGATCTGGACGTCTGTAGAGACGGATGCCATCCATCTTTTATTTGGAACTTCTGATTAGTGTTTTTGCAACTTGAACTTGAAATTATGTTGTTCTCGTTGACTTCTAGTAAAGTAGCTGTGGTTCATCCTTCATTCAATCTAGGCTTTTCTTTGGGTGTTTTTCTTGCAGGCACTTATAGGGCCTTATTGGTCCCTAAGAGCTGCGTTAGGACCACTGGTGGAAACACTGCTTCTACTTGATAGATTGTTGTTCCTGCAGGAGAAAGGCAGATCAGTGGATGCTGTATTATTACCCATATTTGATCCTACATTATCACCACGCAATGTGGCCCTAATAGCTCGAAAGATTGACAAGGATTTGCGTATGTAAAATATTCCGTACGCATTGATACATGCTCTTAATGACACCTACAATTGGATTATTTATTCTACCTGCTTGGAGTCTACATTGGCAACACGAATGTTGCTCGGTCTCTGTATGCCTCACCTACAGTACCTCATATTACTCTGATTGGACATGGTTGGCATTGTTGGATTGCGAACCTGTTTTCAAATACCGATCAACGATTTGGGTGCAATCAGTGCATTTTGGAGGTATGTATGGTGTTTCTTCCCTTGAAGAGTTTGGTAGTGTCTTATTAGATGAACATGAGACTATTAGATATTTTGACAGATCACAAATTTAAACAACAATGAGTAAGCCATAGTTATTTTTTCACGCTTGCACTCACAAAACACCATAGTTACTTCAAACACATCTTTCTGTCATCTTGATTTCTATTGATTACAGAAGATGGATTTTCATTCATTTTCAATGCAGGAATCTGGAGTAAATGCTTTCTGAACAGAATAGCTGAAACCTTCGTAACCTTTGCAATGGTCTGTGTGCCAAAGTTGTTTGCTTAGAGTTCCATATATCACTCCCTACTTTATTAGCTGGGTTGCAAGTCAACGTCAGTTGTCAAAAATGTTAGAAGAGTAATTGCAAAACCCAATTTGATTCAAGGAAATGGTGCTTGAGTATAGGACTGTTCTCAGTGTCTGTCTTCATTTTCTTTTGCTTACTGTCTTCAATTTGATTGTGATGTTCATAAATCATTATGAAAGCATTCTTAGTTTCTACCTGCACTTTCCCACCTCATAAATATTTGTGTTTGGCATTTGTTTCCAACTGCCTAAGATTGTGATGCTCCAGAAGCATTCAAGTCCACCACTGTTTCTAAATATAAACCTTGGCCTTCTTCTTGGTGCTTTACTCGCAGGAACTTGCAGGGCCTGGTTGAACGGGATGGGTAACAAGGCTGGTGCAACATAGTACGTAGTTTAGTAAAGAGAATTGTGTAACCCTCAATGTCAAAATTTTGTGGAGGTGAACACCAATTTGACTACCCTTTCATTTGTTGTGATTATATTCATCCATTAGAAAATATTTTGTTTGCTTTAAAAGCTCATACTCCCTGATAGCTAAGGAGATTTTCTGGGAGACTTTTTTTTCACTTGCTCAAAAGAAATAGGACCACATTTCAGGGTGACTGCTGTTTTGCCTTTTCTTTCCCACCTTCTTTCTATTTCGCGTCTGTTTTATGATTTAAGTTTGCTTGATATTTGAGCTTCCTTGCCATAAAAGATCCGTCTCTTCAAGTCAATACACACCGAGGCTTATGAACCATTCCATGACCCATTCTCAGTCAATCAGTCTCTCTATTGATCCTTCTCAAGGCATGAGTATATGCCTTTGCGCACCATGTTGACATCAAATAACAAAACACTTGTAGAGCACACAGCCAACTGCTATGCATGATCCACTCGCCTATCTCGTGGTCCATTAGTGATGGTCTTAAGAAATTGTATGATGGTCATTATCATTGTTTGCAGTGTCAAAGATGCGCATTTCATACTGTTCCTTCAGCCCTTATAGTAGTAGATGGATGGGGATGGACGTAGTTTTGGGGAGAGAGACAAGGAAAGTTAAAAATTTGATTGGGCATGTTTCTTTAACCACGTCATCCGCTGATTCTTCGACATCAGTCAGTTTGGACTTCCCTAACTACAACTCATCTGTTGATTCTTCAACATCAGTCAGTTTCGACCTTGACTTAGTTTCATCCGCTGAGTACTCACTACTATTCCATTCCATACGTTTCATCCAAGCTTCTTAGAAATTTTATTAGTTCTATGAACTCTTCAAAGGGAGTAAGCCGAGTACTACTGCTATTCCATTCCATGCTACTACTGCTATTCCATTCCATACGGTTGACTGTTGACAAGGAAAGAAAGAAAGAAAGAAAGCTATTTTTCTCTGCTTGACATGTGAACGTGTTTTTCTTTGTCACCCACGTTGTTTGATTAACTCTATTACAACCGCGAAAACAAAACCAAATAAAGTGGTATAGTTAAGCCATAGCCATGACATCGTCAAATTGAAATGTGGATCCCCCAGTCACCCCCACACGATACATCATCCCTCCTCGCTATCGAATTGATTTGTTTTCCACAGGCACGAGGAAACAGAATGAAAAATTTTGTTTATCACAAAACAACAACCCACTAAACTATGGAGAATGGATTAATTTGACCTCTTGAATGAGTAATCAACTCTTAAAAAGCTAATGTTGAGTAATAGGAAACATTTCCCTTCTTTGATGGTATGCGTGATGGTGATCGAATTCTCACTGCTTTCTACTGATGTGTACGTGAATTTTTCACATGCTGTTCAAGAGTGAGGCTGCTTTCTACCGATGTGTATGTGATTTTTTCACATACTGTTCAAAAGTGAGGCTTAGGCTTGGGAACCAGGTTTTACAATCAAGTTCGACAAGCAGGATGATGTGAGTCATCATTATCAGAGGAGTTTTTTTTACAATCTCGAAATACACAAACACTTTAGAGATTTTATCATAACGTCATCCTAGCTGCAAAACTTGATTGTAAAAACTTAATTTCCTAGTATTTTCGTACTGTTTTGGGAATTTTATTACTCGAGTTGGGAAGGGACCAAAGAATGAATACATCTATAAATGACAGCAATTGTACAACCATCATCTATAAATGAATACATCTGTAAATGGCGGCAATTGCACGACCATCATCTTCAAAGACAATTTGCAGTATTTATTATCATAATTAATACTATGGACCATCTATCATAAAAGCTTATGCCAAAATATCTAATATTGCAACGCTCATTTATGTCCGAAAACTATGTATGTTGTGGATAACCTCAATATGCAAGTGAATATGTTCATCATCAAAAAAGTCTAGAGAGCCGGGCCTACGCCAGGCCATCCCAATATCATCCTAGAGATTGGGCCATTTTCAGCATCTCTAAGATGATGGATAGTATTGGGTTGGCCTGACTCTCTAGAAAGATGACGTGAACATCTATTGGGGACTCTAGAGAGCCAGGCCAGACCCAACATCTCTAGGATGATGGATGGTGCTGATCCTGGCCCGACTCTTTAGAAAAGTTCAGCATCTACATTAAAGGATACCAGAGTGTAAAACTTAAGCAACAACAAACAATCATGTGTAATTCTAGAGAGCTAGGCCGGCCCATCACCCTAGAGATTGAGTCATTTTCAGCATCTTTATGACGATGGATGGTGATGGGCCAACTTGACGTTGTGGGCCTGGCTCTCTAGCAAAGCTCAACAACAACCATAGCAATAATAATAACAACATCCAATTTACTAATGTAAATATTTTTGCCACTATTATATTTTTGATAATACTATACTACCTCTTTTTTTTTTTTTTTTTTTTTTTTTCAAAATGCTATTACCAAACACCATAACAATATTTACATTTTTTGTTTCAACATGTTTGACCAAACTAAAACAAACAATATTATCTGTGCAAAATCTTAAAACAATTCCATTTTCAATCGAAACTGAATTCAACGAGCGAAAGCAGCCTTACCGATATCATGTTTTTATATCAAAGCGTCCAAGCAAACCGCCGGAAGCGAGTTGACTTTCATAATAGAATGGATTCGATTGTAACAAGTATCCTAATTGGATGATCAAGGCTGTGGTGGTTTAAACCCCACGTCTTAGATTCTATATTCACCGGCAGCACGCTTGCCTTTCAAAAAAAAAAATGCCAATTTGTAAATAAACTACTAGTAATTATGCACACAATTTGCAATGATCTCTTATTGTTAATTACCCAAAAACAAACAAAGAGAAAGGATGAAAGAAAATAACACCAACAGTTGTTTTCAATCTATTAACAAATCAAACCCCGTGTTCATCATCTAAAAAAATATCGATAACTTATAGATAAAATATATCTATTTTTATTTATTTTTCTAGGTGAGTAGGTCCATAAAGAAGATAGAACCAAACATTTAATTATATGGATGGAGATTCATTCATTTAAGTCTTCCTACCAGTCTAATTGTTGGCTGCTACAGTGGATGAATGCAATTCAAAGGTCATCAATGACTCAATTTAGAGGCTTTTGACTGTCTTTTTAGTCTTCAAAACCAAAACCCAAAATCTAAGTAAAGAGATTAAACAAGAAAATCATGTAAGAGAGCTCGTGTTGTTTTTGAGATATTTCATGGAAGTTCATTAAGCTCTTCTCTGACCCCTTCTGTCCTCCTCTGTTTCTATATAGTTTAGTCTGCAAGACCCCTTTTTTTGACCATCCATACTTTTGTTTTTTCAATTTTTTCTCTTCCACAATTTTGTCTTTCCAGTCTTTGTGAACACCTACATCTGTTTGATCACTTTAGATCACACTTTTTGATTGAAAATTGAAAATTCAACTATATGACCACCAACTGTTGCTCTATCTTTCTAGCTCTTTTTTTTTTACCAAATTTATTCCGTATTTGAAGGTTCAACAGACTTTACAAATTCTTTTTTGTATTAGTTTTTAGTGGTAACCATTTGAATATTTGGTGGGTATATAAGTTGTGGGGGTTGTCCTGTAAGGTATCATACCCAAAAGGAAGAGAAAGAACTAGCTGTGGAGGTTGGTTTTGGATTTGCAGGTAACATAACATGACTTCTCATTCTTTAATGGAAGCTTTTGGTGTCTTAGCAGTTTATGTGATTGTATAGGATCTTTACCTGTTTGCCATGGTGTTCTGTTTATTTGCATAGAAATATTAATGATGATCATGCATACATTTAGAAGAGAAATAGAGAAAATAAGAGTCACAAATGCAGGAAACCATGTTAGAATCCATGGAAAACATATAGAATTTGATTAGAATTTAGTCCTATACTACATAAATGGGTTCATTAGTTGGATTAGTATGTTTCTTCGTGTGTGTTCCATGTCTAAGCATTGAAACTATTCTAAACGGAGTTTATTATTCATCCTAGTTTGTTCTTGAATTTGAAAACTTGATATTTGTAAGTACTTACATCAAATTTGTTAAACTTATAATACAGATTTAGCATCAACCAGAGGAATTTGTCATTGTTCGTAGGCACATGGGCCTATCGCTTTCTTTGCTTTTATCAGCTTGGAAAGACATCTTTAGAACCAAAATTGTGAAGGATATCATGGAAACAGTGACAATCAGATCATTCAGCTTTGACAGAACTGAAAGACGAACCTTGAGAACAATTAGCTTCAAGAAGGACAATTCAGAGACTACCATGAAACCGGACGGAACCAATGAGGTCGTCATAGAGGAGTCAGCAAGCTTCAAGAAAGGGGAACCTAACAAACCACATCTCAATACAACTGTTTCATTCAAGAATCTAGTTGTACACCATGAGAACATAAATTCAAATACATTGAGAAGGAAAGATCACATGCCCAAGCCCACCATAACCCTTCCTGAGCCAGCATTTTTATTTTCTCCGAGGCCTGTGAGTGAGCTTGATGCAGCTGCAGTCAAGCTTCAGAAAGTCTATAAGAGTTACCGAACTCGAAGAAACCTTGCCGATTGTGCAGTAGTAGTTGAGGAGCTCTGGTTAGTACTCTCATTAAACTCTTTTGTTTCACTTGAGTGCTAATACTTCTCACTAAGTTTCAATAGTCTTATAGATTTGTATGTTTGAAATGTTGTAGGTGGAAAGCATTAGACTTTGCAGCTCTTAAGCAGAGTTCGATATCTTTCTTCAACATAGAAAAACATGAAACTGCTGTTTCACGATGGTCAAGAGCAAGGAAAAGGGCTGCTAAGGTTGGAAAGGGTTTGTCCAAGGATGAGAAAGCTCAGAAATTGGCCTTGCAACACTGGCTTGAAGCTGTAAGCTCATATACTTTCATATTTATTATAGCATGCTATGATGAAATGCTTTGTTCTTACCTCTCAATGGTCTATTTATGCAGATTGATCCACGCCACCGTTATGGTCACAATCTACATTTTTATTATGATATTTGGTTTGATAGCGAAAGCACCCAACCTTTCTTCTACTGGTTGGATGTTGGAAATGGCAAAGAAGTAAACATTGAAAGGTGCCCGAGAATTGATCTGCAACGTCAATGCATCAAATATCTTGGACCTGTAAGTTGGAATTCTCTATATGCTTGTCACATTGTTAACACTTTCGATGTATAAACTAACACTTTTGTAATATCATACGTCTATGCAGATAGAGAGGGATGCATATGAAGTAATTGTAGAAAACGGGAAGCTAGTTTACCGACACAGTGGGACATTTATAAATACTGTTGAGGGTTCTAAGTGGATATTTGTTCTCAGCACTTCAAGGTTACTGTATGTGGGGCAGAAGAAGAAAGGATTGTTCCAACACTCCAGTTTCTTAGCTGGAGGGGCCACTACAGCGGCTGGAAGATTAGTTGCGCATGATGGGATTCTTGAGGCTATATGGCCATACAGTGGTCACTACCTCCCAACTGAAGAAAATTTCAAAGAATTCATTAGCTTCCTTGAGGAACACAATGTAGACCTAAGCAATGTGAAGGTAATTTCTAGTGACACTCCCACGTAATTCATGATGATGTAATGTGTATACGATCTGTTATTGTTATTCATGGTGGCTTTGTACTAATGATTCACTATTTTCTCTCCAGAAATGTGCGGCAGATGAAGATGACCCTTCTGTAGGCAAAACTTATGTCGAAGACTACAAGACAGAGGCGGCCAAGGAAGTTATTACTGCTAATATTAAATCACCAGCTCGTGTGCCATCAACTAAGGTGAAGAAGTTCACGGAGGTGATTACTGCTGCAATTGAAACTAAACGAGAAAACAACAAGCCAGCAACTGCAAACAAACCACCATTCGACTTCAATCAACGTTTGTCATGCAAATGGAGTACAGGGAACGGGCCTCGTATTGGTTGTGTCAGAGACTACCCCAACGAGCTACAAACCCAGGCGCTTGAGCAAGTTAACTTGTCACCTAGGGTCACCCCAGGAGCCTATAGGAACAGTCGTCCAATCCCTTCGCCAAGACCTAGCCCGAAGATTCGACTATCACCTAGGCTCGCATACATGGGACTGCCTAGTCCTAGGCCAATGCCAGTTTCTAACTAAATTTACTCAGTTCACAACCTGTTAAAGTGGGATAAGTACTGAGTTTTGGTTAGTTTACTGAACCAACAATCCCTTACCTTAGATCTCTATTAAGGTTTTTTTTTGTTTCTTTCACATTCTTTTTTGACAAATAAGACGGGAAGATGAGGGACTAACCCAACTTCAAATTCATTTTTCCTTGGATCTTTTAGGTCACTTACTTGATCCCAATCAATCAATTTTTTTAATTTTTTCCCATAATATATGTTCTTTTTTTGTGGGTTAAATCCATTACTTTGTACAGAACTCTCAGTGAATGAAAAGTTGAATGTTTTCATGAAGAAATAGAGTCACTTATATTGTGTTACATTTATTTCTCTTGCTCACATTGGAACATCTTTCAGTATTATAAGTTATTGTCAGTATCAATCTTTCCATGTCATGTTAGCTTGAAACAAATATGTCTTTTTTAACACGAAATTGTTTAGCAAAGCATGTAGGTGTCATTTGTTGAAGATCTTAGGTTGATCCGAATGACTACGCAACTTGTTTGACACAAAAAAAATTGAGCAAAAGTCAAATCAGACTGCAACATAAAAAAATTAAGTAAGTTGGTTCAAAGTCCTCTTCATGGTCAAGGATGATGGAAGGATATTGATAAAATTGATCCAAGGATAATTGGTTCTTCAGAATTTGCTTGAAAATTTCGTCGTCCTATTTTATAAAGGTTGACAAGTTTTCTTTTTCCTTAAAACGGGCTAATCGACTTTGTGATCCTGGATATGGTTGTAAGATAGCCCATCTTTTGCTTATGTTTCAGGTCCTAAATATGGTTAGATGCAGGTTTTGATGGCAGGTTGAAGGTGCATCGATTGATGTATACCAATATAAGTTAATACTAACGTATTAAACATATCTTATCATCTTGAGCTCGTGAAATGGATGCTTCCAACCTGTCACAAAAACTTGTTAGAATAGATTTCCTGTAAAATTTACTCATTTTCGTCGTTGATTTAGATGACACTTACATGTAAACTACTTAAATTTCATAGAGCAAAGAAAAGTTCCTTCTTTTTGCTTGGAAAAGGGGTTGTTTGGAACAAAGAATGTTAATTAGAAGAAGGGTCAAGCTTGAGATATGGTATATTGACTTGTTATGCCACACCTTGTTCAAAGTTTTCCTTCTTGATATAGACATAACCAGGTAAGAAGAAATAAGATTTGAGAGGAACATTTCCGTAGGTAAGAAGAAATAAGAAATAAGAATTGAGATCCAAGTCTACCAATGAATACTCTCAATCACGAAACTATGTTGATTCCACATGGTCAATAAAACCGCACTCATTCAATGAATCCTCGGATTAATTTCTTTAGTTGGTCAGTATTGCATGAGAAGATCTTGACTAAAGATAGGTTAAGGAAAAGAGGAATCCACACAGGGAGTCTTTGTGTGCTTTGCAATGAAATTGACGAGACGCTGGACCATTTGATGTTTCACTGCAGTTTCTCCAAATCCATTTGGAACAGTTTCTTGGCAGAATTTAGTTTGAGTTTGATGTTTCAAGACTCCATTTTAGATTGGCTAAGTTGGTGGTCTCAAGCTAATCCTTCCCGTCGGGGGGAGTGGTTATGGCATAGGGTCCCTCACGTTCTCATGTGGTGTGTGTGGAAAGAAAGAAATAAAAGGGTATTTGAATGACTCAACAGAGCACTCTATCTTTATCGAGATTAGAGAATTGCTGTGGAGGATGGGTTCGGCTTGTAATTTGTTTAGGGATTTGGGTTTTGACACTTTCACGGTGTCTTGACATTCCTTTATATAGGAATGTTTCTCTTTGTTTTTTGTTTCCTTTTCTTTCTTTAATAAACATCTTCGTGTTTGACCAAAAAAAAAATGATCCATGGATGATGGAAGCGGATATAGGCTGAAATTGTTTCAAGAAAAATCGGTTTTTCGTATTTGCAGGACCTGGAAACGTAAAATCTCTCTTATTAAATTTCGATTTTAGGGTATGTATCTAGTCCTCTATTCAGATACTGCACAGATTATACTGTACATATTTGTGTTTTAATGATGCTTTTAAAGATGAGTTTTATGAGGAAGTGCCTTCCTGTAGATATGGTATGTAACAAAAGGTTATTTTTCTATGAAAACAAGTTCATTTCCAGAAAAAACTATGTGAACCAAACACATCCTAGATTTTCTATAGAAGAAACAATGTGAGCTAAAGTCAAAATTCTTATGTTACGTCAACTATCAAAAATTACATTTGTTGATATACAGGACATAACCAACACAGACACATTACTCTTAAAGTCAGCTGAAGTGAACATGTCTCCGAAGAATCCGAGTTCTGGGTACTCATTCCATTCCGTGAGTTCTGATAATAAGGTTGAGTAAGCGTCTTGGCGCCTTCCCACGAGTACAAGGTTGTATGCATTTTCCATTGATTGGATCACATTTACTAAGCTGAGACTATCTACTACTTGTTCTTCTTTGTACTGATTGCGCTCAATGCCTATATAATAATGTCTATACTCATCAATTAAGTTGTTATCTAGCTCAATCTCATTAATATCAATTGTCATGTTGTCGTTGGGAATAATTCGGTGCACACAAGCAAACACTAGAGTGTCTAGCCATGCGCATTGCATAACACAAAGCTTCTCGATCATCTTCACCACCTAAAAAACAACACCGATATTGTAAGCTGACATCCAATTAGAAACAACATTCGTTTCACGGTTCAATCTCCCACGGTCAATAAGCATCCCCACTGTACATGGTGCATTGTTAAGCACCTTTCTATTGACATTTCTGCACTTGGATGATTCTGAAGTTCCATTGACATCCCATTGTTTGTGAAAAGGGAGAATTATCAAAGAAGTTCTCTTATCAAGTGCCATTCTGCATATTTCATCATGGGCTGACACAAATGGTGTGATTGCCGTGAAAGGTTGTACGTTAGCAACACCATTATTTTGTTTCTCGTAGATTTTGAAGCTATTGATAATGTGATCCGAATAACTAGGCTTACCAAACAAATTTTTATTAGGTTTATGGGTGATAAGAAGCGGGCTAGAACGACCAACAAGATCAACAAGATGAAGAAGATATATGGCAATAGGACTTTCTTTGCTGGGATTAGATGCATCAAGAAGGTCGATTGTGGTAGGCACAGAAGCTTGGCCGTAAACACAAACCAGTACTCGGAATTCATCATCAATTTTAGCATTTTGGATATTACGTTTTTTGTTGACAAAATAACTCGTTGATGGATTATATAGCCAATACACTAGAGGTGAGATTACCGCAGTTACAACCAGGGAGTTCACTACCTGCCATGTAAAGCATGTATAGCTAGTGTGTTGTAATTAAACCAAAATATTAAGACTCTAGTTGATTCAATGGAAACAAGAAGAATAGAAACATACCCGATCGATCCATAGCGATTTTCCCGTTGATTGTGATGAGTTTGGATTGTTTGGATCTTCCGATTGATTCAAGCGTTTCCCTTAGTTCTCTGTTGAGAGGATACAAAAGACAATTCCAAAAGTTTTTTCTGTTTTCAACGCATACGCTCAATCGGGGACCCATCCTATTTATAATGCCCATAAGTCACAACCCTTCAACTTACGGGCTGTGAATTTCCAATTATGCCCCTCATTGAATTAGAAATTACATCCTTATTTACACCATGTTATTTATTAATACCTTATAGTCCAACATCCCTATTAGATCACATATTAGATGGACTACACTTTAAGATAGCAATACACGTTATATTACATATGTGTGCCCACATTATTGGATTTGTCCAACAATCTCCCACTTGGGCCATATATGTTATCTTTAATGTGTATAACCGTAGGAGCTCAAAACTTGCTATCACAAGTAAAGGTATTCCGAAACAATCTCGTCCATTGACTATACTAATACAGGATTAAAGTGATTTTTGTCACATGTAGCGTAACTAAATCCATCAATAGTCACATATACCAATATAATCAAATGACATAGATCAAACATGGATGTAGAGCATGGAAATTACATGTGATGTGATCCAAACATGTCTATTTCCATCTGGTCCAACTTTAATCTTTAATGAGATCAAACATATAATAAACAGACAATTGACTGAAGACTTTATTTCTGCAGAAAATACTAAATTACATCAATGTGTCCAAAAATCCATCATAGAACAACAAAACTCCCACTAAACCATGATATCCTCATGTGACATAACACCTATATGAGCGGTGTGCTCATGAAAGACCTTGGGTGGTAATCCCTTAGTAAGCGGATCCGCAATCATGGAGTGTGTCCCAATATGCTCTATGAAAATCTGTTTATTTTCTACTCTCTCCTTCACAACCAGGAACTTTATGTCAATATGATTTGACCTAGACGAGCTCCTGTTGTTGTTGGCATATAAAACTGATGACTTACTTATTGTCACAATATAACTTTAGTGGTCTTTCTATGTCATTCAAAATGCACAGCCCAGTGACAAAATAACGCAGCCATAATCCGTGGTTGGAGGCCTCAAAACACGCCACATATTCTGTTTCCATGGTGGAAGAAGTTATGAGTGTCTGTTTAGCACTTCTCCAAGAAATAGCTCCTCCAGCTAACAGATAAATGTAGCCTGATGTAGATTTTCTACTATCTTGGCATCCAGCAAAATCAGAATCAGCATACCCTATGATCTCCAACTGATCTGATCTCTTGTATGTGAGCATGTAATCCTTAGTTCTCTGTAAATATCTCATAACCCGTTTAGTTGTTTTCCAGTGACTCATCCCAGGGTTATCCAAATATCTGCCAAGCATTCCAACAATGAATGCTATGTATGAACGTGTACATACTTGAGCATACATAAAACTCCCAACAGCGGATGCATAGGGGATCTTTTGCATCTCTACAACTTCAAGTTTAGTCTTAGGACACTATTTAAGACTGAATTTGTCTTCTTTAGATATAGGGGTATCTCCTGGTTTACAATCTTGCATGCCAAACCTTTTAAGCACTTTTTCTATATAGCCCTTTTGTGATAATCCAAGAATACCCCGAAAACGATCCCGGTATATCTGAATCCCTAAGACAAAAGAAGCTTCACCAAGATCTTTCATTTCAAATTTCTTTGATAGAAATTTCTTGGTTTCGTGCAACATGTCTATATTATTAGTGGCAAGCAATATGTCATCAACATACAAAACCAAGAAGATATGCTTACTCCCACTGAACTTATGATACACACAGTTATCAACAACATTTGTCTCAAAACCAAACGAGACAATTACTTGATGAAATTTGTAGTACCATTGACGGGAAGCTTGCTTGAGCCCATAGATGGATTTCTTTAGTCTGCAAACCATATTCTTTGGGTCTCCAGACACAAAGTTTTCTGGTTGCACCATATAAATTGTTTCATCAATGTCGCCATTGAGAAACGTTGTTTTAACATCCATCTGATGCAACTCAAAGTCAAAATGTGCAACAAGAGCCATGATTGTCCTAAATGAGTCTTTATTTGACACCGGAGAGAAAGTCTCTTTATAGTCGATGCCTTCCTTTTGAGTGAAGCCTTTAGCTACAAGACGAGCTTTATACCTTTCCACATTACCTTTTGAGTCATTCTTGGTTTTGAATATCCATTTACAACCAATAGGCTTAGTATTTTCAGGTAATGGGACAAGATCCCAAACTTGATTGTCTTGCATAGACTTGTACTCCTCATTCATAGCATCTATCCACTTTTGAGAGTTAGAATCATGCATGGCATGATGGAAGTTGATTGGATCATTTGCCACCAATCCATCATTTTCCTAATGTTCTTCGAGAAATACCATATAATCATCCAGAATAGCTCTTCTCTTTTCTCTCGTGGATCTCCTTAATGGCATTTGATTTTGAGGTTGTTGAGTTTGTTCTTCTGGAATATTTAATTCAACTGGAGCAGGGAGTAGTTCAACATTGTCCTGTTGAGGTTCCAGATCTGCTTCTTGATCAATGACAGGTATTGGAACATGTACATTGTCAACAACAGTAGTATGAGTCGAAATTGATTCCTCCTCAAAGACAATGTCTCTTACCTGATTTCTCCCCCAAACTCGACATCCTCAAAACATGTTGTTGTCCCCGTTTCAAAAATGGACTTAATAGTGGGATTATAGAACTTGTAGCCCCTAGATCGCTCAGAGTAGCCAATGAAGTAGCTGCTCACTGTTTTGGAGTCCAATTTCTTTTCATTCGGCCGATAAGGCCTTGCTTCAGCTGGACATCCCCAAATGTGAAAATGCTTTAGACTAGATCTTCTGCCTGTCCAAAGTTCATAAGGTGTTTTGGCAGCTGCTTTAGTTGGTACTCTATTAAGGATGTAAGCTGCAGTCTTTAGTGCTTCTCCCTTGAGTGATTCAGGTAAGGTAGAATGACTGATCATACTCCTTACCATGTCCTTAAGAGTTCGGTTTCGTCTTTCAGCTACACCATTCATGCTAGGTGATCCCGACATGGTGTACTGTGGGACGATTCCACATTCCTCTAGGAATTTATCAAATGGTCCTGGACGTTGTTCACCGGAACCGTCATATCTGCCGTAATACTCACCACCACGGTCAGACCTGACACTTTTAATTCGTTTGTTGAGTTGGTTCTCAACCTCAGCTTTGAAAGCTTTGAACATGTCCAGTGACTCAGATTTCTCATGAATGAGATATAGGTACCCATAGCGTGAGTAATCGTCTATGAATGATATAAAATATTGTTGACCATTCCAAGAAGCCGAAGGGAATGGTCCACAAATATCTGTGTGGATCAATTATAAGACGTCTGAAGTTCTGTTTGCACCTAATCTCTTTTGTTTGGTCTGTTTTCCCTTGATGCACTCAATACAGACATCAAAGTCTAAAAAATCAAGAGAATCTATTATGCCATCTGACACAAGTCTCTCCATTCTCGTTTTCGAGATATGTCCTAAACGTTTGTGCCATAGTTTTGATGAATTTCCTTCATTTAGCTTACGCTTAGTACCACGTGATTCCACATGCAAGGTTACATTATATGAGGCAATAGTATCAAGAAGATATAGGTTATCAAATGTGCTTAATGAACCAGTACCAATAATATTGAAATTTAATGAAAGACTAAATTGATTATTTCCAAATGAACGACAATATCCAAATTTGTCCAACAAGGAAATAGAAACCAAATTCCGTCTAAATGACGGTACTACAAAAGTGTCTTTCAGTTCCAAATAACAACCAGTCCCTAAGAGTAACCTAAAGTTTCCTATTGCTTCCACTACTACCGATTTTCCATCGCCCACGAAGATGCGTCTTTCAGCATCACTTGGCTTTCGGTAGCTCAGACAACCCTGCATAGAAACACTTATGTGAGTAGTAGCACCGGAATCTAACCACCAAGTGTTTCTAGGTACTGAAGCTAAGTTAACCTCAGAACAGACCAAAGCAAGAAACATACCCTTTTTAGCACGCCAAGCGTGATACTTGGTACATTCCTTCTTTATATGTCCAGGTTTCTTACAAAAGAAACAACCCTCATTGCCTTTCTGTTTCTTTTGTGCTGGACCCTTAGCAGCTTCATAATCCTTCTTTCGTTTTGTGCCCTTATCTTTAGAGGTGCTTGCAAAATGAGCACTTTCCGTTCTGTCTTGCTTCAACCTGTCTTCCTCTTGCACACAGTAAGAAATGAGCTCATTAAGAGTCCATTTCTCCTTCTAACAGTTGTAACTGACCTTAAATTGACTGTACTGTGGAGGAAGTGATATTAAAACTAGATGCACGAGTAAGTCCTCAGACAACTCAAGCTTCAGTGCTTTAAGTTTTGAAGCAAGATGAGACATCTCCATGATGTACTCTC
Source organism: Berberis vulgaris (assembly GCA_963556465.1). NCBI lineage: Eukaryota > Viridiplantae > Streptophyta > Magnoliopsida > Ranunculales > Berberidaceae > Berberis > Berberis vulgaris. The sequence goes on from OY747128.1 coordinate 6,414,430, forward strand.
TAATGTTCCCTTTGCCTTTATACTTTAATGAAATCAAGCTAGCTAAAAGCGTGTTTGTTTCAGCCTTATCGTTTTTAGCAAAACGCTTTTCAAGTTCAGTAAGGAACTCACTGGCATTGGTCACCCCTGCGGATATTGCACCCCTAAAGGCTTCTGGAATACCTCGCTTGATGAGCATGAGACTCATGCGATTGAAGCGTTCCCACTTCTCAAAGTATTTCCTGGCATCAGGAATACTTGCATCTGTAAGAGGAGCGGGTTGCTCAATCCTTAAGGCAAGGTCCAGATCCATACATCCAAGAACGATTAACACGTTCTCTTTCCAGTCCTTGAAGTTTGTCCCATTAAGCATGAGAATATTATTTACACCAGCAGATATACTAGTAGCAGACATAGTAGCTGTACAGAGAATAAATTACATAAATAACATAATCACATCATTATTCAATTGCATAAACTTTTAAATTCATACAATAGGGAAATAAAAAACCCATATCAAGATACCTAGCACAGCATTGTTATTTAGTCTTTGGACAGAAATATCAATCTCTAAGTGGTACTCTTTGTACACAACGAAACCGGCCTAATATTATGCCTTTCTTTGGACTGACATAATAAAAGCATGGTATAGTAAACTTTATCACATATTTAAGATTAGGGATTATCCGGTCAAAACAATCTTCCTTTGGGCCGATTGTTTCACATGGATGTAGCATGCTCACTTATTTAAAATCAACCAATTTTCCTAACAGTGGTTGCTTTGGCAACCTATTAGTTAAATTGTGAAAATTTTAAATAAGGAACACAATAGTGATACATGAAACCAAAATTATAAACTATGTATAAATTTGGAGTATGAACTGAATACAAATTAAAATTAAATAAAATGTAGCCAAAAATTAAATAGGTCCCAATAAGTTAAAACAATATTACCAACAGTAACAGGCCCAATAGTCAAAGTAAAATGTACTAACAGACCCAATTATTAATAACAGCAACAGGCCCAATAGGTGAATAATCACCAAGCCCGTGAACAGTCAACTAAATAGTCACCAGGCCCGTGAACAGTCACCAGTCAATGGCGAACAGTAATTTTTTTTGGTTTTAATAATGAATAATCGCAGATACTGTTCACTGTAACATTGAAAACGTTTTTCACTATTCACGTCATTGCATATCACTGTTCACTGTAACAGTGAAAACGTTGTTCACTGTTCACGGATATCACTGTTCATTGTAATAGTAAAATCGTTTTTTTTTTTTTTTTTTTTAACATCTATTTCACTGTACAATACACCAAATTGTAATCTATTTCAATAGTAAATACAATTACAATATAAACACTGAATACAATTACACTCACAATGAAACAGTGAAGACAATTGCCATGAATACATATCTATATAGATTCAAGTCTATAATCATGAATACATATTCACTGTAGGTCCAGATCATGCTATATCAATCGTTGTATTAATCAATAATCATTGTATTAATCCATAATCGCTTATTAATCCATAGTCACTGTATTAATACATAATCACTGTATTATGGATTAATACATAATCACTGTATTAATATATAATCCATAATCATTGTATTCATGCTATTCATATGAATCTATAATCATGTCTTTATAATCATGTCCAGATACATAAACTATATGAATCTATTTATCACTGTATGAAACAAATAATCACTGTATGTTTTCCTTTATAATTTCACATGGAATCAACAGGAGTTGCTCTGATACCAATTGTTGTAATTAAACCAAAATCTTAAGACTCTAGTTGATTCAATGGAAACAAGAAGAATAGAAACATACCCGATCGATCCATAGCGATTTCCCCGTTGATTGTGATGAGTTTGGATTGTTTGGATCTTCCGATTGATTCAAGCGTTTCCCTTAGTTCTTTGTTGAGAGGATACAGAAGACAATTCCAAAAGTTTTTTCTGTTTTCAACGCATACGCTCAATCGGGGACCCATCCTATTTATAATGCTCATATATAAGTCACAACCCTTCAACTTACGGGCTATGAATTTCCAATTCTGCCCCTCATTGAATTAGAATTACATCCTTATTTACACCATGTTATTTATTAATACCTTATAGTCCAACATCCCTATTAGATCACATATTAGATGGACTACACTTTAAGATAGCAATACACGTTATATTACATATGTGTGCCCACATTATTGGATTTGTCCAACATAGTGTACTGCAATTCATAAAACAAAAATGTTTTCGCAGTTAGTAAAATACAACTAGCTAGATTGAAAAAATGTTATTATTTTTGTGCAAAAAACTGTACCTGGATTGAATTTGCGAGACTATAAACCGCAATATCAAAAACCCCACGAGAGCACAATATGAGGCCAAGCACAAAAGTATGTTTAATGTGTATGCCATAGAAAAGGCAAGGAACTATTGTAGCTATGAGCTTCCCAAGCATACCAAGTGAAGTTAGGAGGCCAACCCATCCCATGGTATTGCCAGACAAATGAATATTTGTCTTCGAACCAACGTCAAAAAAGAAGATTGGCAATAGCAATCCTGAAATTACAGAACCCAGTTTATCTTCTAAAGCTGATCCAACTGGAGGACCTTCAGGTATAGACAAACCCAATATAATTGGTCCGAAAAACCAATGCTGACCAAACCATTCCCCCATCAATCCAGTTGCCAAAACCATTACAAATATAGCAAATAAATGAATTTCCTTGATAGTTTCACCTCGGGGAGTCTGTTTGATAATCCAAAGCACCAACTTCCTTAACACAGTTGTTATGAATAAGATTTGCGCAAACATGGAAATCACAAAACAAATCCATCTATTTGGATCTAGTCCAGTGTTTTGTTTTACAGCAGTGGCAATTGTCAAATTAATCCAACTACATAGTCCACTTATCGCAGATACAGAAGTGGCTAAGTATCCCACCTCTGTGTTAAGGATCTTAAGGTCAGCCAAGAAAATACTAACTACATGAAAGGAAGTTGAAGACTCTAATGTTGCAATCAAAGGGAGATCCATTCCACTTGTGGTGCCTTGAATCTTATTTATGTGAGAAGCCAGAGGTACTGTTAACAACAATGGAATCTTGAAGATTAAAAAACCGATGAATTTTTCCATTTTTGACGATCTTTTCAAAATGTTCAGGTCCATCTTCACTCCAATAAGGAAAAGATAAATCATACACCCAAATTTCCCCAATGTTTCTAGTTTATACATAGTTTCATTTGGGAAAACATTATCAAGGAAGGTCTTATTTTGCCCAAGAACTGATGGCCCTATCAAGACCCCAGCCTGTGAATTGAAGATAGAAACTAATCAGTAACAATGATTCTTATAAAAATTATTGAATCTAAATTGCACTACTCAAACTTTAAGACTAATCCAGGCAAGGCAATGGAAGACGGGTTTTCTTCTAGGAGACTGTGGAGTCCACATTATCTACAATTCTACAGGAGAAGACTATGGATAGCCAGACTGACCTGCGATGGATGTGGAGACCTATTATAAGTAGTATTAAGATACTTGTGTCGAATCTTTCTAACTGGTATTGTAATTTTATTTCCCGTGATCTAAATAGAGATGCACATGATTTGACTACTTCTTCTGGACGCCATTATTGTAATCTTATTTAGTTTTATTAATGCATTATGCTTTAACAAAAAAAAAAAAAAGGCTCTTATTGGTTTAAATTGAATGGACATGGTGGTATTGACACAATAATAAATGCATAAAATCATAGGATCCATAATTAACCTTCAAATTCAGTTAGTAAGCGATGGTATATTTGGTTGCATGAAATTCAACTCCGTGGAATGTGCGGGAATAAAATGCAAGTGAATAGAATAGGAAATTTTTAGAGAAAGTGAGATTGTAAATGACCTTATCTAATTCCAATATGTAGGAATCAAACTCCTTGTACCTCTAAATTATAGGCCTAAAACGCGACAACAAAAATGGCATGAAGCTTGGATATATCTATCAAGCATAAAATGATAGTTTACAACCTTGTTTATTACGATTACATATATTCTTATTGTTATAAATCATATCGGAGATGAACTAACTTACCAACATATGTGAAACAACCAGAGTTCCGCCAATAGGTTTGAGAATAGCATGGCATAACCCTTGCATCAAGGAAATCAAACTTATTTGAACAAGAAAGACCTGATTCAAAAACTTGAATGCATCGCGACTATATATACTTGCTCGTGGGAGTGGTGAATTTGTTTCAATACACACAAGACCATAATCATTTTTGCGTAGGGAGCCATCTTGGGGTAAATACATTTTCGCCAAGGAAAGGAAAGGAATCAGAGATAGAAATGGAGAAGAAGAGTGCATAAACCATATGCATTTTGAACTCTCATATACTAGTAATGGAAGCATTGATAATTTAGTTGGAACACAAGAACTAGAGGTTGTCAAAAACTAACTATTGTATTGTTTTCATGCCCAACACTTTACAAACTGGACTAGGCTGGGTTGTGAACTATAAAACACTTGAGAAGAAATACTTTCTACTCATAGCCAACACTTCAAGGATAACAACATCAACAAAATAACAGGAAAAAAAATACCAATTTATATATAGTTTTTTTTTTTTTTTTCAGTTTTACATTTAAATAATTTAATGTAAATTACTAATTAATATTGATATTGAATTTATAGTTAACCAAATTCCTCAGGTTGCCAACCCTAACCTGAACTTTGAGCCCATGGGCAACCGATTTCAATTACCATGGGCCAAGTTTTTAGGGTTGAACAAAAAATCAACTAAACCGACTAAGCCGATAAGTTCGGTTTCGGTTTAAAAAAATCAAAACCGATATTGTCAGTTCGATTTTCAGTTTTTAAGTGATTTTAACCAACAAAAGCAAATCGACCGAATATATAAAAATAATATAATATGTTTAAAATAGTCGGTTGGTTCGGTTTACAGTTTACCTAAAATAAAATTGGTTCGGTCTCAGATTTCTTAATGGTCGGTTCAGTTTCGATTTGAAAATTTTGAAACCTACAAAAGTTAGTTCACTTTCTCGGTTTGGGTGAAAACCGAACCGTCGGTTTGGTTTTCAATCCTATAAGTTTTTGAGTTGGCTCGCTCAAAGTTGCACTTATAGTAGCAAGTGCCAAAATCATCGTATATGACTTTGATCCCTCTTATTCATATGGTAAATGAGTTTGGTCCCATTTATAATTAATATTTAGGTCAAGGTGAGCTTACCATCTAGTCAACTGTTAAGTACACACATGCATTGCGCATGACAAAAAAAAGACAACTTTTCCCCCTTCATCGTCATCATTTATCTTTTTTCAAGATCATATTATTATACATATTTGAAGCACCTTCAACCATTATTGAACAAAAAATGTCAAGCATAGTCAATAGATCGAAGACTTCTTATATCTAACAAGTCACATAGAGGTTTTGGAGAGCTCATGTAATAATAACATGTTGAGCTAAAATCTCGAGTGGCATTCCTTAATGGTAAGTCGTGAGGGTCAAGATGGTGAAGGTCTTAACTCGAGCTTAACATCTTTCAAATTAGACAAAGAGAGTCACTAGATGAGAGAGTATTGAGTGAAAATTTGTTTTGCTTAACTTGAACCTGTTTTAGGGTTCCGATTTGGCCTTATGAGGTTGTGGAGAGTTTTGAATAAAAGCTCGTGGCATCGCGACGGCGTTCTACTGAGAAAGTAACTAATTAGAGCTAATCAAACTCCTATTTAGGTGAATCTCGTTACATTGTGCCTTGTCTTGTAGTTTGCTTTCTATTTTCTTTTACTCTTTGTTGATCTTACATAGGGGTGGGCACAGGACGGGATGAGACGAGATAGACCCATCCCGTTCATACGGGATCGGGACGGGATGGGAAAAACCCCATCCCGACCTTGTCCCATCCCAAACTGATTCGGGACGGGAAGGGATCAGCGTGCTGCCTGTGACTGCTGCGAAGATTATCATCGACAAGGGTCCGACAATCCAACCATTTACTTGGGAAGTTGGCTATATAAATAAGACGATTGAGGCAATGCAACAACAGTTCTACCCTAAAGTCCAAATTGATTAAGTACTGAGATTGTTTACACCACAGCACATAACATAAGCTCCATGTTTCAAAAGGAATTTCAACCCATCCATGTCATTTCAGCATAAAAAAAAAAAAAAAAAAAAAAACAGAGGCAACTCTTTCTTTTTCAATGACCAAATCTCTACACCATTTTGAATCAGGACTGTGTTTTGCTTGTATCAAGCTTCAAAACCCATGGAAAAGTCAGAAGGCAATCACTTTGTCTATATAAGGTTAAGAAAATATGCAATAACAGGTAGCGACAGTTTTCAAAAATAAAGAGAACAAAATGCAATAGTGATAGGATAAAATTCGAGAATAACAGAAATTGACTCACTCCAACTAATACATAAAAATATTAATAATAAATATTGAAAAATTAGTTCGGGACGGGACGGGATTGGCGGGATTGAAAATCTTCATCCCATCCCATTATAGATCGGGACGGGACGGGATCGGGATGGAATTATTCAATCCCATTAAGACCCAGAAAAATCGGGATGGGATGCCCACCCCTAATCTTACATGCTTACTTAGCTTATCGAATTGCTTTCAATGCGGCCTTAGATTTTTGTTTCCAACTTGCTTGCTCAAAACCATTAAAAACTTAGGGATTTTGAGATGAATATTGCATGTCGACTTGTTAGCTCAAATTGGTGCATGAACTAGGCTTATTACATGTTTTAGAACTACCCAAGTGGCGTGACCCGTCTTTAAGTGCAAATCCAATTTCGATCAATATCTTGAAGCAGCTTACATCCCGGCCGACTAGAACTAGCACAAACACACTTTTGATTGCCTAGACATTGCCTAAAATTGATTTGCAACCTTCCTTTTTCAATTATTTGAAATTTAGGCGATTAAATTAAACACCATGACAGAATACTACTTTTAGTCAACTTCTCTTGAGTTGCAACTACGTTTCAATGCATTTGAGCGAATATTGCCGAAACCAATGAATGTGATTTTTTGAAATTTCACGAAATATTTCATATTTGAAATTATCAAAATCTCTTTCGAAATTCGAAATATGTTGAAATTTTCTATATTTTAATCTCCGTATATTTTAACATGCTATAATGTTATTTTAGTATCAAAAGTTTGTTATGTGAGTGATTCTCATGTAACATGTAGTATGTTCTACAAGTCATATGAGACTTTTTATGTAGTATTTAGAGTCTAAAATGCATAACTTATATTGTTAAATAATTCAAAATCACAACAGAACGTTTTTCTACATAAAACGAAATATTTCCTAAAATCAAGGGACCGAAATTAACTCTCCTCGGCCGAAACCATATATTTTCCACAAATTGGGATCGAGTGCAGGGTGACATTCAATTTTGAATTATATTTGGAGTCAAATGTAAATCAACAACAAAATATAGATAGACAACCAGATTCTTTTTCATTTCAGACTTGTCTTGTCCCTTTCTACGAATCCAATGGATTGTAATTGTTCGAGGAACCATTTTCAAACCAATCGAAGCATTTTTTGTTTGTAATTATTTCCCCCAACTTTGAAGCTGAAAAAGGACAACACTTTCCAAGACAGCTGTGCAGAACCTCTCTCAGTTTCGTCTTTTGTTTTTGAATTTCAAAACCCAAACGGCTCCCAAGATAAAAGCCATCTCTCTCACTCTCCTGTGACATTGTTTTTCAACTCAGCTCAGCTCAGAGAAAAGAAGAGAAGAGATCTCTTCAGTAATGGGTGCTTCAGGAAAATGGCTGAAATCACTAGTTGGTCTTAATAAACCAGAAAAAGATGACTATGTAAGTTTCAACACTTTATATATCTATGTTTTATGATCTGGGGTTCTCTTAATTTTTCAAAATTTCTCACTTTTGGTGTCTGGGTATGTTTGATTTTTGGGTTTTGCAGGAGAAAATGGTGGTTAGTAAGAATAGGAAATGGAAGCTATGGAGGAGCTCTTCAAGGGATCTGAGTCTCAAAGGGAGTCAAAGAGCTGCTTCATCAGATTGTTCTGATTGTTCATCAGTGACTGACCCTTTTAATGCTGCAGTTGCTACTGTGGTTCGTGCTCCTCCTAAAGATTTTAGGGTTGTGAGGCAAGAGTGGGCTGCAATCCGGATTCAAACCGCATTTAGAGCCTTCTTGGTAAATTGGTTTCTTCATTTTGATGTTTTTTTCTTACCCTTTTAATCAGTAGTTGAAATGAATCCATTGGGTTTCTTCTTAGATTTAGCTCTGCTAAGTAGATCTAGAGGGGTTAGCTTCAGGTACAAAGATCTGTGTGACTTGGTGGTCAAACAGTTATAGGTGCTTAGAAAAGGGTGTATTGTTTCACAAGCTCCAAATAAGTAGCCCATCTTAGAAAAGGGTGTTCTTTTTTGGTACCCAAACAGAAACTCTTATGCAATAGTGTGGGTTCCCTGCCTCCCTGGTGCTTGGTATTGTTGTTGGCTTTGCGCTGTTAATGGTTATTTAGGCTCCGTGTTGATGATCAATTGCTGGATCCAAGGTTTTAGTAGTGCTATCAAGTGATGGTGTTGGTATAACAGCTGTGTTTCAGTAGTGCTACCAGAGCATGAAACTTCTTGTTGTGGATGTTGGGCTATTGGTGCTGGCATGTGATGGATAGCTGAGCCTTTGTTGATGAATTACTAAAATTATTGCTTGAGCATTGAGCTTCATATTGTAATAGTATTGGTTGACAACCAACCTCCAATGATAATAATCAAAAGTGAGGTCCCTTGCCCACAAGATATCAGAATATGGAAAGTCTGACCATCTTGCCTCACTACAAGAAATTGGGGGTGGGGTTGGGGGGATATTTTCATTCCTATTATTGATAAGCATGTGGAGAGTACCTCTCTTACTGCTGTGTTCTTTGTGTTTACTGCCAATGCAATCTTTTCGAGCCTGAGTGATATGAATTTTATCCTCCTTTCTCCTTGTTTATGTGGGAAACTTTGCAACTACGTGTGCAAACTTCTTGATTGCACCATATTGTTAAAGTTATTTTGAGTTTTTGAGTAATGTCTAGTTTAACTTGAGTCATTGTGTAGTTGAACTAGAACTAACTTACCATTAAATTATTGTTCCATTATTAAGCCATTATTTAATGCATTGAAGTCTCAACATAGTATATAAAACAGTTGACAAAAGGCCTCATGGTGAATTTTTACCTATTCTTGAAATGCCCTTGCATGCAGTGTTCAAAATATCATTATTGTTGGGATATATCAAGTATCGACTCATGATTTGAGGATGGAAATGAGGATATTTCATCATATATCAGGAATGTGGATATATCAGTCATATTTTCATCGGGTATTTGGATGGAAATCAGGATAACTCGAGACATTTTGAACACTGACATTTGATAGACAACAAATATTTTTAGCCGAGGGTATTTCGAGAATTTCACATGCCGAAATACATTTCATAACTAGCCTTGTTATTAGTACTAGCAATAACAATAAGTCTAGGGTGACATGGCTTGAGAAACATGTTCATGAACATGCCGATGTGGACACAATTTTTTTTCCTAGTTCTAACGAAGTGAAGGTACATACAGACAAGTCACAAATAGAACTCTTTTCTCCAAAACAAACAAGGTCTAATATACAAACCCAGCCTTCACCTTCCTCCTTACGTGATATCTTCCTCATCAAACGTTCATTAACATTGCTTGATTTAAAGAAATCTTGTGTGAAAGAGGTTTTGGTGCTTAATAATTTTTTTTGCTCTAAATCACAATATATAAGCATAATGAATGTATTTGGGAAGAAGAAATGTGTAAAGAGGAAGGTGAGGTTGATTATATTCTTAGTTAATTTTGGCAAGAAATGGAGAGAGGAGTGTGTCAAAAAAATTAAGTGAATGGTGTTTAATAAGATTATTTAACCATAGTGGCATGGGATCTTCCATTTGTTAGAAGTAGTCTAGAAGAATTGTGTCACGTCAGCATGTCCATGAACATATTTTTATTTGTCACGAAAGCTTGATATATGGCGTGTGAAAATTTTGAATTATCCTCGAGTAAGAATATCTTTGTCTAGATTAAGTTATTCACATAGGGGCATTTTGAAAATAGGTGAGTGTCTGCCATGATGTTTGAAGCGTTTTGTTTCATCTCATGCCTCTATCAGAAAGAGTCATAATTCTGCTGATCAACTGTTCCTTCAAATATGTGCTGATTAACTTGCAGTCAAGAAGAGCATTGAGAGCCTTGAAAGGATTGGTCAGGCTTCAGGCTCTTGTTCGTGGCCGTCAAGTAAGGAAGCAAGCTGCTGTGACACTAAGATGTATGCAGGCACTTGTTCGCGTTCAGGCCCGAGTGAGAGCTAGACGTGTGCAGATGTCTGCTGAGGGTCAGGCTGTGCAGAAGATGCTAGATGAGCATCGTAGTAAGGAAGACCTTTTAAAGCAAGCTGAGGTATAATCATCTAGGTTACTGGTTCCTTTCTTACTTTACTATTTATTTGCAGAAGCACATTTCTTGGTGATAGATGAATTTTTGTTTGTACCTAAAAAATTATTGTGGATGGTTGTCAATTTTCAGGAAGGATGGTGCGATAGTCAAGGAACACTAGAAGATGTCAGAGCAAAGCTACAACTGAGGCAGGAGGGGGCACTCAAGAGGGAAAGAGCATATGCATATGCCTTATCTCAGCAGGTACTCTTAGAAGTTTTAAAAAGTGTAGATGTATTTTCCTTTCAGCATCTTAATAGCATAATAACATTAGTTCACTTTTTGTGTTTCCACAGCGAAGATCCAACTCTGAGTCAAACTTAAAATTAAATGTGTCTTTACCTAATTTCAATCATCGTGAGATGGATAAGAGCAGTTGGAGCTGGTTAGAACGCTGGATGGCAGCGAGACCATGGGAAAACAGATTGATTGAACAAGTTCATGTTGACTCCTCCGAGTTAACCCCATTGTCTAAAAAATGTGAAGATTATTCAGGCCGGGTGTGTCCAAGATCTGTAGAACCCAATTCAGTCAAAGTAAGAAGGAACAACGTTACGACCAGGATCTCTGCAAGACCTCCTTCAATGGGGCATGTTACAGTTACTCATTCCTCTTCAGGGCAAAGTTCAGAATACCTATATGATGGATCAAATTCATCGTCTTCAATCAGTACTTCCACAACACCTGTGTCAGGCAACAACACTTCAAGAGTGGAGACTAATAACAGTAGGCCCAACTACATGAACCTCACAGCATCTGTGAAGGCTAAGCAGACTAAGCAGAGATATTGTAACTATTCTTCTCAGAAATCGCATACTCAGTCATTAGATGATGGTCAGTTGAATAAGAAGTCGCAAGCATTTCCAAGAGGAGATACAAGGAGCAATTGTGGTCAGTTGGATAAGATGTCGACGAGAGTCAGAGGAGAACTACTATTATGATTAAGAAATTTTGAAAATTGTCTCCACTTTGAGAGTTCAACATCTTGTTGTCATGTAACATTGAGAAAACTGTGTTACAGGGAGACTGTTTTTTCCCTGTTGTTACTTAGTACATAAGTTTGATGAATGTGTCCTTTGCAAGGGTTGATGTATGTGTTGTTTGCAATGACTGTATTTTAGTGGAGCAGGAAACAAATTTCACATTTACATATATTCGAATCTTTTCCAGGTACTTCACATTTATTCTGCAAATTGGGCTATGCTGGGTTGTGTCAGAATTTTGTAAGAAAAGAATTCTTTGCTTGGCATGTATTTTAGTGAAAAAAAGATGGCGTGTGTAAATCGCGCTGAATATGAATCTTTTCTATGTTGCTTGCTTGGTGATGATCAGTAGATTCTAAGATTATCTCTAAATTCTCAATTTTACAAGTCAAGAAAATTCTTTCAAGATCACGCCATGTCACCGTGATTACAAAATCTAATTACAAAAACATGGTTTCTAACATTTTCGCTAGTTTACTTGATAGAACAAAAATTCACATTTCTCCAAGAGAACGAGTCAAGAAAATGGGCATAATTATGACGAAAACTACATGGAGTCAAGAGTGATTTGAAGGAGTCAATTGTGATTTGGTTTGGTTTGGTTTGCTTATGGTATGTATATACACAGTCGTCATCCATGTGTGTCTTTCCTCCATAACTCATAAGGCTGTCTTCTTCTTCAGTTCTTCCCCATCGTCACTATCTGCACCACCTCTCTTCTCTCTCTTCGGACTTTCTCCTTTCAAATCCATCCATGGCTTCTTCTTCTTGTTCGTCTCTCCTACTCGTCCTTCTCATTTCATTCTGACCTCACTTTCTCTCCACACCACCGCCATGGGCTCTCGCACAGCTTTCTTAGATTCGAACGACAACAGTGGAGCGAGCAGCGTCCACACAGCCACCACTGGAGAAACGCTAACTTCCCCACCTATCGAAACCACCACCTCGCTACAAGACCTCACTGCCCTCAAACGCCTCTCTGAAAACCTCCAATCCATCTTCGACTCCCCTGATTTTGCCTTCTGTAGCGACGCGAAACTCATCGTGAACGATTCCAGCCCCCAAATTCCGATTCATAGATGCATACTGTCCGCTAGAAGTCCGCTCTTCAAGACCCTTTTCTCTAGAGAGGATAAAGTTGGTGGGAAATTTGAATTGAAGGATTTGGCGAAGGATTTCAATGTTGGGTATGAGGCAGTGATGGCTGTTTTAGCTTACTTGTATAGTGGAAAGGTCAGACCTTTGCCTAAAGGGGTTTGTGTTTGTGCGGATGACTGTTGTTTGCATGTTGGGTGTCGACCTGTTGTTGATTTCATGGTCGAGGTTCTTTATGCTTCCTTCTCATTTCAGATATCTGAGTTGGTGACTCTGTATCAGGTAATTGGGTTTCTCTTTTACTCATTTCATTTCAATGTTTTAGTGTTTCTATTCACTGGAACTAGTTTTATGTAGCCTAATTCTTGGTGGTCTTGTTACCATTTTTAGCTTCCAATTCATTAGTTAGCAGTATAATAGTAATATTTTCTATGTTCACCACTTAAATGTTTACTTGGTAAAAATACTATGTGATTCTAGTTTGCAAAGAAAACCAGTTTATAGTGTGTATTGAATATAGGGAAAGTATGATCATGTAGTGACAAAGGAGTCTTCAGTTAAAGAAATTGTGAATCATAAGCTGGAAGGAACATAATAATGAAACATGAGTACTTCATAGCGTAAATCACCCATCGGGAATTGAACGTGCATTCTTCTAAGAGGGAGTTTATATTATATATCAAGCGAAATGGCAGAGTCGTGGCACATATTTTTAGTATTCTTTTTTTTTTCGCCCTTAGAAAAGGAGATTTTTACAAGTTTCAAAAGTTAAAAATACAAGAAAATGCCTCAGCGAGTGCACACAGGAAAATCAAATCCATGACCTCTCATGACCATGGTTCCAATGCCGTGCTAAATTGCTAAGCTCGGACTTGTACAGAGGGCCTTCCAATCTTTTCATATGACAAGCAAAATTGTGGGTGTGGGGCTATGGACATGAACATATAAATATCCTACATGGGCTCCTCGTTTTTGGAACAACTCGCCCTTGAGTTGTGCATGGGAATTATAAAAGCTTTAGTGCTTTACTAACACAATAGGTAGAGTAAAGAGCAAGGGGACTCCAACCTGTTCTTTTGATAGTTTGCATCCCCCCTAAAATGCTAAACAATAATACCCCCCAACCAAACATTTAAGGGGACCTTTTCTAGAATGGAGAGTTCACAAAAAGCTGCAAAGGGATTTTTGTATGGCTGAAAATTGAATCACTTTCCATCTTTACACACAAGTTGTTGCAAAATATAAGATAGACTTGTCTTTAGAAGAATTTGGTAGTGCAAACATCTCAGTGGGCTCATTGTCGACAAGTCTGGATTTGGATTTCCTGTGTCTTTATCAGATTCGGAATTCAGATTGGTCTGTTTACAACCCCAGCGGAATGGTGGTCGAGGGGAATAACTTTGGTTAAAATGGTAGTCATAGTTTGGGTAAGGGGCTGGGAAGTGAAAATGAATAATCATATACATTGTAGGGATTGGGGAAATGGTGTTCGAATGACTTTAAGGGAGGGATGGGTTGGAAAGATGGTTATACGTGGAAGATGATGATGATGATATTGGATCTTGTGTAAATCAAAACCAAGATTACTCAATGTTGGGGAGGTTTTCCAGGGGTGAACTTCGGTCAAGCAAGGTGGTTCCGAACTTCAACTAGTTTAAACTTTGAGGAGAAACTATGTGTGAACCCTCTCTGCCACTTGATTAAGAAGAAGCAAAGACAACCTCAAATCCACAACTACAAGTAACGGTTAAAACTATAATTCCACGAGAGAATAAATAAAACTAATTATCATGAATTGACATAATTTATTGATTGAAGAATTGAATAAAAAGTTGTTTTAGGAGTTCTTATATGGATACCTCTACACTAACAACTAAGAGGAAAAAAAATAAAAAAAATAAAGGAAGACATTCTTAAGGTATCCATGATGTAAAAACAAATAGGAGTTAGACAACACTTTTAGGGATTTCTAAATATGGCCTAAATAATAAAAATGGATAAATCACAACTTAATGCTTAAAACTAAAAATTCACAATTAAAAACAAAATGTAGAAGCCCTAAAATAATTAAAATTTTATCTTACGTCAGCCAAAATGATGACAGGGGAATTGAATATTTAGGGTTTGGCACATACAATTTCTACTTCATGCAAGAGTTTTCCAGTAAGCTTCTACACACTCATAATTGATAACCTCTGAAGAGATTAGAAACTCATCATCAATATATACTCTCAAGTCTTTAGAAGTGAGCAACTGCAAAAGTGTCTACGCCTTCGACCAATATGCTCTGCTCTTATTAGACCTTCAGTATTTCTTCGATGATATAATACTTTTCATGATCAGGAAAGAACATTGATGCATCTGATCATGTTGGAAGTCTCAAAGACTCGAAGTTCCCTCTAGCTACAATAAAATTTCCTAGTAACTCCAACTTGTCTATAGCTAGTAATTAATTTGCTACAAATCACTCAAGTTCAGTAGAACTAAATGGAAGACGCCTAGATGAGCTGGAATACTAATATATTTGTTTCTCTCTGAAATAAGAATTCAACAGGAAAAAAAAAAAATTTATATGCATCATATATTTCGGCCATATATATGAAGGCATAAAAAAAGAGCCCCAGACGTATCCCAGAATATCCTTAAGTCAGTTCTTTTTGTTAATATTTATACCTTTTCTCCCAATTTTTCTTGCCTCAATTATCATGTTAAATTGCTCTAGTGACTTGTGTTATGCTTTCCTTGTTAAGTAAACTTCAGCTTATCTAGAGGATACAAATAAACTGATTAATTTTTTCTTCTATTTTTAGCGGCGACTTCTGGACATTCTTGACAAGGTGGCAATAGATGACATGTTGGTGATATTGTCTGTTGCAAAAATGTGTGACAAACCATGTGAGAGATTGTTTGCAAAGTGTATTGAGATTATTGTTAAGTCAGATATAGATGTCATAACACTAGAGAAGGAATTGCCCCCTGATGTGGTTAAACAGATCATGGATTTACGTTTAAAGAAGGGATTAGTTGTCCCAGGGAGCAACACTTTTCCGGATAAACATGTGAAAAGGATACACAGGGCTCTAGATTCGGATGATGTTGAATTAGTGAGAATGTTGTTACGAGAAGGACACACTAGTCTTGATGATGCATATGCACTGCACTATGCAGTAGCATATTGCGACTCAAAAACTACGACAGAGCTTCTAGATCTTGGGCTTGCTGATGTTAACCACGGGAACCTAAGGGGACATACAGTGCTGCATGTTGCTGCTAGGAGGAAAGAACCTAAGATAATAGTATCTCTTCTAACAAAAGGGGCCAGTCCTTCTGATCTTACATCAGATGGAAGGAAAGCGCTTCAAATTGCAAAGAGACTCACCAGATCAGTGGATTACAATATGTCTACTGAAGAAGGAAAGCCCTCTCCAAAGGATCGGTTATGCATAGAAATATTGGAGCAAGCAGAAAGGAGAGACCCATTATTAGGAGAAGCATCAGTCTCTCTTGCTATGGCAGGTGATGATCTGCGTATGAAATTGTTGTATCTTGAAAATAGAGGTGAGCCATGTTTACTTTTGACTTGATCCATAATTATTACTTGGGTATCCCGACAATGATTAGAATAGACACATTATCTGACTACTAGTCCCTTTCCATGTAGCTAGACTTCATCCACTTATTGGTTTTGATTATTAGTCTAAGAGCAAGCATCAGTTTTCATTACTTTATTCACGCATGCAGCTAGTATCTGAAGACTGAAGTCATTTACCTACTTTCATCTCTTCGTTTTGCATCAGTTTTCATTATTTTATTCATGCATGCTGATACCATCTGAAGTCATTTACCTACTTTCATCTCTTCATCTTGTTCTTACTTTGTTACATTCAAGCGTGCTCATGATGTGCAAAGTTTTTTTTTTTTTTTTTTTTTTTTTTTTTTTTTTTTTTTGTGTATGTGTCAGTAATGTAAAGTGCCGTGGCCTCTGCAACTAGTTTTATTCAGAAGAAACTAATGTGCACTGCCACCCAATACTTTGAATGACATCCCCTTTTGTGTCATTGTAGCTAATAAGAAAGTACAAGAAATAGCTCATTAGGTAAACATCAATTACAATTACTATCACTTAAAATCGTTCTAATAGGTATCATTGCGAATTTAATCATCTTCTGGAACATTCTTTTAAAGTATTTTTTTTGTGATTTCTCATGGTCTAATCTGAAATATTTGTCGATTGGAATTGTTCATGACCATGCTTATTTTTCTTTTAGTTGGGTTGGCCAAGCTGTTGTTTCCTATGGAAGCAAAAGTCGCAATGGACATTGCACAGGTTGACGGTACTCTTGAGTTCCCACTTGGTGTCAACTCCAGGAATCCTTCTGGTAGTCAGAGGACTCCAGTTGATTTGAACGAGTCGCCTTTCAAGATTGAAGAGGAGCACCTTAATAGGATGAAGGCACTCTCAAGAACTGGTAAATATGTTTTGAAGATTTTCTTACTTATAAATGTCTCATTCATTCTTTGCTAGGATAATTTCTGCTATACACTGTCATGATTTGGGTAGGGATTATGCATATATGCAGTGGCAGTTAAAGAATGCATATTTTTTTTTGGAAAATCTTGATTTCCTTTATTCTATTCTTGGCATTAATAAACGAGAAAATGGTGTGGCAAATCATGCTCTGGAATGTGTTTTTCTCGTGTTTCATTTTGTATTTTACATGAAACAAATTCAAGATCTGCTAAAGTAAAAAGTGTTTTACCTATACAGAGTACATATAACCAAAGACACCTTTTAGCTTTATTTGGTCCAAACTGTTCAGTAGATTCTAACGCATTACGCACCCGTTCGACTGTTCCCTTCTGAGGGGAGACGAGCATTCCTTCCCTTGTTCCCTTCTGGATGATACAGGCGTTCTCTTGTTCGTTAGTCTGGTCCCAGATTCTGCATGCACAATTAAGCTTCTGTGGAAGAGACAGCAGATCAATGGTTTCCTCCTTTTGAATTCCACTCCAACAGTTGGCACAAATACCTCCTCGCATCCTTTGTCCCTCAACATTATATAGACCAATTTCAACATCTGGATACAAGATCGAGAAATCTATATTGAATCCTTTTTCATTAGAGAACTCTCAGTAGGCACCTGTCTCTGTTTGAAACCTTCAAGGTTCAGTAGTTTATGCCATTCGAATATAGACTTTCTTTTCTTGCAGATCGATACTAGCTTCAAGCATTAGAAGTGGCTTCGATTTTCATCCTTCCATCCACTGATCTATTCTCACTGTGGATATCTGTTTTCTTGAATTCTTGTTTCCTAGGTTAGAAGCAGCAGGTGTCACAGGTTTGATGTCTTGATGCTGCAACTGTTCAGTCATCCTCTTCGACTCAGAAACACTATTACCACACTACAAGAAAATTTTCTTCGATATTGATTTGAATTGCACATATGGATCCCCATATTACTTCTCATTACAATTTTTAAGAAATTATTAATATTGTACAAGTTCCTTCTGCTTCTCTTTTGCATCATCATGGTTTCGTATCAGCTTGACCTTTCAGATGAGACCAAACAAAACAATGATATTCAAACTCCTGTTAACTTTTGATTACATTCCAACAATTCCATTTAATTATGAAGGGCTAATTATACAATGTTTTGTTTGGCGGCAGTGGAACTGGGAAAGCGCTTTTTCCCGCGTTGCTCAGATGTGCTCAACAAGATTATGGACGCGGATGACTTAACAGAGCTTGCTTACCTGGGAGAAGACAACCCAGAAGAACGTATGGTGAAAAGAAAAAGATACATGGAACTCCAGGGCATCCTAGAAAAAGCGTTCAGTGAGGACAAAGAGGAGTACGACAGGTCTACCGCCATGTCATCATCATCATCCTCAACAACAAAAATTGCCAGGACTGCTAACAGGTTAAGTGCCCACCAAATAAAGAACTCGTAACAGAAAAAATTGAAATTGTTGTATATTGTATCAGTTATAGTTTTCTTTTAAGTTTTTAATCTGTAACATAATCTCAACTATATTGATGTCTTAATAAAATCCCATTTTGATGATAATCAGCAATGACCAACTTTTTTCCATTACTTCAGGGTGGTTATCGTTATGCAGGTTCTTGGGTCACAGGTTCCAGGTTCCTTTTTTTTGGGTGGGTTTGTTGCCATTAGCATTTCTTAAAGGTGAACATAAACTTACCAAGCCTGACACTGCCAATGTGATGAATCAATTTTGAGTAAGCATATATTCTTTGTTGGATTTACACGGAGAGTGTGAATTAGGCTTTATAATGTCGTCCTCGAGGACTCTCCTAGTCTCCTATAAGATTGGTAAATATGTTCATTTTAGGTACTAGTTTGGTCAGTAGCCAACCATGTTTGCTAGCCACCGAACAAGCCCACACAACTATTGCCGAGTCAAGTCAACACAGCCACCAGTAAAAACCTCCGCTCTCATCATCGACACTCGATCCATGATTTGTTTTAGAAGTTAGGTTAATTGTAAATAAGGCATAGGTCGTCCATTGTTACTCGGTTGATTGAATAAAGGTTTAATTTTTGTTTAATAGTTTATTTCGTTTATTATCTATTTCTTTACTTTTTATTGTTGCAATTTTATTATTTAGTAGTTCAAATCTATCAAATTCAAGCAAAGCAAAACCCTAGATTTTGTCGACTGCAACGATTGCAATTCTTCCAAGGGTGATGCATATGGTGGTGGAGAGGGGAGGTGGGAGCAACGGCGTTGTCGCATGGTAGATAGGAGAGGAGGAGATCGAGAAGGGGGTGGTGGTGGAATCGTGAAAAATAAAAGAAGCAAGGTTTTTTAATATATATATATATATACCAATGGATTGTCTGGTAGTACTAGTACACATTAGATATCTAACTTAACCGAGGTTAGTTTTTATGATTTTCTATGTAATTATCAATAACTTCATGCGTATGTTAGTCATTCTAGATGACTTTTTTTAATAGTTAAATATGTCAACGTGGTCTTTAGACTCAGACTCGGAGCTGGTCAAACTTGATATCTAAACTCAAAATTGATACAAATTATAAGACCCAAATGCTAAATAACCTTTTGTTTTCCTTTAATTTTTACTTTTGACATAACCGTTTCTCTTCTATGACATGGAATTGAAGTTCTCCCCAATTAAAGTCCTCTCAGTAAAATGTTACATATTAAAACTCAAGGCCTCTTAATTTATAGAGTAAGTCTAGCCAGCCATGTTTGCTAGGTTTTTTTTTTTTTTTTACACTTTTTAAAAATCTAGAATGACTAACATACCCATGAAGTTATTGATAATTACATAGAAAATCATAAAAACTAACCTCGGTTGAGTTAGATATCTAATGTGTACTATCAGGCAATATTGGTTAAAATTACTCAAATATATATATATATATATATATATATATATATATATATATATATATATATATATATATATATATATATATATATATATATATATATATATATATATATAAAACCTTGCTTCTTTTCTTTTTCACGATTCCACCACCACCACCCTTACCATCCTCTCCTCATCTCATTTGTCACGCGAGCACCAACACCATCGCCATCCCTCATTCTCCTCTATGTCTCGCGATAGCACCATCGTCCTACCCTATTCTCTCCTATTCTCCTATCTATCTTGCGACAACGCCGTTGCTCCCACCTCCCCTCTCCACCACCATATGCATCACCCTTGGGAGAATTGCAATCGTTGCAGTCGACAAAATCTAGGGTTTTGCTTTGTTTGAATTTGATAGATTTGAACTACTAAATAATAAAATTGCAATAATCGAAAGTAAAGAAATAGACAATAAACAAAATAAACTATTAAACAAAAATTAAACTTTTATTCAATCAACCGAGTAACAATGGACGGCCTGTGCCTTATTTATAATTAACCTAACTTCTAAAACAAATCATGGATCGAGTGTTGATGATGAGAGTGGAGTTGTTTACTAGTGGTTGTGTTGACTTGACTTGACAGTAGTTGTGTGGGCTTGTTCGGTGGTGTAGGTGGCGACAATGGATCGAGATGTTTGTAGAAGTGGTGGTTTTATGATCGTGAAAATTTCAGGTGGAAATGGAGAAATTTTGGGGTTGTGTTCAGGTGGAGGTGGTGATTTTCTGGTGGATTAAATATGTGGTGGTGGTGGTTGTTGTCAGCAACGATGTGATGGCGGTTTGAAGGATAAAGTATCCCGTGCCACAAACATGATGGAAGTTATGTTAACGAAGTCAATACAATTTAGAAAAAAAATTAAAAGTTAACTTGTTAACGGAGAATTAAGACCCTAACTCAAAATTGAAAAAACTTGGGCAAATTCAAAACTGATACAAAATATAAGACCCAAATGCTAAATAACTCAATTAAAAAAATCCCAAAAAGCTTTTACAAATAAAACCAAGCTCATACCATGAAAGACCCTAACAATTTTAGTTCTGACTCCATATCAAAACTGAAATCTTAGAGGGTGTTTGTTTTTACTTCTGAATAGAGTCAAAAATCTTAATAAGAAGTGGAACACCTTGTTTAGATTGTTTGTTTTTAGTTTTGATCAGAAGTTGAAGTTCTTATTGGCATAAGCACCCCCATGGTGTTGGTCACTTATTACTAAGTCTTTAACGAAAATTCATTCTAGTAATTAGGGCTGGGCAATTTAGACCGAAAAATCGAACCGACGGTCGGTTCGATTTTATAATAGATTTTTAATCTTCGGTTCGGTTTTTAGGCCCGGCCCAAAATTTTCGGTCCAGTCCTCGGTTCCAACAATCCTAAACAGTCGATTAACCAGGCCCGACCCGAATGTTTAAATAGAGTACCAATTTGTTCCAAAGTCCAACCAAACTATCCCCACCAACATCAAAACCCAACCCAAACTTACCCCTCTAATATCAAAAGCCCAACCCAAACTATGCCTACAACCTGAACCTACCCGTAAAACCCAATTTTTCTCCCCATGTGACATTGACACAATTTGTGGGTCCCACCCATTACACTTTTTTTTTTTATAATTCTTTTAAGAACAAAGGCTATCACATTCAATCAAGTAAGATCATACGTGATACCAAATCAACCCAAATCTATAAACCAAGTATGCAAAACTGGCTAAAGTATCAAGGAAACTAACCCATGAACATAACCAACAAAATAATAACAAGATCCAAAAAATATCCCAGTAATCCATTTTTCTTTTCAAAATTCAAATTCTTCTAACACTCCTTGATGTAGTCTTACCATCAAGCCCAGCAGACCAATCCAAGCTCCAGGACGATAGAGTCGGCTTCTTGTTCTCCTTATCATAGCTCCGAAGAGAGTACCTTGGAGTAGAGAAATCAGCAGGAACTGGTTTCCTGAGACTCTCCAGTTTCTTTGTTTTCTTCCCAGATTCAACAGTGACACCCAGACTGTAATTAGTCATCTTCTTCTCCCTTGTTTCGCCCTTCAACCTCCTAAGCCTCTCGTTCCTCCTCGCCGAGTACTCATCGTAAAATCAACCCCTTTCGTATACAACATTGCTCATATTAGGATTTCCAAATTCGTCCTCAAACCATCTTCGCCAATGCTAGTAATTCACACAAAATGGTCTGGTACTCTAGCCTGAGTTCTGTTTCTTCGATGCAAGGTAGGCGCTTTGGACCTTGGGTATTCATCAAAGAAACTGGTGTAGTTGGGATCAAGTTGGTGGCGTTGGATCGCAAGACTCTTCGAGGGAGTTCGGCAAGTGGGGGCTTACCTTTTGATATAGATCTCAACTTCGACATTTATTTCAATCAAGAAAATGCTATGTGGTTGTCTCTGTGGATCACTCAAACAATAGAGAGAGGGGTTGAGATTAAAAAAAGGGACGTTTGAGTCACTTGTCCTTCTTTTTCTTCTCTTTTAGTAGAAACCATTGATCTTAAAAAATTGGGCTTGAGAAAATTGGGCTGAAAAATTGGTTAAACCGAGATCGACCCGGCCCAAAAAATCGGTCAACCGAACCCTCGGTTAACCGGGCAACCCGATCTGAGCTCGATCCTTAAAATTTCAAGCTTTCAAATGTCGGGCCGGTCCTCGGTTTGGGCTACACGGGCTGGTGAACCGGATCTGCCCAGCCCTACTAATAATAACCTCACAATAAATTCATAATGATTGCTACTACCCTTCTCCTCTACCAATCAACCACTCTTTTCTCCACCTCCTCTTTATCATGCGAGCAATTCTGCCACCATTGCCGCCACCCTCCTTGGCCTCCCCTCCTCCTCCTCTTCTTTTTCTTTCTCTTTTTTTTTCTCTCTCTCTATCTTTCTTCCTTTCTATTAAAAATTGTATGAGAAATGGAAAATAATATAGAGTAGTTTCTAATAATGATGAAAAGTGATCTCAATAGTATTTGAATGAGATAAAACAAGTGAAAAAAGAGAGTTAATATTGATGGTTTGTGATAGGTGACGAGAGTTGTGGTGGTGAGCAAAAATGTAAAAAACTTCAAATCAGCCTAATAGAATTTCGTTCAAACTCAATTAGAAGTTGGCTTCTAACCACTTAAAAAAATCAAACACCCTCTTGATACAATATCTCTTGGCATACTCTGCAAATTCCTTGGAATAATATCACGTGTTAAGTTGTTCCTTGGAATAATATCACGTGTTAAGTTGTTCCTCCAAATAACGTGAGGCATACATCTCGAGTGTCTGCCAAATTTAGCTGAAATTTAATGTCCCTAAAATTTTCACGGTTCTTCAAAATTTCAGATCAAACAAACAAGCTAAAAGCATGGCTTACATGTATTCATCGAAATGGGATTTTGTGGTGCATCTCGAGGGAAGATGTTGGCATCTGGAAATTGCACCTCATGCTTTAGTTGCCGCCATGAACACGCCATATACTTATTATTGGAATCAGAGATCTGCTCTAGAACTCCACATTGCCATGGTTAAAATAAACAGGCTTTTACTGAATCTAGTCATTTCAGATTCATGCAAAAGGAACAAGAATCTATATAAACAGCCTCTTCAAATAGAGGATATAAAAATTCACTCATTTCTGTGTTACTTCCAGAGAGTTTATAGTACAACTATATAGACTCCCTAATAATCGCTTGCCACAATTTTCATAATGTAAAAGGTACCGCATACCAGTGCTAATGCAATCATTGGAAGTCACAGCATGAAAACAATTCTAGCATTCACTTAGAATACGAAACTGATTCCAGTCTCGTTAAACATTCCAACCTGCTAGGAGGACAGAGTCTAGAGTGTATATCAAAATTATCTAAACTTAACAACAATAAAGGAGATGCGCAAGCACAACAAAAGAATAGTCTCAACATACTATCACTTTGATGATGTTAATATAGTGTCAAGATACAGTCTCTAAACTAAACCATACAGAATGGTGAATAGACATTGTTATAGGGTCATCACGCACTACAAAGCCCAACAAGTTTACTCCCTACACGTTTACTCCCATATAGCAAGTGTTTGTATAACTGCACCCAGCCAACTCGGTTTTCCCTGAACATGAAAGTATATCAGGAGTATCTCTTAAGTTATCATACACATACCAAAAAAACAGTCCAGACTCGGGATCAATATATACAACCAGAGTTCAGTTACTATCTGGTATCCAAGCAGATTGAAGCTGTTACTTCATTACAAAAGCTGCCAATACCTTAGACATAAGGACCTGAAAGCGAAAACAACACATGAATGCAGAATGAGAAAATAAGGTTACAATAGTCATTAGAGATCACTGTGAACTGCACCTAGTTCAAATTTGCTCATTTGATTGTGCTCCTATTGTTTTCATTCGGGAGTTTGTTATCTAAAAGCAAGCTATATTTTGCCAAAATCTGAACCTCGTCGCCTTTGAACCCAATTGGAAATTGAGCTTCCCAAAAATATAGGACAGGAAAGACTTCAAAAAAAGATGGTTTTGCATACCATGTGAAAGCTCATCCAGAATCCTCCTCAAGCTTGCAGGTTAGCTACACCTACATAAAAACAGAGAAGAGTAAATCAACATTGCTTTGAAGTAAGCTGGTTCTTATTTAAGGTAAACCAAAACAAGAAACAGCATCTAACATAAGATATGTTAGAAACAACATGATCTTAAACTCTTAAGTGGACTTCCTTTGCATCTTCTGTCTTCCCCTGTAATCGTAGAAGCCACATAGTCTGAGTAAACCCAAAATACATATAACACTAGCAGCACACATTATTAATCACAATACTCACAATCAAAAGCATAGTTAAATGACCAAGAGCTAACAATATCGACACTAAAGCACACTCCCACTATTCATGGACCTAACAACTTGCGTTGTACAAAAGATACAAACCATGCGAGATGGAATGCATGTTTGTACGAAACAATCAAATCGTGTCAGGTCCACGAACAGTAGTGACTTCGACTCAATAATGGGTAGGCCCTTGTTCAAAATGGCTTCGATCCATCTGTTCAACCAAATCATTCACACCTTTTCCCCAGTCAGGAAGTTGAGCAACTAAGTCTTCCACTTCTACCTGTTCTGTCTCATCCTCTTCATTGCTCACAAGCAGGTCATCATTAAGTAGCTCCTCCCACAAGACATCAGTACCCGAATCCAAGTCCAAATCACTTGTTCTGGTCTTCCTGCTCTCGTCTTCAATGACACTCAACCCATTATCAATTGGAGCTGAAAACAGTGTGTCAATCTCAGATGACTCGACTTCTTCCAGTACCTGGCTTGCATAGTCTTGGCACACTGATGATTTCGCTTCCTCTTGCAAATTCTCCGCACTCCGGCTGGGGGGCAGTCTCCTTTTCCTCCCAATTTCGCACCCTCGCAACTCTTTACTATGATCATTCCTATGAACCAGTTGTTGCAGAAAACTGGGGCTCTTCAGTGCCCTCCCTAGAAAACTCATCGTCTGTAGTTGCTTCCTCTCTGTACCTAGCAACCTCTCTCCAATCACAATCAGTTGATCCTGAGAGTTCTGCTGTTGCTGCCTCAGCTTCACGATTTCATCCATTAACATGTTCCTGTCCTTCCTCAGTCCATCCATTTCACTCTCCAATCCAAACCGTCCCAATTCAATACAAGCTTCTGCATGGTTTTGCGGCTGAGTATTCTGAGACACATTTCTCCTCCTCTTGATGGTCTTCAATAAGTGCTTTTGCCCTCCTAAAAAACCCTCATTTGCAAACTCCCATCTATCTGGATCAACCTTCCTAAAACCCTGCACACATCAATACTTATCAGAACCATGATTCATTCGAAACCCAATCATCAAATTAGGTGCTTCTAAGGAATGGGTATTCTGTAAAAAATATTTATTAATCAATAGCAACTCAAAAATTCAGAATAAACAATTACTAATTATCAAATTTCCAAATCACCTCTCAAACCCCCAACTTCCATGATTATAATATAAAAAGGAAACCCCACTGAAATGCTAGAATAAAAATATAATTTTATGTCCAATTAGGTGTTTTGGAGAGATGGGGTTTTCACTTTTATCTTAGTTTAGATGAGATCAAAGTAAATTAGTATAATATAAGAAGAAAAAAAAACAGAGAGAGAGAGAGAGAGGATTTGATTACTTACATATGTGTTAAGCTGGCGAACAAAGCTGGAGAAGTTACTATGCTTGAAGTACTTGGGAAGAAGATTATTGGACAACTTGTGCAAATCCCAGACAATGAAACTATTCCGAGCAGTACTCCACGAAACGATCGAATCAGTCGATGGGTCTTCAACCATTTCGAAGGTTTTGTTCAGAAATGGTGGAGGTACCGAATCATGCAACCCTTCCATTGGTTGGGGTGGTGGAGAAACCACTGATGAAGAAGATGAAGAAGGTGAGGTGGTCGTCACCACCACCCCTACCTCGTCTTGTTTCACTGCTGCTGTAGCCATTGTTGTTTACTTTTTTTTCTGAATTGAGAAACAGAGTCGTGAGTGTGGTTAAGTAGCGGAGCGGATATTGTTTGGGTGTTTGAGCGGCGATTGATGAGTCACACTGTGTGTATCTCAAGGATCGAAAATTCTGGAGAGAGTTTGGTAATAGTTTGTGCTGTCGAAGCTTCCACTCGTATCTGTGACACGTTGCGTTCAATGGAAGATCAAAGTTTTGATTTTTATGTGTAATTTTTTAATCGAGTGAGCCCAGATTCTTAGCACCGCGAGTAAGTCTAGGGAGCGAGAGAGGGCCCAACACCTCCCACTCTCCTCGAAATACCCATCGTCTCGCATCTCGAGGAGGGTGAACGGTGTTGGACCCTCCATCGCTCCCTAGAATGGGCGTAGCACCACAGACATGTTTGTTTCCAGATGGACCGCTTTGGATTGTTGGGACACGTGGAGATAAAGAGAGGGTGATTTCACTTTAATTAGTTTTTCAAAAAAGTTGCTCACTTTGGGGGAGTTTCTGGATTAAGCTGGCACTTTAATCATTCCAAAAATTTAGAGAGTCAGGTCCGCGCCAGGTCAGCCCAATACTCATTAGAAAGTAACCATGTCGCAGGTGGAATTCGAAGCTAGGACGTGAGGAACAAACTCACACAGCCCTAACCACTAGGCCATAACACCATTGGCTGACGCTCTAGACTTGCTCTTAATGATTTGATCAAAAGCCCTCAAATGACCCGTGAGTAAGTCTAGACAATCAGGGCAATCAGCTATTATTTTATCAAAGTTGGGCTCTTTTACATTTTTGTTCATTCTCTTTAAAACACAATCGCAAACATCAATTATAGAAGGATAGAAGTGTAAAGAGCTTAACCTTTACCAAAAATTGGTTGATAGCCCTGACTCTCTAAAATTGGGGAATGACCCACCATAGCCTATTAGCCTTACGAGAGCATGACAAACTCAAAATTCAAATTGGTACACCTTTGAGTTTTTTTGTAAGAGAAGCTCTTAATATTACTACGTGTGTAAATATTTAGTAATTTTTTATTTTTTACAACCTTTCAATAATAAATAAAAATTATTATTAAAATTCTAAACAAAATAATCTAAATCTATCTGAACAATATAAAAACTTCCCCAAATGAATAATGTTTGGTGTATATCTTCAACTCCAAAATTCCTTTCCAATTTTGTCCTCCCATGTTTTTAATAATTACATATAAAACCATAATGTACTATGTACTATGTACTATTACACTTATTTACATTTTTGCCCTTCCAAATACTATTGTAAAACCATAATTCATGTCTTTAAATAAAAAATATTATTGTAATCAAACCCAACCCTTCTCAATATTCATAATTTATGTCTTTTATATTACAAAATACTATAGTAAAACCATAATTTATGTCTTTTAATTAAAAAATACTATTGTAATCAAACCCAACCATTCTCAATGTTCATAATTTATGTCTTTTATATTACAAAATACTATTGTAAAACCAAAATTTATGTCTTTTAATTAAAAAATACTATTACACATATTTATACTTTTTCCCTTCCAAACTCATATTATTAATAATCAAACCCAACATTTTTCAATATTCATTAATTATATTAAACCTCTAACATAATGTATTTATAGTCTTTCAATTATTTATAAATTATAAATAAACCATTATATCTAACTTTTACATTTTGCCTTCCACGTTTCATGATTTTTACAATCCAAATCAGCCCATCATAAACATTAATATATTATATCTAAGCTCCCAACATAATTTATTTCAAGGCTCCCAATTATCTATAAATTATAAAAAGGCTTTTACAACTAATTTTTTTATTTTCCATTTTACCATTCACATTTCAAATTTTTGTAATCAAAACTAGTACCTATCAAACATTTATTAATTATACTTAAGCCCCTAATATAATAATTTATTTAAAGTCTTTTAATTATTTGTAACTATACATAGGCACTTAAAATAAAAATTTATTGAATATCTGCGCACGTAGAGCGCGTCCACCCATAGTTATTTATAATTGAAGGCCTATGTATAATTTACAAATAATTAAGGGTTTGATAAATTATATTAGGGGTTTAAGTATAATTAACAATATTTTAGAAAGGCGAATTTTATATCGTAAATAATATGAATTTGGGAGAGTAAAATGGTACATATGTATAATTTTTGACAAAAATATTTCTGCCTACTATTCACCTAACTATTGATTTTCTTATAAATATGATAGAGTTGGGAGGGCATTTTGAGCATTATAAAATTCAGGACGAAGACACACATTGTTGTTCATAATGGAACCATCGTTATCTAATCCAGATAATTCTAATACGATCTCAAGCTTATCAAAATTGACCCAAAGGCGCGAGTGGAAGAGGTCGAAGAAGGCATGAAAAGGTGTCGCCAATCAAAGAATTCACTTGCATGTTGCTTGAAATTGAGTAACGCGATAAATCTTGCGTATTTAATAGTCATAGTAGTTGCCAAATGCGGGAGGTGATTGTGTTACACAACAAAAGCGGTGTTACATAGTAGCTTCTTTTAAGTAAAATAAAATGGTTGGCAACCAAGTTAAGTAGAAGGTGATGTGGAGGTCGACCGTGGTAAGTTATACTCTATAAATTAAATTTGTCCCTTCTGCTAATACGATAAATGCCTTTGATCATGTTTACAAATCGTATTTGAGTTTGGTCCCTTCCCTTTTCTCCTACTGGTTTTAGTTCTCAGTCACTGACCTCCCTTTCTCTCATCTAGTCCACACACCGCATTAGCCCGTGTTTAATTTTCTTTTGGTTCACAGATAGAAACAACCGATGCCCAAAAGGCCCGAAACCATGGCACAACCAGACTTATTTAAACTGCCATGACAACAAAAAATGCAATCACTTATAGCATTCAACAAGACTTGTGAATTGTTGCACTGCACATAACAACTATTTCATCGTGAAAGGAATATGGGTTTTGCTAAAATCAATTCAATAGTAATTGAAGACAAATAACTTTTGGTACTTGGGGTTGATATAAGTTTCTTTTTTAGGAATTGGAAAGATAGCGATAGGGAGAGCTTGTAGAGATGAAGGTTTATTTGGATTACTTGGAATTAACATTTGGCAAAAAGGGGAGAGCTGTGGGGGATCTAGTGCAGAACTAAGGGTGGGCACGGTCCAGTTCGATTTGGTATGTCCCTCGCATCGGTACCGCTTCCACGAAATAAGTTCAGTATAGTTTGGTTCGATCTTTTAGAATTTCTGAAATTGGTACCATCCCGATTGGGTTTCATTATCGATTTCTATCTGTCCCGATTCCTTAATCAATGATTAACAATAAAAAAATAAAACAATAAACGTATCTCAAAAATGAAATGTGTATTAAAAAAATAATACCTAATCCCCAACTTACTCCACCTCCTCCATTTAATCACCACTGGCCAATAATGTCTGCAAGTCCCTCTTCTTCCTCCTCCTCCAGCTCCACCACCACCTGCAACAATTCCATCCACAACCTGAACCATCCCCAAAACCACCATCTCCCCCTCGTACAGACCCTACCCCTAACCTTCCCATCAATTAGTTACACGCACTCTGTAATAAGCAACAATTACCACATTTTGTTTTCAGGCAAGGGTCAAATAATAGTAGTAGCAGCAACACCAACAACAACAAAAAACGAAAAAGAAAAAAGAAGAAAATAAATAAATTTCAGAGTTAGAGAGAGTGGCGAGAGTTTAATAGAGAAAATTAAGATAACGGAAAAAAGATGAGAGTTGAGGAAGAAGAAGAAAAATTAAGGAAAATAAGAGAGTTGGGGAATTTTTTTTTTTTTTTGAAAGGCAAGCATGCCGCCGGTGGGTATAGAACCCAAGACATGAGGGTTAAACCACCACAACCTTAACCATCCAACCAGGCCATCATCGGCATGGGGAAGAAAACACATGACTTTTATCATTAAAAGCACATGTTAGGGCATCTCATAATCCAAATGAGGTCGTCTATAGCTACCTCCTTAATCAATTTACTTTCTACAACCTAAACTACGAAAGTTTCAACTTCACTTTTAATTGTCACATTTAGCACTGTACATTTACCAATGTAGCTCCAATTCCTTTAGATTGATAACTCGCATAGAGTGTAGGCTGTGTAGCCATGGAAGAGAAAAAAAAAAATGAGATTCTCTAAAATGTTATAAATGGCTTGAAAAACAACTTGAACTCACACATCGAAACATTTTTTTTTTAATCCCTTAACCCCTACCATCCCAAATGCCGCCGACGGTGGGGCTCGAACCCTGAACCTATAATACCATCCGTCACAAGCCTACAAGCTGAACTAGTACCCCATTGGCCACATCGAAACTCCTTATTGGAATCTCTTCGATGGAAATATCCACTACTGTCGATAATATTCCTTGCAACTGAACTGAAATTGGATGCTTCAAAGTCCCCACGAAGTGTGAACAACACTCATTACTACCTTTCAGCCTTTTCCAATTTTAATAGATGTTTCAACGAGATTGGAAAGCTTTCTGATTAATACTTTTTTTTGCTCCTATGAACTTCAGTGAGATTGGTTACAACTCCTATTTGTGACATGTTGCGTTTAGTTTGCAACGGGTTCTCGAAACTTCAACATGAAATGTGGTCTTGTGTTTGCTTGTCAAAGAAAATAGTAATTTTATGGTGCCTATTTTTTATGTTTTTTTTTGTGTCTCTTTCGGGTTTTTTTTTTTTATATTTTTATCCATTCTTTTTAAAACACAACCACAAAAGGGGTAAAAGTGTCAAAAAAACCCCAAAGAGACAAAAAAAGACACAAAAAAAAGGCACACTAGAATTTTTCCAAAGAAAAAGAGAGGTCTATCAGTTTTATAGATAGACATTTTAATGGCCGCTTTTGACTTATGGGTTTGGCTTGGATAACACAATGGAAGATCCAAGTTTTGATTTGTTTTTATGTAATTAATTTTGGATCGAGTGAGCCCAGGTTAGTGTTCATGATTTTGTCTTTTGCACTACAAACATGTTTGTTTCCAGATGGACAACTTTGGATTGTTGGGACACGTGGAGATAAAGATAGGGTGATTTAACTTTAATTAATTTTTATAAAGTTGTTATTTTGGGGGAGTTTTTGGATTAAGCGGTAACTTTAATGATGACAGCGACTACTCTACACCTTCATGTCCGCTTTTTCACACCACCATCGAGTGTTTTTTTGTCTCACACCACCAATAAATATGAATAACAGAGAAACCTAAACTGAAAATGAAAAAAATGCAAAACATAGTAACTTTCAACCAATTTAAACTCTCAATTGAGACAGATTCTCAAGCTTATCAAAACACAAAAGTTGTAGTACTATGAATTATCTAATAAACATAACTTGAATCACTTGAAAATGTTTTGAAATGAGCAAGATATGGTTATGTTACTAAAGTCGCGCAAATCTGTCTTAATGGAGACAACTCTTCAAAAAAATATTTTAAGTCACTATTTTGCTTCCCTTTCTATTGCCCGTGTAGAACTTTATGTATGAGAAATAATGAAAAGCCTTGACCTTGTAACACTTTGTAGCCCATAGGATTCGCAAAATCATACTCAGGGAGAAGATTCAATGGAAAGAGATATCACCAAAAAAAAAAAGTGATTGACTCCAATTGAAGAAAATAAAGAAAATTCAATATGTAATTATACATGGTAATATCGTAAATGACATTTGAAAATATAAAATAAAATAAATATTGTATGTGCTATAGTTATCTCCCCTTTCGTTTTCACATATAATGATAAAGCCTATGAAAACCTCATTTCACCTCTTTTTTTAATATCAAATTAGAATTTCATTTCAATTGAGTATTTGAATGATATAAACTATCAATTTGGCATATTTAATAGACCGGTAAACAACTCACCTCAACCCCCACCAATCTACTTTATAACGGAAATTGAAAAGTGGATGTGTGTCACTCCATCTTTTAAATACCAAACACATCATGCTCCTAAAACATAATTGTCATACTAGTCGACTTCATATTAAACAAAATTTAATACCAACTCATCCAAATGACACGATCCATTACCACCCCTCGAATCTAATAACAATAATTGTCATACTAGTCGACTTTATATTAAACAAAATTTAATACCAACTCATCCAAACGACACGACCCATTACCACCCCTCGAATCTAATAACAATCTTGAATCCCTTCCAAAATCAAACAATAGTAGTGGTGTGCATGAAATACTCAACTAGGTCACTCTCCTTAAATAAAGGATTAATAAAAAGAATGCAATTGTTGAGAAATTCCTACATAAATAACCCCAAAAGCCCCGCCTTCTTACACAAAACAAAATAAATTTTATCCCTTTCCCTTCCAATCACAAGAAGCAATCCCCTATTCTTTTCTCTCTCTCCTAATTGCGCCGTTAGAACCGGTTCTTTTCCTCCTCTTTGTCTCTCCGATCGTTCTCGTCTCTGTTTTTCTCCTTGATTTCTAGGGTTCTTTCATCCCTCTGAACAAAACCCATATTTTAGTTTCTCCAATATCGAATCCCTGCACAAAAAGTTTCAATTTTTTTTTGGGTTTTTTCATGACGACTTCAGTCAAGTTACCTCCAGCTCTGGTTTCAAATCTACAAGACGTGCTGACGCGAAGAAAGGGGGGCGGAGATGAGCCCTCCTCCCCAGAAGAACCCTCTTCTTCGCCTCCAGATGCCTCTGCGGCGAATTCAACGAATGATTGTTCGAAACCAATTGTCTTGGTCACTAATGGAGATGGAATTGATGCCCCTGGTCTTACTTTCCTTGTTGAAGCTCTTGTTCGGGAAGAAGGCCTTTGTAATGTTTATGTCTGCGCTCCTCATTCGTGGGTTTCTCTCATTTTATCCAATTGTTTGTTTTTTTTAATCCCATTTTAGTATTTTTGCTTGGAAATTTGAATATAATTTGATTGTTTTGATGCAGGGATCGATCGGTTTCGGGTCATTCTATGACGCCCTGTGAGACTCTTACAGTCAGCTCTACTGAAATCAATGGTGCCTCAGCTTATGAAGTTTCTGGTATTATTACATTTCTTGGGGTTCTTAGATGTTTGCTTCACTTAATTGGTGCAATTGTGTTTTTTTTATTATTATTAGTTAATACAATTGAAATGGAATTTGGGTTGGTGATTTTATAGCTCTTCTTCAGTTTGGTACATCATTTTGTGGGACTTTGTTAATTGATTACAAGTTAGGTTATCCAACCATGTTTTTCTTGCCTGCATCCAGTTTTTTCATTTTAGTGATTAAAGTTTGGGTTTTTGTCTATTAGGGACTCCCGCGGATTGCGTCTCATTAGCTTTATCTGGCGCTCTATTTTCCTGGTCAAAGCCTGCTTTGGTAATGCATTAAGGTGTTGTTTTTTACATGCTTCTTTGCTTGTACAATGGACTTCTTAGTTTTACTTTGAAATCCAGGTCATAAGTGGAATCAATAGGGGAGCCAGTTGCGGTCATCGCATGTAAGTAGTGTGTGGTATTGTGCAGGACTCTCGATACCCTCCATGCTTCGTTCACTTATTTATATTCATAGGAATAACTGCCATTCATTGGGATGCCTGATGCCATGCTTTTTCTTGCCAATGACTTGAGAATAATACTATTTTCTTGCTTTATGATGCCAGGTTCTACTCTGGAGCTGTTGCAGCAGCAAGAGAAGCTTTGATATGTGGTGTACCGTCTGTGTCAATCTCACTAAACTGGTAAGTCAAAGTTCCCTTTCTGGCTGTTATTTTGGAGTTGTTCTATTTTTATAATATTTTATTATTTATTTGTTTATTTTCATTTATGTGATGGCATTTTGTTCATAACTTCATTTAGGAAGAAGGATGAAAGCCGTGAAAGTGATTTTAAAGACGCAGTTGATGCCTGCTTACCGTTAATACATGCAGCAATAAAAGATATACAGAAAGGGAGTTTCCCACAAAGCTGCTCCCTTTGTGTTGAGATTCCAACTTCCCCTTCAACCAACAAGGTTTGTCTTTGACCCATATTTTTATTGTTTTTGTAGCTGTAGAAATTGAGCGTGAAAGATTATCCACATTCAAGTGTTAACTTCAATCATGACTGAAATTAGTCTTTCTTGGCCAATGTATGGTTAAGATAGAGTCGAATGGTGAAGGATAATGTCACAAAATACTGATAATGATGGAACCTGATATGGATGGTATAAACACTATTCAAAATCTTAATACATTGCATTAGGAATATATATATATGTTTTGTTGATTTATATCACTAAGGAGGGCAATCCATGTTGAGGGTTTCACATATTGGCGTCTGTTGATGGCGTGGCGTGGATATTTTTTCAGTGGGGATGTCACAGGTTTTACTTGACGACTTAACATGTAAGAAGTCTGGTTCCATAACTCAGATCGTTTGGTGGGTCAAAAATTTAGAATTTGGAGTGCGACCCTAATGTGGGGTCAAAGCTCAGTTGCACAGTATCCGGGTGCTTTGAATCTTTCTGGAGTTGGGCCAGGGCCTTTGGGTGTTTCTATCTCTATGGAAAAAGATGGCTTGGCTTTAGTGGGAGTAGGCCTCTTGCTCAGTGGACACATTAAAGCCTAGTGGTCAAGGCAATTGTCCCTTGCATTGCCTATTGTCAAGCGAAGCAAGATCAAATCTAGAGAGGAGGCAATTCAGCTGGTGAGCTCAGCATGGCTTTGATGTGTGAAGTTTCTGGAAAAAAAAAATAGCGTTGTAAACTTCAACAGCTATCTCAACAAGTTGGTGGACAAATTGAAGATAGAGCGCATGGTGGTGGAGTGGCGACTCTATTTGGACGAATGCCTTTTTTTTATCAATGCTGCATCGTCACATTGCAAAGTAGGAATTATTTGATCTTCAATGTTTTTGGGAGTGGTGGATGCATATGGGTATAGTTCTGACAAGGCCATGGATAATTGAGGAGGGGGTATTCTAATGTGTAATTAGTTTTATGGTTGTTGGTTACTTGCACCTGATTTAGGGAGGTATTGGCTATTGGGTGGTTGGGAGGTTCGTTGCAAGTAACTCCCGATGGTTACTGATGACGTTGAACTCAAAAGTTTATATAATATTGGTTAATGATATCAATGTGGCCAATGGCATGACAGCTCAACGGTTAGAGCTTGGCGGATGGTACCATTAGGTCATGGGTTCAAACCTAGCTTGCGGCATCTTTATGGGTTCTGGGATCCTATAAAAACCCTGCTTGCCTTTAAAAAAAAATGATATTAATGTGTAATGATTTCAACGGGAGAAGTGGCAATTTAGTGTGTAATGATCCTATATGTGTAATGATCCTATAAAAACCCTGCTTGGCAAATTCTATTTGTGTTGTTGATTTGGGTTCAATAGTCCTTTTTTTTAAATGCTCATAAGAACTTGATCTATCAAGTTCCTTTCACATTTTTAGTTTAGGAGAAACATGGGCTTGGGTTTGGGTTGCAAAGACGTAGGTGTGAGCTGAGCTTGCACAACTTAGCCAACTCCCCTCGACCAAGGATGCATGGACATGCGTGTCGGACACGGACACGACACGACGACTCGGCAATTTTCAAAAAATTAGGATTCGGCGACACGGTCAAACTTTACTTTTATTAATTTTTTATTTTTTTATAACTCATATAAACATAAACAACAACCTAAAGCTTAAAATTGTTTAAATTTTTTACTTTTGAAGCTGGAAGATGAAAGCTTAACAAGAGAGATAGAAAAATTTACAGAGATGCTCAGATAGTCAAAATTTATTGGGGAGTGTATCTAATTTACAAATTGTTTAAAATAGTGTGTAATTGTGTATCTAAGAGCAAATTAGCCATCAGAAACATATAAATCAAATTACAGAGAAATTATATAGCAAAATACCTTTTTTTTGTGTATTGTATCTAATTTAGAGCGAGGGAAGAAACGACCTTGATGACGCCTGATGTACCATCAAATGAAAATGTCAGTCAAGAACACTCAGATTGAGTACGGCGTGAAGAGGTGCTCTAATTGAATCAACCCCTCCCTGACTGAAGAAATCGAAGAATTGACGATTGCAATTGAGTGCAGTAGAACTGGTGTTTCTTCAAGAACTACTTTTGAAAACCAGCAGAGAAAAACAGGAAAAAAGAAAAAAGAAACTAAGAAAAACACGAAAAAAACACTGGCCGTGTCGGTCTCAGTCAATGTGTCTTGACAGTTGACCACGTGTTAGATACGTGTCAGACGCGAGTCCGTGTCCGACACGTATCCGACTCTCGAAACGGGAGTTTTCGAAAGACTCTGCTAACTCTATTTGCTTCACATGTTCAAATCATTTTTATCAAGTCTCCATGGGAGGCCTATCGAGCATAAATCACTTGACGTCAAGGATGAATACTTCCACCACATTCTCAATGTCAGCAACTCAGCATTGTCCAGTCCTGAGGTATATAGGTCGGAAGAAGTGAGTTAACTGGGGAGGGTGATGAGATCACCATGGAAATGAGGACCTCTTTGGAACATACTAGGTGTGGACCTCAGGGATGATGGGAAGGTATAAGTGCAAGATAACCCAATCTATAAGTAGGGTGAAGAGCTTTTCAAAATTTGTGGAGCATTTGGGAATTCTTTCAATCTTTCCTAGTGAGGAAAGCTTAAGATAAAAAGAAGACGAATGTTGTCTCAAGGAGTTTGATGATTCAACATCTTTAGACTATTCAGCTTATTCTATTGGCTTCAGTGAGGGTTACACAGAGGTGGAGATGTCGGAATGTTATAAATTGATCACTTGAAGAGGTTGTCATAGCGGGCAAGGGATTGGATAGAGCAAGTAGGTTTGTAGTCCATTGTTCCAGAATTAAGGGTCTCCCCCCCTTTTAAGAAACAAAAAACGTAATCTGAATTCTGAAAGTAGAGATAAACAAATATTGCATCTTCTTTATTTGAGATCATCTCCTATAAAAATCAATTCATCTTCTTGGATTTTGAACGATACGCTTTTTGGCTGTGGCACAATACAGCAATGACTCTTGATGAATATTTTCTCTAGATTTGCAAATCCTTAAAAAATCCTTTGTTACCTTGAATAAGCCTAGGAGGGTGTGAGGGAAACTATTGACAAACCGATATTGTCAACCTTAAAGGAGATTGGAAGGTGGTCAAAAGCATGTTCTTTGAAGCTACTTACCATCTCTGAGAAAATATTTTTTTAGCCCATGAATCCCTGGGTGGTACAATTGCTACCTTTCTACTATGACTCCTTGCCCCTTTCTGCTGCTGACTTTTAAAACTGGTTCTCTAGTAACACTTGGCCAAGCTTTTTGTCATCAGCAATGGAAATTTTGGTTGTGCATATTTGGATCAGATTAGATTGTCTTAAAGGGATGTATTACAGTTACAATTCACCTGTCAATGACTCTTGAGAGGACAAAGTCTGGCAATGGAGAAGCTATCTCATAAAGTAACTTGAACTCTCTCTCTTCTCTCTCTTTTTTTTTTTTTTTTTTTTTTTTTTTTTTTTTTTTTTCTGTTTGAACAAGGACATTATTGGATGTCGAAATGCATTCCTTTTTCCTTCCAGTTTTAGTTTTCAAACTTATTTTAGACATGGTTCAGTTGAAGAGTTTATTTTCAGTAAAAAACTATGCTTCTGTATGGCATGGAGCATTGGTTGAGACTTGAGAGTGAAGATAACATTATGGCTCCAGGAGTTATTTATGGAGTTAATTGCATTTGCATCTAGAGGTTACTCATCACAAACAAAAAGGGGAAATAGCTAAAAAATAATTGGCAGTTGCAAGAGAACTGATGTCTTTCTTGGTCTTCCATCACAGTATCTGCTCATAGGGAATATTGCCATGGTGATGGTCTATGTTTTTATTATCTTACCTCCACCTAGATAAGGTTGAGTTGTGGCTAGGAGTTGTCTTTGATCTTTATTCCACTGTAGCTCTTTTCTTCTTAAATTGTCTGAAGTTGTCCTCCTCACTGTCATCTGTCGGCATCTGTCCCAGAATATCCATCTCGATTTCTCATCCTTATAGGGCCCCTTGTACAACTCTGATAATATGACTAAGTCACAAAGTTCTCATATGGACCCACTTCATAGCTGGCCACTTCGTCTTATATCTCACTTCATTGATCATCTGCAATTTGTCTTTGAACTACTCCAATATGGATGCCGTTTGCCTTTTATTTTGATCCCTAATAGTTTTCATGTTACTAAAAATCAAAATAATGTCTTCTTTATCTTTCGCTCTCTCTGGAGATTCTCCTCAGAGACACCTTAGTACTCCTTCCATCGTAAATTTAGACTCGAGTCACAACCCTAAACCAAAACCAGAGACACTTCTTCAATAGCCACCATCGAAGGACTCACCCTTTTATACCCAGATGACAGATCCCCTCGTAAACACAGACGCTTCAAGCCATTTGCCGTGCACAACAAATGGGGAAGAGTTCAAAGATACGAATAAGACGACCTGTTGCAGTTCACGGTTTCAGGCTAACAAATGGGGAAGAGTCGGCATCTTCAACTTACAATCCGTACAAGCTTCTTTAGTGAGTCTGTAGCAGCCCCTTCATGAGATTGAATTTGCAACATCCAGGCAGGCATACTGCTGGCACTCCCCATGATCTAATTTATGTGATTATAAGTATTGTCATCCCTCCCTTTGGCTCCTCCAGGTCTCATGGATCAAATGATCATTCCATAATCACATCAGACGCGGTCCTTTCACATGGTGAACCTTGTTATTGAGGATACTATTACTACATTACTCTCTGTTGATTGATTGATCCCCAAGGGAATTCCCCTTTACTTGTTACTTCCAGAGTATGCAAAAGTCGTAACCAATTCTTAACTGAATGACACAGTGCCAGTCTATTAAAATGATACACAATAACGATTCGGAGCCTAAATGCGGAATTAATAATAAAAGATGAAGACAAGACAAAGGTTTTTTTTCCTAATTCTTCCACTATATTATTAAAAGTTTAAAACAAGGTTCCAACCTTTGCTATCTTACTCCAACTTCTCAAGAACAAACTCTCTTGAGGCTTTAACTTCTTAAGAACGAACTCTCTTGAATCTCCAACCTTTGTTATCTTACAAAGATTACAATATTCTCGAGAGCAAACTCTTGAGGCTCCAACCTCCCGAGAACAAACTCTCTTGCGACTCTTTCTCAAGAACAAACTCTCTTGAGCTCCAACCTTTGCTATCTTATAAATGTTAAATATTACAATAGTCTAGACTCTCTCGAGGCTCCAACTTCTCAAGAATAAACTCTCTTAAAACTCCAACCTTTGTTTTCTTATTAACCAACAAAGATTTCAATATTCTCTTGAGAACAAACTCTTGAGGCTCTTTCTCAAGGGAAACTCCCTTGAGAGCTCTGCTGAACAAGCTATGAATCTACATCTCTCTAGCCTGGATTCTATGAATTCTTCTGAATTTTCTGGATTCTTCTGAATTTCCTAGATGCCTTGAACCTGCATACAAGTCACTATATATAGGCCAAACAAGTCCAAACCAAACAAAGAAAGCCTACTCTTAGAAAACATTTTCATATTACTTTCTTTGTCTCTCAAGGAGAACTTTCTTGTTTTAACCAAACAAAGAAAGCCTACTCTTAACAAGAAGTATGTCCATATTACTATCCTTGTCCCTCAAGGATAACTTTCTTGTTTCAACCAAATAAGGATAACTTACTTCTAATAGAAAAGTGTTTCCATATTATTTTCCTTGCCTCTCATTGAGAAATTTTCTTTATTCCAATTTCCTAATTGATTTAGGAAACTTTCCTTGTCTTAATTTAACAAGGAAACCTAATTCAAATTAGAAACTTTCCACCAAGAAAGTTTTTGTCTAACAACTGTCCTAATTAATTAAGGTATCCGTATCCAAATAGGAACTTTTCTTAATTTACAACTAAGCTCCTTAAGGAAGATATCATAAAATTTCCCCCAAAACTTCTCTTCTTGAAACTCGACACTCTGCAATTCAATGCTCAAACCATTCTAACTTTGTTCTATGGATAAGTTGTGGTTCACTAGACAATGGCTATAGTATTTGACTTTAAGATGGATCATTGTCTCAAAATAGTGGCTGAGATTGGGGCTCATGTTGGCAGTAGTTTGGGGAGGGGGATCTTGATACTTCAGATTTGTTTGAGAAACATATTAGTTTGTTTCATGTTGCGACGACAATGTTAAATCAGGTTCGATTAAGTGTCCCTGAATGAAATACTGATAGGAACTTTCCCATTGTCTTTATTTCGGGCGCATACATTACTTTAACTTTTCTAGTTGCAAAATGATATTCTTAGAATATTTAGCTTTTCTAAGTAACTTAGAAGTAGGGGACTGTTGGTAGAGAATTAGTTTTTTTCAACTCTCTTTGAGCACGAAGATTCATGTATCTCAAGTAATAGCAAAAACTACGTCTTTCTGGGAGACCTTGTTTTATTCCTCCTCATTGCAAATCCTTGCGCACATATCTATATGTTAAGTTTGTTTGCAATATATATATATATGTTTTGAAAATCAGACAAAATGGATTGTTTAGATAGTTTGGTTGCAATAGGTTATATGAGCGAATAGTGCCATGTAGCAGAATGAAAGTCATTTTGAAGGAAAGCCAAACCTTCCACGACTCCGTTCTTTTGCTTGCCAACGGAAACATGTCATTTCCTTTTAACATGTGAGGCATATTGATTAACTCATGGTTACGTTGAACTCAAAGATGGTAAAACTGGGGCAATCAACAAAGGCAACAAGGGTAAAATATGATTCATATTGGAGGAAACAAAACGGTTAACATTTGAATTGATCCAAAAAGGCTTTTGAATCAAGTTCTTACCTAGT
The DNA here is from genome assembly GCA_963556465.1 of Berberis vulgaris. Lineage (NCBI taxonomy): Eukaryota > Viridiplantae > Streptophyta > Magnoliopsida > Ranunculales > Berberidaceae > Berberis > Berberis vulgaris. The sequence goes on from OY747128.1 coordinate 6,455,817, forward strand.
AAAAACTCGGGTTTTTGCCATGTGAACTGATCTCTTAGCCTTTAATCCATTTAATGGCAAGCCCCTTCCTTTTGTTTTGCACTGGACAAGCAAGGTTGAAGGGCCCCCACCTTGTATTATTGGAAAAGAATGAACAAACACAGGGAGGATATACCCTTACTAAAACAAAAGATAACAACAACAAATCAAACAAACCCTCAAGTTCATACAGACCAAGCTCCTACTCTATAATGATCCACCATAATAGCTAGTGATCTATGGTGAGGGAGAGGTTGGGGTGATCCAGGAAACACAGCAATTTGCCTTTTCTTGGTAATTTTATTTTCTATACATTTGTTTCATTATGGATGTAAGAGGTTGAGAGTAGTCTAGTAATAATAAACTTTGTTGTGATTAGTTGGTTATTTAATTTAGGGTAGATTAGACAGTGCACGTTACCAATTAGTTATAGATCTCCTTGCATATAATATTGTGGGAGACTCTAAATCCAGAAACATCACTGTAGTTCTATGGGGAATCTTTCAATTAGGGGGCCTAATAGCAGTTTTTTTGAATTTTATCAAATGTTGAATGTGATCAATTGTTATCTGTGTGTGTGTGTATTGCACAAAGTGAAAGAAGAGATTGTTGCTTGTCCATCCAAGCGTCATGTAAAGCTAGGCTGTAGTGATCAATCCATAGATTGAAATCAAGAGGACTTGAGTACTTTTAAGATGATCTTCATACAATCACATCATGTCTCTCGAACCTGAATAAGCTTACCATCACGCTTAGAGGGTGGAACCTCTATGAAGTGTACCACCATTAGTTGACCTCAAAATTTCTCTTGCAAAGACAGCCAGACAATCATCACAACTTGAAGCCAAGAACACCAAATGTGGCAATGCATTTAGCAAAATCTGCTGAAAAAGAGGCCTAGTTAGTATCAACAATTAAAAGTTCTACACTTGGGTATAAGCTCACAAACCTCTTCTCTGTGATGGTGGCATTGAGTAAGTTGGGAAATGCAGATGACAATTCTAAAAGGGAAGATGAGCTGTGCTTTTATAAGATGTAGCTTTTATCGCCCGGACTTGTGAATAAAGCACATTTGGATAGGAATTCATGTCCAACCCTCCACTCTCTCTCTAAAATCCCTTGCAGAGATGGAATCAAACCTGAAATCAGTTCGGTGGCAGGTGATCAGCCGTAATTAGTTGGATTTTTTTTCTTTTTTTCGAAGAGACATTATATAGATATTACTTTTCATATGTTAATGTTTGTCTGGGATGGCTTTATTTTTTAGTAAATTGCTACTGTTGTAGCTCTGATCTTGTGATGACTTCACTCACATGATCCTATTATTTTCTCATAAATTCACTATGGTTTGCCTGGAATATATATCCAGTTAATCCCACATGTGCATCATAACATGAAACTTGAGCATACAATCATAATATAGCCTTGTTGAAGAATAGATCACTAGCTGTAGATTCTCCATTGCCTTCGGTCTTGATGTCATCCAGATCTAGTTGAATTCATCAATCTTAGCAATTAGCCTCCTCCACCATTCGCTCTAATCGAACCGTCTTCATATCTATGTCGTTTAACAAGATCTAGTTTCAGAGTAGGTCTAGTTTCTCCATCTATTTTCCATTGGGATCCTTCTTTCTCATCTTGTTGATCCTCCGCAATTAATTCCCATATTTTGACCAATTGAAACCTTATTTACAACTCCATCTTTTTGGTTTTGTCATCTTCCATTTGGCATCCACATTCTTTTAGCCGTAATCCACTTTAAATTAGCTCCAAGTCATAGAATTCGTTATTGTGGCCAATTTGTGTATATGGTGAATTGCAGCTTTTGCCTTGTGGTTTAATTCTTATTCTCTGTTTCTACAATGAAGCAATTTTTTAGATTTGCATGCACAAATTTTTGTACTTCAACCTTCTCATATATTTTTTAATGGTCGTGGCATTCTTGTAAGTGCTGTTTTCTCTTTTGACAGGGCTTTAAAGTCACGAAGCAGAGTTTGTGGAGGTCTGTCCCAAGCTGGCTAGCCGTGTCAGCAAATAGACATCCATCAGCAGCGCCTTTTATGTCCAACCAGCAAAGCCTCGGAATCCAGCTAGCACAGCTCAGCCGAGATGCTTCTGCAGCTGTGAGTATCTCATAACATTATATCAGTGGAAGTTCCAAACTACTGTTATATGTGTAATATGGCTGCATTATATTTATCACCCTGCAAAATCTTTACATCTTTCGCTCACAGGGTGCAGCACGCAGATTGAACACCCAGAAGAAGAATGTGGAAGTGGAATCTGTTGGTGTTGCGGGAAAAGTTGATCAACGTGTCAAACGGTACTTCCGTTTGGAGGTAAAATTCATTAAAGTCTGAGCATTTCTAAACCATTAACAGACAGCCTGTTCTTGTGCACTTTTATTTTTTCCGAGACATACTTGTTTTTAATTATGCTGGGTGGGGAATAGACTAATAGGTGCTTAGTATTAATGATAAAAAGAAATGAGGAAAAAAGAGTGTTGAGCATTGGATATATGTCCAACTGCAGTTTGTGGACAAAGAGCAAGAAGATACGGACGAGGAGCTGGATTTCAGAGCTCTTGAAAATGGTTTTGTAAGTTGAAATTGTTCTTATGCCTAGTTTCTTTGACCTATTGTGCGACAAGTGAACAATAATTGCTTATTTGTGACACAACAGGTTGCAATAACTCCTTTGTCTTTGTCTTCAAACGTCGAATCAGAGGCCTACACATCTGCATCCAACTGGGTTGCCGCTATTTCTAGAGATGATTAATGTTTCCTTAAGTTAGCATGATCAGTAGTTTCTGTACATTTGGAGGTGATTATTCTTGTTCAAGTCACCGATTCAATTCACACGTTCTTTCTGATTGTTTTCCCTCAATTTTTACTGTTACCCCTTCGTCGCTATTAACAACTTCTGTTGTTGTATACCATTCCGGACCTCTCCCTGACCACCACCAACTGACAAGCATATGGTGTCTTTTAAAACAAAGTTGTTTCTTCTCTGTTGTTGAATTGAGTTGGTTTTCTTAGTTGATTCGTTGGTAAACATTTTATTTAAAGATATGTAGCTGAATTAATTTATCTCAGACCTTGTCAGCAGCCTTTCAATGGATTTGTATAATTTCTGTTGGTTGCCACCATTATTTTTCCTTTCAGAATATATGGAAGAAAAGAAACATTGTTTCGGTTTCATATTGTAACCTAGTGCTTACAGTGTCTGCAAAATGAATCCTTAGAATAAGACTTCCGAAGAAGCAACTTCCATTTAAGTTGAAGATGAGAGAAAGTACTCTGAAGTTCAAGAGATGCTACACAAGCAAATTGCAATGTATTCTGACTTGCTGAGTAGAAGAAAATGGTTGCTTGAAGTATTTACGATTCAGAGGGTTTGAATTGGGACTTCTGTACCGCCGACACCACCGATACCGCTCACACAAATACACTGGAAACCTAAAACATGCAAAAGAAAAAAAATTACGAGTTTGGGGTTGTTTTAAATTTGGAATCAATCTTGGCCATGCGATAAAAAAAAACAGCTTAAAACATGAAGGTAATTCAGTTTCAATATGCCAACGGTAGTCTGGTTAGTTGGTTAAGGCTGTGATGGTTTAACCCTTAACGACGCCCGTTTTCTAAGTTATGTGTTATGTCAACCGAAGAATGCAAATGGCAAACAAAAACACCCAATGACATGTGCATTGCAAAAAGGCCATGATTTTTTAAAATAAATAACTTCGAACTTTTGGTAGATTGTTTACCATTTTCTAAAAAGGTGTAGAAATAGGGATTGTATCGATGCTAATACACTTTTAAAGTGTACGTTCCTTCATTGAGAATCAGGGGGTCATGCATGTTATACCACGCAGACTAACATCCAAGTATATATATATATATATATATATATATATATATATATATTTTTTTTTTTTTTTTTTTCATCAAATAATTTTCAGGAGTCAGAGATTCTAATTAAAGTATATACAAAATTGCTAGGAAACTAGAATTTTGCAATCATATTTTACAATCAGGATGATGTGGTGTGATCTTGAACGAACGATAAAATCTCTAAAATGTTTGTGTATCTCGAGGTTGTAAAAAACTTCTTTTGATGATGCCACATCATCCTAGTTGCAGAACCTGGTTGCAAAACTTGGTTCTCTAGCCTCACTCAAAGCATATACAAACACTTGCCATCCTCTCTTATTTACTTGAGTTTAGTAGTATGCCTCTTATTTACTTGAGTTTGTCTAGGCAACCAGAATTTAAAGTCATTTTTTGGTAGGCTTGGGCTTTTTTTTTTTTTTTTTTTTTTTTTTTTTACACTTTTACACTTCTTTAAAACACAGCCACAAACATTATCTATAGAAAGGGTAGAAGTATAAAAAACTCAAAACTTGACAAAAAAATGATTATAAAGCCTGATCGCCTAAAATTGGAGTATTTACTATTAAAAAATACAATCTCCTCTTATTAAGACACCATTCACTCTTATTAAGTGTATGCTACGATAAATTTTCACTGTTTGGTTATCTATTTACTGATAAGAAATCGATTATTTATAAGATTGTTTTTTCACTATTCATGAAAATCTAAGTTTCAAAGGAGTCATCGGAATTGAATTCACCTAAACGATTTCAATTTTCATGTTTATTTTCTGCATAACCGATTCTCTAGGTTCCTTCTTATAAGAGATTGTTACGTATAAAACAAACAAACAAACAAACAAACAAACATCCCCAGGTGTCTAGCATGGAGCTGTGACTCCGTAAATCAAAACCCTATCCAAAGTCCCGAGTCCCGACCCGTTTGGTGTTGGAAGCCACAATTCAACTTCAACTCAGAATAAAATCTAATCTCCTCTCAAACCCAACCCAACACAACACAGCACAACACAACACAAGAGAGTCTCACTTGTTCTGCTTCTGCACTTGTAGACAGAGAGGCAGTAGTGAGCATAGGAGGGTTGTTTCTCACCCTTTCTCACCCAATAATGGCTGTTTTAAGTTGTTGTATATCTCTTTGCCCTTGCGACCTCTCATGTCAACCAACCATTACAAAATCGTCGTCCATTTCTTGCTCCTTAGGCGTTCCCGCTATTAAAGGTAAACTCATCCTTTACTTCTTCTAAACAAACTTCTTCTTTTTTAGCTGCTCAACTTATCTCGTTTTCTCATCTAGTACTAATATGGGGCATTAGGATTGCATTCATTCTTTGCTTTCTGGTAAATATAAGATATTCTGAAAATTTAGAATTATATGAAGAGGCAAAAAACACACACCCATGGAGTGTTCCTCACTTAAGGAATTGCCCAATGTAAATGTAAACTTATATTTTACCCAAGCATCATTTTCAATTTTTTACTTTTTATTTTGTTTATAGGTTTAGATATGCTTAAAAATGGCATATAAGTATGATTGAGATGTACATAAAAAAAAAGTCTTCTTGCAAATGGCAATGCAAAGATGTACTGAACATTTTGGTATAGAAGAAAATTACAAAAAAAAAAAAAAAAATGAAGAAATAAATTTTCTGAAGAAACTGAAGATTGATTAGGACCCAAATGCAAATTAACCCATATGATTATTTTAATCCATGTAGTCTTGGCATCCATACTCAAAGTTGGACAAACTTAGGATCTAAACTCAAAACTGGTACAAATTATAGGACTCAAATGCAAATTAATCCATTTGATTATTTTAAACCACTTGAAGGCATTATTATTGGTGGCTTCTTGGAAGAATGAGAAATGGCAGTTACAAATCTCAGAATTATTAAATAAACTTATTCTTTTTTTAGGGTGCAGAAAAGGGGGGGAGGGGATATTTTGCCACTAGAAATTTAGAAAATGGTGAAAGGAAACTCCTCAGATAGAGAATCTCAGTTGATAACGTTATATGTCAGTGTATAACTGTTATAATTTCTTTGACTATACCATTGTGCTGTATGGGTTTGATCCACGCCTTCCTCTTTTTAGTTATTTATTTACTTAAATTATAAAAAATTTCTCCTTTAAAATGTTACTCTTGGTTGATCGGAACACTTGGCTTTTGTTGTTATTGTTTTTTTCATGCAATCAACTGTTGAATTTAACACTGCCAAATTGTGGATGCGATGATAGGTACCCCAAGATCTAAAGCCTCACAAAATAGATTTGGAAAAAGAGAAGGGCCTGGGAAAAGCATGGAGGACTCTGTCAAGCGGAAAATGGAACAATTCTATGAAGGAAATGATGGCCCACCACTTCGTGTTCTCCCCATTGGCGGTCTAGGTGAAATTGGGATGAACTGCATGCTTGTTGGGAATTACGATCGATATATTTTGATTGATGCTGGCATCATGTTTCCTGAGTGAGTTATTTATTTATTTATTTTTATTTTTTTTGCTGTGAGCTGATAACTAAAAGTAATTTTATGTGATATTTGTATGATTAGCATAAAGATATTGTGATATAAACATGAAAGGAAAAACTTGTCATTGGATTAGTTCAGTAATTCATCTGTCATTTATTATTTCTTTCATCTGTCATTTATTATTTCTTATGTAGTTTCAAATTTCACCTCTTTTCCATTTTCTAATATTTATTTTTAATTTAATTATGTCACGTGTATGTTAGTTGTGACGACCTAGGCGTGCAGAAAATTATTCCTGATACAACATTTATCAGAAAGTGGAGCCATAAAATTGAGGCAGTCGTCATAACACATGGCCATGAAGATCACATTGGTGCGTTGCCTTGGGTAAATGTTCTGTCTGCTTCTTTAACTATGATATGATAGTTGTGATACTTTTTTGTTGATTACAAGCTTTACTTCACATTTTTCCTTTGGCATATTTCATCTTCTTGAATGTTGACCTACCTTGCATTTATTCTCAAACTTGCCACATCTTTTGTATTTTCTGTCACAAAAGTTGTGATTTATCCTTCTTCTGATCACTTCAAAATGAGCCGGCAAAAAGTCCCTTCTTCCTCAACTGCCTCTCGCAGGAGCTCAAAATTCCAATTATGCACTACTTTAGGGTCTAGGGGGTGTGGTTGCATATCTTTTCGAGGAAGAGGTCATTCAATCCAAATGGATCAAGTTAGAATTGCCGCCAAAACCACTCTATGGGTTTGGGGACGGCATTGGGGAACCCTTACATTGATGCAGATGCAGTATTTTCAGTGTAAAATTAACTGGTCCTCAATTTTGAGGACCTCGGGGACCTGGTAGATAGCCTTTGTCTCAATTATGAGGACCTAATAGATAGCCTGTTGCCTTTTTTCTATAGCTGATACTTTGTTCATACCTTAATGAAACCACCACCTGATTAAAAAAAATAAATCCAAGTCATGATGCTGAAAGTAACATTCTCTGGTTTTCAGTCATTGTGGATCTTATCCATGTGAAAAACTAAACTTTGACATCTATAATCAACACCAGTGCCTATTGGCTTTGGACGGGTTGGTGCAGATTCTGCAGAGTGGACATCAAAGGGTGAAAGGATCAGGTGAAGTCTCATAGTATTTGCCAGCAACTCTTCTTCGTAAATTAGGCTCAGAAACACCAATGACAGAAAAAGAGTAGATCAGGGGAGGATTTGCCTCTCAACTGGGGGTGTGATGGCCAGTTGGTTGGCAGTGCCTTATGGGGGCATCATCTAACAATGGTGTGCAATAGGCCTGTGTAGGAAGGAGGTGGCGATTTATCCGCTTCTTCAAGTAGCTATAGAAGGGGAGCTTGGGGTTGGATTTCCGTTGAGTCACGAGGGCAGCAAAGGCTTGCAAGAGCTCCTCTGATCAGCATCAATCCGAGCTTGAAATCTCTCTTTGATGACTGCTTCCTCCTATTGAACCATACCTGAATAGATATCTTTGGTATCTATCACATCTTCTTGCTCTATACAATACCTTTAATTGATAGAAAATTAGAATAATTTGAAAAATCAATGACTACGACCAATAACTTTCAATGATTACTCACAAACTCCTATAAATGAGTTCTTATACAAAAAAACTAAATAAATTCCTCATCCACTAACGCAAATTTATGTGATATGATGTTCAAGGTCTATTTAAAGGAAAAAAAAACCTAAATAGATGTTCAATTACCCAATTAACGCACTATCAAAATGTAAAAACGTAGAAATTTTTTTTTCAATAACTATTAAGGGCTTAGTTTGCACTTCGAAGGGCCTGATTTCTATCAGTTCCAAATGTTGTCATCTTATAGAGAGATTCTTAACATCTTTTACATAACCAGAGATGATTTTTAGGAGGATTATTACTCATTGTTCCCAATCTGAAATACTGGAAACTACCAATTTTACTCTTTGACATTTTTTTTTTAATTGTAATCCCTTGATCAAATATATTTTGGTAGATCATAAACGTTACAACTTATTTGATTATGTCTACCAATTGTAGCTCAGTTGGTCGTACATTCACTCTCCTTGTGAGAGGTCGCGGGTTCGAGACTCACCAGTTAGGATTTTGTGAGTTTTCGCCCGATTATTAGGAGCACATTTGCTCTGCCGTTGATAAGCCTTCGAGTATTGAATGCAGCTGCTTAGATGGACTAGACTGAAGCGAAGCGAGTCTTCATGCAAGGTGGAGGCGATGGACCGGAGCGAAAGCAAGTCTCTATGTGAGATGGAGGCGACGAGGACATTAAGTGACAATAATATTGTAGCCTTCAGACCTGGTTTGGTTAACCCTATAGGGTCAGTCATGTAGCCTTCGGGCATGGATTAATAAATAAATAAAAATGGTCAACGACCCAATTTAAAAAAAAAAACTTATTTGATTATCTCTGAGAAATCTAATGGAGACAATATGTTTTTTTGGATGGTTTACTAAAATTTATAAATAGAGAAAATCAAGAAACATAGGAGATTGAAATAGCCTATAAACCCACATAGCAACTGAACCAAAAATGAGAAAACTACATCAGATATTTTTCCATTGACTTCTTATTGATAACGTCTAAACTCCGAAACACCAACAAAATAGGAAGTTTTTAATCTTCAAATTTCACCTTCGAACAAAGTTATCAAAGACTTTTGCATTTCTACCTGATACCGCAATAGATGGAAAATGCGTTAGATTCCTCAACTTTCTCTGTTTAGCTGAAATAGATGCCAACTTTCAAGAAAAGAGGTCCTTTACCTCACATGGCATAACCCAACACCCAATTCAAACAAGAAGGAAGTCCAAACCTTAGTATTTTAAGGATAATGGAGAAGAAGTTGGACAACAAACGCCCAATGAGATCATATTTATAGTTCCAAACACCATGGTTGACCTAGCTAAGTTTGCACATGGGTGTATGCACAACTCAAAAAATGATATTGTTAAACTATGCTAAACATTACTATTCTCGAAAACATTATTCCTCCATTCCCCCATTAGAGACTTGTTCCCCAGTTAGAGATTTGTATTCACTGATAATCTGGAAAAAGACAAAAAATGAGGATGTGCATTCAAATTGGTTTCCCTACGATTCTGAGAAACTGTTAATATCTAAGTCCAAGCCATAAGGATATACTTTATTTAAGTCATGCTTTACTTATAAAAACTATTAATTATGAAATGCACTAAATGTCGAACATTCTAATTTAATGGAAAAGTAGCCAGCAAAGAGTTACAAAATTGTTAGTGATTGTTTATCTAGTGTACATTGTCCTTATCATTACTGAACTTGCATCTTAACAGGTTATCCCAGCTTTGGACCCCCGAACACCAGTATTTGCTTCGTCTTTCACAATGGAGGTATGTCACAATGGTTTTGAAAATTTTAGCGTTCTCATAGTTGATAAGTGATCACGAAGCAAAACTTCTTAGAACTTCTACTAAGTAGTTTATGGTTATAATGATTGATGATCTATTATCAATACATCTTTGACCTTTTATGATTGAAGATCTTAGCATATCTAGCACTGGAACATTATTTTTTGGTAGCATGGTCATAGTAAGTCCTACTGATCCATTGAACATTTTAATCTTGGTAAGAAGGATGAACCCCTGTTTGCTTGTTAACAGCTTATCAAGAAGCGTCTGAAGGAGTTTGGAATCTTTGTTCCCTCGAGGCTCAAGGTATTTGGAGAGAAGAAGAAATTTATAGCTGGGCCATTTGAAGTACAGCCTATAAGGGTTACCCATTCGATTCCTGACTGTTGTGGACTGGTGCTTCGCTGTAGTGATGGCACCATTCTTCATACTGGAGACTGGAAGGTATGTCACACCTTAGATTGCATGATCTCTTTTTATGTATGCAATTTGTGAACACCTGTACATGACATTACAGATTGATGAATCACCAGTGGACGGGAAAGTTTTTGACCGTGAAACTTTGGAGGAACTCTCTAAAGAAGGAGTTACATTGGTAAGTCTTTTGATTCTCATGTGTTATTCAAGTGTATTCCTTTGTTCCCTTCTTTGTTGATTATATCATCCTTTAGGTTTTTAAATGCAATCTCAAAAAATCAAGCGATTCATTGAGTAGTAAATAAAATGTGGACAGGGATGGCATGGGTGTTTTTGGAATTGCAGAGGTTTGTTTTGTGTGTGTGTGTGTGTTCATGTTTCTACTGGGTGGCTCAACACTGAAACACTCGTTTAAAGACTTTTGAACTTTTTCATTTTTGTTTTTGTGACACCTTTCCCTTCTGGAGTGGTGATTTCTCCGTAGTTTATTTAGGGTACAGTGTAGAGTGGTTGGTTTTCTGAACTGATTCATAGCAATTGGCCAATGGTTACACAATACACAGTGATCTTCTGAATTTATTCTATTCCTACATTATATTTATTCCAGATATTTTGTGGCTTATAGTGCCTTACTTCCAAAGTTCTTATAGTACTTGTTGCTCGTTCGTGCACACGACTAACCCAGTCCAAATGACCTTCCCTTAGTTTATCACCTTTTGATGCTAGGAAGATGTTTTGACACCATTTAAAGAATCAAAATCAAAATAGTATAGTTTTAATCAAATAAGTGTAAAATACGTAAACCTACCCATTGTTTACGGAGAGAAGATAACACAACTTTTGTTGTACTTTGAAATTGACTGATTCAGAGATTCTTTCCAGCTGTAATGAAATTTACTGAGTATGATTTGTTTTTAAAGTAGATTCTTATGTGAGTTCTGAGATTTGCGTTGTTGCCACGTGACAACTTCATGTTAAACTCGAAACTGACTCAGAGGATGCCACATGGAATATGGGTCAATTTTTATCTCCTTTAGCTTTACTATATATACAACATAGTGAATTTTGAAATGATATTGTCATTGTGTTACACAATCACAATGGCATGAGTACATTGTACTAGGAAAAACTAACTGGGAGCCTGGGACTGTGACACTAGTTTAGGGTAATGAAATGGTACCTACTGTGCATGATAACGGATAAAACTTGGACATGTGAATCGAAGTTTGGACTGAGAATGTAGCTATGACGAAGATTGGTATAGAGAAGAAGCTCTTTTACCACTGAAGGATCCGAGGAGCAAATCACAATGGCTGAATTGAATTGTAAAGTTTCAAGTAGTTGCAGACATTGATGTTGGTTTGGGTAGATGGATGGCTAATGAGTCTGGTGAAGCGATAATGCTTCAAGGGACCTTCCCAAGGGTGCAACGTCGAGGGTGCTTCTAGTTGTGTTTTACTGGAAAATTACATATAGAAAAGGTAGATACACAAAAATCTGGTTATTCACAGGGAGGATTCAATTTGTGTGTACCTTAGGGTAAAGGTGGTCTGGGTGGGAAGTGCTGCAATCAGAGACGAGGAGCACCCCGTTCATCCAAGGGAGCACGAGACTGTGGAACCAGTCAAATCCAAGTTGGTCTCTTCTAATAGACCGTTTGCTGAGACGGTAGGAGGTGTGGGGAGTCAGAAAGTATATGATGAGGCCTAAATATGAAAATGAAAGACCAAAGGATAGGTGCAGAGAGCTAAAGGCTGGTAATGGCGCCGAATTCTACATCCCTCTTTGAAATAGTATAATGGAAAGCTGCATGTGTGGGTTTATGGATGAACGGGTCTTGGTTTATGTCTCTATTGTTTGGTATAATTTCTATATGCACTCTTACTTGTGTCCAAATATAGAAAAGCTACATTTTCTCTTAAATAATCATAATTTATTATCCAGATGATGAGTGACTCGACAAATGTGCTGTCGCCTGGAAGGACTACTAGTGAGGCTAATGTAGCAGATGCACTTTTAAGAAATATATCAGCTGCTACAGGAAGGGTCATTACTACCCAGTTTGCATCTAATATTCATCGCCTTGGAAGTGTGAAAGCTGCAGCTGATTTAACTGGTAGAAAGTTGGTAAGTGATCTTGAGTTTTCTTAAAACAATTCTGTGAGGTCTCCTATTTGAGGATCCTTTATGTATTTAAAGCTTTAGTATTTATTAAGGCTTTTGGTCAATGTGATAGGTATTCGTTGGCATGTCACTAAGGACATACTTGGAAGCTGCCTGGAAAGATGGCAAGGCACCAATCGATCCATCAACCCTGGTATGAATGCTATAGAAACTTGTTCTTTTCATCTGTTTTGCATGAAGTTTATATGGGCAAAGCCATCCTTGTTGGTAGAGCGGAAACAAAGACAGAGAAAATTATTAGTTCAATTAACAGTTGGTCGTTCAATTATATATGTATATGTACACACACACACATGTATGTGTATATATATATATATATACATATATAATTGAACGACCAACTGTTAGTTGCACTAACAATTCTCTGTCTAGAACCAGAATACATTGACCCTATATTGCTTGTTTTCTCTTGTTATGTATTATTTGACATTCCAATCATCGTGGATCCACAGTTTTTTATTTAAAGAAATATTTTCACCACACTTAATAATTTTGGTAGCCTAATTCACACACTTCCAAATTGTTGTTCCATCTTTTTCTCTTGGTCTCTCCATCAAGTCACTGAAATACTCTTACCAAATTTCATGTTCTGTGCAGGTGAAAGCTGAAGATATTGATGGTTATGCTCCAAAGGATTTGCTTATTGTTACGACAGGCTCTCAAGTAAGACACTTTAAATTAACAACTCAGAAGCCAATCTACTAAATGTCTAAAAAGTTGTTGTTTAAGCATTTCTGCTACAACATGACTCTGCTTACTTTTATCAGGCAGAGCCACGTGCTGCCCTGAACCTTGCATCATATGGAAGCAGTCATTCGCTCAAACTAACAAAGGATGATTTGATTCTATATTCAGCGAAGGTAACGGTTCTGTGCTTTTTGGTTAATATTCAGAGGACTGCTGGTGGTGAATTGTTTGCAGTGGAAATTAGTCCTATATTTTATTTTTATTCTATGCGGATGTCTGATAAAACAAAATGTGTATTCTCTGAAGTACTTAGTTTTCATTCAAAATTCATTCATTCAACTCATCTTTGTAATTAATTTTCCTTGTTAAAATTTAGATGATTTCCGTTTAATTAAAAGCCAGAAGGTCGTGTCACTGGAGTAGAAGACAATATGGTTCCATTGTTAATAGGAACTGATACAATAGACCATGATGGTTTACTATTTGTTTTCTCTTGCTAGTTTAGATCAGTTTTTGTTGGCATGCCATTTTTATGGCCCAAATCAGACAAATCATGTCTTAGTAGATTCTTTTAACTGGTTCCATTAGCTTATAATAGTTGGCTTGTTACATTTTACAGCAGCAAATTCATTGAGTTAGCGAGCTTTTTTATGTCGTCTTTTATCTTTTAGGTGATTCCTGGAAATGAGACTCGAGTTATGAAAATGCTGAACCGGTTAGCGGAGCTTGGTTCAACAATAGTAAAGGGAGACAAAGAGGGGCTGCATACATCTGGTCATGCACATCGTGGAGAGCTGGTAAGTATTTCTATAAATTTATTTTTACCAGTTATTGATAGAACTAAACAAGAATTGGAATAAACAAAACAAGAATCGTAATACAATGCAGGAGTTGAAATAAAACTATCATAAAAGATTATTGAAAAACAAATAAGAAATAACTATTCTTTTCAATCAATCAACCGTAGAACAATGAACAATCACCTGCCTTATTTTTAATATCCGTAACTTCTTTGCAAGCTAACTATCCTAACTCTAATTGGCTAATAATGCCAAAATACTATTATGGGCTATACTTAATACGCCCAATTACAATTAATACTACTAAACTAATCTATATTAGTACCCGCTTACATCACTTATAATAATACGTTTTACTGTTTTAGATAGCTTCAAAGGATCATCCAGATATTGAAAGGGAAGAATGCTAGTTGGGATTGCATGATAGGAGACACTATTGCTATTTGGTGACTGAGGCATGTTTGATTATAGACGTTAACAATTTTCCAGTCTTTATTTGGGTCCCATAAACTTATGCAAATGCTGGTTATAGTCGTTAACGTTTTTTTGGTACTTGGATATCCCTGCATCTTCTACAAAGTAAAAAAGAAGCCAATGAGCTTTTATAAAATATCTTGACTACCTAAATTATAAATAACTCTACGATTTTTTATATATATTTTTTTTCAAGTGTTTGACTGAGAGTCCTTTAAAATGAGATAATTTGCCTTGGTTCAAAATAAAAAAGGGACTTAGTTTAAACAAATATTTTCTTATGTTTAGACTTGGAGTGCCATCCGGGTTGAATAGTGTCAAAGCTTTAAACACGAACCTGACCCTTTTAAGTGAACATATTGTTGGGATGATAGAAAACCCGTGAAGCTACTAACCAAACCTGCTCATATTTTTGGCTTTGTGTTGTATCTCGAGGTTTTGGTCAAATTGGCAATCCTACCTTGGATCCAACCCAGCCTTTGCCCCCTGGTCTATGACAGGGGGAAACACAAAACAAAATAAAAAATAAGCCAAAAGAGAATATAATTCACTATCTTGGTTTTTGATATTATCCTTCTTTATTTTCAAAATTTTTCAGCTGTTAACATATTTACCAGAAAATGAAAGGAACAAGTCTTTTAATTTGATTGACACTCTCTAAACTTTGATGGCCTACTTGAATATGCATTTTCGTCGTATTTAAACTTTATTATGTTCTTGGTGCTGTTCCTAATGGTAATATTTATTTGTGAAGGAGGAAGTGCTTAGACTAGTTAAGCCCCAACATTTTCTACCTATCCATGGTGAGCTCTTGTTCCTGAAGGAGCATGAATTACTTGGGAAATCAACTGGAATCCACCACACAACGGTGAGTAATTCTTCAATTATTTAACAATGTTTTGGATTACCTGCACTATTGGTTCATTCGCCTGCATATACTTTATGGTTACTGGTTTTCTGTGATATTCAGATTCATCAGCACAGCACAGTTAACTTTCCATGATTATTCTTCAATTATGTGAATGTAATTCAACAATTTAATTAAAGGGATCCATGTTAAGAAAAGATTTAAAAAATACAAGAGTGAAGAGGGGTATTAGACAGAATGCTCCAAGTTTAGCCCTAAACCCGTAGGTAGGTTTTTTAATGCCCATCACTAACTGTGAATGATTCTTAGAGACATTTAGGAAGACTCTTCAATATAATAACTTAATTTAATAAAACAGTTTGATTACAATGACAAACATTTTATGATTCGTATAAAATATATTCAGTGTGAGGTGTCATTTTGTCGATGTCATTGAAAGCTTCCAGCTATACCAGTGTTATCAGATTCATACATGTGAATTAAGAAAGTTGTTACTTGAACTCCAGACAATGTTGATCTTTAAGATTATCGATGGCAAATTGTTATGTGATGTAATAGAGTAAAAGAGTCAAATGAAATTAACTCCATACAATCCGACAAATCCGCCATTACTCATTAGCAATAGACTGGTGAAGGTAATTCAAATATGATTGGTTCACAGAAAAGATCAAAAGACCATATGGCTATTCCAACTGAAGAAGGATCACGCATCTCAAACATAGCTTTCTCGCTCATCTCCTACAAATTCGGTTATGGGTTAGAGGTGGATTTATAGAAAGACCTGGTTGATGCGGTTCCAATAAGGATAATTTCCTTACAATCACTGGTTTGGAGAAAGTGTGTACCACCAAAAATATCTTTCTTCATTTAGGAGCTCTTCTGGAATCTTGCCGCATTTGGGATGTCCTTGGGAAGAAGGGTATGGACGTGAAGTTGGAGTGTATCATTTGTGATAATGGCGTAGAGTCGCCATTCTGACAGATGTTACACTCGGACTTTGATCTATCCATCCATTCTCCATGCAATATCTAAATTAATCTATCTAAACCTATTTCTCAGCAACTGAATTACCCAATTTACCTCAAACCTTCATTTCTCCAATGCAACCTTGGCCTCGCCTTGTATCTCTCCTGCCTCATGTCTTAACACCAAGTATTTGAACACATTTTGGAACTCTTCTATATTGTATAACATATTTGTAAATAAGATAGAAGGAAACAATGCAAGTCTAGAATTTGAATTGTGGATTTTAAAAATTGCATATTAAGATGCAATAGTATAACAGTATGGTAACTTTGGTTTGAACCAATGGGATGTACCAACTCACTGCAGGTAATAAAAAATGGGGAGATGCTTGGAGTTTCCCACTTAAGAAACAGAAGAGTTTTGTCTAACGGGTTTATTTCCTTGGGGAAGGAGAATTTGCAGGTTAGATATCTTTTCGTTTTTCCGTTTTCTTTAATATGCTTGCGCCAAGAAAGATTCCAATTATGTTTGGACCTCCTTTTCCAGTTGATGTATAGTGATGGTGATAAAGCTTTTGGAACATCTACAGAACTTTGTGTAGAAGAGAGATCGAGAATAGCATCTGACGGTATCATTGTTGTCAGGTTTGATGAACTACAATCTTAGTAACAGTCACAAGCTATAAATGAGGTAATTTTGTGTAAAATTCCCAAGTGATTAATGTTTGTCTGCGTTCAGCATGGAGATTTTGCGTCCACAGGAGACTGATGGCGCATTCCAAAGTAGCATAAAAGGAAAAATAAGAATCACCACACGTTGCTTATGGCTTGACAAAGGCAAGCTGTTGGATGCTCTGTATAAAGCTGCCCATGCTGCTTTATCAAGCTGCCCTGTGAACTGTCCACTAGCCCACATGGAACGAACTGTATCTGAGTTATTGAGAAAGATGGTACGGAAATACAGCAGTAAAAGACCCGATGTCATTGCAGTTGCTGTGGAGAACACAGTGGGTGTTCTCTCAGATGAGCTCAAGGATAGAATATCCGGAAACTCTCGTGTGGGTTTGGGTTTATCAGCATCAAGTAAGGTAGTTGATGCACAGCCAAAAAAATGGAGGCCGAGCAAGAAGATTGAGCAGCCAGCCAGAATGGTTTCACCACAAAAGGAAATCAACTTGGAGCAAGACATCGAAGGTCTTCATTTCACTATTCTAGAATATTATATGCTGTTTTCTTGTATTCATTTTATTCATATAACCCAGAAGCTCATAACTTTTAGCTTATGCAGAATGGAAATCCATTTTGAAGTGAAACTTCAAAAATTTCTCATAGTACCCTTCTACTCCTTTCTCAGCACTTTAAATGCCAAAACAATAAGATACAAAATCCAGTATTCAATTATAATCTTAAAGCATGTCTCGCTAAACTTATCACTAAATCAATGAACTATAACCATCAGATTTTAGTGGTGAATCAAGCCTGTAAGGTGTCCAACATGTGAACTTCTGGGCCAAAAAAGTATGAAAAACAATGTTAGCCACTTGATCATTTTATGTTTTGGAGTTTCATGAAATTTGAGCAGAATGGAACTATTGAGGTTTCCAAGTATATTGAGTTTTTGGTTGTCTACATCTCCGTGCTCCTTTTAAATGATGGTATTATTCTCTGCATCCTGGCTACATTTACATGTTTTCTGTTAAAATGATTTCATTAGAGTTGCTGACACTCACAGCTCTTGATATACATCCAAATGGGCAGAAATCATATGCGGTACTTAACTTGAACCACATAGCATAACAGAAAAGTTACTGGACTGAAAATGTTGTCCTCAGGAATTCACTCCTTTCTTTGTTTGTTTGATCCCTAAATGAATCTGGATCTGAAGCATTTCACAGGTGAAATCATTTGAGGTTATTGATTTAACAATTAGTAATCAGGTTATTTATCAAGTAGTAATTGGATATCCTGGTGAAGGATGTATTTTGTCCTGTCTGGCTGTTCTTTCTGTTCAGATTCATCTTGTAATTATATGTTTGTAATTGGCCCGGATAGATCTGATTTGCAAAAAATAGGACAGTCTGCTGAGTTGGTTTATGGTGTAGATCATGTTTGCTCCTTTCCTGTGTCTATGCCCGCATGTACCAGTGTCTGATTTGGAGATTGCTTGTGCTTACCAAGTGCCTCTCTACACGTGAAGTTCTGATCCATATTTCGTTTTCTTGGTTCTTGTCCTGCAGGACAGGATTCGAATGAACAATTACTATCTGAAGATCTGATACCAGTGAGTGCTGAAATGGGGGAGTCAGCCCTCACAGAAGAGGATTCAGATTCTGATTCAGATTTGGATGATTCAGTGTCATCATCTGCTGATGCCCCAAAATATAGTGAAAATGGTATGATACCAAAACAACAATTAGAGCTTGTGGAGGATGCAGGTGGAAGCAGCACAGAAAAATCAGTTGAATCACGTAGTGATCGGGCATCATCTTCTAAGTCTGTAAAACGAAACAAATGGAAACCCGAGGAAATACAAAAACTAATAAAAATGCGTGGGGAATTGGATACAAGATTTCAAGTTGTGAAGGGGCGCATGGCCCTATGGGAAGAAATATCTGAGAACCTACTTGGTTATGGGATAAATCGAACTGCAGGCCAATGCAAATCTCTTTGGACATCTCTGCTTCAGAAATATGAGGTTCGCCTTCCTCTTCTCATTTCTACATTTTCTGGAATAAACTCTTGATGAGGACTCAAAATTAATTAAATGTTCCCACTATGGTCGAATTGAGAAAAACTTGCATAAAGATAACAAGCAGGATATCACCATTCTCGTACCATTATTTTGACTATGCTACGAACAATCTGGATTGGGTCATCTGAAAAGCCATTAACAGTCTCATCAGTCTTTAGGTCAGCTATGCAGAATTGTTTAGTTATGGCAGTTCTTGCGCAAAATGCATGTTAGATGTATGGCCCACAAGATGAATAGTTTTCTTTCCACTTTCTGACATATCATTACATTCTGTTGTCTGATGTTGTTTCCTTCGTTTGACAGGAAACCCGTAGTGGTAAAAGAAGCAGGTCGTGGCCTCACTTCGACGAAATGGACAAGATTTTGGCTACTCATGAAGCAGAGGCAACACAATGAATGGGGGATAAGGATTTATCCGATTCCCTAGGTAGCAATCTGTAGTTTTGGAAGAGGTGTCAGCAGCTAGGTACTAAACTTTCTGTCATCACAGTTTTAAATTCCAGATTAATCATAGGCATGTATACAAAATCGCCACTGTGATCTACAATGCGAAGCTATTGAAAGGATGCAGTGTTTTCTGTTATTTGTGTCAGTGCTTGTATCTGTTCCACATGTAATCTTTCTATTGTTGTTTCTTTCAGCAACGTGCTGCTGCTACATTTAGATAGATTTTGCTGCTGGTGTGGTTTTTCTTACAAGGTCATATATTTCAAGGAAACATGTGGTCTTCCAGAAGTGAGTGCTTGCTTTACTAATTATAGATAGAAAGAATCAAGTCATCACTGGCGCTCTATATAAATCATGTTGTAAGCATAGCTCTGCGACTAATCCATCGGATCCATTGCTTTCAAATGCATAAGATTTATTGGATGGTCATTTGAACTATCAGAATGAAAATACACACAACATGGGTGATGCATAGTAAGACTTTGTAACTTGAATAGTTGATAGGTGTCTGTTTGATCCTTCAAATGGTTCATCTCATTCATCTCTGTGACCTACAGCAGCATTGGAGGAAAGTGAACCTGGGCATGTATGTAAGTGGTTGCATAGGTGACCAACATTTCAGGTCAGGCTCGCACCACCAGAAAGTGATTCCAGTTTTGTTTCGTATTTCTCTTCTTTTGCAAAACTATGTCAAATGGGTATAAATACAGAACATTAGATTGATGTGAATGAAATGTATGCCATTGGCTATGCTACATTTCCTTATATATTGATGGCCATATTTGCTCTCTATGTATGTCGTGGTAGTCCTGCAATTATATTCATTTTAGTACACATTTAGCCTGCCGATTGTGGGTAACATGTGCATTGAAGGTTTGGTGGAACCAAGACCTTCCTTGAAAGCATATATATATATATATTTGGGTATGACAATGTTGTTCTTTGATGGAGTATTTGTTATATCCTAATTTTCTGAGATATGACATGTTCTTTCATTTTCCCCCAAGGTCCAGACTCCAGACTAAAGCAAAACAAAACACCCCCCAGTGCGTCATCTTGGGATGCCCAGTTTGCTTACCCGTGTTCTGGAATGCTTGATCTTTTCCTCATGCTCAATGTGTTTCAAGCATTTGAAACTGGTTCACAAATCCCTGTATTACCCAGGAAATGAATGGTAAGTATTAGTGAGCCACCTCAGCTATTGGAGTGGAGAACTCTCAGTTAGGTGCCGATGTTGTTTGTCTGTGTAGTTACATGAGTAGCATTCACACTCAAAATCTCTGTTATGAGATGCGGGTCTTTGTATTATGTTCTATTTTACAGCCATACCTTGGTTCAGTATCACTAATTTAAATAGTTTTTTTTTTCTGGGCTGTGTTTGGCACATGGATTGTGATTTTCCCTCAAAATACTTGAATACATAGTCCATGCACATTTCATGTGTCGGTCTTACATATTTGCATCAACTGCATTGTCGAATTGGCTCTATATTGAAATATAATTTCTTGCATATATTAAAAAAAAAAAATGTGGATACATAGACAATAGTGTTGTTGAGTTTGTTATATCTTGTCAAAGAGTGTGAAGATGCATGTTTATAGCATCCAATTAGCTCATCACATGAGTCTCATCTCAGAGGAGAAGACAGAAGAGGTACTACTGGAGTGTCAGCTGTCAGTCAGTATGAGTAGTACTAGTACCCTCTCTCTATCAATTCCCTTTCTTTTGCAACATCTCTCTGTTTGTTGTTTCTGTTGACTTTCCTTAACTCTCTTTTGCTGCAACATTGACCCACCCCTTCTGCCACGTATTCCATCCAGCTAATTTCCTTCCCTGTCCTACGTGTCACCCAAATCTGATATCACTACCACTACTATTGTCTCATGATGATAAATACAGTGTGAGTGAGAGAGAGAGTAAAGAGAAGCAAATGAGTGAGAGAAGAACAGTTGTAGAGGAAAGAGGAGAGTTTGGGGTTGAATCTGAAGAGGGGTTGGTGGGAAAGAGAAGGAAAACTACTACTGCTGCTGATAAAGGAGATTACAATGAGGAGATTAACAGAGATTTGGTGATGTGGTGTGCTTCTACTGAAGAAGATGAACTAGATATCCAGATTGGAGAGGAAACTGTGAATAAACTTATGAAGGTTTTAGAACAAGAGCTTCATTTCAACCACACCCATTCTTCCATTAGTGATGCTGCTGATGGGGAAAGTTGTGGGTCATCATTTTCTAATCCTGCCTGCACAATCATGGCAGGCATGAACATTGCTACCATTTATCCATACATACTGTTGAATCAACAAGAGGAAGAGAGACAACAACTTGAGCCATTTATGGCTTCTGCTTTGGCATCTACCCATGGTGATGGTGTTGGAGATTATCATAGCAATCAACAAGTCCAAGAAGAAGAAGAAGAAGAAGAAGAGGAAGAGGAAGATGATGATGCTTGGCTGGAAAGGGTGCTAAGTGGGAGCCCCAGTTTTTATTTTGACCAAGATGACCAAGCACCAATTCTCTAAGTCCTCATGGTACAGAGTATATTAGAGAGAGATTGTGATTAGATATTAGATTAGAGATGATGATGATGATGATGAATAGAACAAGTGCAAATACTAGAGATTACAATACCAAATACAGAGAAAATACACCAACCAAAAAAACTACACACCAAATTAGCCATGTACTACTACTTAGTGTCATTAGAGAGTAACATTGTGATGTGTCTGGGGGCGAGGAGGTAGCAGTAGTTGAGAGTTGATAGGGTTCCTTTCCTTCTTTTATTATGATTTCAAATATGCCACACCTAACCCCCTACTTTTGATTTGGTCTACCCATAGCTACCACTCTAGTCAAGGAGGGTATAGAATGGCAATAGTTAGGTTGGGAAAGAAGAAGAATATAGAGGAGGACAATGAGTTGTCTAGTTTTGCCATTTCTGGATATAGGTATGGCTTTCTTTTTTTGTGAAAATTTGGTCTCTTTGTGTAATGTACAAACCAAAAGGAAAGGCCTTAATGATAGTGTATGTTAGGTTGGTTTTAATTATGATCATGATACAACTGCACAAAACATTTTTTTTTCTCTTAGGTAATTAACATCTTTATGCAAGTATATGTTGGTGAAGCTGAAATTCCAAAAACACACTAGGTCCAAACACTCCATGGATTCCATTTTGAATGTCCATATCTAATCACAATCCAAATAATTCACTCAACTTTTTTGTGCTGTTGTGCATGTGAATTTGCACTTTTATCATTTTTTTGTTGCAAGTAACAGAAAGTCCTTAAATGCCAAAAATACATCTTCATACTGAAAGTTGAAATCTGCATGCCATCATTAGTAAATTTCTTATGGTAATTTCATCATGTAATAATAATGTGATGCACCACCATATATGAATGAACACATTCCAGATAAATAATGGGGATGAATACGCATGTACATGATCCACATATCAGGTAGGTTTTGCTAGGACTAGGAGGAGGTCAAAGTTGAGAGAGGAGGAGGGAGAAGTTGTGGTGGTGGTGTACTATCTGGTTCTGTCTGTACTATCTAATCTGCTGCATGTATGTATTGTTTATGCATATCTCTTACCCCTAGCCTATCCTGTCCTATACCATACAGCATTGTATAGCAGAGAGCATGGCAGCAGCATCTTTAGGTAGGCTATCCTCCAGTACCTAGACTAGGCTAACCCTTTATTTGTGAAAGTTGTGTTTATATGTATTTGTGTTTATAGGTAGGCTAACCCTTATATGTACGTAAGTACCATCTCTAACCCACGCCATTGCGTATAGTATAGTTATCTTGTACCCTGATTTTAGAAAGCGAGGCCCGCCCACCACCATCCATCCTCCTAGAGATTGATGCATTTTTAGCATCTCTAGGATGATGGATGGTGATGGGCGGTCCTCACTCCCTAGCAAGGCTCTATCTTGTATTGCATGTGATGTAGTCGTTTTTTGCTCTCTGCTCTGATCTGGTTTTTGCTATCTATTGATTTATACAAGTAGCACACGTGAGTCACGAACTACCGTTGTGGTGGCCGATAACACTTCGATGCTAAAGTCAGATATGACTCTGAGGAAGGTGTGATGCTATAACAGAGAATTTGCAGCATACTTTAGCTTATCAACTTCATATTTTATTTATAGTGCAATAAGTCTTGGTTCAACTAGGCCATCATAGGCATAGTTTATGGAAGAGATCTTCGTGGAGATCCCTCTCTAATTAGGAGTCGTGCTGTAGGAGATACGCGGGAGATAGTTCTCAATCCAAGAGCAATCTATAGAAGGGAGTTTCCATGTGTGGAAGATACTCTGGTGTTTGCTTTCTAGTTGGAAACAACAGTTGTAGTTGCTTGTCCGAAGATGATCCTCGAGATACTTGTCTAAGGAAGACTTACGGGTATTGAAGACAGTTGTGAGACGTGCGGGCCTAGTGTGCTGTGAGAGTCTGAAGTCGAGCGAGCTTAAACCGCTTAGGCTGGATCAATGTCGGGCTGATGTTGGGGTCTGTAGTTCCTCAAGATCATCATGGCACATGTACGACTCAGGGGTGTGACCGTTTTTATGTATCATCAGTTACTCCTCCTGAGTTAGTGGGTCGTCACATCGGTTCGCTAAGTCGTCTCTTGAAGGGATACGCCACTCGTGATGATTAAGTCTAAATCTTTGCTTGAGCCGCACGCTGCATTAATGACATGTGCGTTGGTTCGGCGGGAAATAGGCAAAAAATCATCCTCTATTTAGGTCATCCGCAGTGTTGAGTCTGATTCTTCGACTTTGTTCGCTTTCGAAGATATTGTTCTAAAAAGATCGTTTTTCTTCTTCATGGCTCAAGAAAACCTTCTTGATGATGCTGTTTTGGCTGAGGCCCTGGAGTTTTTTGAAGACGGGTTGTTGTCCGAGCCTGGTATTTTCGAAATTCGTATGAAGTTTGGAGTTCCTGAAGACCTGCCATTGTATCTCCTAACAGGCGACCAAACGCCTGTGTCACCTCCTGCTGGTTTCATCTGTTTACATCGTGGGATGCTTCAAACTGGAATGTGTTTTCCGGTCCTGGTCGTGATTTGGGAGTTCTTGAATCTCTTAGGGATTCCTCCGGCTTAGTTGGGGCCCAATGGATATAGGATCATTCTCATGATTCTGCTCAGTGCTAAGGAGGCCGGTGTTAGCACGACTCCGCGGGTGATCCAGTTGTTGACCTCTCCTTGACTGAAGAGCAATGCTGTCTATAAGATGAAGTCGCCTAAGTGCTTCGGTAAACTGCCTAATGATTTCAAGTTCTGGCAGAAGTATTGCTTCTTGGCTCCCGCAGATTCAGTATTTTCTGTGCAGGGATCGTCCGCTCGAGCGATAGTTCAGGCTGCTCCGTAAGTTCAACCATTTTCGTGCGATTTTGATATGCTTGGTAGCGGGATGACTGCTCATTACTTGTGTTTCTTTGCAGGAAGGTTTCCTACAACTCATCTTACCTTAGAGGAACAAAACACCATAGAGACGTTTCGAGTCTTGTCGCAAAGGAAGGCAATCGGTGTCATAAGAGTTTCCAACTTCATTCGTAGTGGGCTGTGGGACAACTGGCACGTCGCCCGTACTCTGTATCGAGAGTTGCGTATTAAGTTGGAAGATGGGTTCCCTTCCAGGAAGAGAAAGGCTGCTGGAGCCAAAGTTCTCGTTCTGTCCGATGCAGAAGAGCTGTCCGAGACGCTTGCCTCATTTGTGAGGAAGAGGTATCGCCTTAGAGTTGGGTCTTCTTCGGGAAGAGACTGTTGAGGCAGAGACTGACATTTCCTTCTTGGAGAAAGATTACCTGCGGTTGGCAAGAGTCTCTGAATGACCATCTGGTGCGGGTTGCAATGGCAGCTTCCGCTGGTGCTGATTCACGTGGGACCATTGTTGTAGGAGGCTCCTGCGAAGATTCGCCTGAGGTGGTAGATTCTGATCGCCCTATTGTTGATTCCCCTTAAGGTGGTCGCGGTACCGGTCACGTCTCTTGTAGTCTGCATTGCTCACTGTCTCGTTTTAGGCCATAGCTAGAACTGTTGGAGGGTCCTTTGGATAATTCGCCCCCTCTTCTTCCTCCGGATCCCATTGAGCCGCCTCGCAATGAAGGGTTGACTGTTAACGACAAAGGGAAGGCCATGGAGGAGAGTCTGAGGACGGTGGCAACCGCGATGGGCGGCGCTGGCATAATCCCTGATTCAAAAAAAATTCATCTGAGTGCATGGATAAACCTGTTCTTACCTGACTTGGTAAAGATGAGCTCACAAGTTTGCACCAAGAGGTGGACATAAAGTATGTTTCGAGGAAGCATATAAGCAGACATCACAGTTGGTTGATGGATTATGCTCCTAAACCCAAAGAGGATACGTTGGAAGGATGTATGGATAAGGGTCTGAAGTACCTTATGTTGGGTATGTCTCACATGAACCACGCGGCCGTTGCTGAAATGAAAGTCAAGGCAGCTCGTGAGAGAGTATATACTTTGGAGCGCAGATGTTGTATTCTGATGCACTCCATGAAGTTGAACGGCTTAAGAAGCAGGCAGAGGATAAGTAGTTGGATCAGTCAATTGTGACCGCTGAGACTCAGAGGGCTTGTATGGAGGACCATGAACGTGATCTGACAGAGGCGGTGTCCGAAAGGGACGGACTTAGGCAAGAGTTGAGTTGTATCCACCAAGAAGTCGAGGTTGCGCAGGAAGTTGTGGCTAAAATGAGTTTTGAACTGTTGTCTTTCGCTGAAGAGAGTGCTTCGAAAGAAGCCGACTGGGCTGCTGAGGAGCAACAGTTGGAATCCGATGTAGAGTTTTAAGCTAAAAAAAAAAGAGGAAGGTCGAGGACCAGCTCAAATTGGGGCAGCATGAACTTAGTGCCGTGAAGAGCAGTCTGGCCACAGAGCAGTCTCAGGTCAACGCGCTGACTGGCAAATTGGAGCTACTGAAACGTAAACTTGTTGATGCAAAGGTGCGGGAGGAAGAGTTTCTTCGGGAGCAAGGCAAGTGTGAGTTCTGCTGGGTTGTACATGGACGGCTGGAGCTACTGGTGCTGACGAAAAAGGAGCACCCGGAGTGGGATCTTAGCCGTTATAAGAAGATGTCGTATGTGGACCTGTCTATTACCTCAACGTCATCGAGCGAGGAAGACAGTTTGAGGCTCGATGTTTAGGCTGCAACATGTGTGGATGCAACTTTTGTTCCTTATTCCGCTATGTTTAACTCTTCTGTTTCTTTACCTTCCCTTGACAAGGAGTGAAAGTTGTGTGCTTGTACTTTTTTTTTGTCTTTGATCATTAATGAGAACAGTTTTATTCGTTCCGTACTTATTGTCCCTATTGCATGTTTTTCGTTTTGCCTTGTCATAGGGCTGAACAAAAAATCGATCAAACCGACTGAACTGATCTAAACCGAACCGATTGGTTCAGTTTAAATTCGGTTCGGATCGGTTTTGATTTTAAAAAATTCAAAACCGAAGTAGTCGGTTCGATTTTCGATTTCTATGTGATTTTAACCGACCAAACCGAACCAACCGAATATATATAATAAATAATATATATTTTATATATAAATCATACAATATGTTTAAAATAGTCGGTCGATTCGGTTTTATTTAGGTTTTTATTCAATTTTAGTCGGTTCGGTTACGGTTTGCATGAATTAGAATCGGTTCGGTTTCGGATCGGTTTTGTTAATGGCCAATTCGTTTCGGTTTGAAAATTTTAATACCGACCTAAGTCGGTTCGGTTCACGGTTTAGGTGAAAAATTGAACCGTCGGTTCAGTTTTCAGCCCTGCCTTGTCGTCTTGCTTTGGCATAGGCTGGTTGAATCAATAGGACGTTGACTGGTATGTCTGCGGTAGAAAACTTGACTGCTTTGTGTTGTGAATACTCGGGGTCATTGTGGTGTAGTCATGTCCGATAGTGGGCATGTTATGAACAATTTAGCTGAGGGTTGAATCATCCGAGTTGTGCCCTGCCCCCAATGTAGGCTGCTTGACAGTTATTTTGCTTGTCTGACCGATCAGCTGTAGCTGTTGTTGTGAGCGAGTTGTGATGGCCGAGTGCGCGTGTCAGAGCATTCGTGCTGAGTCAAGCGTCGTAAGCTTGGGTTGGCATCCTAAGTAGCTTTTATCTTGGCACTGGTCGTACAATCCTTGTATTGGCGCGAGTGGCCTTTGCTTGGCGCTAAATTGTCAGTCTGTTTGAGCGTAAATATGGTGACTCAACTGGATTCCCGTTTGGCGACCAGGCTGAAAAGCGATGGTCTCGTGGCAAGCCGTCGGAATCAGTTCAGGACTGACTAGGCTCCCACCTTCCAAATCATTTATGTCCGAGCAGAGCAGACTACAGATTCGGGGCGTAAAGGTTTGGCGACCAGGCTGAAAAGCAGTGGTCCCATGGCAAGCTGTCGGAATCAGTTCAAGACTAACTAGGCTCCCACATTTCGAATCATCTACACCCTCCCCCGCGCGATGGGGGCTATGAATTCGAGAGAGGTTTGGCGACCAGGTTGAAAAGCAGTAGTCATGTGACAAGCCAAGCTAATTAGGCTCCCACCATCCAAATTATCTATACCTGAGTGCACCAAGCTACAAATTTGTGAGGGTTCGACGGCCACGTTGAAAAATAGTGTTCCCATGGCAAACCGTCGGAATCAGGTCGTGGCTAACTGGGTTCCCACCTTCTAGACTATCTACACCCTCGCAGCTCGGGCTATAAGTCCAGTTTTGGTGATTTGGCGGCCACATTGAAAAGCAATGATCCCGTGGTGAGCCATCAGAATCAGTTCAGGACTGACTAGGCTCCCGCATTCTAGACTATCTACACCCTCGCAGTAGGGGCTACAAGTCCAGGTTTTGATCAGAAGCTTTCATTGCTAGTCGTCACTAGCTAGGCTTACCTGATTAGGTTCGGTGATCGTTGACCGCGAATGGGGCAATGATCCATGGCAAGTTGTCATCACCAGGCATGATAGCGCTGATGAGACTCCCACTTCCTAAACCGTCGATGCCCGCACTAAGCGGACTAGGCATTGGGATTAATCAGAAGCTATCGTCATCAGTCTTGACTGACAAAGCTTGTCTGGTTTGAATAGAGGTTCCGCCTACTAAGGGGCGTGTGAACCTGCTCCCTCCGCACGTTGCATAGAGTAGATGAAATTACCTTAAATCAACTGGTGATCTAAAGGTATAATCCGTATGTCAAGGTTGACTAGGATCTTTAGCGCTCGTGCCAAGCACGTGACAAAGTGTTGTTTGAATGATAGGCTGAGCTAATGGGCCCGCGGAGGAAGGGCTAGGGTTTACCTATATGGTGCGTTGCATGTACGGCGTAGATTGCGTGGTGACACGCGTACGGCATAGGATGCGTGACGGTTGAGTATCGATACTCCCCCTCAATTGATGGGGTTGCATGTAGCGTCATTAATTGATTGACGTCATCTTTGCAGTTTCCTTGGGAACCGTCGTCTTCCAATTTCTCGTACGATATTCAATGCTTGACAGTTAATGCTTGAGTGCCCGCTTGGTGAACCATCATGTCTATATAATGGTGTGTTCCCAATTGTTGTAGGCACTATCTTTCATAGCTCTTATCTTTTGTAATGTTCTTGCTTGAAGAATATGTTTTGGGTTTTCCAAAGGCCGAGGAAAATGATTTGAGTTTTCCAATGGCTGAAGTTGATTCTCCGTCTCTAGAGTCTCCGAAGGTTCTAACATTTGCGCCGATCAGGCATAGAGATAGTTGTTGTTATGCGTGGTCACCTGATATGGGTGGGCACGTAGTTGATCCGCTGAGGTCTCGTAATTTTTTCTCATATTGCGGAGAAGTAGTACGGATTTTCTCCCAAGGGAAGAGTCTGTCCTTTATGTGCAGGTGTCTTATCGTAGTTCCTGAATGTTTGATCTCAGAGATAACATCTGCGTCCTACTCCGTGGTGGCCACCTGCGCCACTTCTCGATTAACCCCGTCGTCCGATTGTGTAAGAATTCAGGATCTCGAGATGAAGAGAAGTTGGACGTGATCCATGGATTGGGCCATTGACTCCTGGATGTCTCTCTCATCCCCAGTCGGAAAGTGCACCCTACCTATGTCGACCTGATACTTGTCCCAGGTTCACCGTTCCGACGGATCGAGCGTGTGGGTTGTCCATATCTGGTAGTAGCTCATTGCAAGACTCCTGATTGTCGATTTTGTACCTCCACATACCATATTTGAGGGTCGCATTTGTTGGATCAAGGTTCTGCTTGTTTCGGATTGTTCGCATCGCTTTTGCGATCAGACAGCAAGTCCTCACTCCATGTTGATCAGATGCTTTAGTATGCCATCTTGCATATCCCATTCGCTTATCTTTGTTGTCACTTGCAGATTACTCGCATCGGAGGGTTTGCAAGTCTTCGTCGGTCATCATCCGTAACAGAATTGTCTAAGCGAGTATTTTACTTTAGTTCACACTATATTCGGACGCTTATAGTGCTCAGTCTTTGTATCCGCCTCAGAGCGCTCGCAATATGTAGCCTTTTGTATCCGCCTCAGGACGTTCGTGATATGTAGCCTTTTGTGTCTGCCTTAAGGTGCATGTTGTTACATCTTTCCAGTAATCAATAGAATTTGTTTTTTGTAATTATTCATTTATTTCTTAAATAATTGTGAATCACATAAGTTTTTTAAGAACTAAAACTCAATATTGATTATGGAAAGAGAAACAAACAACTTAAAGCAAACTAACTGTTGACGGAGAGAATTCGATCCTGGCCTTGAAGTGAATTCGGGTTGCTCTCGTGGATCGTTTAGCGGACTGTCGAGGCATTACATAGGTTACTAAAGAGTAAACCTTGCAGAGGGGTGGATCTTCGCGCCGACGGAATGTCGAAGGGATGTGTTCCCGCTTGTCATGGCCTTTACAACTTGCTGGGCGAAAGAGCTAATTGCTCCTGTACCACTTGAAAATGATGTCTTTTAGTCTTGCACTAGTTCAGGCTGCTCTGCATGATGTAAATGAATCTGGGAGCACTCTATTTGTTTCAGTACGACGTAGTGGCAGCCTCGTGTCGTAGGTTGGTTTCCACATATGGTTCCTTTGGAGTGGTTAGCAGTATACTTAACACACTGATGAAGAGCAGAGACCATTGCTTCCATCTGGTAGAGCCAAGGTCTTCCCAGGATGAGATTGTAGGATGACAGCGCGTCTACCACCATGAAGTCTAGAAATAGGACTTTCCTTAGCTGCGGCTCTCCTACTACCGTAGCCAACCTTATCTTTCATATGGAAAAACATTTCTCCCCGCTGAATCAGATCAGCAGGTGTTCTGAAGACGCCAGGTTTTCCTCTTTGAGGTCCATGCTGCGGAACACATTGTAGAACAAAACATTAAGTGAACTTCCTGTGTTGATCAGAGCTCTCTTTACTTCACACTTTGCGATGGAAACAGAAATGACCAAGGCGTCGTTGTGCAGCGCTTAGACTCCATCGAGGTCCCTGCCCGTGAAAGTTTGTGAGTGGCAGATGTGCTTGTCCTTACCCGCGGATTGTGTCCGCATATCCAGTAGTGTCCGCTTGTGGGACCTGTATGACTGGTCTTCATTCGATCCAACTCCGTGAATGATGTAGATTATCCCTGGAGTTGCCTTCTCTATTTCTTTAACTGACTCATCCCTGTCATTTGTTTGTTCCGTTGGCTTCTCAGACTTCAGGAACACTTTCAGTTTGTCTTTGCGAATTTAGTACTCAATTTCATACCTCAGACTCTTGCAGGCGTTGGTGTTGTGGCCGCCCTCCTTGTGGTACGCGCAGTATTAGCCATTGTCGCGCTTGGAGGGGTCTCCGCGTGTCTTTAGGGACCACTTCAATTCCTCCCAGCCTTTCATGGAGTTAAGTACGTCAGACATGCTAGCGGTTAGGGGTGTCACAGCTCTGGATCCAACGTAGTTGGATGATTTCTCCGGTCTGGTGTCGTTGTGCTTCCTTTTGCTTCATTCCTCGTCCTCGAGACTTTTTCCCTCATTCTTGTCCCTAAGAGAAAAGGGCTTCACGTCGCCTTTAGTTTCCCTTTTAACCGTCATTGACTCCTCCATGGTGATGTGTCTCTAGACGCTCTTGAGGAGCTTCGCCATGTCAAGAGGTGGCTCCAAGGTGAGGTCCTCGAAAACTTTCCCTCTCTAGGGCTCGCAGTGAAGGCCGTCACGGCTGTATCATCATTGCACCCGTCGACGAGGGTCAGCTTGATGTTGAAGCGCATGACATACTCTCGGAGCGTCTCGTTGGACCTCTGCCTTAAAGAGAGTATGTAGTGCGGGCCTTTTCTAAAACATTGGCTTCCGATGAAACGTGTCAGAAATTCCTTTGCCAATGTTTTGAAGGAGTTGATTGACTTCAGTGGAAGGCTGTGGAACCATGTCAGCGCAGGGCCTTTTAGACTGGTCACATGATGGACTCAGATCCTTCTTTGAGGGCCATTACGTGCTGGTAATGGCGCAGATGATAAAAATGATCGGTGGTCCCGTCATAAGAGTCGAGCTTCGGAGGAATGAACTTCCTCAAAAGGACCTCGTTCATGATTCGATCCACAAATTGTTGGACGGAAAGGCGGTACAATACTTCAAGGTCGTGTGCCCATCTGCGGAGGGGGGGTCCAGGGCCGAGCCTATCTGTCCTGGCGTTGAACTTAGTGTTATCCGCGCAACCCTCTTTAGTCCAATAAAAACTGGCGGGTGTTTGGCTTTCCCGCGCTTGCTCCCTATCATCTGCTGGAGGCGAAGGTTTGTGCTGCTCTTGGTCTCCATTAGCGGGTGGTGGATTCTGTCGCATGAGAGCCTCCACTACTTTGGCAATCCGCTGTATTTGAGACACCAGTGTATCGACTCTGGGATCTGTTCCTGCTGTCGTCGGTACGGGAGTGTGAGTCGGTTGCGCATGCAAGATAGGAGTTGCTGAAGGAGGCGGTATAGGGACAGCCAGAACGTTCGACGTGTCCCCAGGTTCTCCGTTGTTACGTGACCTAGTAGTCACCATCTCTCTGTGTTTTGAAAGGAGATGACGACTAGTGTAAAGTTTTGAACTGTGTCATCCCCACGGACGGTGTCAAACTGATGCAGTCGTTTTTCGCTCCCTTCTTTGACATGGTTCCTACTGATCTGTTGACCTGCAGAAGTAGCACATGTGAGCCACGAACCACCGTTGTGGTGGCTGATGACACTCCGATGCTAAAGTAGACAAGGCTCTGAGGAAGGTGTAATGCTGTAACAGGGAATTTGTAGCGTACCTTAGCTTACCAACCTCATGTCTTATTTATAGTGCAAGGAGTCCTGATTCAACCGGCCATCGTAGGCATAGTTTAGGGAGGAGATATCCGTGGAGATCTCTCTCTAATTAGGAGTCGTGTTGTAGGAGAGAAGTTCCATGTTAGCTTTGTGCTCCTAGATACGCGAGAGATAGTTTCCAATCCAAAAGCAATCCATAGAAGGGAGTTTCCATGTGTGAAAGATATTCTCGTGTTTGCTTCCTAGTTGAAAGCAGAGAGCAGCTGTAGTTGCCCTCCGAAGCTGATCATCGAGATACTTGCCTGAGGAGGGCTTACGGGTATTAATGACAGTTGTAAGATGTGTGGGCCTAAGTGATGTGAGAGTTTGGGTCTGCTTGGCGGATTGAAGTCGAGCGAGCTTAAACTACTTGGGTCGGATCAGTGTTGGGCTGATGTTGGGTCCTGTAGTTCCTCGAAATCATCATGACATGTGTACGACTTAGGAGTGTGACCATTTTTATGTATCATCAGCATGTATTCGACTCATGACACTCTTCTATACTAAACAAAAGCCAATGATGTTTGGT
Organism: Berberis vulgaris; assembly: GCA_963556465.1. NCBI lineage: Eukaryota > Viridiplantae > Streptophyta > Magnoliopsida > Ranunculales > Berberidaceae > Berberis > Berberis vulgaris. The sequence goes on from OY747128.1 coordinate 6,489,034, forward strand.
CATAATAGTGCATCTTGACATACTTGGTTAGGATCATTACATTTTACTTAATTTGTTATTGGCAGCAAACTCATCAACTTTAATTCCATCCAACTCTTGCATCATTTTTATATATTCATCACTCTTTTGGATTCTAGAAAGCAAAATATGGCTAAACTTTGCCATCCCTACAAGAAAAAGGGAAAGCTTGCATGGTGGGATGGGAATCCATGAGTATATTTAACTAAATTTCACTCTTTGCCACATGAATCTAATTCTTTATATATATTTTAAAAATTGCAATGTGCACACCCTAATGAAATGGCAGATTTTCCATTTCCATACACCCAGGTGATCTTAAAGGGCTTGTTGCATATAAAGAGTAAACAATGCGCGTTTTCATGAATTTCATCCTAATATACCATACAAGTTTTATGAGTAAAAATTTAATTAATGATGTTTAAGCAAAAACTTAACGGAATTTAGCAAGGAATAAAATTTGTTTTTACCGCTAATACAAGATTAACGTTAAAATAGTTTTCCAAAACACCTAATAACATTAATTTGAAACTAATTTGTTCAAGGTTCAATGAATATTTCCTAATAAAACATGATCATTCACCCAAATGATGACTAATTTTAAACTAATTTGTTCAAGGTTCATTGAACATCTAAATGCCATATAATTCACTGACATTAATTTATCATATATACTTCTCGATCACTCCTTAATCTTCGATACAAGGGTGTCTTGAAGTCTCTTTACAGCAAAATGTAACATCTTATGAGATACACCTCTGTGCACCTAATGTGTATCATTCAGGTGATATATTCTGGAAACGATTATCACATAGAATCCCATCCATCACCCCACCTCCTCTCAGTTCAAGGTGCTGCCTGATCCAAAAGAGAAAATCATCCAAGTGCTAAGAGAAATATTTTATACATAGCTCTCATTTGATAGATCCTTGTGCAAGGACAAGAACATGTTTTTTTGTTCTTTGACAGTCGAAATAAAGGATATACTGCTATAACCTATATTATTGTTGACGACGTTCATTGTCTTTTTATCATTCTAGCCTGCGGCTTGGAGTGAAATGTGGCAGACAACATTGAACAGCACTTGGGGATTTTTCCTTCTTTGATTTCATATCTATATTTGGACTTCCATTTACTCCAAAAGCGTGTGGAGTCGTGTGTTCAGAATTTGGAGTAAGATCACCTGCAGTTGCTTCAAGTTCTAGCTTTCCAAAGCTCTCTTTGAAAAGCTCAGATAGTCGCTTTTTCTTGGATGCTGGAGAGGGTTCAGGTATGAAGTTAGGGGAATCTCTGGAGTTGAGGGGTTCTCTGTCAATAAGAAGAGATTTAATCCGTTGAGTTGTTACAAAGCCAGTCTGATAGTTTGGTGTATTGCCTCGAGAAGGGGTAAAATCTGCATAAATGTCAATCAAGTTAAACTTAAACCATCTAAATCATCAATCGGAACATAAGTCTAACGCAAAAAAAGTTAAATTTTATGTGCTATGCAAAGGAACTTCCCTATCTTGCTCTGCCTACCATGAACATAGCCATGCAAACTATACTAAGTGGACAGTTCGTAAACCTCATAGAGGACTGTACAATACAGTTTACCTACAGGAATGAATAAAATAAAAACACAAATGACTGCTACCTATCTCATGCTTGGACCCCTTGAATGAGATAGTATCTCAAGTGGGTGCTTGGGAAAGCAAGTTATACACTATGCATCAAGGATACACAAGTTAACTCTGTTGTGAAATTGGCAGGAAAACAGTTTGAATTTTTCTACAACTGAAATAGGGTGATCTTACCTCCATTGACACTGCAGAAATCCTCCTCACAGTCTGATTCCAACCATGCTTGGGAATCAAAGAACGCCTCCTCTTTACTACCTGCAAGATGTACAAGAGACATACTTCATAAGTTCATATGGGAAGGAGCATCATTTGACAGGGAAAAATACAAATGAAAAGTCTAACCTATGTTCAGTACAAATTATCACAAGATAAGAAAACCAGTTTGACGGCAACTGCAAGGATAATAAACATAGAGCCATTGGAAATTCACTTCCAATGCAAATTGCTAGTTGCAGGCAAGTAGGAAAAAAATGATTTTCCAATGTCTCTGATAATAAAGAATAAAACTATGTACCCATTGTTATTAACTCTTTTTTTTTTCTAAGTTAAACTTCCATTAAAAAACCAATCAAATAAATGAACGAATGAGTTGAACATGAAACATCATTTGAAAGATCACGCTAGTTTATGACAGAGAACCAAATTTTGCTGTTGTAGGACAAAGGAAAGGTATATCCAAAGACTCTGTTCTGTTCTCCTGATCTTCTCAATTAGGACATTAAGCTGAGGACATGAAGAGCTGTATGACCAGGCCGTGTCTTCGTTTATGTTTCAGTTTTTGTTAGCATTTCTACAATATCATGGCATGTTTGCCAACAGGACACAATCCATCATTCTACATTTACGAACTTTGCTTCACCTTTCAGTATTCTTGCCCCATTTGGAGTTTCAATGGGCCTTTCCGAAATTAGTTTGGGATGCTCTTACATTGCTAATCAAAGGCTTAGAGTAGGGGTGTGACTCGTGTGAGTAAAGTTTTTTTGACACTCACATCCAATACTATATGGTGTGGACTCTTTGGCAAGAAAAGAACAATATAAACCTTCAACAATGAGGCCAACGAAGGAAGGCAAGTTTGCTTGGAAGAGTAGGTGGCATTGGGGATGCTTGCTCTCTTTCCTTGTGCTTCTTGAGTACCTTTGGCAACTGTGGCGTTCAGCCAAGTTTAGGTGCTCAGGTCATCAGCCCCTTCACATCAACCTCATTATGGCATCATAGATGGGGTGCTTAACATTAAACATATAGAAGGTGTAAACATAAAAGGAAGCCAGACTTGGAAAACATAGAAGTAAATCTTCTCCAATATTTCAAATGGATCAACGTTGTCAGTGGTAAATTAGTCATAGAACCCAGCAAAAACTAGCTTTGGTGAGGAGTACCTAAATGGAATTTCCTTTGGTGTGGCCTCTGGCGTTTCTTGTATCTTCACATGGAAAAAAAAAGGAACAGAACTTGGAATGGTGCCAAATCCACACAACGAAAGAGGGAGGATGAAGAAGAAAGGAGAGTTACATGTTGATTCCTTTGTAGTGATGAGGCTATTCAAGCAAGATAGGCCCAGCAGCCAGTTCCAGGCAAAGAAGATTGTACGTACTTTAGAAGTCTTGAATGTCGTCTTCCATTCATCGCACAGCATTGTCAAATGTTGGTCATGGCCACTCTTGAGGTCTAACTTGTTCACCACTCAATTGGTGTAGAAGATGATCGACCTGAAAAGTCAGAAACTCTTGTTGATAGCTCAACTATCAACACACATCCTCCATGACCCATCTCTTTGGGAACTAGCAACATCGAGATGGCACAAATAAATTAAACCGTTCATGATATACACCTTGTGTAACCACTCTTTCACTTGTCTTTTTATATCCTAATTTCCTCGGGGCTCATTCAAGTGAAAATGGTTAGGCAAGCTTGGCCTTGGTACCATTTCAATCATGTGTAACACGTCCCTCATAGGTAAAGCTCCATCAGGTAGCTCATGTGAAAACATCCTCATGCAAGGGGACTTCATAATAGCTTCTCATATACCACAGTTTTTTTAATAGCACAGACGACCCCATTATCTTCAGACCCGTTCTAAAGAGACTGGTATGTAAAGAAATGATGCACTTCCCTGTGAGATAGATTGACTTTATCCTCCTTTCTGGAAACGGGAATGAATCAAACCTTTTGTTTTTCGATTCAAATTTGTACACATCATACGTTACATCATGTTGCTCACACTAGCCAAATTGCCACAACCTCAGCATGCATCATAGAGGCGACGTCACACCATATTTAATTTTGAGATATGACCCAAAGAGAAGCTAACCAAACACCTCTAAGTGACCTCAAAATTGTTCGCTTCCTTTAACTAGCCTAGTGTAAGGACTTGAGTGGGGTACCACTGAGTGACCTTTAAATTGCCCTTAGTCTGTAAGATCGGGGTAATATGTTCTCTAATTAGGTTAAGGATGTTGTAGCCTCTTGTTGAGGTATGTTCCTTGTTCTGTTTTCACTTTCCTTTGTACTTGTTTTCTTTTGAGCTTCTTGCTTGGTTTCAATGCATTGGTGTTTAATTAATCACCAAAAAAAATAGGACTTGTTGATGTGATCCTAAATGAATCATTGATTTTGAATGACTAAATCTGATCAACCCTATCTCGTTGCTGAAAATGGTTCCTAATAACTTGAGAGAGAGTAGAAAGCTGAAAACCCCGCGAGTTTTGCTCAATGGTGGAACTGTGGAAGGAAGGGATTGTCAATGATCAAGGTTGTTTCTTTCGTAGCACTAAGTCGATAATCAGCAACTATTTCTCTGTTGAGAGTACTTAAACTTACAAATAAAAACGTAGAGAATGTGCATTTAAACTCTCACCAACCTTGTACGAGGGTTTCTAGCTGTTTAATATAATCAGAGGTCTAACTTTACTAGATTATAAACACTTTTTTTTCAAAAAAAAATCAGCACTGTAATTAGGTTGAAAGTCGCAAAAAAAACACTCCCCAACAATCTCCTAATAGCAAGGTCATATAATCTACCATAGTGAACACTACGGAGTCAGATTACCTATTTCGATATACTTACTTACTCTGTGTAAACTTCGAGTACTTGTTTTTCACACTTGGCGACAAGTGACATTGAATTTCTTCTTAAAATAACCTAATTACTAATTCTTATTCATGGAATAGTAAATAAATTTGATTGAATGCTATTAGTTATTTGTGTGTTTGTCAATATTTAACACCATCAGAACCTTTATTACATACATAAACCAGATTTCGGACATCGAAATCAAAACACATGTCAGGTTTCTCCCAAACCATCTATTAAACCAAGCCAAACCACAGGAAAAACAAAACTAAGTCTAAGATCAAAGATTGGGCACAACAATCATAACAAAAATAAGCAATTTCACACCCATACAGTCTCATAAATATCATCAAAGTCAAGAAAAACAAGAAAGTTCATCAACCATTAAAAATTCAAATAACATATGAGATGACACAATATTTCAGAAAGAAGAAAAATGTAAATAAAAGTATACCCACGACGTTCCGAAAGCTTGTCACTGGAAGTAATGGAGACAACTTGGAATCAGAATCCAATTGGGCAACTGGGTATTCACCATTAATAGGCTTTTCATTGATAGGCAAGAGCTCCTTGGTCTTACAACAAGTGGTGAGAAATGGGATTTTATGAACTGAAGAACAACAACCCATGCTTTATGAAAACACCCTTTGCATCACTTGGAAGAGAAAAGAAGAAGATTTTAATGGGAATAGAAGAACTACAAGTCTTGGAAGGAGATATTTCTTATAAAAGAAGAAAGGGACTGCATGGGGGTAATTTAGTAAATTTGAGTGTGAGTCAATCTAAGAATGGAGAATGATTGACCTCCATGATTGACATTTACTAAAGAGAAAGAGTGTGGTCCTCGCCATTTAGAATTCCCGAAGAGAAAGAGTGTGGTCCTGTTTACTGTAGTTTCAGATTAGAGGATAGCAAGGGTTTTTATCCGAAAAGGGTAAGTGTAGTAACTCATGTTTGTTCATTTTTTTTAACGATTCTAGCCGGTCAGGTTTACTAGTCACTTTTGGGTTAAGTTTTGGCTTGTTTGCAATTCTACCATTTTTATAGATAGTGTTTACGGTCGTATTTTAAAGAGAATAGGTAAAAAGTGTAAAAAGACCAAGACTTGATTCAAAAGTAGCCAACAAACTTGGCTAGCTAGACTTACTCGGAAAATTTTCACATTGCCTTGTTTGGGCGTCTCTTTGAAGTTTTTTTTGACATTTTTACCTCTTCTACGTGGTGTTCATGATTGTGTTCAAAGAAAAAAGATAAAAAGTGTAAAAAAACAAAAAAAACAACAACAACAAGGAAAAAGGCACCCCAAAAACAAAAGACACTGTAGAATTACTCTTTTATCTGACTTGAAAACAGAGGAAGGAACAAAGCACGGGGTTTAGAGCTTCAAATCATGTGGTTTGCATTGGCAGAGCTGTTCATGGTTTTGGCATGTTTTGTTTTGCATCCTCATATTGAAAAGTTGTTCAATAAGTGGTTATTAAAATAATGTATTAACCCCATTTGCAAAATGTTGCGATGGCCAATTTGATTTTGTCAGGTTACTTAACAATAAATAAAAAATTTAACTCTTCTATAGAGTTTATTAATATCCGATCTCATTAGTTTATTATCAGTCTCAATTCGGGAGGAATAACCGGTAATAGGCACAAAGCCACTACTGCTTAGAATGGAAAACCCAAAGAAAATTGTCTGAGCCCTCTATTAATAGAGGCGAACTGAGTATGGATGTAGTGCCAAATGCGAAAACTTTGGTGTGGTGAAACTACTCTTTAATCTTCTTCTTCATCATCATCTTACCCACTGTATAGTGTTTATCAATGTTTCTTTATTGTTGGCAATTTGTATTGCTTCTCTTTCATTGTTTTTGACATGAACTTTTTTATGATAGCGCATGTACAGACAGATTGTGTCATGGGTGGGCATGAAAATGAATGCAATGTTGATCATCCCTTCAAACAGTTTTATCTGGGATAGAATAGATTATTTCTGCGTAGATTGGCCAAATAAATAGTTTGTGTGGCATGGGAACTATTTGAAGCACATAGCATTCCTTGTTTGCCTCAATGTTCAGTAGCTTTGAACATCTGGACTGGTCTTTTTTTATTTTAACATATAGGAGCTTAACCAACAAAACTGTTAGAAGTAAAACTAGCTCCTCCTGGATTCTAATGACAATCTTAAAAGGGGGTTTTTGAGTTTACAACTAAAGACTAGAAAACACCATGTAACTTCTGGAGCAGTAATGTAAGAACATAGATCAGAGGCATTGGCTACAAGAGAAGTCAGTCTAGACTCATAAACAGGCTACTTGGAAGGTGTCTAGCAGCTACTGAGCAGTCGTGGACAATGATTTTACAACCTCTGCATGTCAAACCCTTGCTGCAGTTTTTCTCTAAAGGCTATATTTGGTAAATCGAAGAAGAAAAAAACATGAAGTTTGTAATGGATTATGAACAATCAGCAAGGAGCAATAAATCTACCATTACATACTTACACGACCCACATGACCATACAGTTATATAGATCTACTTGTACTGTACGTACATTATCATTATTGTACTAGACAAGCTCTACAGTAGTATGTACAACATAAACGAACAATCCTTATTTGCACGACAAACCTCAAATATCTCAACTCAACCATGGAATATGTTAGCACATTCAAGGTTGAATCGAGCTGATCAGGCTCAGGTGGCCTGTAAATAAAACTACTGATTTTATTCTACTGAACGAAGAAGTTGTAGACTCAAGTTGATACAACAAAGATAACTGACATTCTTCAAAAAAAAAAAACCTGACGGACTGCAGGTATTTTGCTTTCACTTCAGTGCAGCAAGACTTGCGATGAGCTTTTCCAGGCAAGCAGACACTATTTCATTGAAAGTGCAGCTAACAGCACAGAGATATCAAATCAATCAAAGGATCGAATTCTGACACATCCAACCTGGATTACTCCAGTGCTCAACCATGCCAACAACATTTTATCAATTAAGATAAAGTTACACTTAGTTGAGTAGAACCATCTATAGGGCGATAACAAAACGAGAAACTCTAAACATATAGGTTCTTCAGCAATGCCATGGACTTGAAATTAGCTTCCCTTAGTTCCCTTAAAACGCTCCTACATGGTTGTAGCGTTTCGTGAAAACCATGGAAGTCCTGGCTGCAAACACTGTTTCGAATCTGCAACCGGAATTATGGGTCCCAGAAAGATTCGCCACAAATCAAGTATTATAGTCACGAGCATAGCAGCACCCAAAGCATCAACTGCCACTCGAGGCAGATCCCAAAGATTGCCTGGTTTCTCATCAATCCTGCTCATGAATCATATTCCATTCAAGAAAATTCAGAATATAAATGAAGCAAGCACGTAAAGAAATCATTAAAGTATATTGTGTAAACAAACAAACAAAAAACAATAGTTGAACTGTTGAAAGGTTTATGCAAGACGGCTTAGCTATACTACCAGTAGGTGGGGTATACATGGGCTTGTCTGTGCAAGTAGCAAAAGAATAAACGATCCAGGATCAGGATGATTGTTCATAACCATGACACAACGGGACAATGTTTAAACTCATCAGTAAGAGCATTCAGTTGGGAAGAAGTCTATGCAATTAGATGGTAGAAAACTAGAAATCTTTAAACCAACATTTCTTCTGAATTATACCCCATCCTTGGCTTGTACTAAAGTTAAGCACCAATTGAAAAAAAAAAAAATACAAAATATGGATGATGTTCCATGGACAGCTGAGCTGTTTTCAGTAAATTTGTTAATACAGGAGTCTGCATTTGCTTTACCTATGAATGTAAAGCATGTTTTCCTAATGAAAACTGCATGATTGCATTGCAGAGAAAATTCTCACCTTAAGAACATGGGGAAGCTTACAATGAAGTAAATTGCATAAAACAGGGATCCAACTTTGTACATTGATGCTCGGTCCACAAATTGATAGTAAGGGAACTGCACAAGTTCAAATAAAAGTTTAAGTACCGTCATAATTTCAATAATCATTCTAGTTTTGGGTAATGTGCACCATTAAGCATAGGAAAAGCACTGTGTATATTCAGCTGTGAAACTAACCTGAAATGACTCATTTGAAGGGCAAAGCAAACAAGTTATCTAATTGAAAATAATTGGAATTGGTATGAATAATTTGGAATCCCAGCTCCATCATTCATTAAGCACTCGGTATATGGGGGAAAAGATATATTGTGGTCATAAGGCACACATTAGCAGAAGAATGTTTTCAAGTGTCAAGGTGTGACATGAGGCGTTCAAGCGATCTATGCCTCGAGGCATAAGACATAAGGCATAACCTATCGTGCACAATTTATTTAATGAAGAAATTCATAATAGCATTTCAGAGAAAATATGGAAATATAATATATCAAAATTTATAGTTCACATAAAAAATAATAGAAAATATTAGTATTTGTTGAGTTGTGTGATTGGTAGGATGAAACACAAATGACAATGGCAATGCTTTGCATATATTTATATAATGTTTGGTATCAAAACTAATCCAACAACACATAATATATTGTAATGGGATGCAACTAATGCATGCGACTTGCTCATGAAGCAAATAGGTGAAGAAAAGTGTAAGCCTCCAATCCGGAGGTGTGACTCGCATGAGCGCTTGATGTATTAAAGCTTTGATGCAAGCTTCTGGGTATTGCAAGTGAACCTCATCTCGAGGCGAGCCTTGAGACATAAGCCTCCCACGCTTTTAAAAATATTGGTAAGATCTTCTGGATGATGCAGAGACACTAAAGTTTTTTATACAATGCATACAATTCGCCAAAGACAATGTAAGCAAATAAGATATAGTATGCATGCACACATTGTCATTATCAAATTACTTTCATCTGTGATTCAACTGCTACAAGTTTAATGAATTTTCAAAGAATAAATGATATTTTTGAAGTTTCAAAGCTGAGGTTTTATGCCTCCACTAACAAAAGAAAAAACCACTTCAGAACACCTTAAGCATTTCTGGAAAATGGTAACGCATTCAACGTTAAAGTTTTAAGTATGACTATCATGATAATCACAGTAGTAATACAAACGTGGTAAGACTGAAAGATGACATGAATAACCAAGGTAATCATGCTATGTGACATACATTGGATATAGCTATGGTCTCCAGGTAAGCTATGAAGTAAGCCAGAGCTAAAACCCATGCAGCCTCAGTGACCCACTGAATTGAACTCGGTAAACCAGTAACAGAATTCCGCAACCTGCGAAGTGTCATATTTGATGCAACATGGTAAAATAGGAAGCAAACATGAGTCAGAAGGAAAGTCGTGTGTGGTACCTGCAGAATATAAATAATGAGTTAGATAACAGTGACTAGGGGGACTATCTATAGTAGCAAACACATTAGTTGAGACAAATACATGTCGAAAATGTATTCCGAGGAGGCATTACATAGACATAGCAGCTCAGGATGAGGTAATCAACTCAAACATAAACAGAACTCCTGATATGAGCTAATGCAAACAAATTAACAATTTAATGCATATTTACAAAGGTGCATCGAGCCAAACAAAAACTACCAATATGCATCTATGTTTTATCTTGACAACCAAAACATAGACGCATTTGGTAGTTTTTGTTTGTTTGGATGCATCTTTGTGGTAACAAAAGTATGCATTATCTACTTTTCACCATTTTTGGTCGTCAAAATAAGGATGCATATCTCGCATATTTTTTCTCAAGTTATATTTCACCCAATTTAACCTCTCATTTTGCACATCAGGCAATGTTTGTGTTGATGGAGAGGACATACTCGAAATTTGGACATGACACGTGCCATATCTACTGTAACATGGTACTATTTGCGGTTAATAAGGAGCATGACCTATAGCACATGCTTTATGTGAGTGCATTATACACCATTGGGGGGAGTGTGCATGCATTGCAAGTTTTCCTTATGCCATCATAAATACATACATGATCATTGAAATGTTAAGTTCACTGCTAGCTTTCTACCGATACAGATTTAACAAAACCCAATTTGGGGGGTAAAAAGTAAAAAAAAAAAATGGGGAGCAAACGCACAAAAACATGAGTGAACAATGACTCAAACCAACTGTGGCTTGAAGCAACTTCCTTATTAGTCGAAGATGCCCACTCCACGTTGTGCACCGAAATTAAATTTATTTTTTTCCTTCGGGCAGACAAAACATATACTAACTCTGATAGAATTAAAACTGAAAATAAACAGGAATTGAATGACAATGTGGGAACTGAAAGAAAATAAATTGACGATAAAAGCAAATAAATGAAATAAAACTCTTTTCTTCAATCAATTGTCTAACAATATGCAACCTATGCCTTATTCATAATTGACCTAACTTCTTTGACAAGAAAACCTAACCCTAAACCTAATTGAAAACCAAAGCCCTAACTATTATGAGTTATTACTGGATAGGCCCAATTATAATAATACTAATAATACTATTACTAAACTAACCTACGTACATCAAATTAATAAATATTTAATTTAATGATAAATTCTTTATTCAGTGAATAACTACAATGAAAAGCAATTCCAAAATTCTTAAATTTCTTACAACCTATGATAATTTCATATGCAAATAGATTGAATCCAATGTAATGACACATAATTCTCAAAAACAATTCTGTGTCAGACACGTATGGGACACTCGGACCTCCAACTTTTTCATATATCTTTCAAAAGTTTCAATTCTTCCAAATATTACAAGTATATTATGGCAAGGTAATAGTAGTTTATGTGAAGCAATCAGAATCTGCAAGTGAAGGAATGTGACTAATAATATAAAACGTATTGCCGAAAAAGTAAATATCATAATGTACTGGCTTGTGTTCATATTGTGTTTTTCTAGTTAACATGTTCGATGCCTCATATCCGAGTCAATGTCGTCACATAGACTTCAACTCGTCAAATAAGAAACATGGAGAAAAGAATAACAATTCAGGCCCAAAGCCCCAAACACACAGAAACAAGAATTAAAAAATAAAAATAAAAGCAAAAGGTAAAAGGCAAATGCATCAAGGATGCAAGAGTTAAACAGAACTTTGTCCCATTTGACATTTACGAAGACTCGATTATTTAGCAATGCTATTTCAAACACTAATCCCTATTACCAATATCAAAGTTTAAAAAAAATAAAAATTATAAATAAATAAACAAACCATCACAGAATTGTATCATATGACTTACATCATTCATTTTCCAAGATGGAAAGGTATATGAAGCTCCCAATACCGTGAAGAAGTAATGTGTCCAAAAATAGTTCCCTACATAGCTGAAGATAACAATCCAGAGGTTGGCCTGCAACAAGACCGAAGATTGCTGTTATTTAATTTACTATCACGGTACGTCAATCATTTTAAGTGTCCTTGCAACCTAGTTTATTAGTAATGTTATTTAATAATGATTACTTTGATTTACTATCACTATATTAAGTATAGCTTCTAGCTAAACAGGTAGTAATCAGAATTTGGAATTAGAACAAAATCGATTGCAATTCCCCCTCTATGAGATAGACTGATTTTTTACAATTTATGCTATATGTTTAGTGATTGTCACTTACAAAAATGTTATATATTATGCTTATGTGTTCATGTCATGAATCTTCACTTGAGAGCTTAAGGAAAGTTACTATTTTAATAGAGTTTCGTTCATTAATTAGGGCAAGGAAAGTTTTCTAAAAGTTTTCTATTTGGAATAGGTTTCTTTTTCAATTAAGACAGGGAAAGTTTTCCTAAATCAATACGAAATTAGAATAAGGAAAGTTTCTCCTTGAGGGATAAGAAAGTAATATGAAAACACTTCCCTATTACGTGTAAGTTCTCCTTATTTGGTTAAAACAAGAAAGTTCTCATTGTAGGACAGGGAAAGTAATATGGAAACACTTTCCTATTAAGAGTAGGTTTTGCTTGGTTAAAAAAATTTTGTAAGAAACAAGGAAATTAATATGGAAACACTTTCTTACTAGGAGTAGGCTTTCGTTGTTTGGTTTGGAGTTGTTTAGCCTATATATAGTGCCTTTGTATGTAGGTTGGAGGCATTCCAGGAAAGATAAGAAATCCGGGACATCCAGGCTAGAGAGATGTAGATCCATAGCTTGTTCAGAAGACCTCTCAAGGGAGTTATCCTTGAGAGAGAGCCTCAAGAGTTGTTCTTGAGGGATAAGCCTCTTGAAGAATTAGTTCTCAAGAGAGTTTTGGAATCTTTGTTAGTTAAAAAAATCATAGTTATCAAATACCGGTGTACCAGTAACCAGTAGATATCCAGGCACCGTACAGGTTGCCAACCGGTAAGTACTGGTGAAATTTACCAGTTTGCATGTACCGGAGTGTACCAATTGGTAGATACCAAATGCACCGGCTGGTACACCAAATTTAACATATCGATCGGGACCCATTTTTTAGAATTTAAAAAAAAAAAATGTTTTTTTTACTTTTGACCCTTCTCTTATCCCTTATATACCCATTTAACTTTACAAAACACAATTTCGTTTCTCTAAGAGCGCTTTTGAGAAGAAAAAAACCCCAAAAAAAGCTATCATGTAGAGAATTCAACAAAATCCTCATATCTCATTCCTCACAACTCGGAATCACGACCCGTCTTTTCTTATTTGAAGGAGGACCTAGTGCATGTCTTTGTTCACAGGTGTAATGTAGAACTTCCATCGGTGGCCATTCTAGGTAACTTTGTGTTAGTTTTTAGTTTTTTCCAAACTTTCTATAGTTTATTCTCAACTATTTGTGTTTGTGTGACCAAGTGGACTTAAAAATGGCTCGTAATAATGATTATTAGACTCTTATTATTAGTATCTATTTAATATTTAGATTGAACATTTAGCCACTTTTTGTACATGGTAATGGTGGGCATTAGGCATTTTTGGCCATTCTGGGTGCCTGGGGTCATATGTATTTTGTATATTTCTTGGTCATTTTGGATGATACTGATAGTTACTTGCAGATGTTACACAAGTATTACATGAATGACAGTATTTTTTTGACTTTTTTTTATTTAAATGTCATATTTGTGTTGTTTATATGCTTAAATATACACATTGTATATTTATATGTTTATTATTTTATTTTATTTTATCTTACGATATGCGTTACGATATGATATATGTATCTTAAATTTGGGTTTCCAAGATACGATATGAGTAACATTTTGACAACTATGAATAAGATAACAAAGGTTGGAGCTTGAAGAGAGTTTGCTCTTGAGAGTTGGAGTTTGGAGAGTTTGTTCTCCAGAGTATTGTAAGCTTTGTAAGATAGCAAAAGTTGGAGCGACAAGAGATTTTGCTTTTGAGAAGTTGGAGTCTCGAGAGTATTGTAATTTTTATAAGATAGCAATGGTTGGAGATTCAAGAGAGTTTGTTCTTAAGAAGTCGGAATCCTTTTTCTAACAATACGGTGGAATGATTGGAAAAATTCTTATGATTGTCTCTCTTCTTCTTTTATTTATTATTTCCGCATTAGCTCCGAATCGTTTTTACGTATCAATTTGCATCTTTCCAAGGTGGCCTCATGGCATCGATGCCCTCAGCGCCTTGCATAGCCTCGCAACCCAGGTAACATAGGGATATATTAGTGTTTAATATCCAATAATATGTTAATGTATAAGAAGACATCAGAACAATACCTTTACCCAATAGCGATCTTCCAAACGCATGCTTATATCAACCTACAAGAAAAACCGTCATAAAACCAAAATTAAAGTTACAAAAATATGAATAAAGTTACTAATCTTTTATTTTCTGGTAAATTTAAAAAATTAAGAACTTGGTGTCCACGAAATATTTCTTCTACCAAGGAAGTTGTTCTTAAAAGTAGCAGATGAACCTTCCCTATAATGGACACGTGTGTACATTATAGTATTATTTACTTTTAGGTCATTTTTGTAATGTACACAAAAATGACTACAATGTACACACGCTAAGAACACGTGTGTACATTATAGTCATATTCATTCACTTGTAGGTCATTATTGCCATCATGTATTGCTTACTTGTCATAATGTGTTTGTAACCAAGGAATGAGATTTTGCGAAATCTCGCAAAATTTCGGCTTTTGAAATTATGAAAAGAAAAATGGAGAAAGAAAAAATTACATTTATTCAAGGGTTTTTTTAAAAAATTTTGAGGTTTTTTGAAAATTTGGGGATTTTTCATAAAATTACAAAAGCCAGCTACTAAAAATTACATTTTTCGAGGGTTTTATGGAAAATTTTCGAGGTTTTTTAATTATTATTTCTTCAAATTGTTTATTGATTTTTGAAACCACCCCCTAATTTTCTAATTATCATTTCTTCTACTTATATATTGATTTTTGAAACTACCCTCTGATTTTCTAATTATATATTAATTTTATGTTTGTTTCGTTTCTTGGTATTTAGGCTACATTTAATGTGTTTAATAAATTTATTTACTTGCATCTCATTTTTTCACATATTTCATATATCCTCGAAATTCATTATATATATTTCATGTATCTCGAAATTTTTATGTTTTTTTCTTTTCACACAAAAATATTTCTTAAAATCAAGAATAGAGAAAAAGTTTTCAAAGAGATGTGAAAATATTGATAAAATCTAAGCATGGATAGTTCGTTTGGAGTATCCATGAGTGTCAACGTGAGTATCCAACATGATCTATGTTGACATGTGTTTTTCGGTAAAAATGGAGTGTTGTTGTTAGATAGGTATAGGGTAACATCTCCCTGCATAAAGTCAATAAGTGACATAAATTTTCGGAAGATAGCTTCATCAGCTTGATCAGAATCTTATTGTGATCTAGTGTTGGAAGAAGTTTAAACAGGACCCCTGGTGTGGTTGGAAGAACTTGAAACAAGATCGCTGTTTAGGAATACCATTATCAATTGTTAGGGGTTTAAGGTGAGGACCCATCCGTAGTTCTCACTAAGAGTACGGCTTTGTTCATTACATCCATGATCCAACTGAACATACAAAAAATGGTTTTGTTAATTGGTTGAAAACGCGACTATGGCGCTCCTACAAATTACCCACAGCATATATGGCATGAGGAATTCCCTCCCAAAGTCATCTTCCCAGGTAATTACAATCAAGTATCCAAAGAGATAGTGTGCCATTGATCAGTTTGAAAATGCCAAAGTCTGCCATAAACATCATCCAAATCACTCTTACAAGAAGGAGGTCTGAAAATGCCAAAGTCTGCCATAAACATCATCCAAATTACTCTTAGAAGAGAGCAATGAAGAAAGAGATGATTGACCCTGATCATCTCAAGCCTACTTGGATTCCTCTTTTGATCAAGTTTTCTCTGGTCAACACTTTCCCAAGCATAGTGACCACAAGAACAAGCAAACATGATGCGGGAATCCTCTCATGCAGATTCTCTTTAAGTCTATCCCAACAGCCAATTTGATTTTGATGCGACATAGTTCTTCATAGAAGAACTTGTGCATGAATGGAACTGATCCATCCTTCAACATTATTTCATCCTCTCCAACAAAACATACAAAATGGAAGCCCTGCATCCCTGTAACAACAACAAGAAGTTAGTGTGCGCTGTGCCCTCATAAGTGCTCCAAGAAATAATGAAATCTTGGAAGAGAACGCCCTTGAAAGAAACCTGAAAACAGCATATATACCACAGAAAGCCCATTACATCCATTATAATGTGATCCCTAGAGTTGGAAGATAGCTTAAATATCTCTTCTTCCTCTCATGACAAACAACCCACACAACCACGTAGAGAATGAGTGTCCAAATGACCCCACACTTACCCTTCGAATAGTTTGGGGTAGCAAAGTTAAAATGGAGGAGCAAATGGTCTCTAGCCTCCCTCTCTTTCGTACACGAAGCAATCCACCACCATATCCATATCCCTATTGCGTAAGACACCACTTGTGGCTAACCGGTTCCATAATAATTCCCACATAAAAAATGACACTTTGGGATGGACGCTTTCTTCCACGCCGTCGAAATCGGGAAATCTCCCCTCACCCTATCGGTAACCTAGCATCCACCAAATGCAAATAGAAAGAGGACACTATGAAGGACCTGCTTTTGGACCAAGTCCACCCCAATCTTTCCCATCATCACCTAGCATCATCAACTCAGGGGTCTTCATCAAGGTTCCAGCCTCCACCTTTTCCCATTCATTGATGAAGGTTCCACCCACCTCCATCAGTGCCATTCACAAAAAAAAAAAAAAAAAAAAAAAAAAAAAATCTTGCACTCGTTTTCCATAAGTTTTGCCATGCCTTTGTTAATATGGAAATTACACATAACTCCGGAAGTTCCTCACTATACAACTCATTCTCATGAAAATTCAGCTCATCCCAGAATTTATCCCAATAGATAAGGTGGGAGAATCATTGATCTTCTGTTTTCACTATAATTTTCGGATCAAATTTTATTGGATTAGAACTTTCAGTATGGACCAATCAACCAATTATTTTCTCAAGGTAGTCTTTGCTGCTAAGTATCTCACCAGATATCATGCCATTTCAAATATTTTGCAACATAGGCAATTTACTAGTAAGGTGAGAAGTAAAAGATGAGATATCCTCATTTGTATATTTATAATTCTTATTTTTTTATGTTTTTATCATGAAAACAGGTTAAAGATTTTTATTTCACAAAGAAGCAGAAGAAAACAGTGAGGGAACTGCAAAAGTTAAATTTACGCAAAAAGTTCTATGTAAATGTAAATAAATTACTAAATCAGAGACTGACCATGAGTCCCTGATAATAAGGAACTTTGGCAACTTGCAAAAGAAGGATAAGATATTCAAAGATTTACCTTCCCGATGAAAATCAGAGGTATTAAGAAAGTGGGAACTGCAGAAATTAAGCCCAAAAGCAAATACTCCAACTCAGTGAACCTCTGTTAGTGACAAAGAATTGCATAAGCTCTGTTAATTACCAAGAATCACATTAGATATTTGAATGCCAAAGAAGTTTGAATTGCTAAGATTCTAAGAGTCACTTCACTGATTGTTTTCTTTTGTTTGCAACCACAGGGCCATTTTCCAAACAAAAAAAAAATATATATATATATATATATATATATATAATAAATGAAGAAAAAGCTAAAGGCACATGTTGGACACAGTCCATGCTAATACTAGGCATAAAACAAATTAATAATAATAATAATAATAATAATAATAATAATAATAATAATAATAAAATAAATAAATAAACACTAGGCTTAACAGCATAAATCAAATTACCTTGAGTTGAACTCTATGAATTGTGCAATATTGCTGTTCATCTACTTTTCTTTTCATGTGCAAACTAAAAGTTTCTGTGCTTCATTTTGTCCTCTCCTCTTTTTTTCCTTTTGCCCAAGATTGTTTCTTATTGCCAACT
The DNA here is from genome assembly GCA_963556465.1 of Berberis vulgaris. Classification (NCBI taxonomy): domain Eukaryota; kingdom Viridiplantae; phylum Streptophyta; class Magnoliopsida; order Ranunculales; family Berberidaceae; genus Berberis; species Berberis vulgaris. Next base: position 6,507,120 of record OY747128.1, read on the forward strand.
CCTTTATCTTTTCATTTTTCCCCATGTTCACTTCTTCTACTAGGAAAAGTTACTACTGCTTTGGTTTCTTTTTGTTGTACAACAGTGATAGCTAGGTCTATCCATTTCGTTTGTGCCTCATAGATGCACTTCTACTATCGCTGATAAAATATAATCATTTCTTTGCAAGACAACCTCAGGCTAATGTACCAATAAAATAAATGAATACACAGAATAATCTACTACTTCTAAAGAATTTCATTTAGAGGTAGGAGGGGTCGACTAGTATTGGGAAAATAAGTTTTGGAGGGAGGTGGAATCGTGTTTGTCTCTCAAATGTCCACTTCTTTGTGATGGTTAATAATGCCATTTCTTTGTGATGGCTAATGAGGCTCCGGTTTTAAATTTTTTGGAAGTGGGAAGGCATTAGGCAAGGAGATCCTTTGTGTCTATTCCTATTTATGGTGGTGGCGGAGGCTTTGAGTATATTGATCATCAAGGCGCTAGGGTGCCTTAGTGGTTTCGGTGTTGGGGTGGACACTCCTACTAACTCTCATCTCCAATGTATGTGGATCTTTCATTGATAGTGGCCTGGAGCATATGGCCAATGTGAAACATATTTTGAATCTCTATGGTGAAGCCTCCGGGCTCAAGATCAATTTCGTGAAAACTGCGATGATGGGTGTGGAGGGTGGGGCGCTAGTGCCTCAAGCAGACTCTATTATGGGTTGTGTGGTCTACACCCTTCCTTGTCTCTTTCTTGTCGGTACATTGACCTGCTAAGTGCAATGCTAAGGATCTGGGGGATCAAGTGGTTGAAACTTTAGGGAGGAGATTAGGATCTGAAATAGTAGACTATAGGAAACTGCTTTCAAAAGGGAGGACTTACTTTAGCCAAGACTGTGTTGGGGAATATTCCTATTTGACTTCCTACCGGGTGGAGCGGCAGGGGGCAAGGCGTTCCATCATCTTATGTGGATCTGGTAGCGTGCTGAAAGACAAGGGAGGCTTGGGTATTCGAACTTTCAAAAAGATGAATATTACTTTGATGGGAAAATGATTGTGGATGTACATCAAGGAGTCAGCAAGCCTGTGGAGGCGAGTCATTAAGGCTAAGTAAGAAGGGGTGGTAGGGCAGCTACCAAATCACCCATTTGAGCCTTATGGCTTGGGTTGGAAGGGCGTGTCTTTTGTTGAGCCTTCTTTCTCTCTGAGGGGGTAGAATATAAGCTGGGGAGAGGAAAGAAAAATTTAACACAATAAGTGGTGTGGTCCTAGGTTATTGATAGAGGCATACCCACGGCTTTTCCAGGTGTACAGTCTCAGACTCTCAATAGGACCACGATGGTCAAATTGTTTTCTGAGAGTCCACATGGAAGTAGATAGAATCTTCATTTGAGGAGGGCTTTATGATTGGGAAGAGGAGGAGGCGGTCTCCTTATTGGGATCTCTAGTCATCCTTGTCCGACAATTAGATGAGAATAGTTCCTTCTCGGTCTCATCTTTCTACAATCATTTGGTTGATCAGTTTCCTACTTTAAAAACATAGGTGTGTCATCAGTAAACTGAATTTCAAAATATACCAACTACTCGTATATCCACCCACTTGAATGCAATCCAAGCACCTGTCTCACAGTGCTATTACCATGTTCCTAAGCCTCCTTCAAAGAACATATAAAATCAGAGAAAAGGGAATCCTCTTGACTCAGACCTCAAGTACTCTTGAAAAACCCAAGAGAAATATTCAAGAACAGGAAACGAGTTGATACTATGTCTTTCTTGTCTCAAACGTCAACTAAAATGAAAATATTCAAGAACTGGAAACAAACCAATGGTACGCATTTCTAAATTCACAGTCCAAATGAGGCTAAACCCATATTTCAAGGATATAATGAAACAGCCCCAATTTGCAACATCATAAAGCACAATAATTGATAATTCAACCATGCCACTGAAAAAAATGCCACCTTATTTACTTAGCATGCGAGTACATGTTCAATGTTTGACAAAGCCCATGGGTACAGCACGCAAACACATTAACTAAAAACTCACTAACACTGGAACACACTCATAAATTACAACATTACTGCATTAAGACAAGTTTGTCAACCTGTAGATTGACGGACAACTTACTTATCATCATCTTGCCATCGTATGCTCCTAAAATGTTTATGCTCGTGAAGTGTGCAGTAGGCTGTGAGTGTGAGAATGTCACACAATAATCTTTTCAACAATGAAGTCCCCTCATTGCATGGGTAAACACCGATAATCATCAAATTAAAATTGGGCCCCACTCTATGGGAAATTCCACTCAAACGGCAGAATTTGAAGTACCAATCAAAAGGGGTGTTTGCTTTTGCCTCTTATCCAATTAGGGGGGAGTTCAATTTTGCCAAATAAAGGGCATTTTCACAAAATTCAGATCTTTAACTACATCAAGATGCAAAACAAACAGACCCCCTTAATTTCCATTAAAATTTCACTGAATAACAATAATGCAAACACTAGAATCTGATTATAAAAATTACTGAAAGGGGAAAGAGTAAGAATGGGACCAAAACTGACCTCGTAAAGCTTGTAAGGAACAACAATTCCAAGACAGAGTGTGAGCCAAAATGGGGTATAAGCAAGGAAGAATATTTCGCCCCATCTCTTGCTGGGATTGCTAGCAAGCCACAAACTCGTCGATTTGGATTTGGTTTTGGAAGATGGACGAGAAGCTGTTTTTTGCTTTGCTGCAGCTGCAGCTGATGCTGAAGAACCACCTAAAATGGACCCCAAAACACCAAATGAATCAAAATTGGAAACCTGAAACTTGTCGTCATCATCAAACCCCATTAAGAAGAATAAACCCTCGAAGATAAATTGAACCTTTACCGCCCATTTCAGCTGAGAGAGAGAGTGAGTGAGACAGTTGAGCGACTGAGAAGTTTTCGCCGATGAGACCGAGTCCAACTTCTGTGGGTGTGCCTGCTAACTTACTACTGTGGTGTGTGGTCGACTGGGGAAGTGCCCAAGATGTTCGACAATGACCTACGTACACCCTTTCACGTTTAGTTTGTCTTATTGGATCTTTTATGGGGCCCGCAAATGATGTTTAGTGCACTGCCTCGATTCGTGAGTCAAAGGATACTAGTTTAGCAGTAGATTTGAGGCGGATGGAATACAAGTCCAACGTTCGAACCCCACCTCTAAACTAATTTATTGTAGCAGTAACTTTGTAGTAGTGGATCTTCTTAGATTTTCTCTTATGTCTCACAACCCTCAATAGCGAAAGCAACCTCTTCATCAATATTAAGTATGTGTTAGGTATGTAGACAGTGTCCAGGCAAATCTATATATGAACGTCTCCATGGAAAAATAAAATATCAACCTTTTAATTTATTGAAAAAGATAAGCCAAATATGTCAAAGTGGGAAGCCTCTACTCAAAGTAAATGGAAACGCGCATGGAAATATGACACATTGTTAGTTGATGAAGATCACGAAAGCTTATGATCGTGGTTAGAGATGAGAGTGTGATTGGGAGAAGATTGCAAGATGATTTTCTTCTTGTTTTTTGAGAAAATGAATGAAGTTCTATTGGAAAAAAGGAAGTTGGTGGGGACTTCATTCTTTTTTAGTCTCCACCTTGAGAGTGATGTCAATATTTGTATGGTGGTTGCTCATGATTTCAATATTTTTTATGGATTGGTTACAGGGATGCAAGGTTTAAAAAATCTTAATAGGGACCTGAGGTGCAACCTTTTATGAGGCATGAGGTGTATGCCTCACTCAATCAGTTTATCATTTAATTACAATCATTTGGATCAAATTTATACTGTTTTAATTATTGAAACACCTCTAAGATGAGCCTCACAATTTTTGTTTAAATCGTACTGGAACTAATTACGAGCTTCAAAAAGGGAAATAGATCATGCAAAAAATTGAGATTGGGGGAGTGGACTGATGGCCCACATTAAGAGGTAGTTCAATTGTTGAAATTTTGTGTTATTGTGGAATGTTAAAGCATATTTCAATTGTCCATGGGCCTAAATTTTTGATTTTTTAATCCATGATAATGTCGTGTGAGTTTACGGTGTAGTTGTACTACTAGTGTCCCATCGATGTATGTTCTAGTCATACGCTTCCGCTCACACTTTTGCTTGATATGTGATTAGACTTTTCATATCTATAAGTTTGAGCTTTTAGGGATTGGCAATTTATCAGTTATTTTGTATTGATTGACTATTTTCGGGGCGGAGACTTGTGGAGTAAATAGAGGGTGAGACATGCAACGGAAAAAGATGAAGTCCTCTGTTTAGCCCTTAAAACTATTTTTTTAGCCCTTAAAACTTTTGTTTAGCCCCTTCAACTTTTTTTACCTTGTCTCGGCATGTGCAATATATTTGATTGCAATTAAATTTTTTTTCTTCATATTTTTGTATTTAATATTTTAATTAAATAACTATTATAACTTACTGTGCAAGCGTGCTATATCGACTGTCTAGAGGGTGAACCAAGTATGAGGCACTTGTTTCATGTAACTTCTCAAAATTACTGTGGATGGTTGTATCAAGAACGGAAATATAGTCAAGCAGATAATCTCGATGGCAAATCCACCAAATGCAATGGAATATCTCAATGTAATGGTTAAATACAAGTTTCTACACATCTCAATGCACTCTAGTTATGAACTTCAAGCAACTCGGTGGAAACCAAAATACAAAGTTATGTTTAGTGAAATTTAGGTAACAACGACGGGTGAAATTACAAACAAATATAACTAAAACACAAAGCTGCATTTGATGAGTTTTCGACCTTGATTTCACCCTCATTTTATTGAAAATGCCTTTTTAATTCACAGTGTTCGAAATCGGTGAATTCAAGGTCTAAGTTTGTACATGATTATTATGTCAACACTCAATACGAATGGTTTCAAAGAGTCTGGAACCATCCAAACACGAACTCAATCACACACGTTTTAGCATATTTTTATTTAGAGGGAAATTTCATGTTTTTTCTTCCTTGTAAAACATATATGGTAATTTTTTAGCCAAGAGAAAACAAGGCAAAGAGGTAGATAAATTGATTATAATCTTATTGTTATTCATTAATAGAGTGCATCTAAAGGTGTGATATATCACTAACCGTCAAGTAGGCAGGTTGCTAAACCGTGTGAATACTCATGTATTACTTTGCATGTTACTTTCTTACTTTGCACAAAATTTGAATACGATTATAGGGTTTTTTCTTGGATTGATCAATTGACATAGATCCTCAACCCTTTTCTGACAAATCCCCGTTAGTTTTTGGGCCCTTTTCATAGTGCCAAGTGAAAAATCTTTCTTAATTGAATCTCGATGGGAATGGACATGCCTCGATCTAATTCCTGGGAGGGTTTGCCCACCAAATCCCAAAATTACCACAACGCCATAGGCGTATGTTGCCAAACACGTGATAAACTCAGACTAGTCTTTTTTAGCTGCTCATGCAGACTTCATGAAGAAGACATTTCCCTTCATTATTTCATCTAACAATGTTGCTTTTGATTTTTGAGGAAAACCAAGAGTCCTTCATTGTCCATCACTTCTCTTGATCTTCACCAATCTCACCATGGCTCACCAACTCAAGATCTAGCCCAAGCGTCACGAGATAGTTTTTACTTTTTTCGCAACTCAGGAAGGCCATCAATGACGTAGTTGTAGGCCAGTGTTAACAATCACTGTGAGATTGGTTATTTTGCCAATTTGATCGGGATGCTAATAGGTAGTTTCCAAATGCAGGTTGTCTTCCTTACACTCTCGTATTTGTTAGGGTATTTGGATGAACAAAAGTTATTTTATTTTTCAAAACAATAAGAAACTTCCTCAACTGGTTGTGAGTGAAGCCTTTGCCCCAAATTAATGTTATTTTCAAACCTCTCCAGAAGAAAAATCTAATTCCTAAGATATATGGTAACCATATTGTTATTAGTGGGAGCCTCATATAAATGGATGGGTTATTCTTAATGTTGCCTAGGTAGTCCTAGTGATTCTGGCTTTGGTGGTATTTTGTGTAACCAGTATGGTAGATGCATTGCTGATTTCAGTCATTGCATTGACCAATTTAATAACAACATAGATGAGCCATTGGCTCAGCTAGTTGGTATCAAACTTGCATTGTCAAATAGAGTTTTAATACAACGCATCTAGAAAAGCTAGGACCTGCTCTCTAGCATGTGCTTAGGAGAGAGAAAATAGTAAAAAAGGTCATTCATTTTAACCCTGATCTAACAAACACGGTCAGGGTTTTCTTCTTCCCCAAAAACTTTTCTTGCTCACATCTCCTCCCCCCCCCCCCCCCAAAAAAAAAAAAAAAAAAAAAACAGATCGAGTTTGCTCTCATCTACCATTCTTAGAGTACAAAGCTTGCATTCTTGAAGCCTTGTTAGGGATCTCAAGTTAAATCGTGAAATCTAGGGGTGGGCACGGGAAGGGATGAACCCATCCCGTTCATTTGGGATCAGGACGGGATAGACCTCATCCCGTCCCAAACGGGATTGAGACAGGATGGGACGGGACAAGATCAACATGTTGTATTTGTTGATCAAGTTTGCAACATAACCTGTGAGGCAACATAACATGAGTCAATCTGACTCAATTTGCAACATAACCTATAAGGCAACATAACTTGCTGGACATACATAGCATGACTGAATGCAACGTAACCTGTAAGGTAACATAATCCTGCTGAACATACATAACATGACTAAATGCAACATAACCTGCTGAACGTACATGACTCTGTAAGGCTATAACTAAACATTTGTGACTCAACATTCACAACCTGTAACATTTATAACTTGTAACATGACTCTGAATGCAACATTTGTAACTCAAATTTTAGTCTTTGCTAGTTCCTACAAAACAACATTTCAAGAACAATTGTGAATATTCAAAATCAAAACTCAGTATTCACGCAATTGAGGTCAAATTCCAGATTTTCCAAACCCATTTGCAATCATCTCTATTTGCACTTGTAAAAAAAAAAAAAAACATTGAGATGTGATGTGAACCTCTAGATTCACTTTCTCAAACACAGACCTTCTCATCCACCCCCTCATAAAATGAACAAACTCACTGTAATAGTTCCAACCGCTGTTATGAACACTAGTCAATTTAAAACTCAAAAGCTCGTTGCAAGAGTCAAGTCCATGTCTTCTCTTATTCAACTACAAAATGAACAAACTGTTGTTATGAACACTAGTCAATTTAAAACTGATTACATTCAGGATAGGAGTTCCAACTGTTCGATGGTTTCAAGTATCAGCGATCAATCTTATGGGGACGGAGGGGGGGCTAATATCTCAAGAGTCAAGGTATTCAGAGCACTGGCAACCTGGACTAGGATTTGACAATATTGAAAATCATGCAGTCAGTCTTCAAATAAACTCATCGTTTAATTACATGGTTCCAAATCAAATATGGGATGATCTTGCAGATGGAGATACATACCAATGGATGAACAGGTGACTGAAGTACCCTTGACCAAGAGATGATCAAATTCCAGAGCTCGTTTTGAAGATTTGAGCTGAAAAAGCTTGATTTGGTGACGTGATTTGGGATCGGGAGCTCTTCGACTTGTCGAGGAAGTTGGATCTGTCGACTTGTCCCAATGAGGCTAAGTTGTTAATTAAGATTTAAGATCAATCAAAATCCTGGATTGGATCAGGGCCTACTTGGAGTTGGATCGAAGAAGAAGAAGTTGACAGGAGGTTGAGTTGATGAAGCATAAGCAGGAAGGGGAGGAGCCGAAGAGGTGTTGTCACCGAGTTGGTGTTGTTCTTTCTCTTTATCTTTTCTTCCCTTTCATTTGTTATTCTTCAAAAACACCCTAAAGGAATGAATGAGAAAGAAAAAATATATTAAATACTTAGTGATCAAATGATTAATAACCAAGAGATTAGGCTAGAGATGTGTAAGCTACAGATACACTGAGATGTTGAATTGTTAACTCCACCAGTGAATTTATATGGGCATCCAAAAAATTACAATCCTATAATAAATATATAAATAAGTATATTAAAATTATTAATATTAATATTAAAAAATTAGTTCAGGACGGGACGAGATTGAAAATCTCCATCCCATCCCATTTTAGATCGGGACGGGACGGGATCGGGATGGGATCGATCAATCCCAATAAAATCCAAAAAAATCAGGACGGGATCGGGATCGCGAGACGGGATGCCTACCCCTAGTGAAATCACTTATTTTATTAAGAAAAGACAGTGAATAAGCAAAACAACACGGAGGTGAAATCTCTTATTCGCTAAATGTGAAATATAAGGTTTTGACTAAGAAGGGTTTCATCGCCTAGGCTTTTGATTGATAGAGACACTTCTCTAGGGTTTTGATTGATAAGGGTTCATCGCCTGCTGCTGCGGTATGTTCCTCTTTGTTGGTTCGGTTCTATCCCATCTCTCTATGGTAACACCTTTCTTTTCCTCATCTTATCTTATTTGCTTCATGATTAGGGTTTATTATTGAATCATTGAATCCATTTAGGCTTCTCTTCAAAATGATTTACATTTGATGAATTCTTCAATTGCTCCAATTGAGACAAACTTCCAATAATACAAGAAATCACATTTTATAAGCATTTAGAGTTGGATTGGAAGAGGAAGGATGGGGATGTTGTACCAGATATTGTAGATAGGGTGGGTTGTATTGTTTAATTTGTTGAACTCAATTCAGTAGGTGAGTTTATGTTTAACTTGTTGAACTAAAAATTGGAATGTGTAGTGAAATTTTTTTTTTAATGTTGATTTTTGCCTTAGTAGAATAACGAAATACATGGATCAAGAAACTTGTGAACATATCGATGGTGATTTCTTTACTAATATCTCAAGACTAGGATTTGACGATATTGAAAATCATGCAGTCAGTCTTCCAATAAACTCATCATTTAATTACATGGTTCCAAATCAAATATGGGATGATCTTGCAAATGGAAATAAATACCAATGGATGAACATGTGACTGAAGTACCCTTAACTAAGAGATGATCAAATTCCAGAGCTCGTTTTGAAGATTTGAGTTGAAAAAACTCAATTTGGTGACGTGATTTGGGATCGGGAGCTCTTCGACTTTTCGAGGAAGTTGGATCTGTTGACTTGTCCCAATGAGACTGACTTGTTAATTGAGATTTAAGATCGATCAAAATCCTGGATTGGATCAGGGCCTGCTTGGAGTTGGATCGAATAAGAAGTTGACAGGAGGCTGAGTTGATGAAGCAGAAACAGGAGGGGGAGGAGCCGAGGAGGTGTTGTTCTTTCTCTTTATCTTTTCTTCCCTTTCATTTGTTATTCTTCAAAAACCCTAAGGGAATGAATGAGAAATAAAAACAGATATTAAATACTTAGTGATCAAATGATTAATAACCAAGAGATTGGGCTAGAGATGTGTAAGCTACAGATACATTGAGATGTTGAATTGTTATCTCCACCAGTGAATTTATACGAGCATCCAAAAAATTACAATCCTAAAATAAATATATAAATAAGTATATTAAAATTATTAATATTAATATTAAAAAATTAGTTCAGGACTGGACGAGATTGAAAATCTTCATCCCATCTCATTTTAGATCGGGACGGGACGGGACGGGATCGGGATGGGATTGATCAATCCCAATAAAATCCAAAAAAATCGGGACGGGATTGGGATCGCGGGACATGATGCCTACCCCTAGTGAAATCCCTTATTTTTTTAAGAGAAGACAGTGAATAAGCAAAACAACACAGATGTGAAATCTTTTATTCGCTAAATGTGAAATCTAGGGTTTCGACTGAAAGTGAAATCTTAAAATCTTTTATTCGCTAAAGGTGAAATATAGGGTTTTGACTGAGAAAGGTTTCATCGCCTAGGGTTTTGATTGATAGAGACACTTCTCTAGGGTTTTGATTGAGAAGGGTTCATCGCCTGCTATTGCGGTATGTTCCTCTTTGTTGGTTCGGTTCTATCCTATCTCTCTATGGTAACACCTTTCTTTTCCTCATCTCATCTTATTTGCTTTATGATTAGGGTTTATTCTTGAATCATTGAATCCATTTAGGCTTCTCTTCAAAATGATTTATATTTGATGAATTCTTCAATTGCTCCAATTGAGACTAACTTCCAATAATACAAGAAATCACATTTTAGAAGCATCTAGAGTTGGATTGGAAGAGGAAGGATGGGGATGTTGTACCAAATATTGTAGATAGGATGGGTTGTATTGTTTAACTTGTTGAACTAAATATTAGAATGTGTAGTGTAAAACTTTTTTTTTTTTTAATGTTGATTTTTGCCTTAGTAGAATAACGAAATACATGGATCAAGAGGCTTGTGAACATATTGATGATGATTTCTTTACTAATAGAATCAATTTTACAGTTCCTAATGGCCCTGTTTATAATGTAAATTATAATAGTTATTTTACAAATTTTATTTTGAGATGTTTGATGGTCAGTTGCAAATTGGTCTATTGAATTTCATTTCATAGTTCTTACCATTTCACTCGATTATTGTAGCAAACTCCATCATGAAACTGTTGAAATTGGGATTTTAACGCAGGAATGGCATACAAGGCATACGTTGTTTATCGCGGTCGTGATCCAGGAGTATACCTGACTTGGGCAAGTTGTTTATCACAGGTATCCGGGAATAGGGGCAGTATGTATAAGGGGTTCACAACAGCTGCTGAAGCATACGAAAATTATGACCTGTGGGTGCATTCAGAAGATGCGAGAAAATAGCACGAGGCGAGAAAATAACACAAGGTAAGAAGCAACGATGAAGATGTAAAACCCAACCAACCAAACAATGATTGCGAGGGTCATGCCAAAGAAAATAACAATCAAAGACATGAAACCCAAGCAAACAACGATCATTGGGCATTTACAAGGGACGTGATCAACACATTATTAGCGGTGATTATAATGATACATGTACTTGTTTTCTTAAAGCTTTTGGCTGGTGAATGATATGTAAGTTATTTGAACTTCTATTTTGTAATGTACTCGTGAAGAGATTTAGCTTATGTTTTTTTATAACTTATGGGATGTGGTTTTGGTTGATATGTAGCATTTTGGTGAAATTTTTTGAAAGCTATGTTTATGCTAAATGAGTTTTTGTATATTTTGGGAATGTAATGGTAGGTTCTCAATGCTACTATAAATGGATGCTTTCGTGCCATATTGATACGGATACACCTAAGTAATTAATCTTGGACTCCAGTTAGTTGCCTTCCTAGTTTGCTCATATTTGGTTTTGTGGTAGAATGTAGTTAGGAAGTTTAATCTTTTCCAATTAGAAGTGGACTGCTAGATTGGCACTTTTTTATTTTATTTTATTTTTTTATTAAGATAAGATTGCTAGTAGTATTAGTTGTGAAGTTGCGTAACATATTTAAATGCCTATTTGAGATACAACTTGTGTAACATATTGAACACACACCAACATTAATTCTCATAACTCCTGAACCAATGAGGAGATAAGCTAACATGAAAGAGTATCTTACAGGGTTCGGCCTGGGCATAGAAACACGTGATATGCAAAGATAAGAACCAATGGTTTCTAAGCAGCTATCTTGAGCATCCAAATGTAATTGTAGCCAATACAACAGTCGTTGAACTATTGAAAACCATGCAAGCAACTAGTACATATAGTTTGTAATTGTCACGCCCCGATTTTCGAGAAAATGAAATTCTTATATCCATGTAGGATTATCCGTTTCCCAAAACCATAACGTGAAAATTCAATAACAACATAAACATTTAGAAAAATGAAACAACAAAATAAAACTCTAATAAGGAAACTCTTTGACGAGGTTCACCCCACTAAAAAAACTCCAGTAACGCTGCTCGATAATCTCTAAACCTGAGACAAACTAATTGGCTACATTCCAAGAGGAATGTACTCAAAAAGCAAATGCTCACTTGGGTCAGCAATTAAGCTAGTGTGAGTAATCTTCATTCCCAAAATGAATAAATTCGCAAGTGATAATATCAAATTAAACACAAACAAACAACCACTCAAACATGTAGTTCCTCAAGAAGGCGGACGTGTTATACAAGAAAATCACAGTTCAAAGAATTTAGTTCATCGACGAGGCAATTACGTCATCCTAATATGTTTTTATCATTATTAAAGTAAATATTCATTTTATCTGTACTTACTCTGTAATGGTTAACCATGGCAAATACGACCTACAGTAATGTTAGTAGACTTGTCATCTTGCATGAAAGTAGTTAGAAACTGTATGAATATAACTTCTCAAATTGTGATATCCAATGTTACCATGATGATGTAACAGATGTTGCCATGAAACACGGATTGTGAATTCGTGAAACTATACGAAATTTTGCCGAAATTTTTGCTTTTTTGAAATTACGAAAAGAAAAATAGCGAAAGAAAAAATTACATTTTTCGAGGGTTTTCGTAAATTTCGCAAAAATACAAAAACCAGCTACTAAACTTTACATTTTTTGAGGACTTTTTTCGAAAAATTTCGAGATTTTTTTCGTAAATTTCAAATTATCATTTATTATAATTATTTATTAATTTTTGAAACCACCATCTAATTTCCTAATTATCACTTATTCTACCTGTATATTCATTTTTTAAATTTCCCCTTACATATTATTTTTTTACATATTTAATATACATTCGAAATTCATTATATATTTCATATATCTTTAAAATTTCGACATTTTTTCTTTACACAGAGAAATATTAATTAAAATATTTTTTTGAAATCAGAAAATCGAAATTAGCTCGAAAAACGAAATCACAATCCTTGAGTAAGACTATGGTACTTGGTCTGGCATGCCCGGTGCGTGCCTGAATGGTACCAGTCACGTGAATGGCTTAGAAAAAAAAATAGATTTGATTTGAACCTAAAAAAGGGAAGAGACACGTGCCTGTTACTATCTAGGCACGCACCAAACATGCCAGACCACCCATCGTAGAATTTTTGCACAATCATTACCATGAAGTACAAGAGGAGGTTTTTTTCTTCTCGGTACAACAAGTGTTGTCTTAACCCCCACACATTTAATGAAACAAGAAAAACTAAATAATTTAGATTCTAATCTAACAAAGAGACAAGCAAAAAAGTCGGCAAATGTCGGCCGATAAATCGGGAGACAAACACGGCAATCACTCTGACACAACACATTTTTTTTTTTTTTCCAGCTGTGCTTTGTACGACTCTCCTCCTCCTTCCCTTTCTTGATCACGTATCGTCCACTATTAATTAAACAACTAATAATTAATAAAAAAATAGTGAGCGAGCTTCTTCATTTCAAAATTTAAATCATCAGGTAAAAAACTTGTTTCTTGAACTGAAACAAAAAAAAAGAAGAGGAAAGGTGAAGTTGAATTGAATTGAATTTAAAGCTCTACTGCTGACCTGTCCTGTCAAGTCCTCTCTTTCTATTCTGTCTCAGTTGTGTGTCAAATGCGAAAAGTATGGTGGTTCATCCGTAGGAGCCGATTCAACCTAAACCCTCCAAAACCTAATTTGAGTTTGTTCCGTTCGATGTCGTTCCCGCGTAGAGATCCGATATACATGAAGAACCAATGAAGCCTCCTTGGCAAATTTTTGCTTTGCTTTTACTGCTCTGGTGGTGGTGGTGGTGAGTCGTGTAAGATTGAAACCCTAATTTGGAATTTGACATCTCTCTTGTTTTATTGAATTTGGGTTTTTTTATTTTATTTTATTACCATTGATGAACTCATTTTGTTCATTGTGTTGCAGAAGAATAGGCTTGTTTATGTGCTATTAATTGGCGATTATGGACGTTATTGAAGTGGAAGAAAATCTATTTGCAGTCACTGATGCAAAGGTATTGCAAAATAATGGGTATTTATTTTTCTGTACATGGAATTGGTTTTGGACAAATGAGCTAAGATGTCAAAGTTTTATTTTTGTTAAACAAGTTGCAATGTTTTTACTTTCATGGAATGTTGTCTGATAAAATAATGGGTGTTACTGATTTGAACATCTATTATGCCTACTTCGTTCCCTCCAAGCTTTCTCATGTTGATAGCTAATAGTATTTTAATCTCCAAGGAGAATGCAACGAGAGAGTTTAAGTTTACGTCATTGCACACGGACCAAGTCCGGAGCGGATTGCCCCTCTTTCATCAGTTTTGCAGAGATATAGAGCATAGGAGGAAATAAGATGTGAATGTGTTATGATCCTGTTCTTTGATTTTCAAGAACTATTCCTTTTTGAATTTTTGCACTTGCAAGCCAGACACTTCCACTAGTTAATAGTTACAAACAAATATGTCTTGAAGGGAAAGCTTCTTATTTCTTCCTTTCCTCCCTTTCCTTGTTCTTCTCCTTTCTTCTTCCTCTTTGGTATGGGAAACGGTGAAAGAAAACATAATGAAAGATGTGAGTTTGGAGAGGTTTTATCCGTTCTGTTTTTAGTTTTTTGAAAAGCTAAAACTGATTCAGTTTTATCATACAAAGATGTCAATGTTGGTGAGTCTAGGGCACGTGATTTTCAAAGCTCGAGGTCGAGGCACATGAGGTGCGTTCCTAGGGTTCTGTGCGCCGACTATTAAGGTGAGCACTTAGATGAGGCACTTACTGAAAAATGAGGTGCACCAGAATGGCTCAGTGCTTCAGGTTTTGCTTTAGGGTGCCCATGTAGGGATGGCAATGGGGCAAATTTTCACGGATATCCGCCTTGCCCGATCCTTTTGGGGCGGTTTTGGATATGCTTAAACGGATTTCAGGGCGGATACGAATATTCAAATAGTATCCATCAAATTATCGAGGCGAATACGGATTTGGACAAATCTGCCCCACGAATGTCCGTTTAATCGTGAGAATTATTGAAATACCCTTGGCCTTTATAAAGGATAAAACCCTAACCCAAGGCTCACTTCTCATTCTGCCTCAAACTTCTCTTCAACTCTTCTTCATCTATCTTCAGAGAAAAGAAGAAAGATAAGAACAATCTTCAGTTCTTCTTTGAATTTGCACCACAGTTCCTCCAATTGTTCCCATTTTCAACCTACTCCACTGTTCGATGGGTTTCGCCAAATCCTTATCTTCAACCACTTCGAATCAGGCAAGGCACCAAACCTAGTTAGGAGATGATCCAGGCGAGTATCTAATAGGGGTGGGCACGGGACGTGATGAGAAAAACCCCATCCCGACCTCGTCCCATCCCAAACGGGTTCGGGACGAGATCAACGTGCTGCCTGTGACTGTTGCGAAGATTATCATCATATAAGAGCGTGAAAAATAACTTTCTTATAATTAGATATAGATGTGGCATGCAAATATAAGGGTAGCCACTAAATCCCCTAACAATGAAGTCGAGTGGGCTGACTTTTAGAAAATGACATGATAAATGAGACCCACTAAGAGTATTATGTCGCTGTGATAGCCTTCCAACTGATTTTACAATTTCATTACTGTGAGAAACAAAATTCATGGTTCATTGACAAAATGACATTTCATCTTTTGTTAGGGAAGAAATATAGACCTATTGGTGATGCTCTAACATATTCATAATGGTTTACCATCAATACATATATCGTAATTAAAAAAAATTATTTTTACAGCCCGGGGCATCTCAAATTCTTGGCTTTGCCCCTGAATGTTCCCTTCTGAATATGTATTACTCAGTTAATTGTTATTTTTCATCTTCACTTGAGTATTATCAATATTTGAAAGTTAAATAATTGGAGCCACTTTTAGTGGGAATCCAAGCAACAGTCTGCTATCTTTCCCTCGCTTAATGAATATTTATTTAAGTAACATTTATGTTACCACTGCAAACACCATGAGTTTATGTCAGTCATCTGTAAATTTATATGAATAAAAATAAATAAATAAATTAAAATATTAAAAAATTAGCTTGGGACGGGACGGGATTGGCGGGATTGAAAATCTTCATCCCATTCTAGATCGGGACGGGACGGGATCGGGATGAAATTATTCAATCCCATTAAGACTCGAAAAAATCGGGACGGGACTGGACGGGATCGGGATCGCGGGATGGGATGCCCACCCCTAGTATCTAACCCGGAAGTATTCTGAGTTTTGTTGTTAAAACTAAAACTTTGTTGGATGGTAACTTTGAAAATGTTGTTTAAGGTCAAAAGTCAATAGATTTCGAAGATAAAACCACGTGCAAAAGTAAAATTTTCCGAAAATGAAGTTTGTCCAGAAGCGTGTTCTGTCTTGCTATGGTGGTTGTGTTTGTATTGTCTTTGCTATGGGATGAGTTGCAAGTTTTAACAAGTTGCGCACAGTTCGATAAATGATGTTTTGATAAAGGTTTATCAGATAATATTGAACTCCGCGCCTTGGAAAATTGTGTAGTGTCTAAAGGCATAATTGGGCACTAACACGGTCCCTTTGGTGAGGTGTGAGGCGTAAAATTCAATTGAGAAGGGAAGTTTTGGAATTGTAACTTTGAGGGAAATATAGCTTTAGTGTTTTTGCATATTACAAGGAATAAATATGGAAGTCAACATGTCTCAGTTTCTAAGGGAAGCTTTCGTTGCACGTCTTTATTTTCATTTTCAATTTTTTATATGAGATTGTACCATGGATATGATTTGACGTTCTCTCCTCAGTAAAGGACTTCAATATTTAACCTTTTTAGTTGACATGCTTTTTCAAGCTAGTTTTCTTTATTACTGTATTTGGATAACTATTCACCTTTATTACATGAGGATGAACATTTAAATATGTGAGTATATCTATCTACTCTACCAAATTGCATTCCTCAAAAAGAAAAGTGGCATTAGTTAATGTATGTGAAGGGTACACATACAACGTGCCACATGATACCAAATGGGTTAGATTGGTTTGGTTTGACAAAACCTAGACCTTTCAACAAATATCAATTAGTTTTAATTCCAGTTGAACTGGAATGAATTAATGAAGCATGTTGATTGCATATGCAGTTACATGGAAGGCTGTGCAGAGTACTCTCTGGAACTGTTTACAAAATTTTGGCAATCTTTCCAGACTTAGAAGCAGCACGACCAAGGAGCAAGTCTGGTATTCAATCGTTATGTTCTTTGCATATAGCACTAGAGAAGGCCAAAAATCTTTTGCAACACTGCTCAGATTGTAGTAAGCTTTACTTGGTATGGCTACTTCGAATTTTCATTTATAGCTTTGTTCTATTACATATTAATCCATTCATGTACTGATTCTTTATTGTTTGCTAGTTAAATTTGTTCTTCTTCTTGAGCTTGAATGCCATTTAGAATGTTAATAACCTTCAACTCCATTTTCTTATTGTAGTATCTGAAATTGAAATAGAAGATGCTTGAGTTTTTCTCTTTTTTGGCATCATTTTCTTCTTTGCCTTCTGTGTAGAGTTCAATCTAACTTAATCATGGGGTCAGGATCAGGTCCCTTGTTTGACGTCTCAGTCTGAATGCACCTGTCTTACACCATTATATGAGCAAATTTTGCAGTACTTAAAAGTGCATGTTAGCTTAGAAAAAATTCCCTCGACTATACAATGGTTAAAGCTCTGATTTGGAGGGCTTGCAACCTGCAGTGGAGACTGAAATATCTTACATTGACGATGAATTCATTATGTATATTTGGGGTAGAGATAATGTTGCTTGGGAATGCGTCCCAGCTTTTGGGTCAGATGATGGCATCTTAACTGTGTAAAGTTCATGTTTCACTCACTTGATGTTCTTAAAGGGGGTTTCTCTCTTTCCATCAAGATTTTTAATCTTGATGATGACTCCACCTGGATTCTTTCTAATGCTATGGTAATTAGTACAAGTTAGTTAAGTGCACAGGATTATGACAAGTGGCAAGCATCTAGCGGGTGTGTTTGTAAATCTGTTACTACTATAGCTTAAAATAGAGGAGATGAGTAAGGACAGAGCATAAACGTGTATGCTAAGGCAATAGATCTATTGGTCCAAGAGGAACCTATAGAAATCTCTATAATCTTTTCCATTTTAGTAATTCCAGTACTTTTCATTGCTGAATCTCTCTGTTGTTGATACAATTTGTCACCCAACCCTGACACAGGGTCCTTCCGTTTCTATCCTCTTTTAGGCTGATGCCACTGTTTTATTCTTGAATCCTTCTCTTGTTCATATTAGTATTGTAAGGTCTGTTTTCTTTGGTTTAAAGTTGTCTGTGGTTTGGGAATCAATTTCAACAAAATCACTCTAGTTACAATAGGAGATGTCCCCATTTTGTATCAATTGGTTGGTATCCTGAATTGTAGAGCAGAGGAGCTGCCATGTAAATATTTGGGGTTGCCTCTAGGAGCTAAGTATAAGAAGACAGATATTTGGGAACCTACAATTGACAGAATCAAGAATAGTCTTGCAGTCTGGAAGAGAGAAAATACGTCTCTAAGACAGGAAGAGTTACACTTATGAAAAGTACCCTATCTGGATTCCAGTATTCATCTTTTTTTTAATCAGCAAAACAAAACTTTTCATTTCTAAAGACAAAATGTATACATCATGTGTTAAATGTTTCTATTTCGCACTATATCTCCTCAAGCAAACATACAAGAAAAGAAGTCAGTCCTTGAATATACCCCAAGAATGACCTGAAATCCAGTCTTCGTAATGTCTACTTGTCCTATGCCATCTTCAGTAGCTGAGGGGATTGAAAAGATTTGCAGAAACTTCATTTGGGAACTAGTGACTATCTCAAGTTCTATCACCTAGTCAATTGGAAAGAGATTTGTAGACTACAATCTGAAGAAGGCTTAGGCATTAGAAGACTGAAACATTTCAATCAGAATCACGCTCTTTCTCTTCAAATTGATTTGGAGATTGGGCCAAGAAGAGGGTGCTTTATGGATAACTATTGTTCATGAGAAATATGGCCTGCATGAAAAGAGGTTGGTACATTAAAACTCCCTCTGCCTCTTATGGTTATGCTTGGTGAAGGGCTATCCTGAACCTCAAACCTCATTTTGAGAAGCACATCTCCTTCTTTTTGGTCAAGGGTTATAACTTTAAGATAGAGTTTTGGAAAGTCAGTTGACTTGGTCCTCTCTCCATCAAGGATCAATTTAACTCCATCTTCAGACTGTCTTAGAAGAAATCTAAATCAGTGGATGAGCTCTTCTAAGGTACTGTTGGCAATTCATCAAGTTAGGAGCCTGGTCTGAGGAGCTAACAGAGATCCAGAGGTGGCCGACTTACTTCTTCTGCCTGATGGTATTCGATACTTTTAAGTCCCAAACTCCCAATGACCAGGAAGATAGTTGAAGATGGGATGATAAGCATGGTGCTCAATGTGGTCAATTGTCAAAGTGATGTAATGTAAGATTTAGTTTATTTATTTAATTTAGTTGAGTTGTTGGGTTGGGCCTAAGTAAGCCCATAGTAGAATAGTGGAGATTAGGGCTCCCATAACATTTAGGGTTAGATTGCTTGATTTGGAATTTAGGGTTAGTATAAATAGGGTCTAAAGGCCATTGGTTGTATTTGGTTTTTGATGAATGAAGAAACTCCAATGGAGATTATTTAGTTTGG
This sequence comes from Berberis vulgaris, assembly GCA_963556465.1. Classification (NCBI taxonomy): domain Eukaryota; kingdom Viridiplantae; phylum Streptophyta; class Magnoliopsida; order Ranunculales; family Berberidaceae; genus Berberis; species Berberis vulgaris. The sequence continues at coordinate 6,526,615 of OY747128.1, forward strand.
CTTATCGTTTGTTTAGATTATTTTAGTTTGTAGTTTAGGTTACATTATTTGGTATGAGAGCAAATGCTTTTGGATTCGTTGGTTTAATTATCATAAGATTGGAGGAAACAATAGAAGAGAAGAAATAAAGTTTATGAAGAATGAAAAGAATGTTCATCGGCAATGTTTACCGTTACTGTGCACTATTCCAACAAGTTCCAGAAAGAGCACCCGTGCAGTGAAAACATAAAAAAATGAGTCACCCATATTATTATTTATACCCGTACCTTTGCCCATACTATTCTGTGTCCCCATACCAATATCAATATAGCCCAAACCCAAGTCAAGTCCAATACCTATATCTAGTTTTACTATCTACAATCACAATACACCTATGCCCCCAATATGAATCCGTTTCCCCTGCACCACCTCCACCCCACTATCGATTCCCCATGCCACTAGTTGAACTAACTGGGAGGAGCTTTCAAGAGATTTAGGAAACGGATTGGCAACTGCCTTGCCCCACTTTTCGATGCCCTGGAGAGAACAAGCAAAAGTAAAGACGGAGGAGATATAACGGATGAGAGAAATGTGAGGGCAAGAAGAAGCAAAGATGAATGAGAGGTAGAGTCGCATGATCAATATATTTGACATTAGGATGGGAGCGCTTCAAGAAATTGGAGAAAGATGCACTTGAACATATGCCAAAAGAACAAGATGAGCCATTCCGTTTGTCAAAGTCCTTCTAGTTTTTTGAGGAAGTTAGGGAACCATCACACGTACTTGAAATGTGGGTTATTTGACTTCTTTTTCATGTTTGAGCAAACATATGATTTCCTATAAAGATCTTGTAGAGGCAGGAGGAGTGAGTGACGATGATTATGTGGATCTATATTGGGAAATTTTGTGGTACAAGCTTATGGGCATGAGTCTATTCAATAGGTTTGTTCCGGATTGATGTTTTTTGAGTCACCTTGCAACTTTTGTTGGTGTTATATATAGCAAGTGTATATCGCGGCAAATTTTGAGGGCGTCTACTTCGTGTGCATTTCACCTTGTATTCTGTGACTGGTTGCTTGTGTTCGGCGAACTTCTTCGACTTAAAGGTCAAGGATGAACTTCTTCAACCCGGGGATGGTGATGTAACGTAGGATTTAGTTTAGTTGTTGGGTCGGGCTTAAGAAAACCCATAATAGAATAAGTAGAGATTAACTCTCATAGCATTTAGGGTTAGATTGTTTGATTTGCAAGTTAGGTTTAGTATAAATAGGGCCTATAGGCCATTGGTTGTAATAGTTTTTTGATGAATGAAGAAACTCCAATGAAGATTATTTTGTTTTATTTAGTGTGGTTTATCTTTTGTTTAGATTTATTTTAGTTTGTAGTTTAGGTTACACTACAAAGACTGGTTTCTGCCTGTGACTCCTCTCCCACTTCTCCTTTGGTCAACATTTTTTGGTTGAAAGAGCTAGCTATCCCAGGGTTAACTTCTGCATCTGGGCTCTTTAGCTGTGGACAATCTGATGAGAAGATGATTCCTCATTCCTCATTCTTTACATGCCTTTCTCAAAGCATATCTGGCTGTTGATCTGTGCCAAGGTAATAACTGCTTTGCCTACCTAAGCTTTTAGTTTCATTCAGTTGGCCTCCAATTGGAGTAAGAGTCGGTGCTTTATTAATGGAGTTTGGCTTTGGAAGAGAGTCCTTTTATCTGGTGTTTGGGTGCCTTGGAAGGAAAGAAATGAGAGAATCTTCGAAGGGAATAGAAGGATGATAAGCTTATTTGTAATGATATTAAGTGCTTAGTCTGGCATTGGGGTTGTATTTGGGCCTAGGATGCACGGACTCGGATACGCGTGTCGTATCGGATACGGATACGACACGGCGACTCGGCAATTTTAAAAAAACTAGGACTCGGGGACTCGGCGACACGTCAATCAAACCTTATTTTTATTTTTATATTTTGTTAAATTTTTTTTAACATAATGTATGACCTGGTATGGGAATGGGGGTTACTTGGGGAGTCATTTCATATCAACCCTTTCATGTGTATTTTCAACTGGGTAGTTTACTTTGAAATTGAGTTGTGGGTCTGCTGTGCAGTTAGATGACCCCCCTCAGTCACTAGCTGATGTATTTTTTCCCTTTTTGTTTTCTGCTTAATGCAATTTCTCTGTTTTATTGATCAAAATAAAATTTATACAATAAATTTCTTGGTTTGGGTACTTTAATATATGTGCATTGGGCCTAAAAGTGATTAACTTATTAAGCAAAAATAGACGACACAAATCAAACACAAAACCGGGAAACACACAAAAAATAAACAGTTATTTCTTTTTCTTCCCACACAAAAAATAAGCTAATAATCACACACAAAACACAAAAAAAGAAGAAGAAGCAAGAAGAATAAACAGCAAGAAGAAGAATAAACAGTGAGTGACTGAGTGAGAGTCGAGAGAGACGAACCTGGGTCCTAAGCAAGGTAAGCTCTTTCTTCTTCTTCCCTTCCTTCTTTCTCTTATTCGGTTCTTCCTCTTCCTTCTTTGTTCTTTCTTTTCTTCCTCAGTTCGTCGCCTCCTTGGTTCCTCGTCCTCCTTTCTCGCCTCCTTTCTCTCTGGTTCCTCGCCTCCTCTGGTAACTCCTTCCTCGGTTCCTCAGTTCCTCGCCTCCTCTGATTCCTCGGTTCCTCGCCAGTCGCCTCTCTGTTTGAGCAATAACAAAAGGAAAATCGAGATTAGGTTTTAATATTAGGGCTTCAAATCTCAGCCGTCCGATCTTATCAAGATCTGAAAAAAAATAAAAAAAATTAGCAATCGAATCCGGACCGTGTCCAGACCGTATCCTGACCAGGTCAAGTTGACCGATACGTTGACCACGTGTCGGATACGTATCCGGCGCGAATCGCACGCGTATCCGTATCCGACACGCGTTTTCATGGGATTCGGAGGGTTTTTTCGAGAGTCCGTGCTTCCTTGATTTGGGCTAAAGTCACTAATACAGATTTCGTTGTATTTTTTATTGGGAGGGTTTATTATTGGTAGTGTATCTGTCTCTTTTGCCTAGTGATCTTTTCAGTCACTCAGGCTTTTATCGATATATTGCTTTATGTTTGATTGATTAAAAAAACCTGCAACGGAGAAAATCCTTCTCTATTAATAGCACTGCCTTTCCTTCAAATTTTGGAAAACTAAATGGTGAATGGTTGATGTTTGCTTTTAAGTCAAATCTTCAAAATGCCCAATCTGAAGCCTTAAACATGTGCATCGAATTTTCTCTCTGCGATTCCTCAATGGCATAAAAATGAAGACCTACAGAGGCACCCCATGTTGGACAAACATAGGTCATTGCTTACACCACCACCTTCGTTTTTAAATTATTATTATTTTTTTTTTTAAATTTTTATACTTTAGATCGCAGGTAATTTAAACTCAAAGTTTATACCCTAGGAACATACTTTCTTCCCTTGAGCATTAACTTACTGAACTACCTTACCTTTATTAACCCTGTTAACTCCTTGTCAATCTAATCCCATACAGATATGGGGCTTTTCCTTAAATCCGTACCAAACGGATCTGAATAGACATTTGGGTAGATTGGCGGGGCAGTAAATGAACGGGTTTATCTAGCAGGGTTAAAGAAAGGGTATGTGTAGTTTTGTCAGTTCACAATTTGGGTTAAATGGTCAAGGGTGGAAATTCTGTTCACAGGGGCTAACTGGTATCTAAATTTATTAAAATAAAGAAAATCCAAAACAAAAAAACACACAACCTACATGTCAAAAACAACAAAAAACCTCAAGATACTATGATTGCTACCACCTCGAGACCCGCCCTACATGTGATAGCCTTCCTAGTCCTCCACACTAGCTTTCCATTTATCACGAGTCAAAGCAAAGCGGATCACCTCCGACAAGGAATACACCATATAATTTCTTGTGATGTATGATTTCCCATAATATATTTCAAAGCTGTTGGTCAAGGAGATGATCAAAAGTATTTGGCTTCACAGATTAAGAACCAATTGATAATATCTGAAAGTGGATGCATGATATTATTAACAGACAATATCTTTAAGATTATATACCATTTTTTTCGAGATGGCATTACAGTTAGGTGGATGGCAGATCCATTCTTCAAATATTCCCCGTTTTTAATAAATGAGAGTACTTGGTTAACATGTTTTTCTTCTCTACTCTTAATAGGCTATAACTGGGGATTCAATTCTCGTGAAATTTGAGAAGGCCAAATGTTCTCTCGTGGATGGTCTTAGGCGCGTGGAAGATATCGTCCCACAAGCCATTGGCTGCCAGGTAATTGTATTAGATGTTCTGTTATCTGTATCCTTTTATTTTCTCGATTACCGGTAATTTCACAGGTTCAAGATATACAGGTTATCATTGAGGATACACTTTGGATGTGGGTACACATGGATTCCTCTTAAGGATGGTCCATATTTCTAATGTATACACATCTGGGGAGTCTTAACTCATTAAGCTTTGTTTTAGTAAGCAAGCTTGGTAACCCACTGTATCACTGTAACGCCTTTTTTTTAGTTTAAAATTTTTATTTTTAATGAAACAAATCTATAACCTGTCTTACTCATTAAAAAAAGGAAACAAAAAGGTTCAAGCTTACGACAATCAGTCCTTAACCTCAATAATCCGATACTATTTTACCATTATAGTTTCATGTTTGTTAAATAAAATTAAACAAGACAACAAGAAACGATTAACCTTGGGCATGTGAGCTACACGTGATCAACAATAGATCAGTTACTGTACATTGATATTTCAGTTAACTTAGGTGGAATGGACTTGACCTCACACTGGAAGCAGGGAAATTCCTACACCCTAACACGGGAGTATTAATCACCAGCCACTTTTCGAAAATAGATTTTAGTGCCCATTCCCCTTTTCTCCCATTTCCAAATCTAACAATTTTTTTGTCTGGATGATAGATTTTAACTCAGTGATACACTGCGTAACTTCATCAATTTCAATTCAAACAAATCCCTACCTAGTCACTAGGTAGAGTTTGGCATGAAGATGCCTTTGAGCATTACAGATGCTTTTCCATAAAGTCGCTTCAAAGGAATTGTTCGGTTGCTTGGGAAGCCAATCTTTTGGCCTGCAATGATACCTTGACCAATCATCTTTCTTCACCAATTCTTTATGAAATTCCTGATTTTCATAAAGAATTCACTCTTATCCTTTCCTAGAAAAGTGAAAAAGGAAGGACGCCTCCTCCAATGCTGAGGCGCTTCAGGTACCTTCAAGGCATAGCTGCCTCTTATGCCTAAATATATGGTCTTCATAGGTTATCTCGTTGTTCTTAAACCTCTATAGCTACTTACCCAAGAGTGAATGTTCGTAGCCCTGTCGACGATTTGGTTTAGCAATCAAAGCTGGTAGGTGAAAGAGGGAGATGTAGTAAGTGTGAATGTTCTCCAAGGTGCACTTTTGATAAGTGTGCAGCGACTATCCTTAGAGATGGCTGTACTTTTCTATAGGCCATTCTTTTCTTTATGTGCCAATTTTCTTGGATTCAATATTATGTCTTGAATGATTTAGAGAAAAAGTGGTAGTATCATAATGAAATGTGAACCATTTGTTGTTCTTCCCTAATATATCAAAAAAATATATATATCTATGACAAGATATACAGATGTAAACATAATACTTGCTCTGAAGAGAATTTCTTTATCGACCATGGGAGCGCCACTCTTGGATAAAAAAATTTCAATAGCGTAATTGATAATGGTGATCATAATATTCTTGATAGAATAATTTACTAGTTCATTGAGAAAATGAATGGTAACGTGTTAATGAACAAATTACTCTCAAGTTCTACTAATAAATGTGTACAGCACAGGTGCATGCTCAACAGTTTTAATTTGTACAAATTGTATTTATACAAATCGCTGATACAACCTGCAATAGGAATCAGAATAGATAGGACCCTTGAGCAAGTTAGTAAATTGTACAAAGAAGTGAAATGGGAGAAAATCGATTGTATTGATAGCAAGGATACAATTCCAGGAATTCGAGAGCCTGGTCTCTCCCTTTCAATATACTCTATTTGGATGCCCTCCCTATTCTCCTACCTTCCCCTTTTATAGCTACTACTCCTGCAATACTGACCACTCAAACATAACAACCTAACAAACTCAGCCTTCTATTCCCTTCTAGTGAATACTAGTAGTTCCCTGATCTCCCTTCTAGTGAATACTAGTAGTTCCCTGATCCTTCTTCCTTCTAGCATATGTGAACCTAATGGTGGGCTTATCAATACCCCCCGCTCGAACACGCACCTTGTCCGCAAGGTGAAATGAAGGGAATTGAGTGTTGATGAGGTCAAATTCTTCCCATGAGGACTCAAAGTCAGGCATGTCTTTCCATTTAATTAGGACTTCCAGGCAGCCCTTCGCATTATAACGCAAATCCATCACTTCAGCTGGTTCTACCAGCCACTCTAAATCATCCGAGAGTTGAAGAGGGAATGGCTGAAAATTGTCTGCCTGTCCCAGGGCTGGGCGCAACATAGATACATGAAATACTGGGTGTATCTTGACGGTAGGGGGTAATTCCAGCCTGTAGGCTACCGTGCCAATGCGATCCAGCACCATATAAGGGCCAAAATAACGTGGGGCAAGCTTCTCATTCAGTCGTTTTGCCAAGGAGCGCTGCCGGTAAGGTTGGAGCTTGACATAAACCAAATCTCCTACCTCAAAACTGACCTCCCTGCGCCGCTTATCTGCAGAGGTTTGCATGCGTTTCTGAGCACGCCGTAAGTGAGCCTTGAGCTCCTCAAGCACAGCATCCCTGTCTTTTAACTCAGATTCCAGAGTTGAGTTAACCGTGGAGCCTTCTTCAAACCTTAACACAGGAGGAGGAGGCCTGTTGTACACCACTGTGAAAGGGGTGGTGTTGGTGGAAGAGTGGAACGAAGTGTTGTACCAGAATTCAGCCCAAGGCAGCCATTTCACCCACTGTTTGGGCTTATCACCGACAAAGCACCTTAAGTAAGTCTCGAGGCATCTATTGACCACCTCGGTTTGGCCATCCGTTTGCGGATGATAGGAGGAACTATGCTTCAGTCCGGTTCCTTGCAGCTTGAATAATTCAGACCAGAAATTGCTCAGAAACACTTTATCTCGATCTGACACTATGGACCTTGGAAACCCATGTAAGCGAACCACTTCCCGAATGAATAAGGCAGCAACCCCCGGAGCCGTGAAAGGGTGCTTGAGCGGCAGGAAATGACTGTATTTGCTCAGGCGATCAACGACTACGAGGATACAAGAGTAGCCGTCGGATTTTGGAAGACCTTGCACAAAATCCATGGAGATGTCCTCCCAAACCTGCTGCGGAATCGGTAGTGGTTGGAGCAACCCAGCAGGAGACAGTGTCATGGCCTTGTTACGTTGGCAAACATCACACTTGGCAACATAGGTCTGGACATGTTTTTTCATACCCCTCCAATAGACGTCCTGGGAGAGACGCAAATAAGTTTTTAAGACTCCCGAATGACCCCCTACGTGGCTGTTATGATATGCCTCCAAGAGTATAGGAACCCAAGGCGATGATGATGGGAGCACCACTCGACCATGATAAAACAACCGGTCGTGTTCCATGTGGTACCCTGCTGGACCTGCTTTCCCAGCTACGAGATCAGCGTATATAGGGCCGAAGACTTGATCTTGACGGACCTCGTCATTTAGACCCTCCAAACTAGTACTCCACGAGGAAAGGGCGGCCAACTCACATGCCTCGGGTCGCCTAGATAGCGCATCCGCCGCCTTATTTTCCACTCCCGGTCGATACTCAATATCAAATTGGTATCCTAGAAGCTTGGATATCCATTTTTGGTGTTCATCCGCCACTACCCGCTGATCTAGGAGAAATTTGAGACTTTTTTGGTCGGTGCGCACCAAAAACCGCCTTCCCAACAGGTAAGGGCGCCATTTTTGAATTGCCAAGACGATTGCCATCAATTCTCGTTCATAAACTGATTTCAGGCGAGCCCGAGTACCCAGAACCTGACTGAAATAGGCCACTGGTCGTTGTTTCTGCATTAACACAGCCCCAATACCTGAACCCGAAGCGTCGGTCTCAATCACAAATGGGGTTGAAAAATCTGGAAGCGCAAGTACTGGTACGGTCATCATGGCCTCCTTTAATTGCAGAAACGCCCCCTCGGCCTCCTTAGACCAACCCCAATTATCTTTTTTGAGAAGATCAGTAAGTGGGGAAGCAATCTGTCCATACCCTTGAACAAATTTTCTGTAGTAGCCAGTCAGCCCCAAAAACCCGCGTAACTCCTTCAAATTTTTAGGGGTAGGCCAAGATGCCATTGCGTCGAGTTTGGACAGATCAGCAGCAACTCCCTGTGCCGATACAATGTGCCCCAAATACTCCAGCTCCCTCTGGCCGAATGTGCACTTCCGCTGATTTACAAACAAGGAGTGATGCCGTAGTGTCGAAAAGATGATGTGAAGATGCCTTACATGTTCCTCCTCATTCTTGCTATACACCAAAATATCGTCAAAGAAAACCAACACAAATTTCCGTAAGAACTTCTTGAAGATGGAGTTCATCAGTGCTTGGAAAGTGGCTGGGGCGTTGGTGAGTCCGAAAGGCATGACTAAGAACTCGTAGTGCCCTTCATGGGTTCGGAAAGCTGTTTTCGGCACATCTTGGGGCCTTACACGAATCTGATGGTACCCCGACTTTAGATCCAACTTAGAAAAAAATTTTGCCCCATGTAGCTCATCCAGTAATTCGTCAATGACCGGAATAGGAAATTTGTCGGCCACTGTTACCCGATTGAGTGCCCTGTAATCCACACAGAAACACCAACTACCGTCTTTTTTCTTGACCAATAATACTGGGCTTGAGAACGGGCTGTGACTTGGTTGGATAATTCCGGCAGCCAGCATCTCCCCCACTAACTTTTCTATTTCGTCCTTCTGAATTTGCGGGTACCGGTAGGGCCGGACACTTACAGGTTCGACCCCGTCTTTAAGTGTGATGGCGTGATCGCAACTCCGTTGAGGAGGTAACCCCTGAGGTGAATTGAGGACGTCGGAGTACTGACCCAACACATCTCTGATGCTGCCTGAAACTGCCTCCAAGGGAGTATGATTCTCTTCCTCCTTCAAGGCCAATGCTCCCAACTCTAGTAACACTCCCTGACCCTGATGTTGTACTGCCCGTACTAATGCTTTGAAAGAGATCTGAGTTTTGCACAAGCTCGGATCACCCCGTAATGTGACCGAAGTCCTGCCCACGGTAAATTTCATGATCAATGCCTTCCAATTGATGTGCATCACCCCCAATTTTTTCAGCCATTGCATGCCTAAAATTGCATCAGTACCACCCAAATCTAAAGGTAAAAATCTTCAATTACCTCAATTTCTGGAAGTGATAGCACCACTTGTTTGCAAATCCCTTCTGTTCTTACCGAATCCCCAGTGCCCATCAATACCCCGTAGTCGGCTGTCATGGTGAGAGGAAGCCCCAATTTCTGAACCAGATTGCGATCGATGAAGTTGTGCGTGGCTCCTGAGTCGACCAACACAGTGACGGGCTGAGAAGAGATTGCCCCTTGAAGCTTCATTGTTCGGGAAGAAGTGAATCCCACCACCGAATTCATGGAAAGCTCTATACTCCCTTCGATTTGTTCCTCTGAATCTTGCGGTGGTGTATTGGGACTGGACTCCTCAGTGTCGAATTCCCCGGCGGAGCATTCTTCGGTTGCCTCAAGATCATCCACCAAAAGAATTTGGAGTTGTCGTTTGCGACAGAGGTGACCTGGCCCGAATTTTTCATCGCACTTGTAACAGAGGCCACGAGCCCTCTTGCTCTGGATTTCAGCCTCCGTGAGGCGTTTGAACCCCCCCTCACGACGGTTGTTGGCCAAATCCACCCGCTCCACGAATGGTGTTCTTCGCTGATTCCCTTTGTTCTCCCATGGAATGGAGGTGCGAAGAGGGGCGGTACTGTGGGCGATTTGGGGGTTAGGGTTCGTCGATTGTGAAGGAAACCGGGTTTGGGCCGTTTTAGCCCATGGAGTGCTCGGCCCATTCCTTCCCAAAATGCAGTTTCGGTCCTCAACCATTTGGGCTGCTTCCATCAAGTCCATTAGCGACTTGGGCCTCAACAGTCGCACCTCGGCCCGTATTTCGTCTCTCAAGCCATTGATGAATGTGCTTTCAAGCACTTCATCAGAAAGGTTGCGAAGAGGGGAAGCTAGGGTTTCGAATTGCTCGATGAATTCATCCACAGTCCCCGTTTGTCGGATGGCTAAGAATTTCTCCGTCAGAGTTCCTTCACGAAGCGGTCGAAATCGGGTAAGGAGGAGCCGCTTGAACTCATTCCAGTTCTCTACGATTCGACGACCTTCCATCCATGAAAACCAGGCTAAGGCCCGACCATCCATGCTCACTGCTGCTGCTTCTCCTTCTCCTTCTCTGTCATCTGATTCATCATGAAATACCGCTCAGCCCGAAAGACCTAGCCATCCGGGTCATCCCCTGTGAAGATGGGGAATTCCAACCTCCGTAGCCCCCTTGATTCTGAGTTTTCCATCTCCGTTGGGGTCTCCTGCCTGCTTAGAGGAGATCCTAAGCTTGAGGAAGGGTTCCTCTCGCCCTCCACCTGCTTATTCTTCTCCAATACAGTCGATGAAGGTCCTGCGCTGCATGAGGAAGGCCCAGCACCATCCTGCTTCAGCAATTGTTCGATTCTGCTTGTCAAATAACCTAGTGATTTCTCAATCACCTCGAGGCGACTCTCCATACCAGGTAATTTCTGGAACCCAGCTTGTGTCTTAGCCAATTCTTGTTGCAATTCTCCTTGTACCATACCTAGTCTTTCTTCTAGGGCTTCTATTTTTTTTTGAGCCATGATTAATGTCCCATAGATCTTGCTCTGATACCAATTGATACAACCTGCAATAGGAATCAGAATAGATAGGACCCTTGAGCAAGTTAGTAAATTGTACAAAGAAGTGAAATGGGAGAAAATCGATTGTATTGATAGCAAGGATACAATTCCAGGAATTCGAGAGCCTGGTCTCTCCCTTTCAATATACTCTATTTGGATGCCCTCCCTATTCTCCTACCTTCCCCTTTTATAGCTACTACTCCTGCAATACTGACCACTCAAACATAACAACCTAACAAACTCAGCCTTCTATTCCCTTCTAGTGAATACTAGTAGTTCCCTGATCTCCCTTCTAGTGAATACTAGTAGTTCCCTGATCCTTCTTCCTTCTAGCATATGTGAACCTAATGGTGGGCTTATCAATCGCTTTCAGAGTTATGTTTGTTTGTTAATGAGCCACTAGTCATTTTATCCATTCTTTTCTTTATTCTATATACACACCATCATGTTTATTTTATTTTTTGATAAGGCAAGGCAAATTATTATTATATTAAACACAAGAAGCAGGGTTAGTGAAAGAGTGCTGTACAGATCCTTTTACTGATCCAGTGCAATGCTTACCCACCCAAATATGAGCTGATTTATAGGAGAAATCTCAAATAACTCTAATCCATGTCATCCCAAAACCACATCACGGACTTATTATTTCTGTTTGTGCGATGTGAATCAGTTATGCTGTGTGGTATCTGTTAGATCTCCTTGATGAATACAGCCATTTTCTTTTTCTAGACGAGTATATGTTACTGAAATAATCTGAAATTTGTTTGGTCCATAATCTCATCCTGTAGATTTCTGAGATTGTTCATGAACTCAAAGGGACTGAATTCTCACTGGATCCACTCGAGAAGCAAGTAGGCGATGAAGTGATTGCATTGCTCCAGCAGGATAAAAAAATTAACAGCAATTGCTATGACAACAATGAGCTTGAAATCTTTCACCAAGCGGCTTCAAGGCTTGGCATTACTTCATCTAGAGCAGCTCTGACAGAGAGAAGATCTCTCAAAAAGCTTCTTGAAAGAGCTCGTACCGAGGAAGATAAAAGAAAAGAATCTATTGTAGCTTACCTCTTACATCTCATGAGAAAGTATTCAAAGGTATTCAGAGGTGAATTTTCAGATGACAATGATTCGCAGGGATCCAACCCTTGTTCCCCAACTGTTCAGGGTTCGTTTGATGAATTTTCTGGTCATGTAGCAAATGGGCAAGCCTTTGATAGGCAAATCTCTAAGCTGAGTTCTTTTAATTTTAAGCCTAGCTATAGGGGATCAAGTCAGATACCAATACCACCCGAGGAATTGAGGTGTCCAATATCGTTGCAGCTCATGTATGACCCTGTTATCATTTCGTCTGGTCAGACATATGAGCGAGTTTGTATTGAGAAATGGTTCAGCGATGGACATAGGACTTGCCCAAAGACTCATCAGCAGCTTGCCCATATTTGCTTAACTTCAAATTATTGTGTCAAGGGCCTAATTGCAGGTTGGTGTGAACATTATGGTGTCCCCGTTCCTGATGGACCTCCAGACTCCCTTGATCTCAACTACTGGAGAATGGCTCTATCAGAAAATGACTCAACAAATTCAAGATCCATGGGAAGCATCAACTCCTGCAAGCTGAAAGGAGTTAAGGTGGTTCCTCTGGAGGAGAGCGGTGTCATTGAGAGACTTGATGCAAACGAAATGGTAGATGAGCCTAGCCAGGAATGCGAAGTTTCTGGCCAGGACTCTCAAGTGGATGTATTTGAGAGCTACAAAAATTTGTTAGCGGTCTTGAGTGAAGGGGAAGATATGTCAAGACAGAGCAAGGTGGTGGAACAGATACGAGTGTTGTTGAAGGACGATGAAGAAGGCAGGATTTTTATGGGTGCTAATGGGTTTGTTGAGGCACTGGTACAATTTTTGAATTCTGCAGTCAATGAGGGAAATGCTAGGGCTCAGGAAATTGGAGCGATGGCACTCTTCAACCTTGCTGTTAATAATGACAGGTGCATCTCATTTACTGATTTACAAGTTTGGCTATGCTTATTTATATAATAGGATCTCAGCCTTATACTTTTGCCCCAAAATATTGTTATTATGCTGTATTATACAATAGTGCTGCTATGCCTATGACACTTGTTTCTATCATCTTAATCAATAATTTTGATGCATGCAGTCATGTGAGCTCCTTTTCTGGCTCACATTAACATGCATTTGGCATGCCAACCTTGCCTTCAGCTTGTTAGCCACATTACTCTAGCTCATATCAGAATATCTTTAGTGTGCCAACGTTGTCCCTATAACTCATATTAATGTATGTCAACATGCCTATCCTTGTGTATTTCATTACATGTTAGGATTTATGAGCATGTTCATTTTGCCTCTAAAATGGGGACTTATTTATCTTATTTGCTTATCATGAATCTTCCAACGTGTTAGCAGGGCTTTGGTTTGCCATCCCACGCTCATGCAATTTAGGTTTTCTGAATTGTAAATGTGCTTTATGTGAGCATTTTTTTAATATTTATTTATTTATAATACTAGGGGCATTGAGAGTTTAGGGACATAAAATGATTTTTACTAACCCAGGAGGATCCCCTTCGTTTTTATTATAAATTAAGAACCCTATTACGTTTAAAAAATTGTTTTTTAATTTGTTTGAGTTGAAATTTTCATAAAAATTTACGTACTAACACTGGATACGTGCCAAAGTTTCAAATGTTTCAACATTATTCCTCGAGAGACGTATTTAGTTCCCTTGACATTACATATCTTGATAAACAATATTTGTTAGTATTTAAGGACCACTCGAAAAGTGTTTAAGGACTATCCTTTCGGGCTGGTCGGCCTACCGACCGGCTTGTGTGGTGTCCAAGGTGGGTCCTCATTCGCTTCGTGATATTAATAGAGAAATTCACTTTATTCATTTTAGCTACGGATCTCAAGGCACACATGTTAAAACGAGTTAAACTTCGACACGGTTTCTATTGTTGGTCTTTAATTTTTTTCAAAACTTCAGCTCAAATGATATAGTTTTCATTTAGTTATGTGTATGTAGGGTCCTTAATTTACAATGAAAAATAAGGGGGTCCCCTGAGTTAGTAAAAATCAATTTTTGGCACTAATATGCCAATTCTTAATATTATTACTACTTGCATCATCATTATTACTGGTGTTATTTCAATATTTCTGTAGTGCTAATCATACATTTTTTAATTTTACTTCTCTCAGCCACGTGTACTTTATCCTCTATTTGATTGATTTCGAGTTTTCGGATTCGGACTAAAGTTCTTTTTAAGACCACCTTATTTTGGATCCTTTGGAGAAGATTGTCTCATTGGACAATGAAATGGGTATTATGTATTCCTTCTATATGGGGTTACTGACGATAGGGGTGGGCATGAGATGGGATGGACCCCGTCCCGTTGCTTCATCTTCGGACGGGGTACACCTCATCCCGAACTCATCATATCCCAAACGGGTTGAGAGTATATGGTACTAAAAAATTACTTGCAGCAACAAATTTATTCAAGTCTAAAATTCACACCATACATGATTCAACAACATAATACTACATTATTCAAGTCATATACATCAACTACATTAATAATCAAGTCTGAAATAGTTAATACTACAAGTACATGACTGTCAAAAACATCAAGAATCAAGTTTGAGAATTAAGTCAGACTTAATAAAAATATTAAAATTAGTAATAATAAATATTAAATAAGCTCGGGACGGGATGTGTATGATTGAAAATCTCCATCTTGATCCCATCCCACACTAGACTGGGATAGGATGGGATGGGGATGGGTTTGATCAATCCCAAAAGGACCCAGAAAAAATGGGGACGGGATGGGATTGGGATCATAGGATGGATGCCCACCCCTAGTTGACGAGCCTTAGTGACTATTGTAGCATGTCAATTATTTAAACTGAATAAATCTTCTAAACTCGAACCAGATATAAACGTCCATCTATAGTGTATTCGTATTTAGTGGCATTCAGAGTAAGGTTCACATGATATCAATATTTCAAGTTTTTTTATCAACCACGTCAGAAAAGATGTTAGCTTCTCATTTCTAATCTGCTAGTGTTTGGTTTCTGTGCTTTTAGAGCTACTACCATGTGATGATAGCCCACTAATAGCATTAATAGTTGTCATGATTTAAATGTTCTTTGGCTTCTTAATTAATTCACTATTCTTTTCCAGGAACAAAGAGATGATGTTGTCTGCAGGACTGATACCGCTTTTGGAAGAAATGATCCAGCAGTCAAACTCCTCTGAATTTGCTACTGCTCTCTTTCTCAATCTTTCATGTCTGGAGGCAGCCAAATCTGTTATAGGATCAAGTGATGCAGTTCCCTTCTTAGTCAACCTACTTCAAACGGACTCCTCCCCACGATGCAAGCTTGATGCCCTTCATACTCTCTTCAACCTTTCTACTGTACAGTCCAACATCCCTCGCCTCCTCGAAGCTGGTATCATTGAAGGGCTTCTGGCTCTCCTTACAAGCCCAACATGCCAGTGGGCTGAAAGGACAACCGCTGTCTTAATAAACTTAGCCACTAACAGATCTGGAAAAGAAAGAATGACAGCGGAACCTGCTCTTATTAGTGGACTTGCTGCTATTTTGGACATGGGTGAGCCCATAGAACAAGAACAGGCTGCTTCGTGTCTTTATATTCTGTGCAATGGAGATGACAAATGCATCGAGATGGTACTACAGGAAGGGGTGATACCTGCACTCGTGTCAATCTCGGTTAATGGGACAAATAGAGGGAAGGAGAAGTCACAGAAGCTGCTGTTGTTGTTCAGGGAGCAACGGCAGAGGGATATACCTCCTGTTCAAATCCAAAAACAGCAGCCGCAGCAGCAGCAGCAGCAGTTGGATGATGGTAGTGATGCTGATCAACAATCGACTCCTACTGAGTCGAATGCAAAATCACTATGTAAATCAAGAAGTCGGAAGAAAATCGGGAGGGGCTGGAGTAACATATGGAAGAGCAAGAACTATTCAGTTCACTAGTTATAGCCATAGGTCAGTAACCATGTAAATCTTATGTTGTATCCGTTTCCTCGTTATCACTATTTCGATCTTTCCATAGCCATAATCTAAAATTTCGTTTTTTGGTCTGTGGCACTGTCGGTCCATCACTCTCTCCTATTGTACAGTAGGGAAATTTTACTAGCCCTCCAAAAATTCATAACATGAAAACCCTTTTCTTTCCACATAGTTCTGAAACATCTTTCAAGAATGCAGATTGTAAACTCAAAATTGCATAACCAATCTCATAGATCAAGTGAAAGTGGCAAAGTGCACCAAAACCTGACAATGAAAAGATTGGACTAAGAGAGAAGACTTGTTTATGGACAAACGAATCTAGTTATGATTGAAGAGAATGCATGACTAAACTTGATCATGTGTCGAGGACAAACACCCCAATCATGACTCGACTAAAGATTTTAGGTTTGATGAATTGCGACTTAATGCTCTGAGACTTTGATGCTTCATGGGACTTGGACGACTAAGTTTTCTGATATTTAACAGTGTTGTGATTGTTCTACCCAATTTTTTTTTTATAATTGAGATTATTATTAACACACTTGAGTTTACAGATTGAGAGAAAAACAAAGAACAAGCAGTCAACATTAATTTACATGTGTAATTTACCAAATTTTGCATTTATTTGGAGCTCTCCATGGAAGCACAGAAGAAGAATGAGCTCCTTTTGATATCTTGTCTTGTGGGGAAAGCATTGTGAAGTTCTTCCAGTCATCAAGAATAAGTCTCAGATCATAAACCTTCTTTTTGATCCCAACGCAGCAGTTTGCATGCATGGTGCACACCTTGTTCATGTCCCTGCTTGACTGACAAAACCCCCCAAAGTATTTGGTATCCAAATAGCTTATTTTTATTCTCAATTTACGAACTATTTGTTCGCGTTTAATTATCTCAAACACAGTTTGATCATGGTCCTTTGGGTGCAAAAGTCTTGCCTTGTACCAGTACTTGTAGAATTCTATTGTTGCAATTGTTGATTTTACAAAGATGAATCCTCCATTTGCTCTGTTCTTTGGATCTCTTGGCTTCCCCTTGTAGTAATCGCAAGCAATGGTAACATCATCCTGGGCATTGAAGTATGGAAATGGATCCCTAAACCACATTATGTCTGCATCCGTAAACACAAAGTTGTATCCTAATTCAAGAACATTGCGTAAGAAGTTGATCCTTCTCCACATGAGTTTGAGGTAATCCTGTGACATGAAGCGCTTCTCAGCAGCAAAATCTACCCCAAATGTTGTGATGGAGAAACAATGGAGTGGGTGTTGGTTTTGTATGGATTTGCATCGATCAAATGCCTTTTTGTCCATGGCAATAATCACCAAGTGCTTTAACAACTTTTCTGTTCCTTCTCCTAGTAGAAAACTCTCGAGGAATAGATCGATAACAGAGCCAGGAGCAGCCCATGCATCATTGAGAGTTGTTAGTATCACTGTCCTGTTTGGCATTGATGCTGCTTTCAACACCTTTGCTAGATCTTCATGTTCATGTTTCTGTCATTCAAATAAGCTAGTGCATGTTACAATCAACTTAAATGCCACAATAAGCTTGAAATGGATCACAACCACAATACTATCCACTCACTAGGATGGATTTTTTTACTTGCTATCTGTATCCATCAACCATCTTTTGACAACTTTAGACAATATATGTGGAAAGAGATAAGCCAGAGAAATCAAACTCAATACATTCCACAACTTTATAGCTATATACACATCGAAACAAAACTTAAACATCCTTATATATCGATGTTATTAGGGCCACAGGGGTCCCAATGAAGGCGATATCTCAGATAATAGTTGGTGAGATGCAAACATACATATACTAGCGTTTAGAATATGCTGTCCCTAAACTGAAATAACAACTCATATGCGCGATAACCATTGATATGCTTCTTATCTTTTTTATTAGATTCTAAAAAGTCAATTCACATTTTGTTGCATTAGTGGAAAAAATAAGAAATAATTTTGTTTTCTATAAATAAACAATTTATTCTTACCAACAGCTTTCATCATTGATTTGTAGTTTCAAAATATTTAAATCTATTTTCGAAACTGCTTACGTTTGCTGAAACTTCTGTTCTTTTTATTTTCCATTTTTTTTTTTTTTCACCATGGTGGAAAATCAAGTTCTGGACTATACAAAACATAAAAGAAAAAAGAAAGAAGAAATCTGTGATCAAACAAACTGAACAGAGCATAATTGATAATAAAATCATAAACATATGGTATGATTGGATGCAGAAGTGGAAGAAAAAAAACAGCTATGTTATAAACTCTTTATAAAGAATGATAAGGGAAAGAAAGGAAAAGAGAGACTTACATATTGGTTTCTAAGAAGCCATGATTTCTGAATAATCTGTTGGAGAGGATTTGTAGTGGTAGAGAGGTAGAAAAGAAAGCATCCAAGCACCACAAATACCAACACAGTCGTCGAACGCTGCTGAGGAGGAGGAGGAGATGCTTTCAACCAGCTGCTTAATGAATCTTTCATCACTGCTTTCTATCCTTGTAACTAGTAAGTATCAAACAACACAGAGAACAGAACTTCGAAATCTCTACAAGACTAGATAAGACACTCAATTTGTATTCGTGCTGTGCATCAGTCCACTCAAGAACATGAACCAAAATGGAAATTCTCTTTCTTTGCTATAGAATTTGATTAAAAAACATGGAAATTTGAATGAATGAATGCACACACCAACTTAGACCCGTTGGCTTTCTTTCTTCTCCTCTCCTATGTGCTTTTTCTGACCTGTTCGGTTTAGGTGGCTGCTAAACATACTATGTCCATGAAGGGACTCTCATTTGACTAATACCTACTTGCCATATTCTTCTTCCTGATAAGGACCCACTCACCCAGAATAATGTAATACAATTCGCTACTATTCTATTACACCCACTCACCCAGAATAATGTAATACAATTGGCTACTACTCTATTATTTGGTGATCACATTAAGCGAAAATTCTAGGGGTCGAGGGAGGGAGCGAGGGATGGGTGTAACCACCCATCCTCCTCGAGATGAGCGATAACACGCATCTCCAAGGCAATGCGCTCATCTTGAGGATGGGTGGTTACACCCATCCCTCACTCCTTTCCCTAGCTCCACATTAAGATGGCTAGTGCGAAGAAACACGTAATATATTAATAATATAGCACCTTTATTACCCTCCAAGACTATACAAGGAGCAATGCTACGGTGCTTGGTCGAGGTGCTTGGTGTTGTGCCTGCTGCTACCAGGCACTGTAGATTTGCATCGAGATAAGAATTGTCTCTTATCTCGATGCAGATCTATGGTGTCTGGTTTGCACCAGGCACAACACCAGACATAAGGCCGGTGCACTTAGAAAAAGGCCATATACAAGTCAAGCACACCCTTATTTGTTTGTATATAAGGTTAGAATGGACAAATGCTTTGGAGTTATTGACAACACACACATCAATTTGCTGTTAATCAGAGTGTTCAATATCCAATATAATTTGTTTGCACATATTCAGAAAGCTTTGGGTAAAAGTTTAAAAAATAAAATAGTATAGGTAAATTTGGAATTCCCATTTTTTAAGTAATTATTGGGAGTTGCTACGTGTAATTTACAAAATACGCTACTCATTGTTGATTGGAGACTTTGTATAAAGGATTCCTAATGTAAATGTTTGGATGTCGATTTTTTTTTGAATTTTAAATGCCATTTTTTGAATTTGATATAATAGTTCCAACGATTTTCAAATTTATTTATTGAATTAAAATTTTTTTTATCTTATTAATACGTATTGATTTTGTCAACCCTTGTATGGTTAATGAACACTTTCAATTTTCGTTTTATAGTTTATATATGATGGTTTGCTATTGTTCTTTCATTCAATAGCCAATTAACGCTCCTAAACAAGAAAATGATAAGTTAGTGTTAAATGCATTGAGTTGGTGCAACAAAGTCGAAACATCTCAAACTATCGGTGTAACAAATAGTTGATGTAACTAAGCCAAATAGTCGGGTATATATAGCAATTCCTTGTACTCTGAATTTCTCATACAAATCTTGGGAATTTAAAAACCCGTATTTTTATTTAAAAAAATATCTGTTCGGTTCATTTTTTTTAATTAAAACTATATAACCAGTTTTGAAAATTCCAAATAGAAACAAATCAAAGTTGAACCCAAAAACTGAAGTTGGTAATTGCTTTTGTGGCGCTCTCAGTAAAAGAAGGTATGTGAATATAATTCCCTTGTTAAAAGCGTCCCCATCCAAGTGGGCAGGTCCCTTCTCATCCTTAGAACCAAAACAGTTGAAATGGGAAGTCCATCAAGTGGGCAGAAACCACTAACAAAACATATACACTCCATCCATCACTTCAAAAGAAATTGGTGGTATATTAAGAGAAAATCTACAACCATATGAGATAAGGGATCCACAAGAGCCCCCACTTGAAGAAAATCCAATAGGCAACGACTATCTCGCACCATCACCATTTTCTCTCTTTCACATCATTCTACTCTCTCACACCACCATACTTTATCACCTCACCTATATAAACAAAAATCATTTATTTATTTTTTCCTCACCATTCAAATCGATAATGGTTCATTCCTTTCCCATTCTAAATCTTTTGCAAATTTATTTCAAATCTATTTCCCACACTCAAATCTCTTACAAATCTCATATCTTTCCTTCGAAAACTCTCAAAATTTTCTTAAAGTTGAAACCCTTAAACCCAAATTTAATAAATATGCATAACTTAATATAACAAACAAACCCAAATCCAAACTCAAAACATGGTAACTTTCAAATCAATTTAAACCTGATTTCAAACTCATCAAAACACAAAAGTTATAGTACCCTGAGTTATCTAATAAACACAACTTGAATCACATGAAAATATTTTGAAATAAGCAAGTTATAGTCATTTTACTAAAGTCACACAAATCTGTACGAAAAATGAAAACGAAATAGTATTCTCGACTTTCAACCACCTCATATGCTCGATCGAGACCGATTCTCAAGTTGATTCAAACACAAAAGTTGTAAACTCTTAGTTATCTAATAAACATAACTTTAATCTGAAAATATTTTGAAATAAACAAGTTATGATCATTTTTTCGAGGGAGAGGGGAGATTTGCAATAGATTTGAGTGTGATGAGAGACTTAAAATAAGAGATTTCGAATGGGTTCCCAATCCCTTAGCTACAAAGATGCAAGGGCAAGAATCAAAAAGTGATTGACAGGGGCATCCTATTGTTTCAATTGCCAGCTCTACTTCATCAGAATCAAACAATCAACTTAAACGTATCGAGAGATGGGAACGCATTACATATAGATATAGCACAAAAACTTCGCTAATTTCGTGAGCCATAATTTCCAACAGATTTGATTAGAAACACACCAAAACAATTACTAAGTCAAATTGATCAGGTGAAGGGTGAGTTGAAAATAATTACTAAGTCTCAAGAAGCCTTGGAGAAGAGGATAAATGTCCGTTTTGATCAACTGATCGAACTGATCCAAAACAATCAAGGCTCTACCAGCGTGACTCATCCACAAAGAGCTACACTAGCTCAATCTTCTGGAGCAACAAACCTTACCAATAGGTCATTTTCCCAAAGTCATTGGGAAAATCAAGGTACATTTGCTAGGTTATCTAAACTAGACTTTCCCCAATTTGATGGGGTAAACCCTAGGTCTTGGGCTAAGAAGAGAGAGATATTTCACCTTCTACCAGATCCTAGATGAAAATAAAGTCACTGGTTCTTAAATTATCAACTGGGCAAAGAAGTGATACGATGGGAAATATTCATTCATGACCCATGTGAGAGGTTCGAGGAGGCAATGTTAGACAATTATGTTGACTCGTTTAACAAATTATGTCAGGAAAACTTTGTTAGTGACTACTATGACCGATTTGAAGAGCTCAAATCCTTAATGGTGTCTCATAACTAGGGGTGGGCACGGGATGGGATGGGACAAGATGGATCCATCCCGTTCATTTGGGATCGAGACGGGATAGACCTCGTTCCGACCTCGTCCCATCTTAAACGGGATCGAGACGGGACAGAATGGGATGGGATGAGCACATACTAAATAGTCGTCCAATAAAAAATAACAAAAAGAGTTTTATCTCACATTACTCACACACCAATAATGTCAAATTTATATATATAACTTACATCATAAATAATAATAATAGATATTAAATAAATAAATATTAAACTTTTTTTTGGAAGGCAAATAAATATTAAATTTCATTTAGAATTAATGATTCAATTCATTTAGATTTCATATAGAATTTCATCTTACATTGATTTAATTTCAACACATCCTAAACTTTAATTTATAAGAGTATTTTGATTAAAAATAATAATACTAATTATTAAATAAATAAATTCGGGACGGGACGGGATAGGCGGGATTGAAAATTTTCATCCTGATCCCATCCCACTCTAGATCGGGACGGGACGGGATCGGGATGAATTTGATCAATCCCAAAATGATCCAAAAAAATCGGGACGGGACGAGATCGGGACAGGTTTGGGATCGCGGGATGGGATGCCCACCCCTACTCATAACCAACATTTGGATGAGCTATATTTTGTACTAAGCTTCATCAGTGGCCTTAAAAGTGAAGTTAAATCCATGGTACAACTCTTTAAACCTACCAATGTTACACAGGCCTACTCTCGAACTCGTATGCATGAAGCCTCCCTACACAAACCAATTCCAAATAAAGGACCTAGTAACTACTATCATAACACCAAATACCATACCTACACCACCTCTAATAACAGTACCAGAACACTACCATACACTCCTTCAAATCCCAGCTCATATACATCCAGCCAAGCATCTTCCAGTACACCAAAACCTCCCTACTCACACAATACCTCAAATACTGTCAGATTTGCCAACACACCCCCATCAAACGCCTAACACCAGCCCAAATGAAAATAAGGAGAGACAAAGGGTTATGTTATAACTGTGAAGAACTCTACAAGCCTGGACACATTTGTAAACACCAGCATGTAGGACAGTGAAGTTACAGAGGATGAAGAACCTGATCCATCTACTGGGAAGATCTGATATAAGAAGTTCAGACAAACATGGAAATCTCACTCCACGCTATTCATGGTAGTGTGGCCGCAAATACCTTACTACGCAAGGGGATGTTAAAGAAGAAGTCTATATCAATCCTAATAGATACATGCAACACTCACTCATTCATAGACCCTAAGATCATTAAGGACACAAAATGGCCTACAACACTCACACCACAAATGGTAGTACGAGTAGCTAATGGAGAACAATTAATAAGCTCAACCATATGACCAAAACTACAATGGACAATGCAAGGCGTTCCTTTAGTGTCAAAACTCTTACCACTAGGGGGCTACAACAGGGTGCTAGGAGGTGACTGGTTGCAACAATTTGGGGTATTACCTTGAACCTGCAGAAATTACAGATGACAGTAACAATAGGAGGGAAAAAGGTGACTTTACAGGATTGTACTGACTCTGCTTCTTTATGTCTTACAGGATTGTACCGACTCTGCTTCTTTATGTCTTATAGACTCAAAAGGCCTTACAAAATTCTTGAAAAAGCATTCCCCTTCTTTTTTAGGACAACTCTTTGCAGTAACAGCTACCACAACCTATACCAACACCCGTCCTGAAATTGCTCCACTACTACAAGAGTTTACTACATTTTTCAAAAGCCTGTCTCATTTCAGGGTCTTCTCCACCATCTCAAAATCCATGCAAAGTGGCCTACATGCAGAAAGGTATTATTGAATAACTTATTCAAGAAATGGAGGCAAGAATTATTCATCACTCAAATAACCCATTTACTGGTCCCATTCTACTTGTCAAAAAGAAGGATGGCTCTTAGAGATTTTGTGTAGACTATATAGGAGATTAAATTACATCACAATCAAAGATAAGTTTTCGATGCCCGTTATTGATGAATTGTTAGATGAGTTACATGGGACAATTGTGTTCTCCAAGCTAGTCCAAGGTCAGGATACCACCAAATATTGGTACACCCATCAGGTATCCACAAAACAGCCTTCAAGACACATCATGGACATTTTGAGTTTAAGGTGATGCCTTTCGGGCTAACAAATGCTCCAGCTACTTTTCAAGCCTTAATGAACAATATTTTTGCCCTTACATAAGGAAATTTGTCCTAGTGTTTTTTGATGACATCTTAGTATACAGTCTTACAAAGGAGCTCCACTTACATCATCTACATACTGTCTTATCTACCCTCAAGCACCATTCTCTTTATGCAAAACTACCCAAATGCTCTTTTTTACAATCTAAACTAGAATATCTTGGACATATTATCAGTCCTGCTGGGTAGAAGCTGACCCATAAAAAATAGAAGCCATGACTAAGTGGCCGACCCCTACCAATATCAAACAACTTAGGGGGTTCCTAGGACTCACAGACTACTATAGGAAATTCATTAAGGGTTATGGATTGATTGCCCAACCACTTACTGATCTCCTAAAGAAAAATTCTTTTTGTTGGTCACAACATGCCCACTCAAGCCTTCCATTAGCTCAAAGAGGTCATGTGTAAAACCCTTGTCCTAAACTTGCCAAACTTCAACATACCATTTACAATATAAACTGATGCATCTTCTAAAGGTTGTTCTTTCACAACAAGGGAAGCCTATTGCCTATTGCCTATTGCCTAATTTAGTAAATCCTTAGGTCCCAAAAACCAAACATTGTCCACTTATGAAAAATAACTGTTGGCTATTGTATTCGGTGTCCAAAAGTGGAGAACATACCTACTTGGCACCAAGTTTCAGATTTATATAGATCACCAAAGCATTAAATACTCTCCCAAAAAGTCACTACCATGACTCAACAAAAGTGGCTTTCCAAGTTATTAGGCTTTGACTATGAAATATTTTACAAAAAAGGGATTGAGAATCAAGCTGCAGACTCACTTTCTAGATGTACTATAGAGATTGAGCAATCTACAGACACTAAGGCAGAACTGCATGCGCTTACCACTATCACTCCTTAGTGGATCCTGGAAGTCATTTCCAGTTATGAAGGGGATGCTACTGCCCACTGTATCCTTCAGAAACTACAGATACAAGCTGATTCTTGTTCACCTTACACTCTCCATCAAGGCCCATTGAAGTACAAAAGTCTCATTTACATTGGTTCTAAACTTCTAATGGAGGACTCAGAGAGCAGATTATTAAAGAGCTGCATAGCTCGGCCATTGGAAGCCACTCAGGAATCTCAGCTACTTACCACAAGACCAAAATGTATTTCTTTTGGCCAGGCCTAAAAACTCAGATCATTGCCTATATCACTAATTGTGATACCTGCCAGAGGAACAAAAGAGATCAGAGTTGCTATGGAGGCTTGTTACAACCACTCCCTATCCCCGAATATACCTGGCAGCCATGCACTTTATTGAGGGATTACCATCCTCCAACAAGCACACAGTTATTTTGGTCATAGTAGACAGGCTAACAAAGTACGCCCATTTCATATCCCTAGCTCACCCCTACACAGCCTCCACAATTGCTAACCTATTTGTTCACAACACATACAAACTCCATGGACTTCCAGCATCTATAATTTATGACCGAGACAAGATTTTTATAAGCACCTTTTGGCAAGATTTGTTCAAGACACTGGGTACTAAACTCTCACTCAGCTCAGCCTAACACCCACAAACTGATGGCCAAACTGAGAGGACTAACGCCTGTGTAGGGACCTATTTAAGATGCATGACTGGAGATGCACCAAGTCAATGGTCTAACTGGTTATACTTGGCAAAATTCTGGTTTAACACTACATATCACTCCAATCTCCAATCAACTCCCTTCAAGGCGCTATACGGGTACTCTCCACTTCTCTTAGTACTACCACCAAGCTCACAACTCACTATACAGGATGTACAACACTACTTAAGCGAGAGAGAGCACATGTTGCAGATTATTAAAGAGAAACTTAACAAGGCGCAGGAGAGAATGAAATTCTATGCAGATAAGAAGAGGAGCGAGAGGGCATTTGAGATTGGGGATTGGGTATACCTAAAATTGCAATCGTATAGGCAGACCTCTGTCAGTGTTCGCAAGAACTTGAAATTGGCTGCAAAATTTTACGGCCCCTTTCAGGTACAAGAAAAAATTGGGGTCGTCCAAGAAAAAATTGGGGCCGTAGCCTACCAGCTTGCTCATCCACCCTGTATTCCACGTGTCCCAGTTGAAGAAGAAACTTGGTACCAATGTAACTCCAACTCCACTGCTGCTATTAGTCGACCATCAAGGCAATTTTAGAGCTGAACCTCCAAAGATTCTCGTTCGCAGGTTGGGTCGACCCAACAGAGCCGTGACTCAGATTTTAGTTCAATGGTCCAATTCGACTCCAACAGAGGCCACATGGGAAGACTTGGACCACATATGAGCTATTTTTCTTTCGTTTCACCCTTTAGGACAAGGGTTGTCTGAAGGAAGGGGGTATTGTCATGACTACTCTAGCTAATTGAAGTAAAAAAAAAAGGAAGCACAAATTAAGCGGGAAGGAGCGAGAAGACTGGCGCCAATTTAATTGAATCAAATTCAAAAGAAGGGACATTTTGGTAATTAGTACAAGTTAGTTAAGTGCACAGGATTATGACAAGTGGCAAGCATCTAGCGGGTCTGTTTGTAAATATGTTACTACTGTAGCTTAAAATAGAGGAAATGAGTAAGAACAGAGCATAAACTTGTATGCTAAGGCAATAGGTCTATTGATCCAAGAGGAATCTATAGAAATCTCTGTAATCTTTTCCATTTTAGTAATTCCAGTACTTTTCATGGCTGAATCTCTCTGTTGTTGATACAATTTGTCACCCAACCCTGACACAGTGTCCTTCCATTTCTATCCTCTTTTAGGCTGATGCCACTGTTTTATTCTTGAATCCTTCTCTTGTTCATATTAGTATTGTAAGGTCTGTTTTCTTTGGTTTAAAGTTGTCTGTGGTTTGGGAATCAATTTCAACAAAATCACTATAGTTACAATAGGAGATGTCCCCATTTTGTATCAATTGGTTGGTATCCTGAATTGTAGAGCAGAGGAGCTGCCATGTAAATATTTGGGGTTGCCTCTAGGAGCTAAGTATAAGAAGACAGATATTTGGGAACCTACAATTGACAGAATCAAGAATATTCTTGCAGTCTGGAAGAGAGAAAATACGTCTCTAAGACAGGAAGAGTTACACTTATGAAAAGTACCCTATCTGGATTCCAGTATTCTTTTTTTTTTTAATCAGCAAAACAAAACTTTTCATTTCTAAAGACAAAATGTATTCATCATGTGTTAAATGTTTCTATTTCGGTCTATATCTTATCTCCTCAATCAAACATACAAGAAAAGAAGTCGGTCCTTGAATATACCCCAAGAATGACCTGAAACCCAGTCTTCGTGATGTCTACTTGTCCTATGCCATCTTCAGTAGCTGAGGGGACTGAAAAGATTTGCAGAAACTTCATTTGGGAACTAGTGACAATCTCAAGTTCTATCACCTAGTCAATTGGAAAGAGATTTGTAGACTACAATCTGAAGAAGGCTTAGGCATTAGAAGACTGAAACATTTCAATCAGAATCACACTCTTTCTCTTCAAATTGATTTGGAGATTGGGCCAAGAAGAGGGTGCTTTATGGATAACCATTGTTCATGAGAAATATGGCCTGCATGAAAAGAGGTTGGTACATTAAAACTCCCTCTGCCTCTTATGGTTATGCTTGGTGAAGGGCTATCCTGAACCTCAAACCTCATTTTGAGAAGCACATCTCCTTCTTTTTGGCCAAGGGTTATAACTTTAAGATAGAGTTTTGGAATGTCAGTTGACTTGGTCCTCTCTCCATCAAGGATCAATTTAACTCCATCTTCAGACTGTCTTAGAAGAAATCTAAATCAGTGGATGAGCTCTTCTAAGGTACTGTTGGCAATTCATCAAGTTAGGAGCCTGGTCTGAGGAGCTAACAGAGATCCAGAGGTGTCTGACTTACTTCTTCTGCCTGATGGTATTCGATACTTTAAGTCCCAAACTCCCAATGACCAGGAAGATAGTTGGAGATGGGATGATAAGCATGGTGCTCAATGTGGTCAATTGTCAAAGTGATGTAATGTAAGATTTAGTTTATTTATTTAATTTAGTTGAGTTGTTGGGTTGGGCCTAAGTAAGCCCATTGTAGAATAGTAGAGATTAGGGCTCCCATAACATTTAGGGTTAGATTGCTTGATTTGGAATTTAGGGTTAGTATAAATAGGGTCTATAGGCCATTGGTTGTATTTGGTTTTTGATGAATGAAGAAACTCCAATGGAGATTATTTAGTTTGGCTTATCATTTGTTTAGATTATTTTAGTTTGTAGTTTAGGTTACATTATTTGGTATGAGAGCAAATGCTTTTGGATTCGTTGGTTTAATTATCAGAACATTGGAGGAAACAATAGAAGAGAAAAAATAAAGTTTATGAAGATTGAAAAGAATGTTCATCGGCAATGTTTACCGTTACTGTGTCACTCACTATTCCAACAGGTTCAGAAAGAGCACCCGTATAGTGAAAACATAAAAAAATGAGTCACCCATATTATTATTTGTACCCGTACCTTTGCCCATACTATTCTGTGTCCCCATACCAATATCAATATAACACAAACCCAAGTCAAGTCCAATACCTATCTAGTTTTACTATCTACAACCACAATACACCTATGCCCCCAATATGAACCTGTTTCCCCTGCACCACCTCCACCCCACTGACTTGTGATATACACCCCACTACCGATCCCCCATGCCACTAGTTGAGCTAGACTGGGAGGAGCTTTCAAGAGATTAGGAAATGGATTGGCAACTGCCTTGCCCCATTTTTTGATGCCCTGGAGAGAACAAGCAAAAGTAAAGACGGAGGAGATACAACGGATGAGAGAAATGAGAGGGCAAGAAGAAGCAAAGATGAATGAGAGGTAGAGTCGCATGATCAATATATTTGACATAAGGATGGGAGCGCTTCAAGAAATTGGAGAAAGATGCACTTGAACATATGCCAAAAGAACAAGATGAGCCATTCTGTTTGTCAAAGTCCCTCTAGTTTTTTGAGGAAGTTAGGAACCATCACACGTACTCGATTTTTGAAATGTGGGTTATTTGACTTCTTTTTCATGTTGGAGCAAACATATGATTTCCTATAAAGATCTTGTAGAGGCAGGAGGTGTGAGTGACGATGATTATGTGGATCTATATTGGGAAATTTTGTGGTACAAGCTTATGGGCATGAGTCTATTCAATAGGTTTGTTCCGGATTCATGTTCTTTGAGTCACCTTGCAACTTTTCTGAGTTGGTGTTATATATAGCAAGTGTGTATCGCGGCAAATTTTGAGGGCGTCTACTTCGTGTGCATTTCACCTTGTATTCTGTGACTGGTTGCTTGTGTTCGGCGAACTTCTTCGACTTCAAGGTCAATGATGAACTTCTTCAACCCGGGGATGGTGATGTAACGTTGGATTTAGTTTAGTTGTTGGGTCAGGCCTAAGTAAGCCCATAATAGAATAAGTAGAGATTAACTCTCATAGCATTTAGGGTTAGATTGTTTGATTTGCAAGTTAAGTTTAGTATAAATAGGGCCTATAGGCCATTGGTTGTAATAGTTTTTGATGAATGAAGAAACTCCAATGAAGATTATTTTGTTTTATTTAGTGTGGTTTATCTTTTGTTTAGATTTATTTTAGTTTGTAATTTAGGTTACACTACAAAGACTGGTTTCTGCCTGTGACTCCTCTCCCACTTCTCCTTTGGTCAACATTTTTTGGTTGAAAGAGCTAGCTATCCCAGGGTTAACTTCTGCATCTGGGCTCTTTAGCTGTGGACAATCTGATGAGAAGATGATTCCTCATTCCTAACAAATGGAACTTTACATGCCTTTCTCAAAGCATATTTGGCTGTTGATCTGTGCCAAGGTAATAACTGCTTTGCCTACCTAAGCTTTTAGTTTCATTCAGTTGGCCTCCAATTGGAGTAAGAGTCGGTGCTTTATTAATGGAGTTTGGCTTTGGAAGAGAGTCCTTTTATCTGGTGTTTGGGTGCCTTGGAAGGAAAGAAATGAGAGAATCTTCGAAGGGATTAGAAGGATGATAAGCTTATTTGTAATGATATTAGTCTGGCATTGATATTTCAGTTAACTTAGGTGGAATGGACTTGACCTCACACTGGAAGCAGGGAAATTCCTACGCCCTAACACGGGAGTATTAATCATCAGCTACTTTTCGAAAATAGATTTCAGTGCCCATTCCCCTTTTCTCCCATTTCCAAATCTAAGAAACTTTTTGTCTGGATGATAGATTTTAACTCTGTGATACACTGCGTAACTTCATCAATTTCAATTCAAACAAATCCCTACCTAGTCACTAGGTAGAGTTTGGCATGAAGATATGCCCTTGAGCATTACAGATGCTCTTTCATAAAGTCGCTTCAAAGGAATTGTTCGGTTGCTTGGGAAGCCAATCTTTTGGCTTGCAATGATACCTTGACCAATCATCTTTCTTCACCAATTCTTTATGAAATTCCTGATTTTCATGAAGAATTCACTCTTATCCTTTCCTAGAAAAGTGAAAAAAGAAAGAAAGAAAGACGAGCTAGTGTCGCACTTGCGCCTTACTACATCTCATATGCCTCAACACCTTAGGTGTACACTTTGAAGGAAGGACGCCTCCTCCAATGCTGAGGCGCTTCAGGTACCTTCAAGGCATAGCTGCCTCTTATGCCTAAATATATGGTCTTCATAGGTTATCTCTTTCTTCTTAAACCTCTATAGCCACTTACCCAAGAGTGAATGTTCGTAGCCCTGTCGACGATTTGGTTTAGCAATCAAAGCTGGTTGGTGAAAGAGGGAGATGTAGTAAGTGTGAATGTTCTCCAAGGTGCACTTTTGATAAGTGTGCAGCGACTATCCTTAGAGATGGCTGTACTTTTCTATAGGCCATTCTTTTCTTTATGTGCCAATTTTCTTGGATTCAATATTATGTCTTGAATGATTTAGAGAAAAAGTGGTAGTATCATAATGAAATGTGAACCATTTGTTGTTCTTCCCTAATATATCAAAAAAATATATATATATATATATCTATGACAAGATATACAGATGTAAACATAATACTTGCTCTGAAGAGAATTTCATTATCGACCATGGGAGCGCCACACTTGGATAAAAAAATTTCAATAAATAGCATAATTGATAATGGTGTTCATAATATTCTTGATAGAATAATTTACTAGTTCATTGAGAAAATGAATGGTAACATGTTAATGAACAAATTACTCTCAAGTTCTACTAATAAATGTGTACAGCACAGGTGCATGCTCAACAGTTTTAATTTGTACAAATTGTATATATACAAATCGCTTTCAGAGTTATGTTTGTTTGTTAATGAGCCACTAGTCATTTTATCCATTCTTTTCTTTATTCTATATACACACCATCATGTTTATTTTATTTTTTGATAAGGTAAGGCAAATTATTATTATATTAAACACGAGAAGCAGGGTTAGTGAAAGAGTGCTGTACATATCCTTTTACTGATCCAGTGCAATGCTTACCCACCCAAATATGAGCTGATTTATAGGAGAAATCTCAAATAACTCATGAGAAAGTATTCAAAGGTATTCAGAGGTGAATTTTCAGATGACAATGATTCGCAGGGATCCAACCCTTGTTCCCCAACTGTTCAGGGTTCGTTTGATGAATTTTCTGGTCATGTAGCAAATGGGCAAGCCTTTGATAGGCAAATCTCTAAGCTGACTTCTTTTAATTTTAAGCCTAGAGATAGGAGATCAAGTCAGATACCAATACCACCCGAGGAATTGAGGTGTCCAATATCGTTGCAGCTCATGTATGACCCTGTTATCATTTCGTCTGGTCAGACATATGAGCGAGTTTGTATTGAGAAATGGTTCAGTGATGGACATAGGACTTGCCCAAAGACTCATCAGCAGCTTGCCCATATTTGCTTAACTCCAAATTATTGTGTCAAGGGCCTAATTGCAGGTTGGTGTGAACATTATGGTGTCCCCGTTCCTGATGGACCTCCAGACTCCCTTGATCTCAACTACTGGAGAATGGCTCTATCAGAAAATGACTCAACAAATTCAAGATCCATGGGAAGCATCAACTCCTGCAAGCTGAAAGGAGTTAAGGTGGTTCCTCTGGAGGAGAGCGGTGTCATTGAGAGACTTGATGCAAACAAAATGGTAGATGAGCCTAGCCAGGAATGCGAAGTTTCTGGCCAGGACTCTCAAGTGGATGTATTTGAGAGCTACAAGAATTTGTTAGCGGTCTTGAGTGAAGGGGAAGATATGTCAAGACAGTGCAAGGTGGTGGAACAGATACGAGTGTTGTTGAAGGACGATGAAGAAGGCAGGATTTTTATGGGTGCTAATGGGTTTGTTGAGGCACTGGTACAATTTTTGAATTCTGCAGTCAATGAGGGAAATGCTAGGGCTCAGGAAATGCCTTGCTGTTAATAATGACAGGTGCATCTCATTTACTGATTTACAAGTTTGGCTATGCTTATTTATATAATAGGATCTCAGCCTTATACTTTTGCCCCAAAATATTGTTATTATGCTGTATTATACAATAGTGCTGCTATGCCTATGACACTTGTTTCTATCATCTTAATCAATAATTTTGATGCATGCAGTCATGTGAGCTCCTTTTCTGGCTCACATTAACATGCATTTGGCATGCCAACCTTGCCTTCAGCCTGTTAGCCACATTACTCTAGCTCATATCAGAATATCTTTAGTGTGCCAACGTTGTCCCTATAACTCATATTAACGTATGTCAACATGCCTATCCTTGTGTATTTCATTACATGTTAGGATTTATGAGCATGTTCATTTTGCCTCTAAAATGGGGACTTATTTATCTTATTTGCTGATCATGAATCTTCCAACGTGTTAGCATGGCTTTGGTATGCCATCCCACGCTCATGCAATTTAGGTTTTCTGAATTGTAAATGTGCTTTATGTGAGCATTTTTTTAATATTTATTTATTTATTTATAATACTAGGGGCATTGAGAGTTTAGGGACATAAAATGATTTTTACTAACCCAGGAGGATCCCCTTCGTTTTTATTATAAATTAAGAACCCTATTACGTTTAAAAAATTGTTTTTTAATTTGTTTGAGTTGAAATTTTCATAAAAATTTACGTACTAACACTGGATACGTGCCAAAGTTTCAAATGTTTCAACATTATTCCTCGAGAGACGTATTTAGTTCCCTTGACATTACATATCTTGATAAACAATATTTGTTAGTATTTAAGGACCACTCGAAAAGTGTTTAAGGACTATCCTTTCGGGCTGGTCGGCCTACCGACCGGCTTGTGTGGTGTCCAAGGTGGGTCCTCATTCGCTTTGTGATATTAATAGAGAAATTCACTTTAGCTACGGATCTCAAGGCACACATGTTAAAACGAGTTAAACTTCGACACGGTTTCTATTGTTGGTCTTTAATTTTTTTCAAAACTTCAGCTCAAATGATATAGTTTTCATTTAGTCATGTGTATGTAGAGTCCTTAATTTACAATGAAAAATAAGGGGGTCCCCTGAGTTAGTAAAAATCAATTTTTGGCACTAATATGCCAATACTTAATATTATTACTACTTGCATCATCATTATTACTGGTGTTATTTCAATATTTCTGTAGTGCTAATCATACATTTTTTAATTTTACTTCTCTCAGCCACGTGTACTTTATCCTCTATTTGATTGATTTCGAGTTTTCGGATTCGGACTAAAGTTCTTTTTAAGACCACCTTATTTTGGATCCTTTGGAGAAGATTGTCTCATTGGACAATGAAATGGGTATTATGTATTCCTTCTATATGGGGTTGCTGACGATAGGGGTGGGCATGAGATGGGATGGACCCCGTCCCGTTGCTTCATCTTCGGACGGAGTACACCTCATCCCGAACTCATCATATCCCAAACGGGTTGAGAGTATATGGTACTAAAAAATTACTTGCAGCAACAAATTTATTCAAGTCTAAAATTCACACCATACATGATTCAACAACATAATACTACATTATTCAAGTCATATACATCAACTACATTAATAATCAAGTCTGAAATAGTTAATACTACAAGTACATGACTGTCAAAAACATCAAGAATCAAGTTTGAGAATTAAGTCAGACTTAATAAAAATATTAAAATTAGTAATAATAAATATTAAATAAGCTCGGGACGGGATGTGTATGATTGAAAATCTCCATCTTGATTTCTTCCCACACTAGACTGGGATAGGATGGGATGGGGATGGGTTTGATCAATCCCAAAAGAACCCAGAAAAAATGGGGACGGGATGGGATTGGGATCATAGGATGGATGCCCACCCCTAGTTGACGAGCCTTAGTGACTATTGTAGCATGTCAATTATTTAAACTGAATAAATCTTCTAAACTCGAACCAGATATAAACGTCCATCTATAGTGTATTCGTATTTAGTGGCATTCAGAGTAAGGTTCACATGATATCAATATTTCAAGTTTTTTTATCAACCACGTCAGAAAAGATGTTAGCTTCTCATTTCTAATCTGCTAGTGTTTGGTTTCTGTGCTTTTAGAGCTACTACCATGTGATGATAGCCCACTAATAGCATTAATAGTTGTCATGATTTAAATGTTCTTTGGCTTCTTAATTAATTCACTATTCTTTTCCAGGAACAAAGAGATGATGTTGTCTGCAGGACTGATACCGCTTTTGGAAGAAATGATCCAGCAGTCAAACTCCTCTGAATTTGCTACTGCTCTCTTTCTCAATCTTTCATGTCTGGAGGCAGCCAAATCTGTTATAGGATCAAGTGATGCAGTTCCCTTCTTAGTCAACCTACTTCAAACGGACTCCTCCCCACGATGCAAGCTTGATGCCCTTCATACTCTCTTCAACCTTTCTACTGTACAGTCCAACATCCCTCGCCTCCTCGAAGCTGGTATCATTGAAGAGCTTCTGGCTCTCCTTACAAGCCCAACATGCCAGTGGGCTGAAAGGACAACCGCTGTCTTAATAAACTTAGCCACTAACAGATCTGGAAAAGAAAGAATGACAGCGGAACCTGCTCTTATTAGTGGACTTGCTGCTATTTTGGACATGAGTGAGCCCATAGAACAAGAACAGGCTGCTTCGTGTCTTTATATTCTGTGCAATGGAGATGACAGATGCATTGAGATTGTACTACAGGAAGGGGTGATACCTGCACTCGTGTCAATCTCGGTTAATGGGACAAATAGAGGGAAGGAGAAGTCACAGAAGCTGCTGTGTTGTTGTTCAGGGAGCAACGGCAGAGGGATATACCTCCTGTTCAAATCCAAAAACAGCAGCCGCAGCAGCAGCAGCAGCAGTTGGATGATGGTAGTGATGCTGATCAACAATCGACTCCTACTGAGTCGAATGCAAAATCACTATGTAAATCAAGAAGTCGGAAGAAAATCGGGAGGGGCTGGAGTAACATATGGAAGAGCAAGAACTATTCAGTTCACTAGTTATAGCCATAGGTCAGTAACCATGTAAATCTTATGTTGTATCCGTTTCCTCGTTATCACTATTTCGGTCTTTCCATAGCCATAATCTAAAATTTCTTTTTTTTGGTCTGTGGCACTGTCGGTCCATCACTCTCTCCTATTGTACAGTAGGGAAATTGACTAGCCCTCCAAAAATTCATAACATGAAAACCCTTTTCCTTCCACATAGTTCTGAAACATCTTTCAAGAATGCAGATTTTAAACTCAAAATTGCATAACCAATCTCATAGATCAAGTGTAAGTGCACCAAAACCTGACAATGAAAAGATTTGACCAAGACAGAAGACTTGTTTATGGACAAACGAATCTAGTTATGATTGAAGAGAATGCATGACTAAACTCGATCATGTGTCGAGGACAAACACCCCAATCATGACTCGACTAAAGATTTTAGGTTTGATGAATTGCGACTTAATGCTCTGAGACTTTGATATTTAACAGTGTTGAAAAACAAATTTCTAAGCAAATATTTAACAGTGTTGTGAATGTTCTACCCAATTTTTTTTTTTTTATAATTGAGATTATTATTAACACACTTGAGTTTACAGATTGAGAGAAAAACAAAGAACAAGCAGTCAACATTAATTTACATGTGTAATTTACCAAATTTTGCATTTATTTGGAGCTCTCCATGGAAGCACAGAAGAAGAATGAGCTCCTTTTGATATCTTGTCTTGTGGGGAAAGCATTGTGAAGTTCTTCCAGTCATCAAGAATAAGTCTCAGATCATAAACCTTCTTTTCGATCCCAACGCAGCAGTTTGCATGCATGGTGCACACCTTGTTCATGTCCCTGCTTGGCTGACAAAACCCCCCAAAGTATTTGGTATCCAAATAGCTTATTTTTATTTTCATTTTATGAACTATTTGTTCGCGTTTAATTATCTCAAACACAGTTTGATCATGGTCCTTTGGGTGCAAAAGTCTTGCCTTGTACCAGTACTTGTAGAATTCTATTGTTGCATTTGTTGATTTTACAAAGATGAATCCTCCATTCGCTCTGTTCTTTGGATCTCTTGGCTTCCCCTTGTAGTAATCGCAAGCAATGGTAACATCATCCTGGGCATTGAAGTATGGAAATGGATCCCTAAACCACATTATGTCTGCATCCGTAAACACAAAGTTGTATCCTAATTCAAGAACATTGCGTAAGAAGTTGATCCTTCTCCACATGAGTTTGAGGTAATCCTGTGACATGAAGCGCTTCTCAGCAGCAAAATCTACCCCAAATGTTGTGATGGAGAAACAATGGAGTGGGTGTTGGTTTTGTATGGATTTGCATCGATCAAATGCCTTTTTGTCCATGGCAATAATCACCAAGTGCTTTAACAACTTTTCTGTTCCTTCTCCTAGTAGAAAACTCTCGAGGAATAGATCGATAACAGAGCCAGGAGCAGCCCATGCATCATTGAGAGTTGTTAGTATCACTGTCCTGTTTGGCATTGATGCTGCTTTCAACACCTTTGCTAGATCTTCATGTTCATGTTTCTGTCATTCAAATAAGCTAGTGCATGTTACAATCAACTTAAATGCCACAATAAGCTTGAAATGGATCACAACCACAATACTATCCACTCACTAGGATGGATTTTTTTACTTGCTATCTGTATCCACCAACCATCTTTTGACAACTTTAGACAATATATGTGGAAAGAGATAAGCCAGAGAAATCAAACTCAATACATTCCACAACTTTATAGCTATATACACATCGAAACAAAACTTAAACATCCTTATATATCGATGTTATTAGGGCCACAGGGGTCCCAATGAAGGCGATATCTCAGATAATAGTTGGTGAGATGCAAACATACATATACTAGCGTTTAGAATATGCTGTCCCTCCAACCATTAACTGAAATAACAACTCATATGCGCGATAACCATTGATATGCTTCTCATCTTTTTTATTAGATTCTAAAAAGTCAATTCACATTTTGTTGCATTAGTGGAAAAAATAAGAAATAAATTTTTTTCTATAAATAAACAATTTATTCTTACCGAACAGCTTTCATCATTGATTTGTAGTTTCAAAATATTTAAATCTATTTTCGAAACTGCTTACGTTTGCTGAAACTTCTGTTCTTTTTATTTTCCATTTTTTTTTTTTTTCACCATGGTGGAAAATCAAGTTCTGGACTATACAAAACATAAAAGAAAAAAGAAAGAAGAAATCTGTGATCAAACAAACTGAACAGAGCATAATTGATAATAAAATCATAAACATATGGTATGATTGGATGCAGAAGTGGAAGAAAAAACAGCTATGTTATAAACTCTTTATAAAGAATGATAAGGGAAAGAAAGGAAAAGAGAGACTTACATATTGGTTTCTAAGAAACCATGATTTCTGAATAATCTGTTGGAGAGGATTTGTAGTGGTAGAGAGGTAGAAAAGAAAGCATCCAAGCACCACAAATACCAACACAATCGTCGAACGCTGCTGAGGAGGAGGAGAAGCTTTCAACCAGCTGCTTAATGAACCTTTCATCACTGCTTTCTATCCTTGTAACTAGTAAGTATCAAACAACACAGAGAACAGAACTTCTAAATCTCTACAAGACTAGATAAGACACTCAATTTGTATTCGTGCTGTGCATCAGTCCATTCAAGAACAGGAACCAAAATGGAAATTCTCTTTTACTTTG
Source organism: Berberis vulgaris (assembly GCA_963556465.1). Classification (NCBI taxonomy): domain Eukaryota; kingdom Viridiplantae; phylum Streptophyta; class Magnoliopsida; order Ranunculales; family Berberidaceae; genus Berberis; species Berberis vulgaris. Next base: position 6,564,825 of record OY747128.1, read on the forward strand.
CTATAGAATTTGATTAAAAAACATGGAAATTTGAATGAATGAATGCACACACCAACTTAGACCCGTTGGCTTTCTTTCTTCTCCTCTCCTATGTGTTTTTTCTTACCTGTTCGGTTTAGTAGGCTGCTAAACATATAATGTCCATGAAGGGACTTTCATTTGACTACTACCTACTTGCCATATTCTTCTTCCTGATAAGGACCCACTCACCCAGAATAATGTAATACAATTGGCTACTACTCTATTATTTGGTGGTCACATTAAGATGGCTAGTGCGAGGAAACACGTAATATATTAATAATATAGCACCCAGTCTATACGAGTCAAGCACACCCTTATTTCCCTCCCAGTCTATACGAGTCAAGCTTCCCAGTCTATACGAGTCAAGCACACCCTTATTTGTTTGTATACAAGGTTAGAATGGACAACTGCTTTAAGTTATTGACAACACACACATCAATTTGCTGTTAATCAGAGTGTTCGTTCAATATCCAATGGGGAATTCTAAATGTTGAGGGAACCAGCGAGGGAGGGGGGTGAAGTCGTTCATCCCCTTGAGATGTGTGCAAGCCTATGTCTCACGGTGTTTTTACGCATCTCGAGAAAAATGAACGGCTTCACCCCCTCCCTCGCTGGTTTCCTCGCCCATTCCCTTGCTGTTTAGACAAATATTCAGAAAGCTTTGGGTAAAAGTAAAAAAAAAATAAAAATAAAAATAAAATAGTATAGGTAAATTTGGAATTCCCATTTTTTAAGTAATTATTGGGAGTTGCTACGTGTAATTTACAAAATAGGCTACTCATTGTTGATTGGAGACTTTGTATAAAGGATTCCTAATGTAAATGTTTGGATGTCGATTTTTTTTTGAATTTTAAATGCCATTTTTTGAATTTGATATAATAGTTCCAACGATTTTCAAATTTATTTATTGAATTAAATTTTTTTTTATCTTGTTAATACGTATTGATTTTGTCAACCCTTGTATGGTTAATGAACACTTTCAATTTTAGTTTTATAGTTTATGGATGATGGTTTGCTATTGTTCATTCATTCAATAGCCAATTAACGCTCCTAAACAAGAAAATGATAAGTTAGTGTTAAATGCATTGAGTTGGTGCAACAAAGTCGAAACATCTCAAACTATCGGTGTAACAAATAGTTGATGTAACTGAGCCAAATAGTCGAGTATATGTAGCAATTCGTTGTACTCTGAATTTCTCATACAAATCTTGGGAATTTAAAAACCCGTATTTTTATTTTTAAAAATATTTGTTCGGTTCATTTTTTTAATTAAAACTATATAACCAGTTTTGAAAATTCCAAATAGAAACAAATCAAAGTTGAACCCAAAAACTGAAGTTGGTAATTGCTTTTGTGGCGCTCTTAGTAAAAGAAGGTATGTGAATATAATTCCCTTGTTAAAAGCGTCCCCATCCAAGTGGGCAGGTCCCTTCTCATCCTTGGAACCAAAACACTTGAAATGGGAAGTCCATCAAGTGGGCAGAAACCACCAACAAAACATTTGTATATACACTCCATCCATCACTTCAAAAGAAATTGGTGGTATATTAAGAGAAAATCTACAACCATGAGATAATGGATCCACAAGAGCCCCCACTTGAAGAAAATCCAATAGGCAACGACTACCTCGCACCATCACTATTTCCTTTCTTTTACATCATTCTACTCTTTCACACCACCATACTTTATCACCTCACCTATATAAACAAAAACCATTTATTTATTTTTCCCTCACCATTCAAATCGATAATGGTTCCTCCCTTTCCCATTCTAAATCTTTTGCAAATTTATTTTAAATCTATTCCCACACTCAAATCTCTTACAAATCTCATCCATTTCCTTCGAAAACTCTCAAAATTTTCTTAAAATTGAAACCCTTAAACCCAAACTTAATAAATATGCATAACTTAACATAACAAACAAACCCAAACCCAAACTCAAAACATGGTAACTTTCAAATCAATTTAAACATGATTCTCAAACTCATCAAAACACAAAAGTTATAGTACTATGAGTTATTTAATAAACACAACTTGAATCACATGAAAATATTTTGAAATAAGCAAGTTATAGTCATTTTACTAAAGTCACACAAATCTGTACGAAAAATGAAAACAAAATAGTATTCTCGACTTTCGACCACCTCATATGCTCGATTGAGACCGATTATCAAATTGATCCAAACACAAAAGTTGTAAACTCTTAGTTATCTAATAAACATAACTTGAATCTGAAAATGTTTTGAAATAAACAAGTTATAATCATTTTTTCGAGAGAGAGGGGAGATTTGCAATAGATTTGAGTGTGATGAGAGACTTAAAATAAGAGATTTCGAATGGGTTCCCAATCCCTTAGCTACAAAGATGCAAGGGCAAGAATCAAAAAGTGATTAACAGGGGCATCCTATTGTTTCAATTGTCAGCTCTACTTCATCAGAATCAAACAATCAACTTAAAAGTATCATAGAGATGGGAAAGTATTACATATAGATATAGCACAAAAACTTCGCTAATTTCATGAGCCTTAATTACCAACAGATTTGATTAGATACACACCAGCTGTAGCGCTGCAAGAGAACTTGAATTGCAAGAGAACAAGAGAACTTTAATTAAAATCCTCTCTAATTGTATTTGAACAAACCCTTATGGGGAGGTAGCGAGAGTGAGAATCGAGACACAAATAAAACTAGACCTATTTTCTACTTGAGGGAAAGAAACAAGCAGTACTAGGACATAACAAAAATCCACCATATTTTGTCAAAAAAATAAACAACTTCTTGGGTCTTATCAAGACAATGGGCAACAAAACAATACATAGATTCCAAAGTTTACACCTTTAATATTTGCTCTCAACTGCTTATGAAGACGCACCACTACGCAAAACTTGAGACTTCCTTGATTTCCTAGTTGGGGCCAATTGAGTTTCAGGCTGGCAAAGAAAAAACGTAACATCATACATCATACATCAATTCAACAAGCTTAGTCAAGTTCAATAATATTTTCTAAGGGCACTTGGAAATTGGAATTATTTTATAGTTACCTCCTTTTTGATTGCTTCTTCCTTCTCAGATAAAATCAATTCAATGTGGCAAGGAGATGACATATATGCTGAAAAACAAAAAGGTAAATGAAACACAAGTATTAAGGTCAACATAAAGACCAGAAACTTGAGCTATAAACAACTTGTTAAAACTCACGATTGATTCTTCCATGAGCACGATAAGTCCTTCGCCTCTGCTTCTGTGCCTGGTTTACTTGGATGTGAGAGATATAAAGTGAATCAACATCCAAGCCTTTCACCTGAAATCAAATTAAAAATAATAAGAGATTTGAGTAGAACAGAAAGAGTTGCAACTAAAAAACAGTCCAGCTGAGATGAAGCATACATCAGCATTGCTCTCTGCATTCTTCAGCAAATCTAGAATGAACTTTGCTGATTTCACAGGCCAACGTCCCTGACCATTTGAGTGGCGATTTTTTGCCTGAGCAGTTCTGCCAACTCCCCTACAGAAACGACGGAAGGGAATCGCCTGCTTGTGAGCCAAAACATCCTCCAAATACCTTTTGGCCTTGACCAAAGGCATCTTTCTAATTGAGAACGCAGTCTCCCTTGTGTTCTAAAAGTGAAAAGAAAAAAGTATTAGTCTGTCTGCTAACACAACCTCAGAAAAAGTTAATGATTCAAAGACACTTGAATTGCGACATAGCTTTCACAAGTACACATAAATTAGGCAGATCAAAATGAAAGTCTGCAAATGTGCATAACACAAACATAATTATCAATACAAAGTACTTTTATTTATTTTAGCAAAAGAACAAAGAGGTAGACAGGGGCGTCTTTCTTTTAACTAATTCCAATATCAAAGCAAATAATAATAAAGTACATGAACAGAGATATAAAGGTACACAAGCAATAAAAGAAATAATTAAATGCAGCAGGGAAGATATCATTTCAAATCACTTTAAGTAGTTGCACCATTTACTTTCAGATGAGAATTACTCAAGTAGAAAGCAGAGAAAATGAAGTTACAGCAATTCTAGTCTCATGAAAGACTTGCGCAAAACAGAAGATAAAAATTACTAAAATTTTTGGCAAATGAACAAGATAGTGAAGGCAAGTATATGATGTACCATCATTTATAAAACCTTCTGCCACAACAAACAAAACATAGGCTCACCCAATAACAATGAGATAATTTTCCTGAAGTTAACGAGAGCTATATCCACAAAGGCAATAGAACCCTGCTATTTTATTCAGGTTGAAGAAACAGAAACCAGTGGGAGAAATAGTTACAGACACCAATTGGAGAAATCAGGTTTAAGCTACACAAAATCTAGCAAACATATACTACAACAAAAAAGTTGCAGAAACCAGTTGGATAAATCATGACATGCATTATAATCATTAAATTTTCTGCATCCAACACTATTCACAATCATAAAGAAAAATGACAATAACTAACCCAGATTTATATGAAATTGCATACAAGGGAGACAAAAGCAAAAACAAAATAGAACAACCCATGAACATCAGAATCATAAAAAAAAAATGCATCCGATGCACACAAAAAATAACGGGGCCATAAATAGAATTTACCATTATTATAAAACCTTTCTGCTACAAAATACACAGCATAGGTTCACCCGATAACATTGAGATAGTTTTCCTCAAATTAATGCGAGCTATAGTCACAAAGACAATAGAACCCTGCTTTTTTTTATTCAGGTTGAACATTAACCTTTCCAGAATCTAGCAAATCGTATAGAATAGAATAGACAAAAAAATTCACTTGGGACAATGTGGATATGTTTGTAGAATTGCACTTTATTAACATTAGGTAGCAGTCTAGTGATGAATGTTTAATATTGCATCCAAACTTAGAAGAAAGAAACCAAACAAATCAATGCCAAATGATAGACCAGATATAGAGGGCATGCATATGATGTACCATCATTTATAGAACCTTCTGCCACAACAAACAAAACATAGGCTCACCCAATAACAATGAGATAATTTTCCTGAAGTTAACGAGAGCTATATCCACGAAGGCAATAGAACCCTGCTTTTTTATTCAGGTTGAAGATACAGAAACCAGTTAAAGAAATAGTTACAGAAACCAACTGGAGAAATCAGGTCTAAGCTACACAAAATCTAGCAAGCATATACTACAAAAAATAGTTGCAGAAACCAGTTGGATAAATCATGACATGCTTATAATCATTAAATTTTCTGCATCCAACACTATTCACATGCATAAATAAAAATGACAATAACTAACCTAGATTCATATGAAATTGCATGTAAAGGAGACAAAAGCAAAAACAAAATAGAACAACCCATGAACATCAGAATCATAAAAAAAATGCATCCGATGCACACAGAAAATAACGAGGTTATATATAGAATTTACCATTATTTATAAAACCTTTCTGCTACAAAATACACAACATAGGTTCACCTGATAACATTGACATGCTTTTCCTCAAATTAACGCGAGCTATATTCACAAAGACAATAGAACCCTGCCTTTTTTATTCGGGTTGAACACTAAACTTTACAGAATCTAGCAAATCATATAGAATAGAATAGACAAAAAAATCATTTGGGATAATGTGGATATGTTTGTAGACTTACACTTTATTAATATTAGGTAGCAGTGTAGTGATGAATGTTTAATATTGTATCCAAAATTCAGAAGAAATAAACAAAACAAATCAATGCCAATTCATAGACCACATGTGAGACTTGCAAATAAATGAATACAGACCCAGAGAACTTTGCAGCAGTAAGGTCGTGCTCTTTTTTAAAGTGGTTAGAAGCTAACTTCTACTCTGAACGAGTTTCTGAATAAATTGTTTGTTTTGCTTTTGAACGAGCGAAGCTGTAAAATTAAATAGTGTTTGTTTTTATGCGCTGACTTGAAGTTTTTTTTACATTTTTGCCCACCACTAAAACTCTCGCTGCCCACCACAAACCACCAACATTATCCCCTTTCTCCATTTGTTTTCTCTCTAAATACCATTGAGACCACTTTTCACCACTACCAGAAAACACCATGTATCCCTCTTCATTCCTCGTATAATCTTCAACAGAGATGAAGAAAATGAGGAAGATGAGGAGGGGAGGCAAGGGAGGGTGGTGGCTATGGTGGCAGTATTGTTCTCATGATAAAGAGGAGGTGGAGAAAAGTGGGGATGGTTGGTAGATGAGAGGGGTAGTAGCAATCATTATGAATTTATTGTGAGGTTATTATTGGAATAAATTTTCATTAACCACTCAATGCTAAGTGATCAACACATCTATGGTGCTTACTCTAATCAGAACTTCAACTTCTTATCATAACTAAAAACAAATATTCTTTTTAAAGTGACCCACTTCTTATTAAGACTTTTGAGTCTGTTCAGACCAAAAAACAAACACCCTCTAAATGAATGCAACATAACATATATGAACCATCATTTACAAACCTTCTGCCACAAAAAACACATTGGTTCACCCAATAATAATGAGTTGATATTCCTGAAAATGAAATTAATAGAGCTATACTAACAAAGGTGATAGAAGCATGCTTTTTTATTCAGGTTGAAGATTATATACAGAACTTGGCAAAAGATGATTCAAGAATAATCTAATTTTTTTAAAGGATATTTTATTAGGTAGTAAACCACAAAATAAGAGCACAAGCACAAGGTTCTCAAAAGCCGAGATGTAAACCTCAATGTAATGAGCCCTAACAAAAACACATTAAAAAATCTTGAACAGCATTGACCAATGTTTTAGCAATACAAGCGATTAAATGCTTGAGGTATAAGGAAACCCATTCTATCAGAAATTTTAATGTAAAGGATTTTTTTATGAGATGTATGATTCTCTCTCAACAACTGGTTTATAGCTACGCAAATATAAAATTCTTCCGAAGTGAATTGAAGCTTATAACCACCTAATGTCTATAATCAATCCTACACCAACATTATCAAGCATGACAACACACAAAGAAACATTGCTAGTTAATATGAAATCAAACGAATGAATCAATGTCAAATAGCATTAGAAACGAAAGTACGTACCTTGAAATGAACACGAAGATCGGATCCCTTGGCCTTGCAGGCTGAAAGTAACACACAAAGGAAATACAAGGTCAGTAATCACTACAAGTCACAAATTGCTGCCGCGGAATCGACGTTGCAAGCAAAAGAAAGCCGCGAAAGAAGAACTGATCAAAAGAGGCGAAGACATGACGAAGAGTTGAATCAAACGCATTGTCAAGAAGTACTACTAAGGAGAAGAGATTAGAGAGCATACACTTAGTGACGTTATCGGGCTCCCTCGAGTACTTCACCATGGCTGTTGCTCTCTGCTTCCGCTACGATTGAAACAAACCCTAAACTCCTACTAAACAGAGGGAGGGAGAGACCAAAAAAAAAAAAAAGCAGAAATTCTAAATGGCGAGGAAATCAGCGAGGGAGGGGGGTGCAACCCTCCATCACCCTCGGGATGCGTGCCTTCATCCATTCGCGCATCCCGAGGAGGATGGAAAAAGTGATCTCGCTTCTCATTTAAAGCATCCCTCAAACCCTAGCTTCTTCGCTCGGTGATTTTAGGGTATTTAGTGTGAGCTCAGTGGATACAAGCCCAATGGACTTGGCTAAAACGCTCGAGATTCAAGCCTGCAAAATTACAACTCAACTTACGAATAAACTAATATAGAAAGGGCAACGACTTTTTAAGACCACGGGTTCTATCATCCTACACCAACAAATTAATTTATATTTTTTTTACCTGCTAATTCACAGCACCAATTTAAATCATTATTTCTTTATTCTCTCTCACATGTTCTTCTTAATAACAACATAAACTGCATAGAAAGGGGTAGCGAGGAAGGGGGCGATCGATTGCGAAAGACGGTGAGAGACGACTGGCAACAACAAGAGATAGAGAAAATGGGGCAGCGATGGTGGCTGATATTGTCCCAACCATTGCAACGGTCACCCAATTCTCCAATCATCGTTCGTCGTCATCATCCCATTCTCTCTTCTTATCACACAAAACCACAAACAGCGACTGGCACCCCTCTCCCCTTTTGTTTTTTTTTCCCTCGTCCTTACGGTGCCCTGTGCTATAATGGATTCCTCACTCGTGAAAGTCGCCGTGAGGGCAACACAATTTGACCCTCGCAGCAACACCTGTGAGTGGGAAACTTATAGTCCCCACCGTGATGGTGAAAAGAAAAACAAAAAGGGAGAGATGAAGGAAAATAATAAGAGGTAAAGGGACGACGACAAAATCGAGGTCGATATCTTGATCGAACTGGGTTGAATCCTATAGAGGCTCCAATTATTCTTCGACTATGTCTTCAATTTCGATTTGAGGGAATGAATGGGATATGTGAATGGTACTTTGGGGGTTTCGGGTTTCAGATGGGGAGGGAAGATAAAAGTGAAGAGCATAAGAGAAGTGTGTGAATTTTTCAGTTTCAGTAATAGATCGAGAAAAAAATAAGATGTTGGAAGAAGAAGAGTAGTGGTGTGGATTAGCATGTAAAAAATAAAATAAAAATGAAATGGTTTTGTGGCGTGGGACAGTAGAACTTGTGGTGTTAAAAAGTCGTTACCTGTAGAAAAACACTATGTGAAGACTATTAATTAGGTTCACCGTACCTTCTCTCTCCTTGTGATTGATTTTTAAGAATCTAGAAACCATTTCAATAATTTTTACTATTACTTGCACAAGGTTAATATTTAACTATAAAAATAAACTGCAAAAGATGTCGTCCCAAAACTCTATAACCTGAGAAATGCCAAATGACTACTTTCCAATAAGAACGTACCTAAAAAGCGTAAACTTACTTGGGTCAGCGAGGTAGCTGGTATGAGTAATCTTCATCCTTATAAAATAAAATAATTTACATGATTTAACATGAAAATTTCATAAACAATAAAATAACACTAAAAGTCTTGTAGTTCCTCAACGAGGTGAACTTTATATACTAATCAATTTTAGCATGTTTAAAATATAAATTTATTTTACCAACACTTACAAAGTGAAGGTTGAACATGATAAGTCCGATCTATAGAAATTGTTAGTAGACTTACCATCCTGCACGAAACGGTTAGAAACAAACAGATAAAATTTCTATGTTATCAATCTTCATAAATGTAATTTATTTTCAAAACAACGATACAAATCATAGTCATATTAGACTATTATTAAAACATCAACAAAACGCATTTTCTACCTTTGAAAAGACATATAGTTCTCATTAAATAGTCGAATGAGCATTTAGTTTTTTCCTTTTAAGGCAATCATGCACATACACACAAATTTTGCTTATTTTCCACAATCGCACTATCCTCATTGTGCCGAACACACCTCACCTAAGTGTGTCTCCTTTGCCTTCGAAACCACTCGGAGCGTACACGTTCCAAGTGGGGTGCCACATCGAGGAACATGTCATCTCACCTGAAGTTCGATCTATGACAAACATTTTCTAAATACTACACGTACTACCGAACTCACATGGAACAGTGCACTGATAAGCAAACAAGTCTGCATATACAAAATTATATCACACGTATACAAGCAAGCCTGTATACTAAAATAATTTCTTTTTTTTCACTTTTTTTTTCGGAGTTGTGGAAAAGAACATAAAAAAAATAATAATAATAATAATAAATCAACTAAAACTCAAAACTCTTTTATGGTGACACTTTGTCAACCATAAATAAATCAACGACAATATTAACCAATTATTTTGGGAAAACTAACATTTTTTCATAAATAAATTTTCCATAACTCAACAGGGATCAAACCCAATAAAACGAGGATACTTCTTAGCAAGTCAATTTGCATCACAATGCAAACTACACAATCAGTACTAGTGTCATAATCTTTAGTAGTCATTGCCTCCATTCGTGTATATGTAAAGAAAAATAATTTCGACAATACACAAAGAGTGTTGACGATCTAGACATGAGTAATAACACGTTCAACCCAAACTGCACATTCATTCTACATGATGTCACAGGCTAACAAGACAACAATACCAATTTTGAACCAACACACAATCATTATATATTTCCTATACCAAAAGCAATGTTTTAAAAAGCGTTTTTAAGCCTCGAGGCGGTCAATTTACATACTTTGTAACATTACTTATATTATAAAGAGTGTACAATACTTCAGTTATATTAAAACAGTTTTCAGGGCATGACAAACTTACAAAAAAGAAATGAAGAATGCTCTTTTGATCATCAAAATTATAGAACAAACTTGTGCTTGGTTTAGATTATTCTAAGGCAATTGCAATTATAAATGTCATTCTAAGGAATTCGCAGCCAAAATACAGCAAGATGGCAGCCCAAAATATAGTAAAATGGCAGCCCAAAATCGCATACCTCTAAAGCAATAACAACATCAAATAATCCAAAAGAAGATAAAGAAATTAATAAGAGTTTGGACTGATGGCACTCACAGGTATAGAGATGGGTTTAAGCAATAATCCAAAAGAAAAAATAGATTATCTGGCTATGTGCAAATCCCATAATATAGTTACCATACTTCAAATGGAAGTAACAACATCTTTAATGATGGTCAATCGAACAATTAAACAAACACCTCCACTGCATCTCTCTCTCTCAACTCTCCAAAATGTCAAAAGATCCTTCAGAACCAGTTGTTGTTTGGTATCCGTCTCTTCATCTCGACTGAATCGCCTCACCTCATCATCTCTTCTTATTTTGCACGACAACACTCGATTCCTCATCTGGAGCGGAATCGGTCATGGACGACATTTCTCTATAGAACTCAAACAACAATAACAACAACAAAACCACTCACTCTCTTCGCTTTCGCGACGGACGAAACGAAGAAGAAGAAGGCGGATTTGCGGAAGGAGATGTGGAGTTGTGGGAGATGTTCAAGAACAAGATTTCGAAGAGGAAGAAGGATTTAATGATGGTCGATCGCTGGTTACCTGGTTCGATTTCGATATTTTCTTCTTCCTCTATTTGATCGTTGTTTACCTTGTTCGACTTCGATATTCTCTTATTCCTCTATTCTTCAATCGCTAGTTACCTGGTTTGACTTCAATCTTCTCTTCTTCCTCTCTTATTCGATCGCTGTCCTGTTCCTTCCTCAGTCCTCTTCGGATCTTCTCTATCTGCAAATGAAAAAGAGGGATCTGTCGAGTTAGGTTTACAGTAATTCATAAGTTCAGCCGTTGGATCTGTCTAAAGATCCGAACGGATCTGATGATCCCCTTATTTTTTAAGCGTATGCCTCATTACGCCTCAAAGCGTACGCCTCGTCACAGTGAGGCGAACGCCTTCAAATAACATCTCGACTCGTATGCTTAGAGGCGATTTTTGGTCGCCTCGCCTCGACTTGCGCCTCAAGGCGTACGCCCCAATCACTTTTTAAAACAATGACCAAAAGTATTGTATCTCCACACATTTAGTGTACTTGAAGAAAACAAACATCTAGTCATCAACATTCTTCTACACACATCACCACTTCATGGAAATAAATCAAACAAAACAATTTATTAATAGAACAATCGAAGTCTTTAACTCCACTACCCATTCCACATCCAAGGAAGCGTTGAGGAAGATGGTCGCTGCAACAATTCAAATCACACACTCCGAAGAATTCAACTACAGTTTCACTACCCAACCAGAACCTAGTCAAACCGTCCATAAACATTTAGACTTTCTAATCAATTTAAACAACCCCCAACTCAGTTGTAATTAGTCTAGTTTTATTTGCCAAATAGTTGGGTAAATAACCCTCCAAACAATACTGAAGTGAACAAGCTGTCATAACTAGACAGCTTGATAAGTTATCACTCAAATGTACATAATTCTTACATTATAATTTCAAATTGACTACCGTTAAGGGCTATAGAAAGTAGACACAAAGAGATTTCCAATCATATACAGCACACCCCCTGATTATGTCTATAACATTACAGATTTTACAAACAAAACAAGTCATATGTCAGCATTCGTCCATATTTACCTATTGTCACTAAAACAAGTATATTTTTCAGCACAAAATTCATATTGTGATACCGTAAAATCATTTAGAAACCGGACTCCAACAGGAAAATCTTGATATATAGCATGATACAGTACACCCTAAAGAACCCAATCAAAACCAACATAGAAAAACTGCACAGAATCAAGACTGATAGAATACACAAACAAGTTTTAGCTCATAAGTGAAAAATGTTTCCGACCTTGATTTCTTAAACTCCATTTCATCCCCAAATATAATTTTCAAGCTTATTAGGTATAAAAAAAGTCCATGTCACTTGCAAAAAAATTTCCAAGCAAAACTAAATGAAAAAATAATGGAGGAAAACTCGCCAATTTCTACCAAAACTTTTATATACATGAATTTCTAAAATTCAATCAGTGACATTTGTTTCTGCCTCGAGGGAGATCTAACCGTTTGATGAACTCCAAACCAACGGTATGTTTTTCATACGCGTGTTATGAATTCACAAATTTAATTTGAAGATATTAAGACCTCTAGAAGGTCTCGATCCACTGAAAATACTAAGACTGCACAAAGTTGTATTTATTACGAGATTTAAATAAAAACCTAGTTGTAGGTTTTCTCTTTTAACTCAACCGATTTCTACGAAAATACAATAAAAATTTCATATTTCAGATTTATATTTGTATTAAACCCCAACCTTAAAAGTAAAAGAGAACGAAGAAGACTCACTGGTGTTATGCATTTTTTTTCTTCTTCTTATTCTTTTTGTTTCACCTATTTTATCTAATTATTTACGTAAGTTCCTCCCATTATTTTGTGTGTGTAAGAAAAATAATGAGGCTAGATTTTTTCAACTCTTTTATAAAGCTCTAATTAGGGTTTACTAATTTTATTTTATTTTGCTAAATGTACACACACTTTCTACTCATTTAACCACTAAAAATAAAACAAGTTTTACACATTATAAAATTATAATACATTACAAATTTATAAGTAAATATTATTTATATTTGTTTAATTAGGTGAGTATTACAACTATGAAGTCAAATCATTGAGGAATTGTGCTATATAGACAAAGGAAAAGTGGATAAGAAGTCCTCTTCGTGTCTCCCGTTGAGTCTAGCAAAAATAAATGGCAAAACCCTCTTTAATGTGGTGGTGGTAGCACTTAGAAGTGAAAAAAACTCAAAACAAAAATGACAATGGTGTTCAAAGAGGAAGTTGTGGATTAACGTATCAACAACCATACAATTCTCCTTGTAGACTTTATTTGTTTCACAAAAAATAATTCCAAGAAAAACATTATGGGAATAAAATTTCAAGATTTTTTTATTTTCCCGAAAGTGTTTCATGTTGTTTGGTTGTGTCGTGAGTATAAATTTTCAAATAATCAAATATTTGTCTCGTGCTATAACAGTTGGGTAAATTGTGATGACAACTTGAGAGGTAGGTATTGATTGATTTTGTAGTTGATATAGTAGTAGCAATGGTAGTGGGAAGCTATGTTATGGTTGGTGGTGGTTGTACTAGGGGTGGACAAGAATCTGTCTCTACCCGAACTGACATGATCCCAACCCGTTTCAAACATAAACCAACCCGATCATACAATTTTCATTCTGGTCCTGGTCCCGGTCATCACACAATTGTAAATAGAGTTTGGCGTAAGTAAATCACGGATCTCTCCACCAAGAAATATGTACGAGTCCACGCAACTACATGTCACAAGGCACCCCGTTTTGTCTGTCAATTTGACTATATATATATTAGCTAGCATAATGTGTGCATGTGATGGATGAAATGAATAGAGACATGGAACTACATGTCACATGCATCGACAACACAGTCCATTTTTCCTCCATAATCCTTGTTTGCTTGTAAACTGCTCAAAGACACTCTTTCTTGGAAGACAAAGAAAGTTATCCTCTAGTGGTGTTGGTATGTTATGGTTGTATGGGATCTGCCGCTGAAAATAGTAAACTATTTCCATAGCCCAGAGCCCAACCCAACCCAAACCAAATAGCAGAAATAGAAAATTAGAATCTCTCCCTCAAACAACAAGAAAAGAAAAGGGCATTCCCGTCAATTCACTCACTCATTCACCTCCTCCAATCGTACTCTGTATCCAAAACATAAACACAAACACAACCGGAACGATTCGATCTAAACCCAGAGAGATCAAACGAAGTCTTTTAAACTAATGAGATATGTTGGGCAAAACTTTGGTATCCGTACTACTGGTCCTCCTCTTGTTAATCCCATTCTACTTGTTCATCGGGTCGATCGATATGAAAACTCACTTGGTCTTCTTCACACTCTCAACTTCTTCTTCTTCTTCTTCTTCGTCACCACGAAAACCTCTTTCTCCTTGTAAGCCACTTCGAGTGTTCATGTACGACCTCCCGGCGAGGTTCAACATCGCCATGGTAAACCGCAAAATTCCCAGCGACTCACTGGTTAGCGCCCGGAATTTCCCGCCATGGCCAGCGAATTCCGGCCTCAAGAGGCAGCACAGTGTGGAGTACTGGATGATGGCGTCGTTGCTGTACCAAGGAGCATATGAGGAAGAGTGGCGAGAGGCTGTTAGGGTTTTGGATCCGGACCAAGCTCAGGCATTCTTTGTGCCTTTCTTTTCTTCTCTCAGTTTTAATACTCATGGACATCTCATGACCGATCCCGAGACTGAGATTGATCACAAATTGCAGGTGATTGCTTTCCAGTTTTGAATTATCATTTCTAATAGAATATGGATGTCAATTGATTGGAAATGCAGAATTTTGGGGAAAGTAAATTGAATTTTGGTAGATGTTAGACAATTCAAGTGTGAAATTCGAAAATTGAGCGACCGAATGTTTGAATTTTACTTGTGAAATTTAGCTATATTGTGCTTTGTAAGACAATGTTCGATCGGTTGTGATTTTTGACAGTTAACACATTAAATTACTTCGTGTACAGGAGGATACTCTATAATTTGTGGAACACAATTTTGGTATTCGGCATAGAATTATGGTTAGAAGCGATGTTAGTATGGTGATAGAGTTCTTAAGTTTCTGTTTCTGCTTATATATAGGAGTGGGTAAGAAAAGAAATGGGTGGTTAAGTGGATTTAGTTGAATTATCAATAGTACAATAGAGAGTGAGATCTTAATTCGAGGAGGGGCTTCATGGAAAAGGAGTTACAAAGATGTTGGTGATTTTTTATTCTCTTTGTAATGTGAGCTTGAATGAGGAAGATAATAATTGAAGTGGAGGTGGGTTGAGGATGGTTGTTTGATTGATTGTTTAAAGATATTGGTGGGTTTAGATCATTAGGAATCCTATGCGCCGTGGTCATTCATCATTTTTCCAAATAATTCATAGGGAAGGAACTTATTTCCATTTGGTTCTTTCAGCAGGACCAATGTGGTATCTGCTAATAACAAAGGACATCTTGGCAACAAGAGGAACAAACTTGTGTTTTGTGTGGCTTGGTTAGGAAATTGTGAGACCATCTATTCATGTGGTATTCTTTTGTCAGAGATATTTGGGATAACTTTTTAGTCACTGCAGAATTGCTATGGGCATTTCCCTGGATTCTAGAGCAGCCAATCGAAGGGTGGAAGAGTTAGGCTTATGGTGAGGAATTAGAAGAATGCTTTCATAGCTAGTGACTTATGCTCTGTGTGGATTTTATGTTGGAGAGGACTAACCCAATTTTTCAGAAATGTGGAGAGAGACTGATAAAGGCTTTGCTCCAGAATTTTGGGTCCTCTTTTTCACATGACTTTTGGCCACACTGCACCCTTCTTTAGGAGTAGGATTTGTGAACATTTTGGACAGTTGGAGCAACCTTATATTGCAGCATGAAATCCTTTTGGAGTTCTTTGAGTTGGATTTTGCAAGCTGTGAAGATTATTGTGTTCTCAGTATTAGTATATTTTGATTTCATTCTCGAGAAAAGGATGTGGTTCCCATGTCCTGTTGGGAGTTGTAGAAATTGTTGTAACCAATGTTTTAAAAAACGTTTTTAAGACTCGAGGCGGTCAAGCTTTTTCCGAGGCGAAGCGTAGCCTCGAGGCGTAGCGAGGCGTTTTTTTGTAAAAAATAGTGAAAAATATATATAAAAAATTCAAACAAATAAAGAAAAATAAAATCAATTATCAAGTGAAATAGCAATATAGCATTATACTGAAAGAAATTAAATCACTCCATTATCACCTTATGACTTATGAGTTATGTATTTCAGTATTTTAGTTTTTATGTGCCTACATGTATTGTTTGTTGAGTTGAGACCATCAGACTAACCTTAATATTCATGGCCTCATGCCCTCATCTATATTGAGAAGTCATCAACAATAGAATTCAAAGGTGAGCTTCATATGACCAATATATGGCCTATAAAGCTTCATAGGCTGTGCCAAACTCAACTGCATTCGAAGTCGAGCACCAGCATGTGACTAGAATTAATAGTACTATACATGCATTTGAGACCCAAAACACAAACAAAGGAAAACAAACTAAACTTTCTATTTTTGGACAATTAGGCTATAAACCATACCAGAAGATACTTGTTAGGTATACCATCAAAGAGCTCTAGTGGTGACATCCAGCCTTTTGCAACAAGTCAACCTCCAAGATTCACAGCTTTGTAAGGCGGATCGGCACTTACAGCAACAAGTGAAAGTTGGAAGAGGATGCAACAAGAAAAGAAGAAGAACTTAAGAAGAAGAAGTGAAGAAGAACTGAAGAAGCAAGAACTGAAGAACTGAAAAAGCGTACGCCTCATTACGCCTCAAGGCGTACGCCTTGGAACATGAAGGCGTTTGCCTTCAATTGGCACCTCAACTCGTACGCGCAGAGGCGATTTCTGTGCGCCCCGCCTCGACTCGCGCCTCAAGGCGTACGCCTCAATCGCCTTTTTAAACAATGGTTGTAACTATCTGTATTGGGGTAAATGAGAGAACCGTGCAGAGTTACTTGGGTGGGGATTTGTAATTTGGCATATGGAGAAAATAATTTGGTAGACCCATCAATGCCTCTCATGTGTTGATGTACTAATTTCATATTTTGGCAGGAGTTTGATGTGGTAATGGATTGTCGAATGAGGAGGAGCTATTTCCATGGAGCATAGAGAAGGCAATTGAAGGATTGAAGAGTTAGGCTTATGAGTGAGTAATTGGAAGAGTGCATCCGTAGCTAGTGCCTTATGCTATCTGTGGACTTTATGGTTGGAAAAGAATAATCCAATTTTCAAAAAACTGGGGAGAGACAGATAAAAAAAGGCTTTGCTATATAATTGTCACTCTTCTTACATAGGTTCTTTACTAATTGTATTTTCACAAACACCATGTAGTTACCAAGTTTACAAATAAAGTTGGAAGAAACTAGATTTTATAAATAAAGTTGGAAGACAGCGAGTGAGGAAACTGCCACAGACTAGGAATATAATAGAGACGCTTATCTCATAACAAGGTTGCCCCAATTGAACACGAATACATCAAAATGAACAACATCTTTCAAAATAGAAAAGGATTGATCCCCCAGCCTTAATTCTTAAAAGTACTCTCTCAGTTGAGGATGACTGATGTTGGAGGTCCTTTTTGATGTTTTATTTCCATATCAGTCAGGTAACGACATGTAGCAGCCTTTCCCATATGCAAGCTCCAACGACTATCAGATTTGTTG
This sequence comes from Berberis vulgaris, assembly GCA_963556465.1. NCBI lineage: Eukaryota > Viridiplantae > Streptophyta > Magnoliopsida > Ranunculales > Berberidaceae > Berberis > Berberis vulgaris. Next base: position 6,582,507 of record OY747128.1, read on the forward strand.
CTTTCTTCCAATCCATACCCTGATGCCTCCAACCGTAAAGATTCTTTCAATCTCAATCCTTTTGAGAGCTCTTGAGCACAACACCTTTTCTGTATTGGAGTTCCTCAACAAGGGGTTGCAACCTTTCTCAAGTCTCCTACAGTAATTTTCTCCCTACTCCTTAAGCCTGGTCTTAAGAAATGCATACAGAAGTTGAAGCTAGCCAATCTTGAGTAATGGAAATAAGCATAGCATTATTGGATACGCTTCATGATACAATTTTCTCAAACCAAAACATCTGAAATGCCATATGATTCCCGAAACTGCTATTCTCTAGCAAAACTGGAATGGGATTGGAACCCACGATTTAAAGATCATACACCTGGGAGTGTAATTCCAATGGGCCAAGCTAAATCCGTCCTGAAATTAAAATCCTCCCAGTCATTTGGAGACAATTAAATTGTGGTCTACAGCCCTACATTCATAGTCATTTGTAAAGTAATTTTAGTGGCACTTTGATAGGACTGTCAAGACCAACGTTGAAATACTATGTCATCTCTGTGTGGCATTTGATTTTTCAGTGTTAATGTATTTTTTTTTATCAGTTGTTGGATTCTTTTCATCATTTTTGTGTTTTCTTGTGGATATCTAGTGACTGAACTATGAGTCAGTCTGTTTCTGAGCTTCCTTTTGATCGATGCAACTTGTGATTTCAGATTGATCTACTGGAGTTCCTGCAGAAATCCCAGTCTTGGCAGAGGTCTGGAGGTCGAGACCATGTAATTCCCATGACTCACCCAAATGCTTTCAGATTTCTTCGGGATCAGGTGAACACATCCATTCTTATTATTGCAGATTTTGGACGCTACCCGAAAACCTTGTCACGTTTAAGCAAAGATGTGGTGTCCCCATACGTGCATGTTGTGGATTCATTTATGGATGACAATGATCCCGATCCATTTGAATCGCGTAAGACGCTTCTTTTCTTCCGAGGGAGCACAGTCAGAAAAGATGTATGTTACCTGTCTTTTGTAGATTTTAAAGGATTTGGCCACTTTACTAATGTCTCACATACTGCAGGAAGGAATTGTACGAGCGAAATTGGCCAAGATATTGTCTGGAATTGTAGACGTTCACTATGAACGGAGCGTTGCAACGACAGAAAGCATTAAGGCAGTAAGTACTTCTGGGCTCTGGCATATATTCTTCTGTTTCATTTCGATTTATCTGCGGATTATCTTCTTACGCTCATCCTGTGTTAGTCGACTAAGGTGTGCATTTGTCCTTAAGTGGAGTCGACTAACTATTACACACAAGTAAAAAAAAAACCACGTCTTGAAAGGATATAAACTATGAATACATGTTTTGAGGAAATCTAGTTCTGCGGGTTTTCTTTAAACTTACATTGCTGATATAGCAATATGGTAGAATCCGATGTTTGAAAATTTTGGTAAATATATATATATATATATTTGTTTTTTTCAGTTCATACGATAGAAGATTTGCACAAGTGTAGAGCGGTTGTTGATATTTTCTGACTTCAGTTATAATGTCATTTTAACACTTTTTTGGTTGAAATCTTCTACACTTATTTTCTTTCTTTTTTGGAAAAGCATTTCATTTTCCAATGGCCCATACATTGTCTGGGTGGTATTTGCTTATTCTTTGGGTTCTATAGGTTGCTCACAGCTGTTGGATGTATTGTCCTTTATTATGCCATTTGATTTTTTTGGAAGTTCTGCGAATTGATTCATTTGTTACATGTTAGTCACAAGATAATTTATGCTAACATGTACTACATAATGCAATATGTTTGATAAATTTAATGATGTTTTGTTATTACATTGTTATCTATGATATTTATTAGAGAAAATAAAACTGCTGTTTACTTAAGTTGAACTTGGATGTACTGATGGTTGATTATATGTACACTGGAAGTCAATAAGCTATGTAATTGCCATGTCTCATTGTTGTTCCTTCCTTCTGTCACACCAGTCCACACGAGGAATGCGTTCATCGAAGTTCTGTCTACATCCTGCAGGAGACACCCCATCTTCCTGCCGTCTTTTTGACGCCATAGTGAGCCACTGTGTTCCTGTCATTGTGAGCGACAAGATAGAGTTGCCTTTTGAGGATGAGCTCGATTATTCTCAATTCTCACTATTCTTTTCTGTTGAAGAAGCAGTGAAGCCTGGTTACATGGTTGAGCAACTCCGCGAATTCCCTCAAGAGAGATGGTTAGAGATGTGGAGAAAGCTCAAGAACATCTCCCATCATTATGAGTTCGATTACCCTCCCATGAAAGAAGATGCTGTTAACATGTTATGGAGACAAATTAGGCATAGGCTTCCCACCGCGAAACTATCAGAAAATCGGAATCGGAGGCTAAAAATTCCTGATTGGTGGGACAAAAGGAGATGATATATATAATTTTTTTTTTTTTTGTCAATTGTATACATTCTTACAACCCTTTGAAATGGGAACACACATAAGCTGGCCTTGACCATAGATAATCATGAAACATTTTGTAACCTATGCCATACATTTTTTTCCATTCCCCTCAATGGTGTGTATCAAACGAGTGCATTCATCTGTTGATTTCCTTAAATCATTTCATCAGATCAATATGAATTAGATGCGTTGTGTGCTTCTACCAAACTTTCTCCCCTAGTGTACACATAATTCTCTATAGCGACTTACTGTGCTAAGTTTGCAATTAAACAAAAATCAATTAAAGTCTACTATAGCACATAATTAAAGTCTACTATAATTTTTTGTTCTTTGTTTATGTTTTTATATTATAAAAAAGATATTAATGGGATGGATTTAAGTGTAATTTTGACTAATGCCCACACACTGTAATTTTGATGAATTATATTCACCACAGTCAAAGGACACTCAAATGCTGGAATCAAAGGTAAAAAATAATTGATGATGAGTCAACATCTTAAAGATTTCTAGCATCTCAAAAAGGTTGGCAGGTTGCATCACATGTGTTTCCTGGTCCCTGGTAATGAGAGTCTTTTGACAAAGAATCCAATGCTCTTTATCTTTCCCAGAAGAAAAGAACAAGTTGATGATATGACAAGACAACCACTAGAAAACTTCGAGGAAAGAGAGCGAGAGATCGGTGTAACCACCCATTTCCATCTATATTAGCGTTGGAACGCATCTCGAGGGGAGGGATGGTGACCGCCCATCCCCGCTCTCTTTCGCTCGCCCACTCTCTCTGACATTTAGAAAAGGCTGGAATTTTCAAAGGCCAGACAAACAGCTGTAATCCACTCACCAGAGGAGGCACAGAAAGAAAAGTACGACAAAGTTGAGTCTTCCAATTAATGCTGTCTGCTTTTAGATCTAAATAATTAAATAATAGAGTACCCTTGCTCTCTCTGTGCCTATTTTACTTGCAAAGAAGATAGCATCCTTTCATCTCAATTTCTTCTCTCTGTTTGCCGGAGGAGATGGCATACACAGCTTTTCTTCAAGTTGTAGTTTCTCAGTTCTTTGGAGCAGTTTTTGGACACCTTACTGGTTCTTTACTCCAGAAAGACTTTGATCTAGCATGGAGTTTCAAGGAGATAAAGAAGCTTTCCAGGGGTTTAGTTACAATGAAAGATGGTGGCTCAAACAGGCTATAGCATCCTAAGGATGCAACTTATGATGCAGATTATGTTTTGAGGAGTATATTAGTATCGGTGGACTTGGAAAGACCACTCTTACCCAACGAATCTATGAATTGTGCGTGAACATAGAGTGCCTAGAACAAGATTTTTACTTGTTCTAGACGATGTTTGGGAAGAAAGTCAGGATGAATGGAACAAAATGAAGGAATCCTGATGTGTGGTTTGAAAAAAGTTTGTCGATTAACCTAAATGTTCGCCTTAAATCCCTAGCGTCCATTACCGGCACAAGATCCACTTTTTCATTTAAAAGTGATGCCTGATATGGTTTGTTGGTCGTTATTCAAGCAACGTGCATTTGGCTTAGAGAATGTAAGAGGTCAGACTTGATGAAAATTCGCAATTAAGTGTAGAGTCTGCAACCCTTACAACGATTTTAGGAGGCTTGCTACGCTTCAAAAGGTGAGTCTATCAGTAAAATAGCGAAATTTGAAATCTTAACTAGTCTACTTATTTGGTAAATTAAGTTATTGCTCCATATTTTCAAAAGATCAATTAGTCGACATAATAGAATTATTTTGATTTTTATGACGATCAAAGGAAGAATAGAGAGTTTTATTGCATTGCTATTGAGGTACTTTTAACAAACAGTAGACAGAGACATATTATACGAGTCTGCAATGTTGTGCAAGCCAAATTACTACCAATGAATGTTCATGTTAAAAAATGCAAAGGATATGATGCAAGGACTACAACACATTACTGCTCTTCAAGTTCTAGTAATGGAAGGATGTGATACCGATTAAGAGAAACTAGTTTGATGGACAATAGAGAAGACTGATTAGTTACAAGGTTGCTCATGTTTGGCATGTCAGATTCAGCAAAGATTATGGCAAAACGTGAGGGTTTTTTTTTTTTTTTTTTGCACAAAGAATGCTGTACCAGTTGACCTATAATGCTTTTTGCTTGCTTACTCTTCAATGTAATCCCTTGTTAAGGTGCTGTTGTCTTCATTTTCTTCCTCGTTATATTGATCATCATCCACTCTTTAATATTGAAGAGTTCAAATGACACCCTACGCACAACGAGTGCATCAAGCATGTTTTTACAAAAAACTAACCAAGCTGCTAATCACTTACGTTTCGTATTGCTTCCTATGTAGTTCTTCTGTTGTATAGTTGCTACTTCATTCCCAAGATCTCATGGGGGATATATCTAACAGTATCCACTGTTAGGGGTGTTAATCGATTTGATCGGATCAAAATCAAGCCAGACCAAACTAAGAATTCGGTTTTCGATTTGGTTTTCACATTTATCAAATAAATAATCAAATTGATCGGTTAAGTTATTTTTGGTTTTTTCATTTTTTTATTAATTTTTATTTATTTATTTTCTGTTGCTAAATACAACCGAGTTGTTTCTAACACAAGGAATAAGTCAAAGAATGGAAAGAAAGAAATGAAGTTTGATTTGTAAATGAAGAAAACTTAGAGACAAAAAGAGTACAAATAAAATAAAAGAGAGAGAAGGAGAAACAGTAAAAGGAAAGCAAATGCTAGATGAAAACATAGAATTTCAAGTTTGAGCAGTTCTACATGGCGAGGAAACGAGCGAGGGGAGGGAGGTGGCGGGGTGAGAACCGTTCACCTCCCTTGAGATGCGTGCGCAAAAATTGATGGCACGCATCCTGAGGGAGGTGAACGGTTCCCACCCCACCACCTCCCTCCCCTCGCTCGTTTCCTCGCCCACTTCCTCGTCATTTAGAATTTCTGCTCAAGTTTTAAGGCTTTGACTATACATTTATAAATAATTTTTTCAATTTTTTCTCGCCTATTTCTCTTGATAATTTCATAAGATTAAATTTTTTTACCTTGTTTTTCCTATACACAATACTATAATATCATACAAAAAATTATAGCCATAACTACATTATTTGCATCTTTATCTATTTTCACTATATCCATGTGATGATCTGAACAAGACCGAAACCTTTTATGACGATTTCACAAATTTCGTAATTTCATCATGCAAAAAGGTTTTTTTATCAAATCAGAAGTGTTGATGTTGTCGCCATTGCCATTGCTCATCTTTGCTGCAAGCAAATGAAAGATTTGATTTTCTTCAACAAAATTGAGTTAAACTTTGTCTCTCCTCCTCAACTTACAAGTGGTTGGATAAAGAGAAAGAGAGAACATTTAAAAAGAGAAAAAATGACATTAATAAAGAAAGAGAAGTTTGGCAAGTGGGTGGGGCTTAAAATAAGATAGATAATATAGGTTTTTTCTAACTCTTTATTTGAATGGGGCATTAAGAAAAGGAAAAAAATAGAGAGTTAAGAGAGAGGGTGGGGACGTGAGGTGGTTGGAGATTAAATAAGATAGAGATGGTTAGGGATTAAAAACCAGATAAGGGGAAGGGTTTGATTCGGTTCGGTTGTTTCGGATGTGTGAAAAACAAAAATCGAAATCGAACCAAACCAACTCGGTTCGATTTTCTAATATTCGATTTCGATTTTTCTCGGTTTGGGCTTTTTCGATTATATTTCGATTCGGTTCGGCCGATTTTCAGTAACCAATTAACACCCCTATCCACTGTGCTTAAATTCTAGTATTTGTAATTGATGATTGCTAAACCTCACACCTTCAAGAAAAAGGGTGTTTGATTGCATGGAATCCCATGTAATGAAAATCTCTGAAAATGGTGTGTTTGGTTGCATGTAATCCTATGTCATGAGAATCCATGAGGGGACTCTTATATTTTAGACTAATTTGAGGTATCACTCAATATTCACCATTTAATTTTGTGATCAATGGTGATAATGGAACTACCATGAATATGATAATCATATGCCTTGGAGGACCAAAGAATGTGATTTTCATGTTCATGGAACTTCAATTCCCGCCATTGATCACAAAATCAAATAGTGGATGTGGAGTGGTACATCAATTTAGTCTAAAAAATATATGAATCCTCTTATAAATTTTCATGACATAAAATTCCCTGCAACCAAATACACCCTAAGAGTCGAGACAATTCTTCTATCCCTAACATTCTACCAATATAGTGATATACTATCTACCCAGAGTTGAGTATTTGATCACTTTGTTACTGCACAAGAAATTGTCAGAGTTTGCCTCCATCTCCGTCGTGCATCAACTGTTGCAAATCGTCAGGAGGAACAATTTAACATTTGAATGCATTGAACATCCATTCTAAATTGCTTCGAACTAACATATTGCAACATGGAAGAGGAATAGATTACAAGTTCTTTGAAGGATGAATGCCACTCTGGATCGGCCTTAGAAACTCAGCCTCGAAATCGTAACAATGAAAGTTCATGTTAGTTTTTATGGCTTCAGCCTGAAGCGAATACCCTTATGGAGCAAGGTTTTTGTGCTCTACACCACTCTCAGTTCTTTATAAATAAATAAATAAATCCACTCTCAGGTGCAAACCTATCGGGTGGTCAAGTTGGGGCAAATTTTTTGAGCCACGTAACAATGTCGTGCCGTGCAGTATAAGTTGAACTTCACACCATAGGGATCAAACATATATCAGAAACTTGCCTGGTATTATAATCCTCGCAATATGGTATAGTATCACATGCCTTTATCACTCCTGACATATAGTCCTAGCAATATAGTATAGTGCACATACCTAGATATTCAAAATTCTGATCAAATTGGATTTTGATCCCTATCACCTTCGTCTTCCTGTGATCTTATGGTTCTCAAGAGAATGGAGAGACGATCCCCCTGTTGCTGTTCTCTTACATAAGGGTTGTTAGCTAAAGTGACAAGAAAGTTCACAAAAACAATAAGAGCTTAGAAAATAGTCTGATTTAATCAAAGACGAGGAGATACAAAAAAACCGATATAAACAGTAACAACTATACTAACTACTAAGGACCAAAACAGGGAAGATCTCATAGACCCGACCCATGAATTGGGACCCCAATACTCTTAAGGAAGGTACACCCGAAACCTCTCATGATAGTTCTAGACCAGTTCACAGTTACATGAGCTTTCGTTAAGCTCAAATCCCTATGAGATTTTTTGCAAAAATACTCAGTTGTGATCTAGTCGAATACTTTGTACTTGGTGTTCGTAGCTATTGTAGTAAAGATGCACATAGCTGCACCCAGAGTTTGAGATGCTGGCCATGTCCTTTTTCTTGATTATAATTCGTGAACTCATTTACCAGCTTTGAGGCGTGCAATCAGCTCATCCTGCAATGATACCCACAAATCAAATTCAGTGAAGAACATTATCAAATACAATGTCAAATGCTAAACTTCAGGATCAGTTTGATATATTTGCAGGTTACGATAGGTATCATCTGAAGGTTACAATAGCATTGGAAAGATCAAAGCTTCATAACATTATCATAAATGTTTCCGAACACTGTCCATCTGCAGTTTTCTCACACTATTGTTTGAACATTTTTACATTGTATCAATGTACCCTCTCTCGTTGAAAACTTGCAATGAATGCGAATCACATGTTTCCAAGTATATTTGTTGCAAAGGTAGATACAGCAAACAATATTTCTTTTAATTGGAAAGAAAGATCGTGAACATTCATGTAAACTTGCATGCACTCTTACCTTCCTTCCTTTTGTAGACATGCCTTTTTCTTTGAGCATTGCCCGGAGCCTCTCTACAGTCAGACTCTGGAAATCTTTATCAGCTGTACGACTATTTGATCCATCTACAACATGAAAAGCCAACCATAGCTTTAGCTTCAAACAAAATAAAATGTTAACTCTCGTTATGTAAAAATTATGTCATATCATAAAAGAACTTTCACACTACAAATACAACACAGAGAACGCTAGAAGATTAGAAAAGAAACCATCTCAAGAACAATCTACAAGAAAATGTAGAAAGTGAACTTGATGGGAAATCTCTTGCCCAGAATTTCCAAAAGCCTGGGTTTTCATTGATGCACATATTCTAAAACCACCCCCATCCATATGTGACTCAAGACTCCTGGGGTCCAATCTTTTCCTAATGGCTTAAGTGATTCCAAAGACCTGGCCTTCATATAGAAACTTCTACCATGGACAACCGTGCATATTTTGTGACAACACAATTTTTATCACAAATCTAATGGACATTAAGAATCGTCGATCGTAACTTCTATATCTGAAAGAGGTGAAAAAAGAAAAATATGATAAAAAAGAAATACTCACCACGTGCCACACAATAACAGATATAACAACAATCTCATAAATAGATATAAAGTTTCAACGTGCTTTCAGTCAACAATCTCATAATTTCCCTTTTTTACAGGTAAATTTTTTATTAACAATCTTTGCCTATTACAACATTGGCAACCTTACAAGCAATGAGGCTCCAAAATAATACTACTCAACTGGCATACAAAAGCAATCTCATAATTCAACACCCACATTACCCCAAACTGCAACCAAAAGTTCCACAAGGACATGACAAGGTTACAATGGAAAAAAAAAAGGCTAGGGAACTCATCCACAACATTTCATGCAACATAGATACTATCACTACTCCTCTCTCTCTAGTTGGGAGCCACTTCCGGGCACATTGTCACAGAAAAAAAGTCAGATTCTAGGTGGAAGCGTTTTCATCAATGCTCTTTGGTGGGGAAAGCATGTGCCATCCAAAGGCATCTTATGATCCACCATCAAGGGGAAAAAATGGTCTAACGGAGAAAAGACCTATTCTATTCCACTCCAATTCCCAATCATCTTCCTCTTTTCTTTTTGTTCCTTCTTTAAGATTGAGCAGGGTAGGGTTTTTAATGGACCATAGAAATACTTAAATGCCTTTGGCAGGGCTCGAAACATGGACTTGTGATACCATCCGCCACAAGTCTTACGAGTTGAGCTAGCACGTGGCAATCATCTTCCTCCATCATAGTGAAACTAGGCTAAGGAGCAAAAACAACCAATTCTATTCGTCTATTTCCCAACCAAATAAGTCTTATATAAGGGAAAACATAAAATGCTTCAATCCTATGACTTGCCCACTCTCACTTTGAGGTCAGATAGTGGCCCATCATTCTTTGAAGATAACATCGACATCCTATGAAAAAACGCCTCTTTGAGAGGTCCTCCTCAAACCCAATTGTCGTGCCAAAACTTTATATCCGCTTACCATTGTCCACTTTGAGGCCCCTTGCATAAACTTGGATTCCAAACAGGAAAAAATTGCTATCGAGCCTAGTTGGGAACCCTTTAATCATGATTAAGGTTGTTACACTAGTCTGACTCTATTATCCTCCATAAGAAATCTCCGTCCTTCTCAAAGCCCCAAAGCCAATTTTCCAGGAGCGTTTGGTTCACAGATTTTATGGTTCATAAGAAACTCTATTCAGATAGATCCCTTATAAGGTTTGGTACAAGGGTATGATAGGTCCAAAGCAATATTACAGTAGATGAAGTTTCAAAGCAATATTACAGTATGATAGGTCCAAAGCAATATTACAGTATGATAGGTCCCTTAATATTAACTATATCAATTCTCCGCCTCAGAAATCCATAGACTAAACAATATTACAGTAGATGAAGTTTCCTGAAACATCCAAAGCACTTGTATCATGTGGAAACAAGTAAAGATGGGTATTTTGTCTTCAGGCACGGTTCTAGATTGTTGCAACAATTTTTAGCTGCATGACTGTAAGAATCATTTACTACTGGAACTTGCTTAGCTGTCTTATTGATCTGTAGCAACCACAAAAGCTAGATCTTAAAGAGAGTGTTTCAAGAATTATGTTTTCATGACAGGGTGATTCGGGTTCATCTAGAAGCTAATCACAGACCACGCAAACATCATTCAGTGATCTTTATACAACTATAATTCTCCCATTCTGAAAAGAGAAGGAAATCGTTCATAATTTACCCCCACCTAATCAACAAAATCTGGTTCAAGCTACCCTTTTTTTCGGTAAGTTGGTTCGGTAGAACGACCAGAAAGGTTACTGAAAATATCCACCAGGGATGTAGATTTGTGTTTGTTTACCAAACATTTGACAAGGATGAAGATTCATATTCTGAATTAATTTCGTTATTCAAATGTGGTTGTACCTTTCATGTGGTAAATGACAGATAGGAAACTAAAGACTAAACGCAAGGAAGCAACTAAATATATGCAAGAGAAGTATTTGTGTAGGAGTTGCATTTGTATCAACAAAGCAAATTTCATATGCATAAAAGGATATAACGCAACTTACTTGGCTGATAACTACGAGATTCCAAGGCCATATTTACTTTTTTGGTTGCAATCCTGCCGTCTGCAGGTCTGTCAGCAGCTCTAAGAAAACAAAAGAAAGTTTGATAAGAAAATCTAATATTGGTGCAAATAAGCTGAAATTAATGGAAACTCCAAATTTCTTTAAAAAAATAGGAGTAACAACTACAAATTGAGAAAACAGCTCTTCACAAACATTTCCTCTAAATAAGCTACTAAACGAAATGGAATTTCATGAGGAGTTGAGGATTTCTAAAAAGACCTATTATTTACTAGTTCTTCCTACAAGCTACTAAAAAGAGTCCCTATATATGAAACTCTAAGAATTAAGTGCCACTGAGCATACTCATTTGATTGAAACCCTCATTTTTGGGTTGGTAAAGGCCTAAATGTCATATTTGATAGAATGATAGTTAAAACAAAAGAAAGGGGTTTTCAGTTTCACATTGGAAGAACCCTAACTTAGGGGTGGCAGTCTGTGACACAACAGGAATAAGCAACACAATTATTAAAATGGGTCAGTTTGGCTTTGAAGCCTCAACACGCTGGACACGATTATCTCATCTTCTTGACTACAAACCTCGTGAAAACCCCTTATGTACAATACATATATAATTTAATATTCAATTGAGAAGACATAGAACGTAATAGTATGACTAATAAACTTATTACTGTTAACAAGTATTGAGAAATAATGTGTTAGTTTGAGATACTTATCAAATGAAGTAAACAACCGTGTATAATCATCTTTTCCACACCTCTTGTCTATAGATATTTTCATCCATTGATTGCGATGATGGTTAGAGGCTATCTAGAATTGAAGAATAAGTTTAGAATGTGTATCTATGACATGGAATATGGTTAAGATTGGGTTTCTCTTCCTATAGTTTATCTTGTTTACTTCTTATAACTTATCTTGTTTCCTTTCTATATCCAGCGCGGTTTTAGTGCTCAACCATGGGTTTTTCCTCGGGTTTAGGTGCTCCCCCGTGGGTTTTTCCTTGAGTTTATAAGTTTTCTCTTGTGTCCTGTTTTGGTTTTTTACTTGATTGCCTACCAAATATGTAACTGAAAACGTTTATGTTATAAAACTTAATTTTATTTTTATGCGTGGCATGTGCATGATGACATGTTTATGAAAATGATTAGTAGATTGGAGCATAGCATGGGTGCTCCTCAAGGGACTTTTTATCTCTTTATTTGAGTGGACTTTAATTCATCATAAAATCCTCACCAAGATAATAGGAAGAGGAAACGTCTTATTGTCATTGTGTAGCTACCTATGTCAACCAAGACAATTTTTTATCACCTCTCACTACATTATCCTTTCTCTTCAACTCCCTTTTGGTGTCGAGTGCTTTTGGAGGATTTTTATAATATAAATTGTGAATAGGATGAAAGTGATTATTATGTAATTTTTCCGGTTAGATTTTTCTCTTTTTAATATTTTGCTTAATAAAACTCCTTATCGTTGCTCGATTTGGAGATCAGAACAATAACTGAATTTTGACAAGACAACTGATTAGAGGGGCAACCTTGAACCTCCAAATTCAAAAGAAGTATTTCATATCTCTTTGATAAAAAATAGGGCGGCGTACATTTATGTTTGCTAATGGAATCAACTGGAACTCTTTTTTTTTTTTTGGGGGGGATAATAAAGTAGACACTACCATGAAACTGGTGGGAATTCTTCAGCTAATAGTGATTGGATGGACGGCTATGAAACAAAAAACCAGAAAAAAAATTCAGTGTTAAGGATTTCTTCATGAAGACCTTCCACAGCCAACTAAACTATTCTTTAGCCCTACAATTCCTCTTTCAACTTCTCAGTCAATGTCTTTTGGGGGAAAGGACCCCCAGACTAAACTTCTTCTTCTGGATTTCTCATTTCCCAAGTTTCATGTAGTCTTATGGGCTTAGCTCCTGATCATTTGTAACTCTATGATTTCAAAAATCTTTTGCTCATTAGATTTTTAATTGTGTGCCTTCTTGAATGAAATTTGTGTTTAACACCAAAACAAACAAAACTCGTGTGCATCTTAGGAGGAGCATTCAGGTTGAAGACTCGGATTGCAAACGGGAAGGTCACCCAACTTGGATGGTAGCAAAGAATATAAATATCATGTGGCCCAATTCTTTGCTAATTGGGCCACATGATATCCGCCAATCCGTGCGGGGCGGAGGTGGGTTTTAAATAATTTGGCAAACGGATTGGCGGAGCGGATTTGGGGATCCGCTGTTCCTTGCGGGGCGGGGATGGATTTGCTCAAATCCGCCCCAATCCGCCCCGTTGCCATCCCTGCTCACTTCTGATATAATGACGTTGAGATGGGTCAAAACCCAACAAGGAACAGAACACATACCTCTTGCCTTTTCCCTTCTCAACTGTAGCTTTACCCTTTGCATCCTTTTTCTCTTTTTCCTGTAGGAGAGCCCTGATCAAAATGTTTGTTTGGTTTGTTTTTATTAACTGGCCATCTGCAAATATAGAGAGTGTAACATTTACATGACAGTTAGCTTTAGACTTGATACACTAAAGAAAAAGTGTATTTGGATTACACCTCTGTAAACATAATCGACTTTAAAAATGAAAAATTAAACATTACAAACAAGAATACGATTATTAACAAACATTGATCCATTGACGTGATATATCATAAGAAATAAATTAACAATCAACAAAGTAAATCAGCAAAGTGTTGTATGTCTGGAGCTATCAAATTGTGTTGAATGTCTGGAGCTATCAAATTGTGTTCCAGCATTGAAACTTTTCCCATATGCATAGCCTCAGATATAGAAACTTAGAGCGGATAGAGCAAGGACATTCGCAACAAAAACAAACGAAGGTCTTGAAAAACATGCCCTCTGAGGATACCAATTACAATATCAACATGAAGAGTATAGACGATCATATTCCAAGTTTATAACTCAAGACGGTACCATTAATTTTCGGTTAACTTTTGCAGACAATTTGTAAATACAAACAAGAATACAGACAACCTGATGTTTATTGATGCATCACCTGTACCTGTTAGGGCATGCATTTCATCTATGATAGGTTTTATCTTATAGTTCCATTTCTGGTATGCTTAGTTTTTTTTTTTTTTTTTTTTTTTTTCTATAACCACTTCAACTGGATAAATGTAATGGATGGATGTAATGAATTCATCATAGGTGAATTGAAAAGAACGATTTAATCCTTGACGGATATTATTGAGTTTATCAAAACACTGATTTGTATACATCAAACCACTACACCACAATCAGAATTCAAAACATGCATCATTAAGGCAAACAATGAAGGCGTTAAAACTTGAGAGGAAAAAATTACCTGGTGGTGATGTATCATGCTCACAAATGCAAACCCGCATCCTATCCTGCACAAAGTTGTTAAATGTGTGAACACAAATCCACAATAACCTACACTACTATGAGACAATTATAGCATCACTAAATCCACAAAGATAGGAAAATAAAATTTTAAAGTTGCTTGTAGTGTTAGGTAAGAAAGACATGGAGACGGAGAGTTCAAAAGAAAAGTGATGCTTCCTAAAAAATTCATAAAGTCAAACTATACAGATTGAAAATCTTATGACATACATTATATAGTTTGATTGCTTCTTTGAAAATAAACCATGTCCTAACTCCTACGATTGTCATGCATTTTCAGGACTGAATGCCAGAATTTCACCTGTGGCACATTTGAAGTGATGGTAATTTTAGTTTACCATGACCTGGTAGTTCAATTTTTTTCCCTGCATCTCTATGAACTTTATTTAAAAGGTATTCCATACCAATATTTCTTCCCCTCAAGCCAAACAGAAAGTGGGGGTTCTGACTAGGCAATGAATATTACATGGCATTCCATAAAAAAGATGTCAGACACTTTATGGGTGATGACATTATGGATGAAGTAGATCCTTCATTCATTGGTGTGCATTGTGCAGTGATCAGGAGGAGTCTGTCGACTACATTCCATTGAAATGCCAGTTTAATTATCTGGCGTGACTTGTTTTTACATTGATTGCAATTTGGAGGGATTCAACTCCGCCAATAAAGTGTTAAACTGAAAAACAGATCTCACTTCAACAAAGTTGTTACAAAGGAAATGGATTGGGGAGAAATAAAATGCGGTGGTTTACAGATTAGGAAATGTCCAGAACGAAAAAGTGTTTAATGAATATGAATTTTCTGTGGATTTGGGCATATATTTGGGGCCTTCTCAGGGTAATAAATATTTCGAAGTTGTCATGTATATAATACCAATACTTCACAAAAGATCCTTCAATGATTGCCATCTTAGATGCACACGTATCACAATATTATTTCTATAAAAAGGGTATCATCACACACTTGCGTCAAGGATTTTAGGCTCACAAGCCTCATTGGGGAGTCATGAAATCTTTGTTAAAGGTTTAGTCAAAAGGATGAAGAAAATAACACTTGTCGGCAAAAATTCAACCAATGTTTTCTAGATAGATGATGACGAAAACATCAATGTGTCCACCATGGTTAAGATCTTCTCAGGACCAAAAAAAAAACTCCGAAGGACTTTCTTCTTAAAAGAGAGAAACTACGGGTGCATGCATGTGCTTCATATGACGTGACACAAAAACTCTTAGTTAACTAAATGGGATGCAGAAAAGGATAAGGAACCCGCATTGGGTTCCCTCAACCATTTAGCGTTCTTTCAAGAAAACTGGAAAGGGAGCATTACACCCAAAAAATAAAAATATTAGGTTGCGTTTATTATTTTTTTCCATGGAAAACTATGAAAATAGTGGAGATACGAGAGTAAATGAGAAAATTTTCATCCTATGTTTCTTGAGCTCCATGGAGAAATATACTTCCCCTCAAAAAAAAAAATTCATGATTTTGGGAGAAGATATGTGGTGGAAGGTTACACATTTTATGCTCACTCCCCTCATTCTCTCCTTCCTTCCACTAGTTTTCCATAGAAAACCAAAAATCAAGTACACCCTTCGATTCCCTTATTTATTTCCTGATGTAATCTTTACAGCCTTTTCTAGCTGTCATTTTTCTTCAAGCTTCATTTCATACAGTGTTCTATCACTCCGTCACAATTCCTTTTTATCAATCAAACGAGACTTAAATGAGATTAAATATAAACAAATATTCCTTTTTGTGCTGTTTGATTGATTAAAAAAAATCACTCCATCACAGTAGTCATTCTTAGTTGGCAGTCTAAAAACCTTAAAAGTTATCCATGGAAAGGTGATAAACCCACAAAGCTTTTGTTTGTAAAAATATTGACAAGATTGACACTATCTTCTTACAGTCTGTCATTGTTCATTATGATGAAGAGCTTGGCATTTGAATTTACTCTTTAGGCACAACTCGTTAGATAGCGACGGTTTTTGTAAGAGAAAGACAAAGGATGCACACAGTTAATATGGGTAGGCAATCATGTTCGACTCTTTTGTAAATTAACTCGGCGATAAAAAAAATGACGCAAAGCAAACACCCTTTCTCATTTTTGGGTTCCCTCGAAATTTCAAAACGATCAAATACACGTGACACAATGTAAATAACAAAATTTAGCATAAAGATCCAATCATTGTTGCCACTCGCATGACCCTAAAAAATATCTTCTAACATAAGCAAGCAAAATGAATCCTGATACTAATGAACAAAGGCCGCAACATCTTCTCAAACAAAAAAGAGTTCAAATTTGGGGCTTCAAAAGGGACTGCAGCGCTGAGCTCAACAAACAATTAACCCCAACTAAAACTAAAAATTTGGGGCATTCAAATATTCTTCCTTTTCTCGATCTATATGATAGTACAATTACAGTAACACACACAGACACACCTGATTCATCCACCCATAACCCAATTATACTCTACAAAATCACCTTCATTCAAATTCGGGGGCAGGCGGTCTGTGTTCACTAAAGTTTCATTTTTTACTTGCATTCTTTAGCAATAGTGGTAGATTGATATCAATGATCCAACACACAACACACCCAATGTCCCCCAGATTAGAGTATTAATTTCACTTGTTAAACCCAAACATTGGACAATTAACATAAAACCCAAATTTCAATTACATCCAACGTCATGAAAAATGGGGAATTAACAAACAACAGGAAATAAACAAAGGGTTGTAAGGGGTTTTGAATAAGAGATGATTACCTGATTGGTGGGGGCATTGGGGGTGTAAGAGAAGAGGCCTCTTGAGGGGAGGTTAGACAGGTACTTTGCGGCTCCCCCTCCGCTCACCATAGCCGACGCTGCTGCTGATGAAGCCGCAGAAGCGCCTCTGGGTTTCTCTAACTTTGAAGAAGAAGAAGAAGAAGAAGAAGACGAAGAAGAGCGTATCATGGCGGCATCTATACATAGAGACAGGGAAGGGTAATCTATGTATGATTCCACTAGCAGCACGTGCGGTGCATGTGTCCTTCGTTTTATTTTTCAAGAATTCTAGGTCTAGGTTTTATTTTACAATTCTACCCTTTTATAAGTGGTGTTTGTGGTTGTGTTTTAAAGATAATGGATAAACAGTGTAAAAAAGCAAGGTTTGGCTCAAAATATGGCCAACAAACCTGTCTGGCTAGACTTACTATTTATTTTTTGTTATCTATGACACCGACTATTTGGCACCACAACTTACACTCACTTATACTACCCATCTAATTTTTACTTTTTCACACCATGCGTTTTTTTCCACGCCACTATTCTCTTCCGCACCACCTATAAAAATAAAAACCTAAATATTTATCCCCTCCCAAATTCAAAATAATGGAAAGCTCCATCTCCCGTCTCAACTTTCTCTCTCCTCGCCACCACTCTTCTTATTCCAACATGTTCTTATTTTCTAATCTTCTTATTCTTTTATGATCTTCTTCTTTTTCTTCTCTGCATTTTTTTCTCTCATTTATCTTATTATTTTCCCTCCCCATCCGGGGGCACCCCCATCTTCTTCTCTACATCTTATTTTCCACTCTGTCGTCGCCCCTCTCCCTCTTATTCTATTCCACGACTGAGAAATTTTCATTCACATGAACCTTTGTGAGGGTCAAATTTTTTTGCCCTCGCAGCAGCCCGTGCGAGTGCGAAACCCATTCTCGCACGGTCTGTCGCGAAGGTGAAAAAAAGAGTTCGAGAGTGGAAGGAGAATAAAGAGAGGGAGATGGGCGACGGCCTGTGCGAGAAGAAGAAAAGGGGAACTGAAATAAAGTGGGAGAACTGGGAGAAGGGGAAGGAGGAGAAGAAGAAGATGAAGAGGGGAAAGAGAATAAGAAGATGGAGAGGGGCAAGAGTGGTTGTCATTCCATCTCCTCTATCTCTCACCGTCGCCGGCCATCTCTCACCGCCCCTCGCAATCAATTGCCCCCTTCCTCGCTACCCCTTCCAGGTTGTTGTTGTGGTTCTTGTTCTTGATAAGAGATGATGAGATAAGAAAAAAAAATCAATAGTGATTTTTATGGGTGGTGTGTGAGATAAAGTAAAATAAAAAAAATTTGCTGGGTGGTGTGGGTGAGTGCAAGTTATGGTGCCAAATAGGCACTGCCATTTATTAGTGTATTAATATTTACTTGTACAACATTGTGGCTAGACTATTGAGAAAGGGAAATGGCATCCGTTAGGGGGAGAAAATAAGATGAGAAATATTATAAGAGATAATTTGTATAAAGTTGTTTGAATACAAAGAACCTGTAGGTATATACATACAGAGGATACATGGAGATAAAAAGTGGGTGGAGGTATAGAAAAAGAAAAGACAAACACTGAATGAATGAAAGAGTGAAGTTCGCCTTGGAATTGATTGAATACTGTTAGCCCTAATTGACAACATTAAGTGAGTGATTTCATTTTTTTTTTCTTCTTCTTATTCGACATGTAGAAAATACTCTTCCAATTTACAAAACAACAACCATAAACTTATTTAAGTATATACAGATAAGAAAAGATAAAAGATACTGACATTTGATTTCATTTCCAATTATTATTATCTTTATCTAACTTCTCATTTTATTTTTATTTTTCAATTTTACTACCACATAATGATTTGCTTATATTGGTTGTCCATTATATTTGAATTTTAACTGTGTGGTAGTAAAAAGATAAAAGAAGTAGCACAAACACTGAGAACCAATTGGAAAGTTATTCCAGTTTAGTAGGTTAAAGGTTTGTATACTGGTGGATGTGTTTGATAGCTCAGAAAAATCGTTTCGTGTATAGGAAAAATGACTTTTCTGAGCAAAAAGGACTAGTAAATTATTTTTTAGTATTTGATTGCAGTCAGAAAATTATACTAAAAATATTGATGGAATGGGTATATTGGTAATTTCATTATTTAAACTTAATCTTGAATAAGGTTTTGTTATATGCTTATATATAAGTTTGAGAGTTGCAAAATCTAAAGTCCCTAGCAAATTCTAAGCTCTTATTAGGGTTTTTTTAGTTTGACCCCATCAGTTTATGTCCTATCGGGTTTAGCTCTCATTTTAAAGTTTAATTGAGTCAAACCCTCATTTTTTAACATATTTGTTAGGTGAAGGGCTGGAATTTCTAATGTTAATCTCGAGATAATCGTATAGTTGAGAACATAAAACCCAAAATCTACGTATTTTCCATCTTATCTACAAATGCATCATCTTCCCTAAACCCATCCCTCTCCTACCACCACCTCCTTATTATTAGAGTTTAAAGCCAATGGAGTGAGTTTTACTATCAGAAGGTTAAATCCAACGGAGTGAGTTCAAAGCCTTAGCTTATCTCTAAGCACGTTTGGCATTGTGAGAACTGTTCAAAGATTTTGTATGAGCAAAATGTACAAGCTACAGATAACCCGAAAATAACCATCCTAAATAAACAGATAAATGGAGGTGAATGTAGAAATCAAAATGATTCATCCGAATTTGATATTGGGTTTGGAACTTGGATAATGATAATCACGAATATGATATTGTTTCTTTTGATGTTGCTGAAAACTTGGTACCGGATCCTGAGGATCTTAATGATTTCAAGGAAAATTATGTCAATGGTGAGTTTTGTACAACCGATAAAGAAATTTCCTCAAAGTTACAAAATGCCTCTAGCTATCAGGAAAGCCACATTGAAGTTTCTCAAAGGGAAAATAGTTTCCTTCATCCGGACCATTGTCCACAAATGGGATCTTCTTTTGGCTTGAGTAGCCAACCCAGGAAGAATGAATCAGAGATTCTTGGAAGAGATGTCAATCAAGTTTAGTCAAAGGATTACCAGGTAGCACCTAGGTAGATAAATTAGATGACAAAAAGGAAGTAGATGTTGAGAAAAATCAACACCAACTTGGTGTTAGAACTCTCTAGAGAAATCGAGAAGATAAAAAGTAAAGAAGTTGAGAGAATTTTCTAGAACAATGGAGAAGAAGAGAGTTGGAGAATATGAAGGTAAAAAATTGTGGGTGTCTAGAGAATTCTTCACCCTTCCTCCAACTCCCTTGATCAACAATAAATAGGGAGCTAATGCATTGTTACAAATCAGCTCAACAATGAGCTCAAGAGTGTGTGTGAGAGTGTTGTGTAAGTGAGAAAAAATGTGATGTTTGTGTGTGAGAAATTTGTATGTGTATGTGATGTAAGTGTTGTAATGTGTAATTGGGTTGTGTTATTAGTGTAATTGAGAGTTTGTATTTGATCCTGCGTGCTGAAAATCACAACAATTTGGTATCATAACGGGCGAGTACTGTTCACTACGTGACAGTACTGTTTACTGCGTGACAGTATTGTTCATAGGAAGACAACAACATTGTTCATTGGAAGATGACATTGTTCATTATTCACTATTCATATGTACTACAACTGTTCATACGTACGATCAGAAATCAAAATTCAAGGAGTTGTTCTTGGATATTGTTCGAGATTGTGAAGTCGATTGGTCATGGACGAGTGAAGCCGGATTTATGGTGTCACACCAAGCGCCGACACAATGTGTCCATGTATATAGACGTAGTGGGTCCCCGTGAGATGACCGGTAGGCAGGGTGATGAAAGTGACGTAGGCTACAACAAGGGATTGTAGGGTCGCGTTGTGAGACGATATATTTGAGTTATGTTATCATATCATATAAAAATGGTAATACGGTGTAATCAAAGTGACAGACGAAGTCTCGTTGTGTCATGAGCACGTGAATGTTGTGAGTGATTGTGCCAAAAAGCATGTTGTGTGAGGTTGTGCCAGAGAGCACGTTGTTGTGTGGAAGTGTCGAGAGAGCACGTTGTGTGTGAAAGTGTCAAAGGAGTATGGAGTTGTGAGTGTGTGTGCCAAAGAAGCACACAAAATTAATGATGTGTGCATATCATATCCGTGAACCAATTGGTCGAGATATTTGAGGAATCGTGATATTATATGAACACAATGTGTGAAACTGTGAATGTAAAGACAGTGTGTGAACGTGAATACCGACAAGCTGATGGTGAGTAAGAATGTGAAGATTGGCAAGTTGGTGTTGAGGGGGGATGTTGAGAGAAATCAACACCAACTTGGTGTTAGAACTCTCTAGAGAAATTGAAAAGATGAAAAAGTGAAGAAGTTCAGAGAATTCTCTAGAACAGTGGAGAAGAAGATTGTTGGAGAAGATGAAGGTCAAGAATTGTGGGTGTCTAGAGAATATTCCACCCTTCCTCCAACTTCCTTGATCAAATATAAACAGAGAGCTCAAGAGTGTGTGTGAGACTGTTGTGTAAGTGAAAAAAATGTGGTGTTTGTGTGTGTGTGTGTGATGTAAGTGTTGTAATGTGTAATTGGTTGTGTTATTAGTATAATTGAAAGTTTGTATTTGATCCTGGGGGCCGAAAACAGTGGATTCCAAGTGAAAGGTCACGAGGGATGCCACTAAAAGAATTATCATCAACAAGGCTCCAACAATTTTGACCATTCATTTGAAGAGGTTCAACCAAGATACTCGTGGACGCTCAAGTATATTGAGCAGTCATGTTAATTTCCTAAAAACAATTGATTTAAGTCCATACGTGGATCCCACATATCTTAGTGGATGTTATGGATCTCACGCATGTGCATTTAGAAATGGGTATTTTAGTATTTAAAATAATATTGACTAGTCAACGTGCTTGACCTAATTAAAGAACGAGGTTAGACTCAATTAAACTTTAAAATAATGGCTAAACTTTTTTTTAATCCATTAACCCTTCCCACTCCAGATGTGGCCGGCTGGGTTCGACCCTGTGATCTAGTGATATCATCCGCCACTGCTCAACCATTGAGCCATCACACATTTGGCGATAGCTAAACTCAACTAGGTATAAACTAATGAATGCCAAACTTTTTAGAAAAAACCTTCTTATTATGATAGAGATTTGTGGTTTCCATGTGACATTCTTTCTTTTGCAACATCTTTCTTTCACCTGTGGGATGCGGGATGAAGAAAGTCAAAAGAGTGGGTGTTGATAGCAGCATCCCTTGGTACTAAAATGTGTGAAGTTCACCAGAAGTACATCTGTCTGTCTTCCTATCCAAGCAAGTGTTTCACTTCCCTCTCGCTTTCCTCCTCGCATTCTACCCGTTTGACGAAAACCCCCAATAAACTGCGCAACAACGAAGTACCACCAGGCCCAGGGCAACATCTACCGACTTCAATGGTAACATCTTCTCACTCCGTTATCCCTAATATTTTTCTTCAAAAATAATTGTTTCAGCTGTTCAATTTGTTTATTCTAATTTCTTAATGAAAATCATAGTTGGAAAATAAGGTCATTCAGGATGATGGATGTGTAGAGAGAAGCTTTGAATAATTGAATTGGGTGATAGGGAAACAGGTTCCGAAACAACAACCTAGCTTCAACTTGATTTTTTCCCAGCACAACTTATTCATAACCACAAAAATAATATTTGTAGAAATGACTAGTACATTGATAAGGATTATATGGATTTAAATAAAATCGCAACAAGATCTTCCTGTTAGTTGCTGGCTGCCATGTTTGAAAATAGAAATTGGTTGGTGGCAGCCAAATTTGAAATAGAGATGGCAAATGGTTGAATGAAAATTCAACAAGAAGAAGGTCGATGGTCGTGGTCGACGGCCAAATTCGGTACCGCAAATGTTGATTCGATGACCGAAATTATGGAAAATAGATAAATGAACAATACTTCTTCATTTCCTATAAATAGATAAGGGGTTCTCCATCGAATCTCATCCTTTGGGATCAAGGATCCTCATCATAGGTCTCCCTCTGCATTTGTATGGATGTGAGGTTCATGTGAAGTTTGTAATTTGAATTCTTCAAATTTTGTATTTGGTTTCTTTCGATAAACAAGTTGTATTTGTTTGTAACCAGATTTGGAACAATGAAGAATTGTTCGTTTGTTCGTGGACATAGGCGAGTTTGCTGAACCACATTAAATTCGTGTTGTAATACGTTTTCTGTAATTTGTGTGTTTCGGTACTGTTCATCTGATTGCAGTATTGTTCACTTGAAGATGATGACACTGTTCATGTGGTATTGTATATTGTTCACATGTTGTCACGCCCCAATTTTTGAACAACATAAATAAATAGATTGTCCAAAAACCAAGGCATGACAGGAACACATTAAATGGTACAGTCATAAGGCAGAAAACAACTAATAAGCTTCATCAATATTCTTCCTCTAAAAATGAGGTCCACAACGAATAAATGAAAATTTCATTAATAAATTCCCCAAATAAATATCTGACAAAACTGAACATTTATATCTAAACCCTACATCTGATTACCTAGGAATAAAAATAATAAAGATCTAACAAAAAAAGATGTGTCGACTCCTCAGCTTTCGCCACGCAGCTATACCCTTCCTTACGCTCCAATTAACCCTGATAGTTCTCTGGGGCTACGTTCATTAAGAACGTACCCAAATTTGTAAAATAATACAAAATCTGGGTCAGTATAATCATACTGGTGTGAGAAAATTTACAAATCAAGACAATTAAATATAAAAGGACAAAATGCAAATTTCACCTTAAGGAAGACAGGTAGTTCTCATTCGAGATTCGAATGAGCTGTTAGTTTCTTCCCTCAAGGCTAACCTAGTACAAGCTAAAATAATCTATACACAATTTCATGGCATGCTCAATTCAATGGTTTTATTTAATTATTTATTTTTCTTTTCTAATTCTTGGCTTCTTTTCCACAATCGCTCTCTCCTCCTGTGCCGAACACACCTCACCCAAGTGTGCCTCCCTTGCCATCGAAGCCACTCGGAGCGTACATGACCCAAGTGGGGTGCCACCTCGAGTGTCATGTCATCTCACCCGAAGTTCGATCACTGGCAAGTATTCTTCCTAAATCTACACGTACAACCGAACTCACATGGAACGGTGCACCGATATGCAAGCAAGTCTGCATACCCATAATTCTATCACACGTATATAAGCAAGTCTGTATACAAATCACATTTTTTTTTCAGAGTTGTGGAAAAAGCATTGCGAAATATTTATTAACGTGTCTAATGCTTGTCGAGTTTCAGAATTTTAAACAATTGTTTTCGCCCAAAACAAGTAACAATAACATCTCCATCTCGTTTCGAAAACCATACACTATCTATAATTTATTTCGAATAAATAAACTAACTACATTGAAAACCGTTGGGTGTAATCCATTTGATTAATGTATGACTCCTTTGAACACTTATGATAACAATAAGGACACTATATGGAAAGATAAGGTCTCATCTTACCTGTTTTGTGATTAAAATAGTTTTGTATTAGACAAAGAAGTACCAAATACTCAAATTGGGAATTGGGTTGTACCTGTCAAAACTGTATTTGATAGTAACAATTATACATTGGAGGAAGAAGAAACAAGACTTATTCTTGGGGAAAGGAAAACTGTGTCAGGGATCAGACAAAAAGAAAAAAAAATACTTTAAGCTAAGTACCTAGTACCTAATACAAAAGAAAAAATACGTTATTACATATTGCTAGTACCTAGTACCTAATGCTACCTTTTGCTAGCTAATGTACCTATTGCTAGTCAATGTACCTTTGTTGTCTATCCTGATGTCACTTTTATATTCATACAGACTACAAACAAAGGATTTTAGATTTTATGCAATTGATGACAAACTAAGAAAGATGAAATGGGGATTCAAAGGTTGTGACAGATGATCGCTTAAATCTCAAGCGTTTATTATGCATGAAAGTGCATAATGCTTCAAGTCCCCATACAGAGTACTTTTCCTCGACTGGGATTAATTACACATCTCAATCCACCTTGCTAGCGGAGTTCTAGCCACCGAAGGTCCTATAGCATAAAATGGTAGAAAACATGTAAAATGCTTATAATAAATTTACCAATAGAAATGATTCCCCCAAGGATAGATAAACAGGACACATCGTAAAATTGTGTTGTGTGGAATCTGGATAGTCTAAGAAGTAATGGATTGCAATTTTAGTGCTCTAATGTCTCTTTATATTCATACAGACTACAAACAAAGGATTTCATCAAGGGAACAAGATTTCATCAAAGGGATATTCAATACAAAAAAATATAGAGATTAAAGTTTTACTCACCAATGTTTTTCTTTGCAAGATTTCCAAAGTTCTTCTTTCAGTGCCTCCCACTTTTCAACGTAAGTTTTTTTTTTTTCTTTTGTGTGTGTGCAAAGAGGAAAAACTAGGGTTTATTTTTAAAGGATGAATTTAGGGTTTCTTTGGCTAAACACGCCCATCCTTTATCTCCTACCCATCACCAACCTAAACCTAGGTTTGAAATTAAAATCGTATACTATTATTACTTGTAATTATTATCAATTAATAATTACTACCAAGAAATAAATATTATTAACTTCTAAAATAATAAAAGTATATTGGTAAGTGAATTGGGCGGGTATTACACATGTACAGTGCTATTTGTATGGAATAATGTCGTATACGTATTCACCACTATTTATAAATACAATACTATTTACTACGCTTCCGCCGCTGTGCGCGTAACAAATTGTATCAAGACTGCACTGTGCGCACAACAAATTGGTATTAGAGCTGGCGTTGGGCCCAACAAATTGGTATCAGAACTGTGTTCTGCACAACAAATTGGCATCAGAGCTGCGTTGTGCCCAACAAATTGATATCAGAGCCGCCGAAGGTCATTTCAATAAGCTTGTTTGATGTTATATGAAACGGTAGAAGTCTTGAGATAAAGTGACAAGGGTGAACCTTTTTGAAACTTTGTTATTGTTTCACTTTCTTCGAGAATCTCATTATGAGTTTTCATTGACTTGTATATGCGCAAGTAATCATATTTATTTATTTATAATGTCAATATTTGCGTGACATCTTTTCGTCTAGTTTTTCTTTTAGTGATTTTGTTAGTACGAGTATTTAGTTAGCCCTTCCAGCGACTCCCGGGACGAGATTTATTTTGAGTTATATATATTGTAACACTCGTACTTTTTCAATGACAATAAAAATTTATGTGCCTAAAATTCATTTAAAATTTTATTTGAAAATCTTAGTTCGTTTGTCAAATTGTATTTTTCGCAATTCACCTAATTCTCTTACCTTTCGAATCTCGGGACGAGATTTCATTTAATGTGCATGTGATGTTACACCCTAAATTTCATAAAGCTAATTCAAATATTTTGAATTAATTAAAATAGAATTAAATTTATTTGAATTTAAATTTCAATGTTAAGGTTCATTTTCGTGAGTTTTTAGGTGGAGGTGCCATAAGATTTTCTTTGGGGGCAAATAGATAAAAGAAAACCCTTCCCCTTTCTTCTCCTGCCCCACCTGCACGTTTTTTCTCCTCATCCGGCGAGCTACCGCGTGTCGCAGTCAATCCCACCACCCCCTTGAAAATCATCAACGCGCATCACCGTCAACCATCTCATCTCTGCTCCTTCCACCACCTCGCATTTCTTCCAGCCCATGGCAGTCTCAGATCTACCATTTCACATATCATTGAGTTTGATTTGCACCATTAAATCGGGAGGAGGAAGTAGAAAATAAGGGATGAGAGTTCGCGTGCGTTTGTTCGTTCGTCCGCCCATACGTCAATCCAGTTTTGATTCCCTATTCAAGCAGTGAGTTTTCTTCATACTATTTCATATTTTTGTTTTAAACCTTCGCTATGTAAGATGCAGCTCCGCCGTTTCTCGTGAAAGTCATCACTACACTTCCACCGCTGTGTGTATAACAAATTGTATCAAGGCTGTGCCGCGCGTACAACAAATTGGCATCAGAGCCGGCGTTGCGCACAACAAATTGGTATCAGAGCTGTGTTATGCACAACAAATTGGTATTAGAGCTATGTTGTGCCTAACAAATTGGTATCATAGCCGAAGGTTAGTTCTTTGGGTTCATTTGTCAGAGCCGAAGGTCGTTTCAATGGGTTCGTTTGATGTTATATGAAACGGTTGGAGCTTTGAAGGTCGTTCCTGGTGCACTTGAAATTCTGAACGACGTTTTGAAAGGTAACTTGTACTTTTTGCAGATGAGTGCGGTTACGTAATTTGTGTTGATGTTGTTGTGGTTATTGCTTTTGGTGAAGTTACATTGATCAAATGGTATTTGTTTTGTTTCCTCGAGGGTTTATTTGAACAACTTGTGTCGTTGCCATCTGGTTGTTGCTTTTGATGGAGTTACATCGCTCTAGAAATGATTGTTTGATGCCTTGAGGGTTGGAATGAAGATTTGCAATACGAAGGTTTGTGCACACTATGTTAAAGATCGTCTTGTTTTAGAACTTCATCTTGGCCAAGGTGGAGATTGTTGGTATGAGCGCATTTGGAGGGGTGACGCTCTCACTTTGATAATATTTATGACATCTTCGGGTGTGGCGCTTTTGAAGTTGAATGAAGGAGTGATGTCCCTCAATATGATTGATATGTTTATGTATGACGCAGTAAGTGTGAATGAATGGGTGATGTCTCTCATGTTGAAAAGTTGTATGACACTTCTAGGTGGATGGCGCTTGTGAGCGCATATGGAGGGGTGATGTCCCTCATGTTGACAATTTGTATGACATCATATGTATGGCACTGTAAACGCATATGGAGGGGTCCCTTATGTTGACAATTTGTATGACATAATGTGTATGGTGCTGTGAGCGCGAATGGAGGGGTGATGTCCGTCACGTTGACTAGTTGTATGGCACATT
This sequence comes from Berberis vulgaris, assembly GCA_963556465.1. Lineage (NCBI taxonomy): Eukaryota > Viridiplantae > Streptophyta > Magnoliopsida > Ranunculales > Berberidaceae > Berberis > Berberis vulgaris. The sequence goes on from OY747128.1 coordinate 6,610,439, forward strand.
CGGATGTATGACGCTATGAGTGCGTTTGGAGGGGTGATACATTCAATTTGGATGTTTAGTAGAAATCGGTTGTTTGCTTCTGTTCGTGATGATCGGCTCAGATTTGAGAAATCTTCGCAGAGGTGGATAATTGTTAGTTATTGGTTGCTATGTTTGAAAACAGAAATTGGTTGGTGGCAACCAAATTTGAAATAAAGCTGACAAATGGTTAAATGGAAATTCAACAGGAAGAAGGTCGGCAGCAACAATTGGTGGTCGTGGCCGGCGGCCAAATTCGGTGTTGCAAATGTTGATTCGGTGGCCGAAATTATGGAAAATAGATAAATGAACAGTACCTCTTCATTTCCTATAAATAGAGAAAGGGTTTTCCATCGAATCCCATCATTCAGGATCAAGGATCCTTAGCAGAGGTCACCCTCTGCATTTGTATTGGAGTGAGAATTATGTGAAGTTTGTAATCCGAATTCTTTGGATTTTGTATTTGGTTTCTTTCGATAAACAAATTGTATCAATTTATAACCAGATTTGGAACAGTGAATAATTTTTCGTTTGTTCGTGGACGTAGGCGAGTTTGTTGAACCACATTAAATTTATGTTGCAATATGTTTTCTGTAATTTATGTGTTTCAATACTGTTCATCTGGTTGTAATACTGTTTACTTGAAGACGATGACACTGTTCATGTGGTAATGTATATTGTTCACATGTACAATGCTATTTGTATGGAACTAGCGTATTACCCGTGCCTACGGCACTCCTATTATTTTTTTCTTATATGACTATTTATGTCTCTAAATTATTCTATCAATTTTATCTAAATCAATTAAATTAGATCTCCATTGAAAGTCATATTTTAGCATGTAAGCTAAAAGGTTTCAAGGCATTAATACAAACTTTCCACCATTTTAAACTCCATCAAAATGTCCTCAAATCAGCTTGAATTTCCTCAAATTGGACCTTGGCCCAAGTCCCCAATCCCCACCAAATCACTCAATTAACACAAACCATTAGTCTTTCACATCCAAAAGCACTTCCTTTGTCCTTCTAATAATCCTTCAATTCAGTAAGTAAACAAAAACACACACACACACACAAAACACATAAAAATAAACACTTATAAAGCAAAATTTATTTACTTACAAAATCACAACTTTCCCATCCGAGCACTCGATCCCAAGCCACGAACAATGATCCTTCTCACCATCACTATCCTTCCAATTCAACAAAGCCCCAAATGGATCCTCGACTATCATCTCCTTGAACTTCAACAAAGCCAAACCTGCACAAAAAATATGTGGGGAATTACAAAAGATATGTGGAGAATTCAAGAGATTGGAAGTGATTGAGTGAGTGAATTACGGAGGGGTTAGTAGGAAGAGGAGGATCTGCAATGGGTTGTTGATGGATCTTTTCGATTTCCTCTTCGAAATCGATTTCCTGGAACTCTTGCACACCCTGCAAAACCCTAACTTGTTTTGTTTTGCTGAGATGGTTTGGTAGGTTACCTTTGTAGAGGATGGAATTGTCGTGCCTCCATCAAAACTTCTCTGCTTTGCTTGCCTGAAGAGAGTGAAGAAGAAAAAAAGGGATATTCCGTTTATATACCGTTTATATGGCGACTTAGACTCTTTGATTGGGATATTCCATTTATATACCCTCTCCCTCTCCCTTGCTCTCTCCTTTTCCCTTTCTCTTTCTCTTTCTACCCTCTCTCGCTCTCTTTCCCTTTCCCTCTCCTTCTCCCTTTCCCTAATCCGTTCCTTCTCCTTCTCCCTCTCCCTCTCTCTTTCTTTCTCCTCTCCCTCTCCCTCTCGCTCTCCCTCTCCTCTCTCTCCTTTTCTCTACCCTTTATTTCTCCTTCTCTTTCTCCCTATCCTTATCTCTATCCCTATCCCTATCTCTGGACTTCTCCTTCACTCTTTCATTCTCATCCTCTCTACTACTCCTGCTTCTCCCTGTGCTTGTCATCAACACTCCTCTCTCACTCCGAACGCCGAGACTCTCTATCTCTGTCTCGATCTTTAGAACATGTTGTTCGCCTTCCCTTATGCCTAGACTCTCTATAGGGCGTGCTTTTCCTTATGCCTAGACTCTCTGTCTCGGTGCTTCTCCCTGTGCTTGTCATCAACACTCCTCTCTCGCTCCGAACGTCGAGACTCTCTATCTCTGTCTCGATCCCTATCTTTGTCTTTGTGCCTCTCTCGATCTCTCTTCGATTCCGAATAATCCCTCTTCGATTTGTGTTTCACCTCTTCCATCTCTCAACCCCAAAATTACTCAATCAAAATAATTCGTGCAAAATCAGATCCGTTTATATACCCTAGACAACCTATTTATAAATCGAAAAAGAAAAACAAAAATTAGACTAAGAAGATAACAAACAATTCAGGTGGCATGCTTGCATACCTGACTATATCAGTGCAATAGTTATAGATGGTGTATTTTTGGCGGACCCAAATGAGTCTCCTGTATTGTAGAGCATCAAGATCTTGGAACTCCTTTTGGTCCCACCATCTCTCCCCTTGTGTTGGACAGAACTTTGCATTCACTGATGCCTCACAGCCATCAATGTGGAATCCTCTGTATGAAGCTACAAATGGGGCATTAGACCAATCAGTCTTCTCAAGCCCACCCCTTGTGGCCCAATCATATGCATTCCACAAACTTGAGTAGAGCTTCATGGGTTGGTTGAATGGGAATTTCACTCCCAAATCTTTGTTGTTCTTGAACACTCTAATTGGGACATCATCCACAAAGACTCTGCATTGTTTTGTTTATGCATCCACAGTTAGTAAATATAGTAAAGCTTTCAATAATTGGTGTTTGAAGTTTAGTTAGTAAACATAGTAAAGCTTTCAATAATTGGTGTTTGAAGTTTAGTAAACATAGTTTGAAAAAAAAAAAAAAAAACATTAGCTAGACCATCCTACTCTTTGTGATTAAACCAAACAAAAAAAGTGGAGTCTGTAACAATCCAAACAATCATTAGATCAAACATTTCAGGAACCAAATGATAATTCTCTTCATCATTTCTTACCTGTCTATGTCGATTCAAGATAGATCAAACATTTCAGGAACCAAACCGTTCCAAAATCATGCAAAGTACCTGTTCACAATCAAACCATACAAAACCCATTCATCAAAATCTCACACAATTCACTAAATCAACCACCAAACACAAATCCCATTCATCCAAAATTCAACCTTTACCCATAAAACCACCAAAATCTTCCATCAATCAGCAAACACATTGATACCCCTTCATCAAAACCAAAATTTTTCTTTTAAAAAAACAAAATTATAGAATTCCTACATACCCAATCCTAAAAATCAAGTTTTGAACACACCCACCAAACAAAATCCATCAAATAACTTGAAATCACAATACCCAGAACCCGATTCACGACCAAATCATTAATTTCCACCTCCAAGGTCACATTTTTACAACTACACAAACTCCATCTCAACATTTCAAACAACCCCACTATAGAAAAAAAAAAAAAAAAAAAAAAACAGAAACCCATTAAAATCAAGTAAAGCCCCTAATTCGAAGCTTAAAAAACACAAAATTACTCACCTGAGGAGAGAAGCCGCGGTGGGATTCGACTGAAACAGCAAAATGGGGTGAAACTGGATCCGAATTGAAGGGAAAGTTAGGGTTTTTCTCCCTTCAATGAGGTCAATTAGAGAGAGAAAAGGAGATGAAATTCGCAGAAACCTACTTTGGTAGACCAAACAGTGAAGAAATTCAATTAGAGGTTCGACCAAGAACAAAAATCACTGGATTAAATCAAAAATTCTTTCAGGCATTTTGTCAAACATGGTGCAGGCAATATATAAATCACTGGATTAAAGCCTTAATAGCGCACGTATTGAAGGAAAATAAACCTGAATGAATTTCAGTGTGGAAGAGATTTGATTTCCCATTCGAGTAATGGCGGGTGTTGAGCCGAAACAAATGGTTGAAATGTTTGGGTGTCGACCCTAACCCTGCAAAAACAAAAATCTGAAGAAGAAGAAGAGGAGATGTAAAGAAGAAGAGAGGGGAAAGAAGAGGGGTTTGGGTAGAGGAAGAGAGGGGAAAGGAGAGAGTGAGGAAAGCATTGGACCTTCAGATATGTTTAACTTCTTCAGTCAGATATTCTTAAGGCTGGGTGGAGGAAGATGAAGGCAGAAGATGAAAGAAGAGGGAGGGTGAGAGGGAGAGGAGGAAAGTATCGGGAGTTTAAATTTTTGCTTCAAGTTCCGCCAAATACATAACATGCTGCCACATAGGACAAACAGAGAGTAAATACTGTTGATGAACAGTGAAAAAGCTATATGAAATGTAAGATAGACTAGTGGAATACCCGTGCCGTTGGCACTACGATAAAGTACATCGTACTTGCACGAAATTGTCGAATATCGCAATTGGGTTTTTATTTCATTAAAAAAAAAACACTTACAATGAATTAACTTTGAAACAAATTTTAATACTCATTAAACGCAAATATTTTTTTTAATAACATTGATCAACGCAACCAATGCGCTAAAAAATTTAATCTCTACCAAATGTTCTTTTGGCTACAACATTAAGAAATATCCATGTTATTGGCTACAACAAATGCCACATTTAGTTTAGTAATGCATTGTATAACCATCAGTTTTAGTATTAAAAAAGCTTTTGTAATAGGGCTCAACAGTTAAGAAACAGAATGTCATTAGGGAAAACGAAATGCCACATTTAGTTTAGAAGAATATTGAGATGCATTTTGTAGGCGTTCATCACATAAATTAGCATTCACAAAAATCTCTCTAACAACGCACCATATATAACCATAATTTTCAATATTAAAAGAAGTTTTTGTAATAAGACATGGCGTTGAAAAGTCGTTTAGACATGCACACAATATCATTATATCACCATCAAAATTGTCATATTTTGAAGAAAGTTAAGATTATATATATTTTATTTTGAACAATTAAAAAAAAAGAAATTTTCGACAGAGTTTCCCCCATTTTTCAATATTAAAACTTGTTTGAGCCTCAAATAAGAATTACTCACAAAAATGACTCTAATGGCAATCAATGTCACACACAATTAAATAAGTCACACACAATACCATTAGGAATAAAAAATAAGTAATATTTTGATGAATGTCAAACTGACACACTTGGACAATTACAAAATTTCGACATAGTTTCCCCTGTTTTTTCAATATTGAAATCTGTTTGAACCTGTCATAAGAATGTAATACACAGTTCAACACACACATTGAATACAAAGAATGTAATACACAGTCCAACACACACATTGAATATACAAAATTTTGATATATACGTTGGCATCGATATTTTATCTAAACATGTCATAAGAAATTATTATTCACATAAGTGACTATAATGACAATCAATGTCATGAACAATTAAAAAACCAAAAATTCGACAGAATCTCCCCTGTATTTTTCAATATTGAAACCTGTCTGAACCTGTCATAAAAATTTATAATGACAATCAATGCCATAAACACCAAATAATATATCCTACTAAAAGGATAACATGTTAAAATCCATGAACACCAGATTGTTGGGGTAACAAAGTTGAAAGTTGTAGCACCAATAGAAAATGTCATAATTTGGCTACAAAGATAAACCAATATTTTCATAAATGTCTTGCTTCAACAAATTCAGAGCTCTAACTATGCTAATAATGAAAACACCAAGACTGCATTTCAAAAGCAACCACAAATTTCCATCACATTAAGCATCTAAAAACATCCTGCACAAACCTCAAAACCCATAAAGCTCCAACATTTAAGCTACTCTACCAAACCCCAATACTCAAAAACCATAAAGCTCCAACCTTTAAGCATTCTTAAAAAAGAGGAATTTCATCAAACAAATATGGTGCATCCAGTGGTGGAGGCAAGTTAGCAGAGGAAACCACTGAATAAAAACTGAATTTTTTATTAGAGAATACATTGAAGAGGAATCCACATTGAAGCTAGGGTCAAGTATAGGGTCAAGAAAGCAGTATAGAGTTACTTGTTACCTTAAGTGACTCCTTCGTTCCTCCAGATTATTGCCAAGTCTGCAAGTGAAAACAGACACTTCAAAGCCTCCACCTGTTTCCAAACAAAA